>CM065590.1:591257167-591924852 GCA_033119425.1 Bufotes viridis
TTGACTTTTTGGGGTGCTGTCAGGACGCTTTCCTTACAGCAGAGATCAGATGAGTCTTTCAGGACTGGAGTGGACACTGAATACACTAGCCTAGCTCTCGATTTCCCTATTAAATCAGCAGCAGCTACACTGTCCCTCCTCTCACTAAGACTGCAGCTTCCGAATGAATCTAAAATGGATGCTGTCCAGGAGATGGGAAGGAGGGTATGCTGATTGGCTGGAATGTGTCTGCTGACTGTGAGGTAGAGGGTCAAAGTTTACTCAATGATAGGGGGTGGACCAAACATTGCAGGCATGCTGGGAGTTGTAGTTTCGCAACAGCTCGAGGCACACTGGTTGGGAAACACAGGTCTAGATCATTACTCTGCCAAAATCTATATTCAGCTACATGGCTTAGATAATATGCTGTCAAACAATAATCCTAGGTTTTGGTATAGACACATGATCTAGACTACCATATTTGCCTATACCAAATGTAAATATGCAACCAAATGTGGCAAAATACACAAAAAAATAAAATTTTAAATTAAAAAATTATAAAAACACAGATTTTTGATGCTTTTTTTAATCAAAAAAGCCCAAATGGCCCCTGGGGGGGTTCAGATATCTTGCTTTGGAGGCAGCAGAACGTTGGTGGTCGTCATAATCAACTGTCATATACAATCAAATAAAGGCATCAAATGGATTCGGAAAGCGATTAATAATTGTAAGTATTATTCGTTACAACTTAGATCTGAGTTCCTAATGGTTGTTGTATTGCTAGAATATAACGAAGACTGAGAATATAGCGCTACATTCGTTATCTTCGTTATATTCTAGCAATACAACCGTTAGGAACTCACATCTAAGTTGTAATCGCAATGCGAATAATACAGGTTATATTAATCACATTGCGATTACAATTACTAACACTGCAGCTTCAGAATGAATGGATGGATGCCGTCCTTGCTTTTAGATAGGAGGTGGGAGGATCTGGGAGGGAGGGTATGCTGATTGGCTGGAATGTGTCTGCTGACTGTGAGGTACAGGGTCAAAGTTTGCTCAATGATAAAGTATAGGGGCGAACATCGAATATGTTCGCCCGCCGCGACGGATGCGAACAAGCTATGTTCGGCCGGCGAATAGTTCGGGCCATCTCTACTTATGAGTAGCAGACAGTATACCCAGGGCACTACAACTTCTCCTACACAGCTGCACATCACTTATCTTGTCTTTGAGGTACCGCACTGCACTGCTGCTGCTCCCAAAAAAGTAAAACAAGCCATTTCTTCGACACTACCATAGGTGTATAAACACTGGCAGACATCTACCCTCAATAAAGGACAATTTATGGAACAGTTTTTCATTTTAAAAAGCATAACAAATGCAAACATGCTATAGCTATGTATGTCAGTATCTTCTGTCAGCTGCATAGGTGGGAGGGAGGGTGACTTTCTCTCTGCAGCTCACACTCAGACAGAACAGTGCTGCTGTCTTAGGGTGAGCTGTTCAAAAGGACATGCCCCTGATCCAGTTAGGCTACGCCCCCACCCACTCCTCAGCCAACAGGGATTGAAAAATTAAGTTAAAAATCAACTTCTAGGTCCACGCCCCCTACCCCATCGCAGCCGACAGGGATTGCCAAAATGAAGTTAAAATTTAACTTCTGTCAGTTGCAGAGGTGGAAGCGACAGTGACTTTCTCTCTGCAGCTCACTCTCAGACAGGACAGTGCTGCTGTCTAATGCCTCATGCAGACATCCGTTAAACACGGACGTGAATGGTCCGTGGACCTACCCTTTTATTGTAGGCTCTGAAGTTATCAAGTCATCCACCCAAAAGATGAATAGGTTCCAAAAAAGTAATAAACCCCAGAAACAGGCAATCTGGTTTACACATGTATGAATGGTATAAGTACCTCAGCCCAACATTAATAACTGCCAACTATGCCCTTATACCTGGCAGAATATCTAGGGAAGTTCATGGAAGTTCAGTGAAAACATGTACACTACAATGTACACTATTAAGTGGTATTTGAGAGGGGTGTTCCTCATGAAGAAGAGGACAGTATACGTGATGATGAAATGAATCAGAAAATTTGTCACAGATAATCTGAACTGGATGTCTTTGGGAATGAGATCATTGGACAGCTTTCACCAGGAAATAGTTGCCATACCAACTCATAGTCCCTGGGCCATCAGCAACAGGAGTTGGATCCCCATCTGATGTTACATAGTTACATAGTTGTTAAAGTTGGAAAAAGACAAAAGTCCATCAAGTCCAACCTGTTCTCCTGCAATATTGATCCACGGAACAATTCCCTGGATCAATGTCCATCTTCCTTTTTAAAAAGGGTTTGGGCCAAAGTATGTGTAGAACAAGATTTCTATATATTGTCATAAGCCTCAATGTTATTAAAAAGTCATCTAAACCTCTTTTGAAGCCATCTCCTGTATTTGCTGTGACCAGCTCCTGTGGCAGGCTATTCCAGAGATTAACAGATCTTACTGTAAAGGATGCTTGTCGCCTCTTATGACCCCTTGTTTTTTTAGGGGGTTTAACACAGAATAGCTTCCCTTGATATTTTTTGTATGGTCCGTTTATACATTTCTACAGGTTAATCATGTCCCCCCTTAGACGTCTTTCAAGGCTAAACAAATTTAGTCCATTTAATCTTTGCTCATAACTAAGATCTTCCTTTATGAGTTTAGTAGCTCTCCTCTGTACTTTTTCTAACTCCAGGGCATCCTTTTTATGGACTGTTGCTCAGAACTGAACGGCATATTCCAGTTAAGGCCGCACCAATGCTTTGTATAGTGACAATATTACATCCCTGTCCCACGATTCCATACCTTATTGAATGCAAGACAAAATTCTGTTGGCCTTAGAGGCAGCTGATTGGCATTGCATGCTGTTATTTAGTCTATGATCTTCTGTTATTTAGTCTATAATCTACTAATACACCCAGTGAATCTCCCAGTTTTGCTTCCCCTAGGGCATAATCATGTAGCGCCGCACATCACTCAGCTCTTACTAATGTAGGGATAGGATGCTGCTTCTGTGAGGGAGAGAATAGGAAATAATCTGATATCAGAACTTGTTGTTTTCTTGTGGGTGCAGTGGAACATTTTTGTACCCTGCCCTGAGCCCAGAGACACAGAAAAATAAGTTTTATCCATCTGTTAGTTAGGTGGGTGTCGGCGGCCATTTTGTGTAAGTGTACTGCACTTGCACCTGCATATGTGCCAGGGACAATAAGTTAATCCTGTTCTTTTAGTTCCGTGGGCAATATATACCGTTTTTTAAGTGCACCTGCACTGCATATGTGCCAGGGGAAGGGAAAATAATATAGGTTATCCGTCTGTGGGTTCAGGGACCCAGGGGATGACATATTAACATTTTTTTCTGTAAAGTATCCATGTGCTGAATATGTGACAGTGTAATCAATTCAGTAAATCCATCTGTTAGATTCTGGGGAGACAAATTAAATATTTTTGCTTAAAAGTACATTTGCGCCATGCACTGCATTTGTGATGGTGAAAGAAAATTAGTTAAATCCATCTGTTTCACTGTGGGTGAAAAAATCATCTTTTTTTTTTACCCATAAAGTGCCTTTGCACCGCCAGCACCTCAGAAGGCAGGGTTAGCATGGCCGAAATGTAGAAAAGTCACCGCGCCACAACAACCAGCACCACTAGCTGATAGCAGGAGGCAGCATTTCAGCAACATGGTGGAGCAGTACATGTGCACACGCCTACACGTACTGACTGATGGGTCTGCCCCATTTAACTTCTGGGTCTCCAAATTGGGCACATGGCCTGAGCTTGCCATTTACGCCTTGGAGGTGCTGGCCTGCCCTGCAGCCAGTGTATTGTCTGAACGTGTGTTTAGCACGGCTGGAGGCGTTATCACAGACAAGCGCAGCCGCCTGTCCACAGCCAACGTGAACAAGCTGACGTTCATTAAAATGGCATGGATTCCACAGGACTTGTCCATACCTTGTGCAGATTCACATGTATACCAGTCTCACACAGCCATTGTTATACTCCAGAACACTTTCTCTTTGTTTTATTTTATATATTCCACAATGTTTTGTGGTCTACCCAAATTAAATAAAAAAAATTAATAATAAAAAAAAATAAAGTGTTGGCTACCTCCTCCTCCGCCGCTTGCACCTCTACCGCAACGTCAACCTTCACCGCCACTTCCACCGCCTTCTCAACCTCCTACTCCATATGGACCTCCTCCTCCTAGTTCAAGATTATTATTTTTAATTTTTATTTACTTTATTTTAAGTCATTTCCCTATCCACATTTGTTTGCAGGGCACTTGTAATGCTCTTAACCCACATTTTGCTCCCTTTTGCAGCCCTTTAGCCCTTTCTATGACTCTTTTAGAGACAATTTAGTGCCCCAAAGTTCGGGTCCCCATGGACTTCAATGGGGTCCAGGTTCGGGTCAAGTTCGGGTCCCGAACCCGAACTTTGTGGGGAAGTTCGGTCGAACTCGGCGAACCCGAACTTCCAGGTGTCCTCTCAACTCTACCTAGCACTCTTTTTTAAAATGGGCACCACATTCATCTTGCGCCAGTCTCTTGATACAACGCCTGTCATTAAAGCATCTGCAAATATTATGAACAGAGGCAAAGCAATAACTGAACTGATCTCCTTTAGAACTCTAGGGTGTAATCCCTCCGGAACTTGGGCCTTGTTCACTTTAAAAATTTTTTTAGCATATTAAGGACCATATGTACAGTCAGCCAGGTAAGTATGTTATTTCCACCATTGGCACCACCCTCATGAAATGTTCATGGACTATACTGAAAATAATCATCAATTTCTCTATTTTGTTACCTCTGTCACTGATTTTTATTTCTTTTTAGCTGGTGACACAAATGATACGTTTATAGTCAAAGAAGGAGACATCAAGATGATAATCTGCCTGGTGGACAGTAACCCAGTGGCTGAAATTACTTGGTTTGTTGGAGATGAAGCGAAACAAGGACCAACTAGTGGAAGCACGCTGGTCTACAGTCTTTACAATATTAGTCTTAGTGATGCTGGGAAATACTGGTGTTCGGGACAGAATGATCATGGGACCTCCAACAGGACCATTGAAATAGTTGTTCACTGTGAGTAATCCCTAAGAAACCATGGGACATTCAAATGGATAATTACTTGTCTGCCATTATCTAATTTTTCTTTTGTTAAAGGGGTTGTCCAAGGTATAATTTTTTTATTAGGGGACACTGCTGGGAAACTGATACAATAGTAAAAACACTTAAGCTCAGCCCCCTCTATTCCAACTGGGACGATGAATTTACAGGTTGTTACTATATTATCAGGCTCCTGGCAGTGTCCACTAATAAAAATATATTTTTGGACAACCCTTTAATTTTTTTTAGCAGGAGGATAGTTTTAAAATCATATTTGCTGTAATTTGTCCCGAATGTATCAAAACTATTTCAGCCTAAATATTCAGGCGCTAATGCCGGAAATAGGCCGGATCACCACTGGGTCCCATTATAGTCAATGGACTCCAGTGGTGCAGGCAGCATCCCGCTATCCCGGGGAAGCCTGCTGGGAGATTTTAACGATAGTGTGAAATTAGCTTTAAATCTCCCTTAAAGGGGTTGTCCTGCTATTTATATTGATGACCTATCATCAGGAAATGTCATCAATATCAGATCGGCAGGGATCTGACACCCGGCACCACCGCCGATCATCTGTTTAAAGAGGGGGTGCCGCTCCATGCAAGCGCTGCTACCTGTTTATTACACTGCCAGCCGTCTCCTATGGAGCAGTTTCATAGAGTAATTACAAGTACTCACTCCATTCAAGCGAATGAAGTGAGTACTTGTATTACACTGGACTTCCGAGACTATGTGCAATGTAATGAACAGGAAACGGCGCTCTCATGGACCTCTGCCGATGTGATATTGATGATCTATCCTGAGGATAGGTCATCAATATAAATGGCAGGACAACCCCTTTAATAATAATTAGATGACTCTGCACCAGTCTACACAGCAAAGCTAAAAGATGAGCTACAGAAAACAAATGTTAAGCTATACAATGTGTCCCAGTGGCCAAATTGAAAACTATGAAAGTTTTCAGGATTTTTAGTTTTTTGTATGGCAAAAAATGCCACCATGGTCCAGGGATCATATCAACCAGTCTAATTAAAATAGATAGTTTTCTGAAGACATAGATTAATCTTACGTATATATTCATAGGTAGCCTTCCTTCTTAAGTTACAAATTGAGCGAGTCAATATGTAAAAGAATAGATGTGGTGGCTCCACTACATTCACCGACTGCTGGAGTCCTGCAGTGAATGAAATGATCCCTCTCGGTCAGCCATGCGGAATATATGGGTGTATTTATTACCTCTCTTAGTGCCCGCTGCATCATTCTAGATTTACTAACATACTTATATACATGTATTTTTTTCAGATCCTCCCAGAACACCAAATATAATCTGTACAGCAACTAAAGGTAAAACAATCTCTTTATGCATACTGTACACAATTAGATGTATGATACGACACTCATTAGTTCTACCGCTAGATGGTGATGTAGATTATGTTTTGGGTTATAGTGATTTTTGTAATCTAGATTACTTTTGTCGCTTTCTGTGTTGTAGACTATTTTCTTGCTTGATAAATTGATCATTTTGTGTTAAAGATGATTTTTTTCTGTAGGGTCTGGCAGACCCAGGACCCTATTTTTTTATGAAATGTCGATGTTGTTCAATAATAGCGATAATTCTATAAATTTAATAAAGTGTCCTAAATATCACATCATTTCTATCTGGAAGTCCTTCAGCCAAGCCTTGGAACTGTATTGTCTATGGACCTACTGCTTCCAGCTTCATATCTAGACTAATGACTACCATCAAGTACAATGAGAAATATCAAAAATGTTACCAGTTTAGGATCCAATTTGAATAAATTGTACCATTCAATATTAATTACTGCTTCATTTCTTTTTCTTTAACCACAGATTGTACCGTAGTCAAGCAGCAGATGATATATGTCTTGGAGAAATCCACAATCTCTTTACTCTGCACAACGGAAAGTCTCCCGAAGGCTTCACTGTCCTGGGCAACTTCTGGTCCAAGCACTAACCAAACCAGCGTCAATGGCCTTCTCACCCTTCCCAACGTATCTCTCAGTGATGAAGGGCAGTTCACTTGTGAAGCCACTAATAATTATGGGAAGTCCATGTCCTTGGTCAACATCAAAGTGACCTGTAAGTAAAGAAAATCAAGATAAAAAAATCACTAAATTGTACCTCATGGTGGAAGGTTGGGGTTCATTACTAATCCCACCGCATCCAGTTTAGTCTTGTTTCACTGCCTTCCGAGAGCCATAACTTTTTTTTTCTTTACTTTTTATTGAGGCTGCCATTTGAGGGCTTGTTTTTTGCAGGACTATTTATATTTTCTAATGACATTTTACATTACAGTACAGTGTTGTTACATTTTTGTTAAAAGTTTTGGGGGCAAAGGAAAAAAACTGCAATTTCATAACTTTTTTCATTATTTTTTTCTGCGGTTTATGGGAATCACTCTGCTCTATACATGACGTTATCTTCAATCAAAATTTACCGGTATATAGTTTTTTATGTTTTATTATATCTATTTTGCACAATACAAATACTTTAAAAATAATCGCATGGACAAAACACAGAATTGGTTATCACCGTGCAGGTTGAATAACATGATAACTGCGGTGGGGTAGCATTGTGGTCTTGACTGTGGTTAGATGGCGACTGCTGAGTTCGTGCCACCACCATGCCATACAGCTGTGTCCTCACTTACCTCAGCTTGAATTTGGTTAAGGACTCAGATTTCACATTAAACAAATTTAACATAATACTGTGATTTGTCTGCAGCCCTTGACAGGCTGCAATTCACATCACAAGCAGTAGTTGTCCGTATATAGACACATATAAAAGGCATCTCGTGACGCAATATCACTGAATCATGTGTTATGAAAGAGCTGATTATCTCTCTCTACACATATCTGGATATGTTAAGCCAAGAGAAAAGGTGAGAAAGGATACTACATGTACGGTTGCGTCACGCCAAATATTGTTGTGTAGGTTTCTAATAAAAATAATTTCTCCATCACTCTTACTTTGTATGGTCTCTTCGGTATTCTTCAGAATCCTAAAAATGTAAATTTCACTGCAATACAGATGAGCAAATTTCTTAACCCCTAGAGTTCTGAGGACAGCAGTTCTAGACAGCAGTTAAAGTGTCTGTCCGGAACACAGATATTGATGACCAATCCTAAGGATAGATCATCAAGATCTGACACCTGGGAACCCTGCACTGGAGCTGAGCTGAGGTGCAGTAAGACAGCACCATAAACTATAATATATAATATAATTAGAGATGAGCGTCAAATAAAGTATTTGATTCGGCTTCTTCGCTGAATTTTATAAAAAAATTTTGCTTTGTGACTAATTGCTTTGTCGCAAAGTGCATTTCTTTGTAAGTAGTGGGTGCAGTGGCAGGTAGCGGTGATTGTTCCGCCCCTGTCATTGTACCCATTCAGATGTTATGTTCATAGCTGATCGCGGAATCTGATAGTAATAATATAGACTAGTGTAAAATTAAAAAAATAAAATCATACTTACCTCATCCATTTGATCACGAAGAGCCAGCCACCGCCATCTTGATGAAAGATCTAGTGTAAGCTACCTGCGGGTCAGGGGGGACCAGTACATGCTGGGTGTTGTGGTGCAGTGCGTCACCCACCTGAGAGGTATGCTTTGATGGACTTATGGATCCCTTCCGTCTTCTGCTTCAGATGGTGGTCTCAGTGTATAGCAGCTGTAGCACTCCCCTGCTAGCGGAATAATTGAAGACCAGGCGATGCAGTTAAATTGTCAAAGTCTTTACTCAAAGGGTTGCAAAACGTTTCTCAACCTCAAGCAGATTCCTCTGCCGGCCACACACTTAACCAGGGAACAATCACGTCTTTATCACAGCAGACCTTTTCCAGTGAACGGTACACCAACGGGCCATCAATGCAGGACATGGGTAGCATACCTCCTGATCCCTGCGCCCTTCCTGTGTTTCTCCTCACTAAGGCTCTGCTCTGTGTCCTCAGCCCCGTCTGGCTGGTATCCAGTGATTCTTTCCTTCCCTGCTCCGCTTCTCAGTCTCTCAGCCCGGCCTAAGGGTATTATTCCACTTTGGCCCTTGGAACTGGCGTCCTCCTATCTCCGGCTACGTATATTCACCTCCTGGCAGGACCCTTCCGGCTGTTTCCTCAACTGCACACCCTTTCCCAGGCCGTAGGCCCAGGTCTCCCTGGCTTCACCAGGCTCAGGGGCCTGTACTCCAACAGAACTGAAACTGAACTGAAACTCCTCCTCCCCTCACTAAGCCTTTTATACCTATCCTAGGGGTCCCTCTAGTGGCCAACTCTCCTCACTACACCTCTACCGGGTTGCAGGGATCAAGAGACATGACAATCCACATTTTTATAACAATTCAGCAATAACAGTTAAATAACATGTTCCCTTCTCGCACCACTTTCCCAAATAACGGCCGCTCCCCTCTTTAACCCTCCCATACATCTGTATCCCTATTACACTAGCACGAAATCTTGCGTGGCCCGTGATGACATCGTCACATTGGCAGGTGTGGTGACATCATATGTCACCGTGCACGGGATTTCGTGTGATATCGTCAGTCAAGATAGTGGTGGCCGCCTCTTTACATTTAAACAGATGAGGTAAGTATGATTTCTTTAAAAAGATTTACGTGCCATTCTAGATGAAAATCAATCTTGGTACCACGGTTTCAGGAAATTCAGCTTTGCAGTGACTGAATGTTTCTATGAAATCTGGTTCCCTCAGTCTCTAGATATAGCTGGAAGCGTCGCTGGCACCAGCGACGACCTAGTTAAGCGGCTAGAGCAGTTGCGGGAGATTCCTCTGGGTGACGAACTCACCAGATCTGGTAGCTAATGGCCTAGCCTGAGGACAGGTCCATCACTATTCGTACGCTTGGTCAAAGCCTATCGGAACTGCAATTTGCCAGGGATTCTCCAATTCGAACAAGGGTCTTGAAGTTGATCCATATTATGACGTTATAACGCATTGGCCATAACATTATAAATATTTGAGGGAACAACTTCTGGGACTCCCGTTGACCGAAGAAAGTGAGATCTTTTATTCTGAAGATTGGGCAGGGTCAGAACATTTCATATCTACTGTATCTGTAGATCTAACATTTATATATTTTCATTGCAGATAAACCCAGAACAGTTACTGGGAAAAATTCCAGCTGCTGGGGTCATGGAGGACTCATCGAGTGTGCCTGTATAATCCAGTCATTTCCAACCGCAAATATTGAATGGTATATTGATGAAAACTTATATCCTTCCAACCACAGTAATAAGGAACTTAGTATTTCTACCGTGACTGTAAATGCAGTGACCAATAGCACGCTGACCCTTACATCGAGCCGGGCGAATATTCAGGCTATCCAGTGCATTGTCTCTAATAAACATGGACAACTTAAACTCCTATTGTTAGATTACAGTAAGTATTAGAATTCTTTCAAAAATTCTCAAACATTTTGAAAAAAAAATTCCTAACAATGCTTTTTTTTATTTCTGCTTTGCATGTATAGGATTTAGACATAAGGGTTCTCACATTGGAAATAGTGTTGAGCGAGTCGAACTCCTTTTCAGGGAAACTTTGATTTGACACAAAGCTGAATTTCCTTGTGCTTCGTGGTAGCGAATCGATTTTCTATAAATGATGGAAAAAGATAAAAAAAATCATACCTCATCTGTTTGAGCATGAAGAAACATCTTGATTGAAGATCTCAGATGAAATACTGTGCATGGTCACCACGCTGGGCAATCTGATGAGGTCATCACGGACCGAGCGAGATTTCACACTAGATCTTCAATCAAGATGGCGCCAGCCGGCTCTTCACAATCAAATTCATGAGGTAAGAATGTATTTTTATTTTTTTTTTTACATAGTAATATTGCTATCAGATTCTGTGATCAGATATGAAACAGTATCTAAGAGGTACAATAACGGGGGGCGGTGCAATCGCCGTTCCCTGTTATTGCACCCACTACTTACAAAGAAATGTGCTTTATGTCCAAGTAATTAGTCACAAAACAATTTTTTTTTTGTAACATTCAGCCAAGCAACTGAATATAATTTTTCAATACTTCGTTCATCTCTAATTGGAACATTGTCTCATTGTAGCCTAACATGGTATGATGGGCTGCATGGTCAGTTGGAATGAAGAGACTCTTGAAAAAAATCAAGGAACTGACCATAAGCTGTTTGATTTTCTGAAAGAGCGCCATTCATGCCAATTGGCTTTGTCTGGCACTAGACCTGAATTGCACTTACATCAATGTGGCTGCATTACCAAACACACCTCTAGGCAAGGGTGAACTGTTTCTGGAAATAATATCTACTTTTTTACTCTTTTCCCCAGCTCAATCAAGTGCCAACACTGGGATGATCGCTGCCGTCAGTAGTGTAGTTGTCATTGTGTTGCTGCTCTTTGGAGGTTTCCTAGTCATGCATCATTTCAGAAAGTAAGTTTCTCTATCATCGTAATAGAAGTTTGTACATAGAAAAAATATTAATAAAATAATAAATTGTAATAAAGTGGACCAGAGTTAGATGCAGAAACAGTGCCACTTCTGTCCATGGCCGGTGTGTGGTGTTCTAGCTTATCCCCATTTAAATAAATGTAGCAGAACTGCAATACCAGGGGGAGTCTGTGGGGAAAACTAGCAGTTCCCTGTCAAAAATATTTGATTGCAATTGACTGAACTCCCCATAGCTAAACTCAAAATGGGCCCCACCAACACTGAGAGCTTCAACAAATGTCTTTATTAAAGTTTATGTCCACCATTCCATATGTCCATTGTAACAATGTACAGGTGAACCTTCTCTCTGGAGCTTCCAAGTATGAGACTATCATTGATTATCTTCTGCCAGGGGGACCCACCATTTGAGAAGGTGTTGATGATATATAGGAGAAGCGGAAACACAATCACTCCAGTCCAAAGAACTGGATCTTCTGCTTCTGGCAAGAAGATTGGATGGAGCTGCTGTCATCTTAGAGCTGTTCCAGTCTTTCAGACTTGTGCATCAGTTGTGGAAGATTGGAATGAATCTTGATGCTCCCTAAAAAATTGATCATTTTGAGTTTATCAGGTTAATAACCTTCTAATCTCTTTAGGAAGAACTTGTCAAAGAAACCAGAAGACAAGAAGGAGATCAATGCTGATGACTGTAGCGTGATTTACAGCAACTCAGATGTGCACCTTTATGTAAGTAATACTGATGGGTGTTAAAACCATATATTATAGGACCAAGGAGTTCTCAAGATAACAATGCTTTTAACATTAAATATCGTTGCATGCAGCCCAGAATGTTGTCCCCAGAAGTTTTCACAACTTCTATATACTTATTGATGAGGACTGTTGGCCACTTCTCTGCTCACTGCGGTACCCTCATTCTCGGATGACGTTTGAACATGGTCTGCACATGTGACATCTGCAGCCTTCATTGGATGGGGACATGGCAAGTGGTGGCACAGGATGGTAGAGGATCATTACAGTGATTTTTTGGTCAAAAATTTCACCTCATGCCTCAGTTCTCCTCATGTATCATGTTTGTATACCTAGGTTGTTGGAGTCTTTGTTTACACGCAGTTTTCATGTAAGGGACAGAAATACCTAATTGTTAAAGCTTCTGCATCTGCATAAATATTGGTACCTGGGGCTGCAAAACCATCAATTACCATTCATATTTGTTGTGTTACTGACCAAAGACATTTAGAAGAACACAAGGTATACCTTAAATGTCTGAAATTCAAGCTATCACCTTCAAGATATGCACTTATCAGGAGAATAGGGGTTCTACAACACCTGGTTTGCAATTTTACAACCAATCATGGTCCAAATTGGAGATATAAGGAGAGCCAGCCACATATGTCTGTGACTCTCTTCATTAAGGTCTAAGGTAATTGTGAATCTGCCATCAATATGAGTTGGCTTGACTTGGAATTGGCCTTTAAGGCACCAGAGTCTAGACCACTTGTAAAATGCAAAAACAGCATGTCTTATCATCAGAGGTTTAGTGGTTAGCTCCGAGTCTAACCAGAGCATCTACTGGATGCATTTTAAAAGTTTTGCCCAAATGTCCTGGATTTGTTTTGTTTTTTTATTTATTTATTTAAAAAAAAAAAAATTTTTTGGGCTTACTTTTTAGATTCTTACCGTAAATTTCCTGTGACAAAATTGGTTCTAGTATTTAGTGAGCTCTTGATGTAGCGTAAGAAGAGTTATTCTGGTTTGGACATAAGTGGGTGTTGGTTTTGATTGGGTGGGGCACAATTTAATCATTCTCTCTGGCTAATAGAGGCAGGGTATTACTAGCAGGAGACCTTCCCCTCTAGAACACTTATATGTACATGCACAATCTTACAGGGACTCTCTGTCCTAAACAGCCCCTTTAGTACTTTGCTGGGACCATAGAAAACACAATTAAAAAATGCTCTACAATTTTAATTGCACCTTGTGTTTATTGTAGGGTAACCAGATGATGGAGAACGGGACCAACTCAATCAATTCAGTGCTGGACAACAGCGACACCTCTTTATATATGAACTTTGGAGATTTGCAATATGCTGACTATTAATTTTTCAAATCTGAAGCCTAAAAATGCTCCAGAAACCATGGAAATTGAATATGCAGAAATCAAGAAATAGCATCTACATGCGGTCAATGAGAATCTGTCCATGTACCTACTGTGTACGTTTTGTTACTGTTTTCATGTTGTTATACTATGTATTATCAGTGGCTTTTAAAGGGGTTTTCCAGTGCAAAAATGAAACTCCAATAGCAATCCTGTCCCCAAATTTACATTTTAGTAACTTGCCTTTATTTAAAATGCCACAGTTTTCTCAACCTTCTTGGAGGCTTTCCCTGAGATATGAAGTGTCTTGTAGTTCTATTGTTCTTGACACAAAGAAATATCCTGTGCCTTCAGCAGATCACGCATTCCCAAAAACTGACCTCCCATTCTACTTCCCCTGACCCCCTCACTATGTTCTGTCCCCACTGCACACTTTGATGAAAGGGGAAGTTTGGTGAACCCTATACACCACCAGTTCCTGTAGATCTGTCCACAGATGAAAGAAATGGTGCAGGCATGGATATTCCAGCGTAAGGCAGCGACAGAAAATGTGACGCAGCTATGGGTGGGTGAGGAGTGGATTCTAATGAGGCAGTGGGTGGAAGGAGCAAAGGGAAGAGTCCAAGAAACTGTGTCAAACTCCTTCGGTCACTTGATCAGATGGCGTCTTGACATTGTCTCAGGTAAAGACTGTCAGAAGACAGGAAAACAAATTACAAATGAAGCCAAATGACTAAAATGTATATATATGGGGAAGGCATGTCTATTAGAATATCATTTTTTGCACTGGAATATCCTTTTAGGAATAAGACTGTATATTTATTTTTATCTTAATTTATTATAATGTTTTGTTAACTTTCCCTATTAAAATAATAAAAAATGTACGGTAAAAAAACAATAAAACATAAGTCTAATAGATCACAGACTACACAATACAAGGGGATAATATGCAAAGTTTATGTATATCTTCCAAAAGTTCTTTGCTTTTTAACACCACTTTCATTTTACATTAGAAATAATAATCTACAGGAATCTAGTATTATACTCTAGAGCTGCACTCACTATTCTGCTGGTGGAGTCACTGTCTACATACATTACATTACTTATCCTGTACTGATCCTGAGTTACATCCTGTATTATACTCCAAAGCTGTAATCACTATTCTGCTGGTGGAGTCACTGTCTACATACATTACATTACTTATCCTGTACTGATCCTGAGTTTGGCCGCCATCAGGGGGGTACAGCCCATACCCCAGTAAGGGGCCCGGACCCTGGGGGGGCCCGGCCAGTCCCGAGCATTTTTTTTTTTAATTGTGGCCGCCGGCCCTGGGGCCCAGTGCTCCTTCACCTCTTCCTTCTGCGGCCTGTCCCTTAACTCCCTGGGCCGCCCGCCACCTAGCTGATCGATGGGTCAGGCAGGCTTTCCACTGCGCGTCCTGTGCAGCGCAGCCTCTCAGCCTGCTCTCGGCGATCTCCCTCGGTCACTGCCGCAGTGACCGAGAGAGATTGCCGAACGCAGGCTAAGGCTGCACAGGATGCGCAGTGGAAAGCCTGATGGCTGCACAGAGACTGGATTTAAGGAAAGGGTACCTCCAGGCGGTGCTGGGGAGCGAGCTGGCCGGGATCGGCGACACAAGTACTGGGGGGGGGGGGCAATAATGTAGGGCTGTCTGGGGGCAAAATTAACTCGTGTGGGGGCAAATTACTTAGTGGGAGGTCAGTGTGGTGGGTGGGGGGACCCAGGCCTTGAGCTGTGTAAGGGGCACCAAAATTTCTGATGGCAGCCCTGTGAGTTACATCCTGTATTATATTCCAGAGCTGCACTCACTATTCTGCTGGTGCATTCACTGTGTACATATATTACATTACTTATTCTGTACTAATCCTGAGTTACATCCGGTATGATGACATCATCACATCGCCGCGTGAGATTTAGCACCGTGTCTTCAATCAAGATGACTGTGGCGGCCTCTTTGCGAGAAGGTTAGTCTTTTTTATTTTATGTATTTTTTTTGCTGGATTAATCCCTGAAAGCCCTTAATGATAATCTCAGATGATCAGCAATGAACATGGCATCTGAGGGGTTTAATGACAGGGTATAATATAATTGTAAACCACCTGAAATAGTGAAACTATTTTACAGGACATCTCCAGACAGTTCAAGGGCCTTTATATTTTGCAAAAATAGAAATATTAGTGTGCAACATGTGTTTTACAATAGAGAAGGTTGGGTTTTAAATCCGAGTGAAAACACAGTAATTAATAGGTCAAACTATTTTGCAGGGCATTTCCAGACAGCTTAATTGTATTTTTTCATAAATAGCAATACAATTGTGCAATCCGTGTTTTACAAATCAAAGGGTAGTGTTGTAAATCTCTGAGTGAAAACACCAGAACTACTAGGTCAAAAACTGTGACAGGGAATCTGTCAAGTGTTGGTGTGGGAGGGTAATAATATCATAGTAGCTTTTGCACCAACCACGCCACATGGGATGCATGTGTGAGTGTGGTGGGCTGATGGTTGTAGTATTTGCTACTCACGGTTTAGCAGAACTCCCTGGGCCGATGTGCAGTGAGTGAAAGGATAGCACCGTATTCCTTCGGCGCACACCCTAGTGTTGAAGGATCTTCTGGCCAGATGTTGGTTGAGGTACCCTTGGTGGTATGGGCTTTAGGTGAGGGAAGGCAAGGTCCCTGAGGTTCGTGACACCACCACCCTTGGGTGCAAATGAAGGTGTAAAATGAAGAGGAGTCAGTTTTTATAAATAACTCGAACATTTACTGGTAATCAGTTGCCTTGAGGTAGATGTACAGATTATTAACATGGAAGAGGTATTAGTAATCCATACAAAGTACATCACAGTTAGCTGTGGATGTAATCCTAGTAACAGGCTCTTGGTGCGGTATAGACTCTGGTCACACTCAGGCTGAGTCTGCAATCCTAGTAACAGAATCTTGGTGAGGTATAGATTCTGGTCACACTCAGGTTGTTGTATCTGTAATCCTAGTAACAGGCTCTTGGTGAGGTATAGACTCTGGTCACACTCAAGTTGTTGTATCTGTAATCTTAGTAACAGGCTCTTGGTGCGGTATAGATTGTGGTCACACTCAGGTTGTTGTATCTATAATCCTAGTAACAGGCTCTTGGTGCGATATAGACTTTGGTCCCACTCAGGTTGTTGTAACTTCTGGCTGAATATCTACCAGGTGTGGAGTATACATCAGTAAACTTCGCCTATACTGTACATATATCTTGCCTTCAAGGCTTACTCACAATTTCCATAAGTGTCAACACTGTCGATAGAGGAATGCGGCTCTGCATACAGCTTGTACTTCACTGTAGAGTGTGAACAGTCACCGTAGGCTGACTCCTGTCTCTCAATGGTTTCTAGTGGGTCCATAGGCTGAGGAAACCCTCTCACCTCCACTAAGCTCATTTTATACTCTCTCATAACACACTGAAAAAAAAAAGCACAGTTGGTATCTTAGAATGATGGCCACATTCCTACTTTGTCATATGTGACTTCACAGCCACAATGCTCACACTTATCCATCGTGGTATCTCAGCTTTCCAACACACAATATGGCTTACAGGCTGGCTGGTCTCTGTTACAGGGCTGTGTGTTTTACAGGATTACAGGATGCAAGGGATAGACAACTTCTCAATACTAGTGTTGGGCGAGCATGCTCTGCCGAACACTAATTTTACTCGAGCATTGAGTGTGCTCCAGTCTCCTCCCTGCACGTTTGTTGGCTGCTACGCAGCCAATAAACATGCTGGAATCTACTATCAGTCACTGTAATGCCGTAGCCATGTTGGTTACTGGCATTACAGTGATTGACTGGCCGGAACGTGTCATCGGGTGCTATATAGCACCCGATGACACGTGTTCGGCTCAGTTTTAGTCAGGGAGCACTGTGCTGAAGAAGGCACAGATAGTGTAGGGAGTGAAATAGTAATATTTTATTTAAAAAACTTGTTAGAGACCCAAAAGTCCTTTTCAGGACTATTGTTGTATCTGGCAGCAATATAATTATTAGCGCAATCTGCTCTAAATTGCTTGCAATTGTTAGTGCCGCTTCTGCTAGTGACACAACCTCTGCTACATCTTTTATTTTACATTTGTGCAGCCTAAATGTCTGTGACATTCAGCGCAATTGTTTGCCCACTGGTGACAGCAACATTACCAGCGCTACATCTCCTGTATAACGTTTGCGCATCCTAAATATCAGTGATAGAGATGAGCGAATTTTTAACAAATTCGATTTGTCGATTCGTCAAATTTTTCGGGATAAATTTTATTCGTTCCGAATATATTCACGGCAAATTGCCATGAAAAAAGGTGTAGAACACTGTGCCTTGCAGTAACACGCAAGTCTGCTTTGGTAGTTAAATAATACTGTGACCCGTTTGACATGCAGATAACAGGTGTCACTATTAGAATCACAGCATACTTCACTTATTTGGGGGGCCGTGGGGCCAAAACTAACCAAATAACTCAAGTATGAACTCAGCCTTACAGGTAGATGTTAGCGTCAAGAATAAGAGCACTCCTTTTACACCCTCGTCAGCTGATTCCACATAGATGTCCACAGACCCTGTTCTATTAAACGCTTATCCAAGTAGCGCCCCCCGACACAGTGGAGAGGGTGTCAGCAGTAAGTTTGTGTTGACGTCACCGATTGTTTTTCTCTTCCTCTCATCCGTCAGAAAAATAACCCCCAAAAAATGGATCCTGTCTGTGGAGCATATTCCTTCACTTGGTCAGCATTTGCTCAATAATCCATCAGTATTGATATAGGCAAAAAAAAAACAGAGTGAATCTAAAACAGAGATGACACGTGAATGGAATATTTGCATGTCTTCTGTGCTCTCTACCCACTCCTGCTTTTGGCTACCAAATCATGAGCCAATTCTGATGGGGCCATACAGGCCTTAAAGCTGCTACACAGACAGGATCCGTTGTGCGTCTCATTTTTCCTTCCTTCTGACAGATCAGAAGAAGTGTCAAATAAATGATGATGTCAACCAGGCCGAAAGGCAAAATAGTGGCCCAGTCATGAAGTGGGGAGGGTAGGAACAGCATGAGAAGTCGACAGAGTGGACCTATGACATAGTAGTGAGGTGAAAGGAGCATGAGGAGACCCCAGAGTGGCACAATGACAGGGTCTTGAGGTGGCAGAAGCATGAGTAGGCCACAGAGAGGCACAATGGCATAGTCTATAGGTGGTAGCAGCATAAGGATACCACAGAATGGCACAATGACAGAGTCTGGAGGTGGCAGCAGCATGAGGAGAACACAGAGGGGCACAATGACAGAATCTGGAGGTGACAGCAGCATGAATAGCTCTGTGGCGCAATGACTGAGTCTGGAGGTGGCAGCAGCATGAGGATACCACAGAGCGGCACAATGACAGAGTCTGGAGGTGGCAGCAGCATGAGGATACCACAGAGCGGCACAATGACAGAGTCTGGAGGTGGCAGCAGCATGAGGAGAACACAGACTGGCACAATGACAGAGTCTGGAGGTGGCAGCAGCATGAGGATACCACAGAGCGGCACAGAGTCTAGAGGTAGCAGCAGCATGAGTACGTCACAGAGTGGAATAATGACAGAGTCTGGAGGTGTCAGCAGCATGAGTAGGCCAGAGAGTGGCTCAATGACCGAGTCTGGAGGTGGCAGCAGCATGAGGATACCACAGAGCGGCACACTGACAGAGTCTGAAGGTGGCAGCAGCATGAGGAGACCACAGAGCGGCACAATGACCAAGTCTGGAGGTGGCAGCAGCATGAGGAGACCACAGAGCGACACAATGACAGAGTCTGGAGGTGGCAGCAGCATGAGGAGACCACAGAGCGGCACAGTGACAGAATCTGGAGGTGGTAGCAGCATGAGGAGACCACAGAGCAGCACAATGGCAGAGTCTGGAGGTGGCAGCAGCATGAGGAGACCACAGAGTGGCACAATGACAGATTCTGGAGGTGGCAGCAGAATGAGGAGACCACAGAACGGCAAGGTGACATAATGTGGAGAAGTCAGCAGCATGAGGAGACCACAGAGCGGTACAATGACAGAGTCTAGAGGTGGCAGCAGCATAAGTAGGCCACAGAATGGCACAATGACCAAGTCTGGAGGTGGCAGCAGCATGAGTAGGTCACAGAGTGGAATAATGACAGAGTCTGGAGGTGTCAGCAGCATAAGTAGGCCAGAGAGTGGCTCAATGACCGATTCTGGAGGTGGCAGAAGCATGAGGATACCACAGAGCGGCACACTGACAGAGTCTGAAGGTGGCAGCAGCATGAGGAGACCACAGAGCGGCACAATGACAGAATCTGGAGGTGGTAGCAGCATGAGGAGACCACAGAGCAGCACAATGGCAGAGTCTGGAGGTGGCAGCAGCATGAGGAGACCACAAAGTGGGACAATGACAGATTCTGGAGGTGGCAGCAGAATGAGGAGACCACAGAACGGCAAGGTGACATAATGTGGAGAAGTCAGCAGCATGAGCAGACCACAGAGCGGTACAATGAAAGAGTCTAGAGGTGGCAGCAGCATAAGTAGGCCACAGAATGGCACAATGACCAAGTCTGGAGGTGGCAGCAGCATGAGGAGACCACAGAGCGACACAATGACAGAGTCTGGAGGTGGCAGTAGCATGAGGAGACCACAGAGCGGCACAGTGACAGAATCTAGAGGTGGTAGCAGCATGAGGAGACCACAGAGCAGCACAATGGCAGAGTCTGGAGGTGGCAGCAGCATGAGGAGACCACAGAGTGGCACAATGACAGATTCTGGAGGTGGCAGCAGAATGAGGAGACCACAGAATGGCAAGGTGACATAATGTGGAGAAGGCAGCAGCATGAGGAGACCACAGAGCGGCACAATGAAAGAGTCTGGAGGTGGCAGCAGCATGAGGAGACCACAGAGCGGCACAATGACAGAGTCTAGAGGTGGCAGCAGCATAAGTAGGCCACAGAATGGCACAATGACCAAGTCTGGAGGTGGCAGCAGCATGAGGAGACCACAGAGTGGCTAGGTTACATAATCTGGAGATGGCAGTAGCAGCAGCATCAGGAGGATGCCACAGAGTGGCAAGGTGACATAGTTTGGAGCTGGCAGCAGCTGCATCAGGAGACCACAAATAACCCGGTAACAGAGTGGGGCGGTCGGTGGCAATACCAGTTCCCGCTGACGAAGGGGCGGTGGGTGGCATTAGATGTGTGGCATCAGGCGGGTTGCAGCATCAAAGTTGTAGCTGAGGCAGGTAGTCTGAAGAAACCGGTCTCTTTTGTTAAAGTGTTGGTGTGGCACCATGGATGATCTAGTCTGATGTATCAGAAATTGATGGTTAGAAATCCTGGCTGATCTATGCCTGATTCATCTTGACGAAGGTCAGTCTTTCCACATCTTGGTTGGACAGGCGAGTATTTTGTTGGATAACTATTGCACCCGCCGCACTAAACACACTCTCTGATGCCACACTAATGGCCGGGCAGGACAGCTTTTTCAGGGCAAACTCTGCTAGTTGTGGCCACAAATCCAGTTTGGCTACCCAGTAGTCTAGCGGATTTTCAATGTGGGGTGACAGGGTGCAGTCCAAGTATGCCACTTCCTGCTGGTTCAGGTCCTGCTCCAGGTCTAACTGCTGCTGCTTCTGGTGAGTAGTTTCTTCTCTGCGGGTGAAGAAAGCTACTGATCAGCGACTGTAGACTCAGGCTGCTGCTGATGGAGCTGGTACTGCTCCTGCCACCCCACCCCTTGCCAGCAGCCATGACAATGGAACGTGAGTGCAGAGGTCCCCCTGGTCAGACCTGTGAGAGGATGGACGATGGTGCAGATAGGCAGCGGCCAACTGACTACATAGGATGCCTCTGTAGTAGTTCAGTTTGCCCTCCCTCCCGGTGGGTGTAAAAAAGGCCCCATTCTGGACCGGTAGCGAGGGTCAAACAAGGTAGAGAGCCAGAAGTCATCCCTCGACCTAATGGTGACAATTAGGCTGTCACTAAATAAGCAAGTGAGCATACATCGTGCCATTTGTGCAAGTGACGCAGAGGGACTCCCTGCCTCCATCTCCACTGCATACTGCCACGGTGAGTCTGGGTCCTCTGCCTTGTCTTCCTCATCGCCCTGGCTGCTCCTGCTTCTCCTGTCCTGTCACTTGAGTAGAAAAACCACCCATTTGGCTACACATTGCCTGTGCTCCAATGTCCTCCTCTAGCTCCTCCTCCTCTTCCAATCCAGACCACACTGAAGTCTGTTCCTACCTGGCTGGACAATTGTGTACCTGGCCTATGTTGGTGCAGGAACCCACCCTCTGAGCCACTTGTATATGACTGGCCTTATAAGTTAACGGTAAGGCATGTATATAGTTTTGTTTGTTTATTTAGTTTATCTGGAATCAGGAATTTCTGCACCACCAAATTCAGCACATGCGCCAGGCAAGGGATGTGTGTCAAAGCGGCTAGGCCCAGAGCTGCTTTGAGATTTTGCCCATTATCGCACACCCCCAGGCCGGGCTTGAGGCTAAGTGGCACCAATCACTCATCGGTCTGTTGTTCCATGTCCGTCCACAGCTCCTTCGCGGTGTGGGGTTTGCCCCCCAAACAGATGAGTTTCAGAACAGCCTACTGTCTTTTACCCCTGGCTGTGCTGATGTTGGTGGTAAAGGTGTTACGCTGAGCAGATGAGGAGGAGGAGGCAACAGGAGACAAAAAGAAATGCCCTGCAATCCTCGGGGGCGGAAGAACTTGTGCCAAATCTGCTATTCGCCTCTGGCCCAGCCACCACTACATTTACCCAGTGTGCTGTTGGGGATATATAACTTCCCTGCCTGAGCTTACCGTTCCACGTATTGGTGGTTATGTGGACCTTGCCACAGATGGTGTTGCGCAGTTCACACCTGATTTTGTCCGCCACTTGGTTGTGCAGGGAAGGGATGGCTTGTTTGGAAAAGTAGTGGCGACTGGGAACCACGTACTGTGGGACAGCCACCGCCATAAGTTTTTTAAAAGTCTCCATCCATCTCCACCAGACAGAATGACAGCATTTCAAAGGACCAAGAATTTTGAAATCCTGGCATTCAGGGCCAGGGATCGCGGGTGGGTAGGGGGGTACTTCCTCTTTCTATTTCTCTTTCTCACCAGTGTATGGGAGATAGACAGCTGAACGCTTCCATGAGATAGTGTGGAGATCCTTGGTGACGGTGAAAGATGTGGTGGCGTTGCTGCCACACCCACTGTTTGCAGGGTGGCAGGTGCCCCTGTCACTCACTTGCTCACTTGTGCTCAGGTTTAGAACATTTATTTTGCATTTTTACGTATTTTATGTTTATTTTAGTTATTTCCCTCCTTCTTAAACTCCAACTTCCTTGTAAAAGCATATATGTGAGAGATCTACCTTTGTTTCAGGGATATTGTGTGTTGCAGAGCTGTTCAGCTAGTTATCATTGTTTCTCAGGAAAGTTGTTATAACTGTTAGATGTTAGACATGTAGTCCTATGTTAGGCAGCCATTTTACGATGTACTTCAGGGTTATGCAGATGTTACAGTACATGCTATGCTATATACTTATTCATGTTATTTGTATTCTTGTAAATTTACCAATCAAAAAACAAGTTAGACTGCAAAGAACAGTCCTCTTATTTGGAAGACAGGAATGGTTTATGCTGAATGTCAGACTATACACTGTGTGAATGTGTATGAAGACAGAACAGTAAAACAGATGCTACTTGCCAGCAATAGTGGATCTGACTATACGGAGCTGCCATCACACACATGGCCCTGCGTATAAGATTGCAGCAGCTGCCATACAGTCACAAGAAGCGGGAGTAAAGCCCCCAGCAAGTGCAGCACAATCCAGACCACACGGAAGTCTGTTCCTACCTATACTGAGTCTGCGCAGAGACATTAAGCAGCCAGCAAAAAGGCACACAATGTCCGCTAGCCAGGCATCATCATACAGGACCAGGTCACGAGCAAGCTGCTCTAGCAAGTCCTCAATAAGAAAAAAGGCTGCTCTTGCCCGTGCAGAAGTTGAGGTTGCAAAAGTAAAGTCTTCCTTTGCTGCGCAAGAGGTGCAACTAAAGCTAAGGCAAGCAGATCAAGAGACAGAAAGAGCATGCGTACAAGCGTCAATGGAAGAAAAGAGAGTATGCCGTCAAGCGTCAATGGAAAAGGAGAGAGTACTCCTGCAAGCGTCACTGGAAAATATAGCCGCAGAGAAAGAAGCGGCAGCCGCAGTAGCCAAATCAGAGTTCTTAGAAGCTTTGGAGTTCCGCAAATCTGAGAAACACAGCCAGGTACCTGGGCCAGACCTAGATGAACAAGATCCAACAAAGCGTGTCTCAGAATACATCCATCAGCATCCCAAGACAGATAACAACTATGATCCAGTATATCAACCAGCTTATACAGAGTGTTAAAGATTCTACCTTGAACCACAGTACCTCAAGTACAAGTACAAAACTAACGCCCAACAGAACGAAAGCTACAACCTTCGCTTCGACTTAAAAAGACAACCTTTGCATAAGAACAGTATTATACAGACTTCTCTAACAGAAACCCCTAAAAGGTATGGTGATACACCACACCTGCAGCAACAGTAGCAACAGCAGTAACAACAGTACGCCGGGTAGGAGCGGCGCTAACCAGACTGCCATGGACTTCGCTACAACAATTAGGAACCCAGTTTTAAGTTGAATTCGCAATGCGAGTATATGTTCGCATTGAGAATTCAACTTAGAGCTGAGTTCCTAATGGTTGTTGCTAGAATATAATGAAGATTGAGAATATAGCGCTATATTCGTGAATTTGTGATATTCATTAAATTCTAGCAATACAACCATTAGGAACTCAGCTCTAAGTTTAATTCGCAAAGCGAATATAAATTCGCGTAACATTCGCAATATATAGAATAATGACGAATATTCGATTTCGACGAATATATGACGAATATTAAATCGAATATTCGCGAAATATCGCGAAATCGAATATGGCACCTCCCGCTCATCACTACGTGAGGAGGAGGCAACATCAGTGGAGAAGGGCTGTGTCAGAACAAATCTGTCTTCCTTCTCCTGGTCCTCTTGTTGATACCCAAGCAATACAGAATCTTTGTCATCATCGTCACCCCCTTCTTCTCCTGCTAAGACTCTTCCTTGTCCTTTGCTCCATAGTGACACATCTATAGCAGAATGTTTGACCATGAAAAAACTTTTCTCCACCATCAGTTAGCTTGTCTACAAGCTTAAACTCCTCTTGGCCACGTTGCTGGTGGTGCAGTCGCTGTAGTACCATTGTAGTAGTGCCTTCTACTCTCACATGGCGGAGAATGCGGGCCACTCCTTGCGAATCTCAGTGTGCAGCAAGCTGCACTCCACGGTGGATACCTGGAGCAGCTTTTACAGGCAGAGACAGTACATGTCTTTCATGGCCCACTGAGTCTATGGGGAACATTTATTAAGACTGGTGTTTTAGACGCCGGTCTTAACAAAGGCCTATAGCTGGCGATGGATCCCCCAAAGTTATGAGGAGGTGCTGGCCTCTACAATAACTTCAGCAATCCCAGCGCCAGTTCTCAATGTAAGACAGTTTCCATGCTTACGTCCCCTTCCCTGCCCATGCCGTGGCCACAATTTTAGACCTGGCATGAGCAGGGAAAAGTTGCAGATAGCAGCGCAACTAACTGTTGCACTGCCATCTGCATATGAAGTACGCCTAGCTTGGGCGTATTTCAGATTAGTAAATATCCCCCTATGTTTGCAGCACCCGAGCAACATGGCTAGGTCCTTTCCACCTCTCCCAGTATATCATGAAGCTGACTCCCACACCAGACACTTATTTCCCTCCTTCGCCTCCTCCTCCATGGACACGGTCCCATCCCCAACCGCAGTAGTGTCACTCACACTACCCATCCTTCCTACCACATGTGTCATGTCAAGCATTGCCATGCCATGTTAGAGCTGATCTGCCTGGGATAGAGTAGCCACACTGGCAAGCAGCTGCTCAAGTACATCAAGCAGCAAATATACCGCTGGATGTCACCTCGCTGACTCCAACTGGGCAAGGTGGTCAGCTACAATGAGCACAACATCCTGGCCACCCTGAACCTGAGGGAATTAACACATGGTCCCTGCATAGACCTTAAAAAAAAAAAAAAAGCACTGGCTTGCGCAAAGTGCTGGCAATGTCCAGGAGACTGTCCCTCTTTTCAACCATTCTTATGTGGTGAGGAACGCTCTCCTGGACTTGCAGCATCAGAATGGTATGCAGCTACACAGCTTAATCTGTGATGTTCCAACTCGCTGGATTTCAACATTGCACATGCGCTAGCATTGATTTGGTCATGCACCAGACTGCCTCAGCAGCAGGGAGCATCATGCAACAAATGGACCTGTAGCTGTTGGGGACCTGTAACGCCCCAGAGTGGCATTACCACTTCTTCACCCCGCTACTGTCTCTAATAGGCTAATAATATGTCATCTTGTGTATTTATTTCAGGTCCACTAAACTGTGCATTCTTATTTTTAATGCAACTGTTAGTTATTTCCCTCCTTCTTAAACTCCAACTTCCTTGTAAAAGCATATATGTGAGAGATCTACCTTTGTTTCAGGGATATTGTGTGTTGCAGAGCTGTTCAGCTAGTTATCATTGTTTCTCAGGAAAGTTGTTATAACTGTTAGATGTTAGACATGTAGTCCTATGTTAGGCAGCCATTTTACGATGTACTTCAGGGTTATGCAGATGTTACAGTACATGCTATGCTATATACTTATTCATGTTATTTGTATTCTTGTAAATTTACCAATCAAAAAACAAGTTAGACTGCAAAGAACAGTCCTCTTATTTGGAAGACAGGAATGGTTTATGCTGAATGTCAGACTATACATGTGTGAATGTGTATGAAGACAGAACAGTAAAAAAACAGATGCTACTTGCCAGCAATAGTGGATCTGACTATACGGAGCTGCCATCACACACATGGCCCTGCGTATAAGATTGCAGCAGCTGCCATACAGTCACAAGAAGCGGGAGTACAGCCCCCAGCAAGTGCAGCACAATCCAGACCACACTGAAGTCTGTTCCTACCTATACTGAGTCTGCGCAGAGACATTAAGCAGCCAGCAAAAAGGCACACAATGTCCGCTAGCTAGGCATAGGCATACAGGCATACAGCTAGGCATACAGGACCAGGTCACGAGCAAGCTGCTCTAGCAAGTCCTCAATAAGAAAAAAGGCTGCTCTTGCCCGTGCAGAAGTTGAGGTTGCAAAAGTAAAGTCTTCCTTTGCTGCGCAAGAGGTGCAACTAAAGCTAAGGCAAGCAGATCAAGAGACAGAAAGAGCATGCGTACAAGCGTCAATGGAAGAAAAGAGAGTATGCCGTCAAGCGTCAATGGAAAAGGAGAGAGTACTCCTGCAAGCGTCACTGGAAAATATAGCCGCAGAGAAAGAAGCGGCAGCCGCAGTAGCCAAATCAGAGTTCTTAGAAGCTTTGGAGTTCCGCAAATCTGAGAAACACAGCCAGGTACCTGGGCCAGACCTAGATGAACAAGATCCAACAAAGCGTGTCTCAGAATACATCCATCAGCATCCCGAGACAGATAACAACTATGATCCAGTATATCAACCAGCTTATACAGTGTTAAAGATTCTACCTTGAACCACAGTACCTCAAGCAGGACGGTATTCGACAAAGCGTATCGACCACAACTAACGCCCAACAGAACGAAAGCTACAACCTTCGCTTCGACTTAAAAAGACAACCTTTGCATAAGAACAGTATTATACAGACTTCTCTAAGCCAGAAACCCCTAAAAGGTATGGTGATACACCACACATGCAGCAACAGTAGCAACAGCAGTAACAACAGTACGCCGGGTAGGAGCGGCGCTAACCAGACTGCCATGGACTTCGCTACAACAATTAGGAACCCAGTTTTAAGTTGAATTCGCAATGCGAGTATATGTTCGCATTGAGAATTCAACTTAGAGCTGAGTTCCTAATGGTTGTTGCTAGAATATAATGAAGATTGAGAATATAGCGCTATATTCGTGAATTTGTGATATTCATTAAATTCTAGCAATACAACCATTAGGAACTCAGCTCTAAGTTTAATTCGCAATGCTGAATATAAATTCGCGTAACATTCGCAATATATAGAATAATGACTGAATATTCGATTTCGACGAATATATGACGAATATTCAATCGAATATTCGCGAAATATCGCGAAATCGAATATGGCACCTCCCGCTCATCACTACGTGAGGAGGAGGAAACATCAGTGGAGAAGGGCTGTGTCAGAACAAATCTGTCTTCCTTCTCCTGGTCCTCTTGTTGATACCCAAGCAATACAGAATCTTTGTCATCATTGTCACCCCTTCTTCTCCTGCTAAGACTCTTCCTTGTCCTTTGCTCCATAGTGACACATCTATAGCAGAATGTTTGACCATGAAAAACTTTTCTCCACCATCAGTTAGCTTGTCTACAAGCTTAAACTCCTTTGGCCACGTTGCTGGTGGTGCAGTCGCTGTAGTACCATTGTAGTAGTGCCTTCTACTCACATGGCGGAGAATGCGGGCCACTCCTTGCGAATCTCAGTGTGCAGCAAGCTGCACTCCACAGTGGATACCTGGAGCAGCTTTTACAGGCAGAGACAGTACATGTCTTTCATGGCCCACTGAGTCTATGGGGCACATTTATTAAGACTGGTGTTTTAGACGCCAGTCTTAACAAAGGCCTAAAGCTGGCGATGGATCCCCCAAAGTTATGAGGAGGTGCTGGCCTCTACAATAACTTCAGCAATCCCAGCGCCAGTTCTCAATGTAAGACAGTTTCCATGCTTACGTCCCCTTCCCTGCCCATGCCGTGGCCACAATTTTAGACCTGGCATGAGCAGGGAAAAGTCGCAGATAGCAGCGCAACTAACTGTTGCACTGCCATCTGCACATGAAGTACGCCTAACTTGGGCGTATTTCAGATTAGTAAATGTCCCCCTATGTTTGCAGCACCCGAGCAACATGGCTAGGTCCTTTCCACCTCTCCCAGTATATCATGAAGCTGACTCCCACACCAGACACTTATTTCCCTCCTTCGCCTCCTCCTCCATGGACACGGTCCCATCCCCAACCACAGTAGTGTCACTCACACTACCCATCCTTCCTACCACATGTGTCATGTCAAGCATTGCCATGCCATGTTAGAGCTGATCTGCCTGGGATAGAGTAGCCACACTGGCAAGCAGCTGCTCAAGTACATCAAGCAGCAAATATACCGCTGGATGTCACCTCGCTGACTCCAACTGGGCAAGGTGGTCAGCGACAATGAGCACAACATCCTGGCCACCCTGAACCTGGGGGAATTAACACATGGTCCCTGCATAGACCTTTTAAAAAAAAGGCAGTGGCTTGCGCAAAGTGCTGGCAATGTCCAGGAGACTGTCCCTCTTTTCAGCTATTCTTATGTGGTGAGGAACGCTGTCCTGGACTTGCAGCATCAGAATGGTATGCAGCTACTCAGCTTAATCTGTGATGTTACAACTCGCTGGATTTCAACATTGCACATGCGCTAGCATTGATTTGGTCATGCACCAGACTGCCTCAGCAGCAGGGAGCATCATGCAACAAATGGACCTGTAGCTGTTGGGGACCTGTAACGCCCCAGAGTGGCATTACCACTTCTTCACCCCGCTACTGTCTCTAATAGGCTAATAATATGTCATCTTGTGTATTTATTTCAGGTCCACTAAACTGTGCATTCTTATTTTTAATGCAACTGTTATGTTTAAATGTAATGTGCCTGGTTCACCAGCAGGTGGCAGCAAACACGGCAGAGCCACAGTTAGGTAGAATGGAGCTTTCTATTCCATTGTAACCCCCCTCTGTGGAGAAGTGGGCGAGTACCATTTCCTGCAGGAAGGGTGGGGACCAGAGTCAGTTAGTTCCAGCTTGCCCCCTGCCAAGGGAGGTTGTGCTGGCATTGTCTCTGCTGGACATACCCAAGCCAAGCCAGCCAGAGCACCCTAGGCTCTGCTGGTCATAGAGGCAAAAGCCTGAAGCTTCTGGAGCCAGAAGGAAATTTTCCTGGCCTAATCTAGAGACAAACCAGACTACAGAAAGTGAAGTACAGCATACAGCATAGACAAAGTCATACAGTCAGCCTGTCAGTACAGCAGAGTTGAGAGAAAGCAAGCAGAGTTATTGAGCAAGCCTGCCAAGTTTACCCATAGCTATATATGTCAGTGTATTCCTGGGCGGGGGGAGAGGGATGGAAAAAAATGTAAAAAACTCTACGAAAAGAGATAAGAAGTTTTCCTAAAGAGAGGCAATTGAAGCAAATTCAGTTCGTCCCAAATTGATATACATCCGAATCAAACCGTTTTAAATAATTCTGCGAAATTAATCTCAACTGGTTTGGCAAGCGCCCGATGGTATAGGGAGGGTGCTCAGGGGCTGATGGTCCTTTTCCCCCTTCACGCTGGCCCCTTCAAGTAGATGGCAGAATAGGGCCATTGAGGGGTTAATTCACTGGGGAGCTCCTTAGACAAGGATGTGGGCAGTGCAGAAAATCCTGAAGGCTACATATACCCCCTCTTTGTTCTGGTCACTTCCTCTTGCCAGTGGTAGCAAATTGGTGTGATATGTACCCCTTTGCTCTGTCCACACCAAGATGCCGTGGGTGGTGCTTCCCTTATAATTGCCTCCTGGTGAGTAACTATTATAACTATTTTCTGGTCTGGTCATACGATCCTCTTTTTGTGTTGAGGCTCGGGCTAATTGTTTTTGTCTTTCACGTTCTTGCCGTTCAGTGGTTCAATGGTTGGCCTTTTGTATATCTCCTGGGCGGTGTGGAGAGAGGAGCGCAGGCCCAGTGTGTGCTCCTGGTTGTTCGAGTGGTGCAGTCTTTGGAAAGGGATCCAGGATTTCAGTAACTTCTTCCAGAAGTGGTTGGTATACCCGCTCTGTGGTACTGCCCCTTGTCATTCTGGAGCTCTGGACCTCTTGTGTCCTGACATGCGATGATCCTTGTCTTTTCAGGAAGTTGGTAGCAGGGTGGTTGGTAGTCATCTCCCGGGTGGGTTGTTCTGGCCATATAGGGGAAGGCATTGTGTATACAATACGAAGGTATAGATCAAGGGGCTGTGGTTCGTCACTGTTATCGGGAAGGTGCAGCTATATAGAGTAACGGTTCCAGTTCTCTGTTTCAACGACCCCTCTCTGGTAGCTATGGTCTGTTATATTATTACACTCCAGGGTTACATCCAGGCCCCTCTTGAATTCCTTTATTGTACTCACCATCACCACCTCCTCAGGCAGAAAGTTCCATAGTCTCACTGCTCTTACCGTGAATAATCCTTTTCTATGTTTGTGTACAACCCTTCTTTCCTCCAGACGCAGAGGATGTCCCCTCTTCACAGTCACAGTCCTGGGGATAAATAGATGATGGGAGTGATCTCTGTACTGACCCCTGATATATTTATACATAGTTATTAGATCTCCCCTCATCTTTTTTCTAACGTGGATAACCCTAATTTTGATAACCTTTCAGGGTACTGTAGATCCCTCATTCCAGTTATTACTTTAGTTGCCCTCCTCTGAACCCTCTACAGCTCTGCTATGTCTGCCTTGTTCACAGGAGCCCAGAACTGTACACTGTACTCCATGTGTGGTCTGACTAGTGATCTGTAAAGTGGTAGGACTATGTTCTCATCACGGCATCTATGCCCCTTTAGATACAACCCTTTATCTTATTGGCCTTGGTTTTTTTATTTTTATGGGACCTGATGGCATTTTCCTCTTGTATGTTAGTCGGGGCAATTCTTTTTACGGCCTGTGGGAGTGGTTTCAACAGTCTCTGTTCTGCTGGGTGGTGGTCGGAGCCCCGTTGGGAGAACGGGTCTCCTCCGTGGCGGCATTTGGGTACAGCGGAGATATGGTGGTAGCAGATGGTGTACTTGCCCGCTGGGAGTCCAGCGGTCGTAATACCGCTCTGATGATTATGGTTTAACTTGCCCGCTGGGAGTCCGGCGTTTGGCATACCGCTATGATACTATGGTTTATTAAGGTTTGCCACTTTAATAAAGAAGCTGTGGCTGATCAGCATCCAGCAATAAAGTGACACAGTTGTCTGTGTTTTTTGTTATGGGTCAAGGTTGGGTGAAGGGGCCAAGCGTGAGTTGAAGGTGATACCCCCCCCCCCCTGTTTCCCTGGATACCAGCAGTCCGCTCATCTCTAATACCAATGATGTGCAACCTGAATCCATGAATCCACTCTTTCAATCAACACATTAGTAGCAATCTTGGATGCAGAATCCCGCACCATCTAGGCTTTTGCACAACACAATATTTTTGGGGCTCAAAAAGTATTACATTTAATGTACACAATCAGTTTAGTTTGTGTTGTCTTTATTACAATTTGTGTTGACACACAACAAATGATTTTTTTTTTATAGTCAGAGAAAAAGTTCCGCCGTGGACACGGATTTGGTGGCGGGAAGATAAACATTTACTGAAGATTTAAGTTTCTTCAGATTATTTTTTGGTTGATGATGCTTTAATTTTTTGGAAGGATGAGAGGTCCCTTTTTGATAATTATGTTCTTCTATTTAACATGAATAATCGAATCACGCATCTATTAAACAAGGAGTTACAATGTTACCGAACTGCATTTGGAATTTGCAGTAACGTTCTGCCTGGTAGGTGATGAGAGGAGACTATCTTTTTGCGCAACTAAGTGAGGCGCACCCGCGTCAGAGATCAGACGGTCCAATCATTAGGTGAATAGAGGGTGGAAGTTCCACCACTGGTAGAACGGCATGTCAATTTCCTGTGAACTGGCACTCATTGGCAGGCTATTATATAAATAGGAGTGTGTGACGCCACTGTTTCAACTCTGTCCAATACCCCTGAGGACGCCAGCTTAGCTGGCGAAACATGTTGGGGGACGGTAGTTTAGGATTTTAATATGCTGCTGGCATCTGTAGGGATAGTTAGTACACATGTGACTGAGCTCTGTTTGTAGCTATAATACTAGCAGCGAAGCACTGCAGTTTAATACTATCCACTAAATGAGAGTGGATTCACTTGCTACAGTGTATACCATTATGCCAATGATCATGGTTTAAAGGGAGTCTTTCACCCCGAAAACCCATTTTTCAACACTCACATCTTTCTCTGCAAAATTGCCCCCAGATTAAAAAGCTTCTTACCCTATTGCTGTACCTCCTACCGATCTTCAGAAAATCACTTTAATTGCAGATGTGAATGACAGTTGAAGGTGCCCAGTGGCGGCGTCATAACGACCGGTGCCCAGGCCGCACGCTCATCTTCATAACTTCAACTGTGATTGACATCTGCAATTAAAGGGAGCCTTTCACCTCAAAAACCCATTTTTCAACACTCTCATCTTTCTCTGCAAAATTGCCCCCACATTAAAAAGCTTCTTACCCTATTGCTGTACCTCCTACCGACCTCAGAAAATCACTTTAATTGCAGATGTCAATCACAGTTGAAGTTATGAAGATGAGCGTGCGGCCTGGGCACCGGTCGTTATGGCGCCGCCACTGGGCACCTTCAACTGTCATTCACATCTGCAATTAAAGTGATTTTCTGAAGATCGGTAAGAGGTACAGCAATAGGGTAAGAAGCTTTTTAATCTGGGGGCAATTTTGCAGAGAAAGATGTGAGTGTTGAAAAATGGGTTTTCGGGGTGAAAGACTCCCTTTAAGTGCACATCCATGATCACATCATTCACTGGTTAAACAGGTGATCCCTGTAGTAAAACCGGCAGTGATTTTAAATTCACGTGTGCTCACAATAAGTTTTAATGATGACAAATAAAGGTTAATTTTTAGTTACTATCTGTATCAGGGATAAATATATAAATATTAAACAAGGTGGACACCCCAATAGCAGTATTATTAGAAAGCTTATTCACCCCAGTTTGAGAATCAAGGCCTAATAGAATTGCTTAAGTATTAAACAAGGTGGACACCCCAATAACAGCAGAATTAAAAAAGCTTATTAAAGGGCTCTGAACCCAGACATATTCCCATTTTTACCCAGGCAGCCCCCCTGACAAGATCATCGGAGCAGTTCATGCTCCGATGCTCTCCTTTGTCCTGCACTAAATCACGCAGGGCAAAGGCATTTTTTGGAGATCTGGTGACGAACCGGGCTCTCCATTGGCCTGCCAGGAAGCCTAGTGACATCATTGACACTGATGGGCGGGCTTTAGCGCAGCCCTAGCCTGTACAACGGCTAGGGCAGTGCTAAAGCACGCCCATCAAAGCAGGTGATTTCGCCGAACACACTGCCGGACGGAAGCCTTCGCCCGGCAGTGTGTTATTGTAAATAAAAGAGCCCTTGCCATGCGCGATCTAGCGCAGGGCATGGGAGCGCATCGGAGCATGAAGTGCCTGTCAGGGGGGCTGCCTGGGTGAAAATGGAGGTATGGAGCTCCGCAACACACATTGCATGAGGGACCGTGACTGAATTTTATCAATTCATTTTTTAGATTTTTTATCATCATTGTTTTTGGGTATTATTGTTAAAATTGTGTAGTATGATGGTAAGAAATAAGGTGTTTTGTGAGCCGACCATTAGTGTTTGCATCAAGTTATATTAGCTATTGGATGGTAGCCGGTCGTGCTCTACTTTGGTGAGCTTCCTGCTGTTTTGTGTTCCTTTTTGTGTTTGAAAATGGAGGTATGTCAGGGTTCAGCTCTTAACCCGGACAACCCCTTAAAGGGGGTTCACTAGGTTTTTAATATTGATGACCTATCCTCAGGTTGCTATGTGTATGGCAAAGCAGCAGCGAGCAGGTATAGAGATGGGAGATGGCACGTGCACACTGCGCATGCCTTTCCTTGATTCAGCTGATCGGCAGGAGTACCAGGTGTCGAACCCCCCCAATCTAAAATTGATGACCTATCCTGAGGAAAGGTCATCAATATTAAAAGCCTGGAGAACACCTTTAACCCTAATTTGAGATTCAAGGCCTAATGGAATTGCTTATCTATTAAACAAGGAGGACACTGAGTAATTAGATAGATATGTGCCCTATACAGGGATGCAAACTGCGCTGTCTCCTATGGATCCCTTCAGCTTCAGATTACAGTCCCTGAACTGTCCCTGCAGTCTCCCTATGCTCACCCGATGCTCTCCCTACATTGCGTAAAAGCTCTCCTTACGTTGTCCTTACACTGTCCCTAGTTTCTCCCTATCCAATATTCCACAATTAAAAGCTTTTAGCAACAATGTCCCTAGCACTTGTCACGTCTCTCCCTGTGCTCAGCTCACAGTAAAATAGAGGAGACCACGCGTGGTCAGGCTTTTAAAGGGCTTTGACATCAGAGGGGCTGGCAAGCTGATGATTGGTTGTCTGCACGGTATTATGTGTGATCTTGCATTCCTGGGCTTCCTGCTTTTACTTTATAACAAGTGTAGCTGCCATTTTAGGAAACAAAATGATTAATTACCACAAAGCGGAAGGAAATTCAGATTAATTACAAATCAAATCCTAAATCAAATTCCACTTCAGGTGCTTTGATTCGCTCAACACTAGCTGAGTACCTAGAATAGATTTCAGTGTAGGATTTCAGGAACAGATAGAGGAACGATGGCACAGTCAAAGACTACAAATGACCAGCTACTGTGGTGCATCTGATACTTGTGTACTTCCTTCTGGTTCTGAAATTAAGCTGAATAGCAACAAACAAAGGAAACATATTTTTTCTCAAATTTACTTCTGCATTTAATATATATGTAACTACAGAGTTTCTGCATAGATTAGCAGAGCAGAGTTTAGAGATCAGACAAGAAAGTGCAGTGGAAGCCAGATATTAAAGAAAGGGAATTATAAGAGGACGCACCAGATAGGAGAATTCAAGGTGAGAAACCAACGACTTGAGGGCACAGGATATGGAGGGATGGTTCATAGCACTGCTTACTGCCCCGTGCAGGACAGAATGGGTTAAAGAGGATTTCCCACTATAGACGCTTATGGCTTATGCATTTGTAACTAGAGGGAGGTGGGGAAAGTGTTCGACCCGGGTGCTAGAAAACCTTTTTGTCGTGGTCCAGATTTCAAAATTCAGGTCTAGAGCAGTAGCATTTGCTTGACAGAAAGGAAAACCTAGGTTTAACTTTCAGTTCATCAAAACTAGAAATTTCTTGAAATTAGTTTTATCTAATGAATCGGTTGGAAAAATTGATTTTTTACAAAGGGACTTTTAAACCAGTGGAAAAAAGAGTGCAGCTGTGGAGTATGATACAGTACGTTAACCAGGATCAGTGCAAAATAAGTAATGTAATGTATGTGCACAGTGTCTCACTAGCAAAATAGTGAGCGCAGCTCTGGAGTATAATACAGGATGTAACTCAGGATCAGTACAGGATAAGTAATGTATGTACACAGTGACTCCACCAGCAGAATAGTGAGCGCAGCTCTGGAGTATAATACAGGATGTAACTCAGGATCAGTACAGGATAAGTAATTTAATGTATGTGCACATTGACTCCATCAGCAGAATAGTGAGTGCAGCTCCGGTGTATAATATAGGATGTAACTCAGGATCAGTATAGGATAAGTAATGCAGTGTTACATGTAAATTGTATCTCTAAATATAAATGTGCACAAATGTGTTTATTGGATTTACAAATTAAAAATTATTCCTGTGACAATACATGTGCCATAGTCTGTGGCCACTGGTGTCTGCCTGCGCCAAGTACTTACCTGAGTCCCCACTCCTGTGCTCCGTTGCAGTCTCGCGGCTCTGTTGATTCCACGCTGCTCTTCGCCTGCAGTGCAGTTGATCCACATTAGTTTCTACAATAATGTATTAGATGTAGCCAGCATTATCTTGGCTCCAGGCAGGAAAGGATAGTCTCAGTTCTATTACTGTAAAGATATTGTGCTGCAATGGGTTCATGGTTTGTTTCTTTTTGCTCTTATCTCATTCTTAGTATATTTTCACCTATACTTTTCCCTAGGTCTTAGTGAATGCACCAACATAATGGCAATTATGGGAATGAAATTATTTTGTTGTCTCATGGATTATTATTTGACTGTAATTCTGATTGGATCTCAGCTGTGGAGCAGTGAGTATGACCTTATATTGACTGTTCGTGGTACATTACTGTGTGTGTTACTATGAAAATTGTCTCAAAAATGTTTAACCCTTACTAGGAAGGAGAAAATGAGACATGATGCAAAATTGTATGGTGAAAAACATACAAAAACATCCCCAACATACAATTTTCTATATTTCTGCATAAATTTGACCTAAAAGTACATTAGATTTTCAAACAATTCCTAAAATCAGATAAAGGAAACCATTTAAAAAAATGATTTAAAGGTGTTAGCCTTGGTCAGTTATGATGAAAATAATCCAATATCTCCAGAAGTTCGGACTTCCATTTTTCAACTTGAAAATCATTTAAAAACTAGGAACCAAAGTCTGCTACGGTAACTATTAGTACCTGGGTAGCGAAGCCAACTTCAGATCCCAGTTTTCAAATTGTTTTCAAGTTGAATAATCGATAACGAATTTCAGCTCGGGGAGCCCATACATTTGAATGCTGTATGGAGATAAATCTCTGTACAGCATTCAAACGAAGTTTTGACTGAAGCGACTTCGGATCTACACTACTGCGCGACTCATGTTCTCTTAAGATACAGCTTTTTTAGAATCTGTACAAAAATTCAGAATTCATTGTTCCATCAAGGATGACAAGGTGTCCTAGTCCAGATGCATCAAAACAGGCCCAAACCATGATCCTACCAGCAACATCTCTCACAGATGGGGTGAAGTTTTTATGCTGGAATGCAAGGTTTTCTTTTGTCCAAACATAACTCTTCAAGTTCTATTTTGGTCTCATCTGTCCACAAAACATTGTCCCAATATCCTTCTGGCTTGTCCAGGTGATCGTCAACAAATTGCAGATGGGTAGCAATGTTCTTTTTGGAGTGCAGCTGCACTTGGGTGATGAGATATATCTTCTGCTCTTAAACACAAAGGGGGATATTTATCAAACTGGCATAAAGTAGAACTGGATTAGTTGCCCATAGCAACCAATCAGATTCCTCCTTTTCCAAAGGAGATGTAAAAAATGAAAGGTGGAATCTAAGCCGGTTCTGCTTTCCTCCGGTTTGGTAAATCTCCCCCAAAATGCCCAAAATGTTTTTATTTGCAATTTATACAGCTAAAAGGACAATCCTTCTACTAATCTCTATTTTTTTTTCATACAGATATTGTCTGTCAACAGCTCCCTGGATATAATATGTATACATGTCCATCGGTGACGGTGCAGCGAGGTCTCTGTGTTCATGTTCCATGCTCATTTACCGTGCCCAGCAATATTCAGCTATCTATATCTACCACTGGTACATGGTATCTTATACAAAATGAGAATATATACTCTGCTGTTTTTAAAAATAATCTTATACATCAGACAAATGGACGCTTCTTTCTGACCGGAAATGTGTACAGAGGAGACTGCTCATATTTCATAGAAGACCCTTTGCCTACAGATGAGGGAAAATATTATTTTCACATTGAAGATGGTGCCAGAAATGTCCTCTATAGTAATAATGCACCTTATGTGGCTGTAACCGGTGAGTGTAAAATATTGTCAATGTGTAAAACGATAGTATTTCGCAATATCTACAGAAGAATGGGTAAACGGGGAAATATGGTCATGGGGCCTCAGAACTTATCTAGCACCTTCATTTTTTAGATACTTGCAGTTACAAAACCAGGGATTGAAAAGTTATAGGGTACCCTAGCTTATGCTATCACTTCCTATTGGTTGCAACACTAGGACAACTGGTGAAATGTCAGTCTACAATAACATCTACAAGGACATTTGGTTGCTTAACGTAGTTGACCCTTTCCTAAAGGTCTTTTGCCACAAACAACATACCCTCTATCCCCAGGATAACGTAGGTGTCTGATCATCGTGGATCCAACCAGAGGGACCCCAATGATGATGGGAATTTTGAATGGAGCAGCGGTCTCATATGTTTACAGCTACTTCATTAAACTTTATAGAACTACTGAGAGAGCAAAGTGCTGCACTCTTATGTTTCTGGCAGTACGCTATAGATGACACTGCGATAATTACTGCTCCATTTAAATTTAGAGATGTAGGACGCATGTTCACATAGTAAGCCTGAGACCCTGGAAGTGCTCAAAAATGTGTGCTTTTTTCTATGCATTTAATGTGGGCAGTAAGTTTGCATTAGATACTTTGATCTAAAATAGATGGATTCTTTCAGTCTAGATCAGGAGTACTTCATGAATTTTCTGAAAATAATGTTTGCCAAAAGTTACAAAGTGATTCCCTTTCCAATAAGAAAAGAAGATCCCAACATTGAAGGTAGCCATGCATTAGTGAGAAGTGTCATGTACCTGACTATTCCAGTGCGATTGGGCTACTGTCTAATGCGGATGTGAATGTCAAAACTCTCCCTTGACAGTAGATGTTGGGGTAAAGAAGGATGGGCATGTTTGATTTCAATATACCTTATCCTGTGTTTCCACAGGAGGTAAAATGTTACCAGAGGTGTCCCACACCAGCTTATTCCTCTCTGCTCATTGTATGTATGTAGCACAGGAAGGAATAAGAAGAAGAGAAGCAGAAAAGTCAGAGCTTTTTATCAGAAAAAACAGAGTTTCGAATTCATATAGCGAAAGTCATAGATTCTGTTTCCTGCTAAGCATCTCCACCATAAACGTTTCACCACCCTAAACCTAACCATAGTGTTAGGTACTTTATGGCTGTGGACATTCTGGAATCTAAATATTAATTTATTATCACCAAAGGGCACCGTGAATAACAATTATCTACATTAACCCCTTTGTCACTGTCACTAGAGATGAGCGAATCGAAGTTGACGAAGTGGAATTCGATCCGAATTTCGGTAAAAATTAAATTTGCACTGAAGTCGAATTTATTATTATTATTATTATTTTTTATTTATATAGCGCCATCATTTTCCGTAGCGCTGTACAAAGTATAAACATACAAAAGTGGGGGCGGATCTTGGCTGCCGACCGAGTCAGACGCATGTAGGAGAGCTCTCCTTCTTGTCACCCTGCAAACTGGCTAAAACCGCAGTCTAACTTTGCACAGAATGGGCAAAATCGGTAGAAGTTTACCTAAAGACAAGCTTGAAGCAAGCAAACATGAACGGGGTGTCTCCGATATGGTGAAATTCCTGCATAAGAAGTCATCCATCACGGCACCTACTGTGTCCAAGATGGCGCCGCCGGACCTCGAGGACTGGGTGAGAGATCCGGGGGAGGAGGCGGACGCTGAGACAGACCAGCTGGGAGTGTCTGCACCGCTGAGCTTTGATCCGACATCCAGACAGTTTATTCAGCAGGCTGTGTCGTCCGCACTCACTCCAGTCATACATAAACTCAAGGAGATAAAAGCTGACGTTAAGCACATAGGTCACCGCGTGGAGACCCCTGAGAACAATCAATCAGCCATACTGAACTACATCGAGGCTGCCAGCGATAACACCATGGCCTTTGCTGCCTCTCTGGACACAGCTTACTCCCTCATAGAAGACCAGGAGAATCGTAGTAGAAGGAAAAGCCTCCGTATACGGGGCCTCCTTGAAAGTTTTCTCCATGAAACTTTTCCGGACACCGCAGGCGCTATCTTCTCCCTCCTGCTGGGGCCCACCAGAGCGGCTGAAGTTCAAATAGAGCGCATCCACCATGCTCTGTGGCCAAAGCCCAAAGATTCCGAAAACCCCAGGGACATAATGTGTTGCCTCTTGAGGTATGTCGACACAGCGGCGTTGCTGCAGGCTGCAAGAAGCCAGAAAGAGGTTGTCTTTGAGGGGGCCAAACTTTCCCTCTACCAGGATCTTGCTCCTTCCACGCTCAATAAACGGAAAGCCCTGAGACCTCTTACAGATTACCTGCGCCACATTAAGACCCCATACAAATGGCTCTTTCCTTACTTTTGCGGTTGGAGGCCACAGATGCATCATCCGAATACCCTCGGACTTACAAACAGCGTGGGATCTCCTGCAAACAGACCCGCTGGACATTCCCTCGTGGCTACCATCTGCTGGATCCAGTGTCCCACTGCCGGACCTACCGGAGATACAGACCTGGTCTCAGGCCCCGCCGAAGAAGCGACCTGCTCACCAGCTGAGAGACACCTGAGACACCCCTTCTACTAGGCGTCCTAATGAGCACCTACAAGCAATCCATACTTAGATGTGACTTCGTATGTAGCTGACGAACGTTATCCCCGGCTCCTACCGAGCACGCAAGTATCTCAGAACTCTTAGACTCAGAATATCCCCCCATTCATATTCTTAGCTAATGCATTGGGGATCCCTGCTTAAACCGGACCAGCCACACGCCACTTTCTTCTCTTTCTTTTAGCTGGACTGTTAAGTAGCTATTGTAAATGTAGCGCCAGGTAGCAGGGTGCACTGGTTCATGTCTGGATGGATCAGATGCACACTGACCCCCCCACCTATACCAGGAGTTTTTGGACGCAGACATGGTACACGCGCCATAATGGGTGGTCCCCTGCGCCCGCGGCGCCGCATCTAATTGACCTGCTGCGGTGCTGCCGGCATAGGAGCCACCCCCCCAAGGTCTTCCCTGTTACGCTACCTCATGTTATGTTCTATGTTGTTGTTGTTCCTTCCCCCCTTTTGCGGTCAATGATGCAGGCTGGTATCCCCCGGCCACCAAACCTGTCCACTAGCATCCATGACTCCTAGTCTCAAGTGTACCTCATTCAATGTTAGAGGTTTCAATACCCCACAGAAGCGCTCTCAGGTCATCAGTCTGCTTAAAAAATCCCATTCAGATATATGCTTCCTTCAGGAGCTTCACTTTCGAGAGTCCAATATACCTACTCTCCCAAAATACTATTTCCAACACTGGTTCCTCAGCACTTTTGGGACGGCTAAACGAGGAGTGGGAATAGCCATCTCTAAACGCGTTCCTTTCACCTTAAAAGCTACGCAGACTGACCCTGAGGGCCGTTTCAGTATTTGTGAAGGGCATGATAGACATGCAGAAAATTAGCTTAGCCAGCCTTTACAGCCCCAATAGAGGTCAAAAGCAGTGGATCAGGAATACCCTTTATAAGTTGGGGTTGTTCGCAGAGGGAACTTGGTTAATAGGTGGAGACCTTAACGTCACCTTAAATCCCCTCATAGATGCATCAGATGGCACCTCTCAGTTGAATCAATCGGTGATAGGGTCCATCAACAGCTACCTATTTGATGCCCACTTACTGGACACGTGGCGACTAGTTCACCCTGACGGACGTGACTGCACCTTTTTTTCGGCCCTGCACAACACATACAAGAGATTAGATTATGTATTCCTCTCTAGCAACTCTATAGATATAGTAGAGAGCTCAACTATAGACCCTATAATGGTCTCAGATCATGCGCCAGTCTCCACAGTTTTGTGTTTCTCCAGCCTTTCCACCCCATATAGGCAATGCCGTCTAAATGAAACGATTTTAGACAAGTCTTCGGATGTTAAAATACTTGAACAGAAGCTGGAGCGTTTCTTCTCTGAAAATGCCACCCCGGAATGCCACTCACAACCCTATGGGAGACGCACAAGGCAGTACTACTAGGGGAGCTTATAGCTCTTGGTAGTAGGGTAAAAAAAGAGAGGCAACAAATCATACACTCCCTCCTTAAACAGATTGCAGATAAGGAGTCTATCCACAAGCGTACTAAAAAAATTTACACCCAAGCACACCTAACCCAATTACGATCCCAGCTCAAAGATCACCTTAACATCCGTTGTGCTAAAGCCTATCAGTACTCCCAGTTCCGATTCTATTCACATGGGGACAAAGGAACGAAACTCATGTCCTCCCTTATTAAACAGAGGAAGGACTCCATGTATATCCAACGCATAAAGTCGGCACAGGGACATATGCTGCCTAAGACGACTGAGATAGCGGCGGAGTTTCAGAGATTTTACCAGCGGCTTTACAGCTTAACGGACCCTTCTGCCCCGTCACACCCCTTATTAGGGAAAGAGATGGACCAGTTTCTAGAGCAGCTGAATCTACCCTGAATCACGGCCCAGGAAGGGGACTCCCTATTAGCCCCAGCCACCGAGTCTGAAATACGGAAGATATTGTCATCATTGCCGCTGGGTAAAAGCCCTGGCCCAGACGGCTTCCCAGTGGGTTATTATAAAAAGTTTTCTAGAATCCTAATTCCACATCTCACTTCCTGGTGCAACGCACTTCTCACCGGCTCCCACCTCCATAAGCAGTCTCTAGAAGCTAATGTCACCATTCTGCCCAAACCTGGGAAAGACCCCACTATGTGCAGCAGCTATAGGCTAATATCGCTCCTGAATGTCGATATTAAGCTTTGGGCTAAGTTATTGGCTACACGTCTGAGCCTACTACTTCCCAGGATTATCCACCCCGATCAGGCGGGCTTCGTACCAGGGAGGGAGGGGAACCATAATTCCTGTAGTGTTCTAACGGCCATTGACCCTCCTCAGTGTAGACGCGGAGAAGGCCTTTGACTGGGTAAATTGGGATTTCATGAAGAAAACGCTGCATAGGTTTGGTATTCTGGAACGGTTTCAGGAGGCAGTCATGTCGTTGTACAGTGACCCAAGTGCTAGAATAAGGGTAAATGGCACCCTTTCACCATCCTTTCCCATACGTAATGGGACACGGCAGGGCTGCCCCTTGTCTCCGGCCTTATACATCCTAGTCATGGAGATTCTCCTCCAGGCGATCAGAGATCACCCCGAGATCCGCGGTGTTCAGGCTGCTAACGATTCCATAGAATATATCAATGTCGCCTATGCAGATGATCTACTGATCATGGTCTCTAATCCGGTCGGGGCTTCCCGTGTCTGTTAGCATTGTTTGAGCAATATGGAAAATTGTCTAACTACAAAGTTAATCACTCGAAGTCCGAGGCCATGAATATAACAGCCTCCGCGAGTGTGATAGCCAATCTTAAATCGACTACCCCCTTCCAGTGGCAGTTCTCCTGCGTCTCCTATTTGGGGATTAAAATTCCAACCAATCTGAGCAAACTGTTCAGCCTCAATTATACCCCCTTACTGACAGAGATTCAGCAGCAGCTGCAATCCTTACGTCTCCCGTACACATCCTGGATGGGGAGAAAAAACATCCTGAAAGCCTTCGTGCTCCCTAAAATCCTCTATCACTTGCAAATGCTCCCCATCTTTATCCCCGCCTCGTTTTTTACCAAATTTCGGAGACTTTCTCGACTTAGCTATGGGGTGGAAAGGGCACTAGAATCGCACACCACAGACTGATACTGAAAGTATTCATGGAGGTTTCGCACTACCTGACACTCAGCTCTAATATCAAGCCATACACTTAAGGAGATGGTTACAATTACACGAACCTTGTTATCGCTCATTAGGAGCTGGAGATCCTGCAACTCACACCGTCTCAAAGGGCGGCATTGTGGAGCCTGACATCCTCCTCTCTTCACTCGCACACTTTGCTGAAAGGCACCTGCATGGTCGTCAGACATCTTAACAGAGGTGGGGAACTTCTACCCAACCCTTCCATGTTGATGCCATCTGACCTAGCTTCATACTCGGCCAGACCTACGGTCTGGAGCCGGCTCCGGAACCATTCGACGGCAGACTTCATGGGCGGACTGCGGGGAGACTTACCGAAACAACACCCCCTTAATGCTGTCCTTGACAGTGCCAACTTTTTAGACCTTTTTGCATTAAGGTCGGTCGCTGAGGCGTTGGGGACCCGCAATTTACCCACCACCTCTCCTATGTGGTTTAAGAGACTCATGACGCCCCCGGCGCCTCAGCGTAAACTGATCTCTCTGTTCTACACAGCCCTGAACACTCCACGAACCCGGGTGACTCCACAGTACATCCACACATGGGCCACAGACTTGAATGTGACCTTCTCGGAGACGGACATTCTCTGCATGCATGCTCATTCACATGGGTTCTCCCGCTGTGTGAAGGTACAGGAGCACTCATATAAAGTACTCACGCAGTGGTACCGTACACCCAAGCATTTATTCCTTAGCGGCCTGAGTGACAATGATATATGCTGGAGGTGTAAAGAGGAAAGAGGTACGCTACTCCATATTCTCTGGTCCTGCCCTAAAATAAAGCTGTACTGGGATGAGGTTTCGGTGGTTATTAACACCGTACTGGGCAGCTCTATAAAGCTAACCCCAGAACTGGTTCTATTATGGCTCCCCACGAAAGCCCTGTCACCTTCTAAAGGTAACCTAGCAACACATCTGATACAGGCGGCCCGGCTGCTTATTCCCCAAAAGTGGCTCAGCACCGAACCTCCAACACTCTCCCATTGGTTAGCTAGGGTACACAGCCTGCTCAGACTGGAAGAACTAGCTAGCTGGGAAGCCAGGGCTCATGAAAAGCATCAGAAACTGTGGGCCCCTTGGATCGTCTACAGGCGAGCAAACCATTCAGACATCTCACTAGCAGCGAACCCTGATCCACTGCATCCACTGCTCTCCCCCCGCAGCGCGTCATCCCAGAATTAAACCTGAGTGTCAAGAACTTGCTAATTGTGAGCTTTTCATATGTTACTGCTGAACAAGCCGAATCGGCTGGTAGACGCGATAGTCCAGTTTTAAGGACTCTCCTTCTTTTACCCCTTTTGGAACATTGTTAGCCTTCAAACAAAATGTTGAATGTATATGTATAATCCATGACAAAAGAATGTACAAAGTATACCACTGTGTATCACTATTGGCACTTATGAACCCTGTTTTATTATGAAGAAAAAATAAAATAAAAATACATACAAAAGTGGTTAGAATAACACGCTGTACAATTGAGACATCCAGTAATTCAAAACAGATACATACAAATGAATTTACTCACGCTTCGTGGAAACGAGTTGTATTTGTTCCTAAAATGGCTGCTGCACGTGTTAGGACACGGAGCTAAGAACTCTGGGAACGAGGGATCACTCACAATGCCATGCATGCAGCCAGCCAGCCCTGTGATGCACAGCCCTATAAATAGCCTCAGCCATCTTGGATTCTGTCATTTTCCAGTTTTTTTAGTGCAGGGAGAGACGTCAGCAGGCGCTAGGGACAGTGCTAGGAAAGACTTTATACAGCAAATTTTTTTTCCAAGTTTAGGGAAAGATCATTAGAGGTGTAGTGAAAGGATAGGGAGGCATCATATACACTATAAAAGGAGAACAGGGTGCAATAGGAGAGTGTACAGCCTGGGTAATAGGAGCGATTCTATTACACCTTGCTGCACTTCTTGGGGATCCAAATTGCTGTTACAGTGCCTTGCAAAAGTATTCACCCACCTTGACTTTTTTCGTATTTTGGTGCCTCACAACCTGGAATTAACATGGATTGTTAAAGGATTTGCATCATTTAATTTACAGAACATGCCCACAACAGAGACACCTTTTGTGGAAATCACAGCTCCAGGTCGCTCCAGATAAGTCTGTATGAGCTTGCCACATCTTACCTCTGGGATTTTTGCCCATTTTTCCTTGCAAAACTGCTCCGGCTCCTTCAGGTTGGATGGTTTGCGTTTGTGAACAGCGATCTTTAAGTCTGACCACAGATTTTCTATTGGATTGAGATCTGGGCTGTAACTCGGCCATTCCAACACATGTACATGTTTCCCCTTAAACCACTCACGTGTTGCTTTAGCAGTGTATTTGGGGTTTGTCCTGCTGGAAGGTGAACCTCCGTCCTAGCCTCAGATCACGCACAGAGGGCTACTGGTTCTGCTCAGGAATATCCCTGTATTTAGCACCATCCATCTTTTCCTCTGACCAGTTTCCTAGTCCCATCCCCCCCATGATGCTGCCACTACCAAGACTCACTGTGGGGATGGTATTCTTTGGGTGATGTGATGTGTTGGGTTTGCTACAGATATAGCGTTATCTTTGATGGCCGAACAGTTCAATTTTAGTCTGATCAGACCAGAGCACCTTACTTCGTACATTTTGGGAGTCTCCCACATGCTTTTTCAGAAACTCACAATGTGCCTTTTTGTTTTTATCAGAAAATAATGGCTTTATTCTGGCCACTCTGCCATAAAGCCCAACTCTATGGAGCGTACGGCTTATCTCTTCCTTTCCTGCTATATGTAATGACAGATCATGTGACACTAAGGCCTCCTGCAGACGACCGTATGGCTTTTTCAGTGTTTTGCGGGCCGTTTTTACTGTTTTTTGTTTCCGTTGTGTTTCCGTTTCGGTTCCATTTTTTCTTTCCGTTTTTCTGTATGGCACATACAGTATACAGTTATTACATCGAAAAAAATTGGGCTGGGCTTAAAATTTTCAATAGCTGGTTCCACAAAAAAAGGAACGGATATGTAAGACATACGGATGCATTTCCGTATGTGTTCCAGTTTTTTTTTGCGGACCCATTGACTTGAATGGAGCCACGGAACGTGATTTGCAGGCAATAATAGGACATTTTTTATCTTTGCACCGAACGGAAAAATGGAAATATGGAAACGGAACGCACATGGAAACACTTCAGTTTTTTTGCGGAACTATTGAAATGAATAGTTCCATATAAAGACCGTATACGGAACGCAAAAAAATGGTCCGCACGCTCGCAAAAAAACGTTCATGTGAAAGAGGCCTTAGATTCTACACAGGTCGACATCATTTCATTAATTATGTGACTTCTGAAGGTGTTTGGTTGCACCAGAGCTTTTTATGGGCTTCCTAACAAAGGGGGTGAATACATACACACATGCAAATTTTCTGTTTTCTATTTCTAAACAATAGATTTTTTCATATATTTTTCTCATTTCACTTCACCAACTTAGGCCTCTTTCACACGACGCCCGGATTGAATGCGGGTGTGTTGCAGGAATATGCGTGATTTTTCAGCGCGTGTGCAAACTTTTGTAATGCGTTTTGCACGCGTGTGTGAAAAATCGCCATGTTTGGTACCCAGACCCGAAGCCAGACTTCATCACTGAAGTCCGGTTCCGGGTTGAGTATTCTGGAGATTTTATTATTTTCCCTTATAACATGGTTATAAGGGAAAATAATAGCATTCTCAATAAAGAATGCTTTGTATATTGTTGATTAAGGGGTTAAAAATAAAAAAAACGTAACTTACCTTAGCCACTTGATCGCGTAGTTGGCGATCTGTCTTCTCTCTTCAAGCTTTAGCTACCATTTAAAGGACCTGTGAAGACGTGACATCACATGGTCCAATCACATGGTCCATCACATAAAATTCTGATTTAGAAAACATTAAACTTAAGGCTGTGTTGTAACAAAATACGAAAAAAATCAAGGGGGTGAATACTTTTGCAAGGCACTGTATACTGCTGCTTTTAAGTTTGCGCTATATGATAGCTCAGTAATTCCAGCAAACCTTGCTTGCTATTGGGGTGCAAGTGCTGTGTAATACAGCCATGTATTAATAGAAACTATACGTATGTGTTATTAGCCATTTAGCGGTGAATGTATATTGTTTTATAGTCATTTTTACTGTGTGTTAATAAGAAAAACAGTAAGTCTAATTAGCCGTTCAGTGGTAAACGTACTTTGTTTAATAGACATTTTTGGAGTGTATTCATAAGAAAAAAAGTACGTCTTATCAGCCGTTCAGCAGTGAACGTACATTGTTTTATAGACATTTTTTGCGGTGTATTCAAAAGAAAGAAAGTACCGTATATTTCTCCCTATAAGATGCAATCCCCCCCCAAAGTCAGGGGAAAACGACAGTGCGTCTTATAGGACGAAAACAGAGGGAAGGGGAAAAAATGGCCGGCGTTTTGCATGTGGCTGGTATATCGCAGGCTGTACAGCATAAGGACAGCAACCTGTGATGTACCGGACATCTATTCTGGCATGTACGGTACCTGTTGAGGAAGAGCCCGGCACTTCTATGTGGATAATGGGACAGCATGGCCGGCAGCGCTCCTGCCTATTTGCAGCATTGAGGATGTGGGCTGTGCGCTGCTCGGCACACTACATTTTCACTTCGGGCACACAGTAAAGAAGGAGGGAGGGAGTTCCTCCCTTATATGATGCAGGTGGCACTGGCCCAATTAAGATAACGGGCTCTGAAGCTCGCGCCACTGCTATCAATAAATGAGCTGATAATTATAGGAGGAGGGATGGGGGAGGGAATACACTGCTGTGTCGTCTATGCTTCTGAGTGTGATGAACAGCAGCAGCAGCAGCCTTCCGTCCTGACTTTTATCCTAACTCCTAACTATCCTGTCCTCCTCAGTATTAACCTGGGGCCCAGCCCCACAGTGTGCACTCAACAGCAACCAGAAGGTATCAACCCCCCTCCTGCCCCCCCAATACAAGAGTGATTAGTGTACCTAAAAATAAAGGCAAAAACATATGTACCAGGCAGCCAGCAAGATTGGGGTCAATGTCACTCATTAACCTGACCTTTTGTTAAAAATATTTTTTCCTATTTTCACCCTCTAAAACCTAGGTGCGTCTTATGGGCAGGTGCATCTTATAGGGCGAAAAATATGGTATGTCTTATTAGCGGTTTAGCAGTAAACGTACATTGTTTCATAGACATTTTGTGGTGTATTAATAAGAAATAAAAGTACATCTAATTAGTTGTTGACATTAGTTGACATTTTTGTATTGTATTCATAATAAAAAAAAGTACGTTTTATTAGCCGTTCAGCAATGAACGTACATTATTTTATAGACATGTTTGTGGTGTATTAATAAGATAATAAAAGTATGTCTTATTAGCCATTCAGCAGTGAACGTACATTGCTTTATGGCCATTTTTGGGGTGTATTAATTTACTTTTAATTTAATTCTTTTATTTTACAGTATTACAGACAAGTGACAGGCCCTTCAAAGGGAACAGGCAGTGGCCAAAATGTTTCTGGCGCAGGCACAAGTAGCAGCAGAAGCAGGGGGGTGGCAGCAGGAGTCGCAGAGAGAGGCCTGAGTTCCCAATGTCATCTAGTGGTTGTGTCTTGACCAGCAACCCAGCGGTATTTGAATGGTTGACTTGGTCTTCAACTTTGTCACAAGTGACATCAGACCCCCCAGCCAATATTCAGTGGGTACCCCTGACACGTCGCTTAGTTGGCATGGCCCGGGAGCAGGCCTTGTGCCCTCACCTATCCTCAACCTGCCTCTGCCATTTTCTGTTCCCTCAGCAGAAGAAGTATGAAGTATTATATGCTGTAGGCTCGGCTCCACTTTTCAGCAAGGACGAGGTACTAGTGTGTAGTCAGCAGCTACTTCCCAGCCAAGAACTGGAGGAGACATCTGCCACTTCCTCTGGTAGGCTGGTAAGTAGTGACTATGAGAGTCGCATGGAAGCAGGTGTTTTGCTAGCGGTCATGTTCCTGTCCCTTAGACTGTTGAAAGCTACGTAAGTGACGTGTAGACAGTAGTGGATAATGATTTAGCCGATCGCACTTTGGAGCCAGGTGAAGAAGGGGATTCGTCATCAACAGGAGAAGAGGGTGGCAGCTTACGCGTGAGGCAGCGGCTGACCCAGCAAGGTGGTAGTGTGGCCGTGAGTCAACAGGGTGGCCGCTTCACAGGAGCCTATATGCCTGGAAAGTAGTGGTGCAGGGGTTCACAGAGGCAGCGGTGGCAGGTAGTCAGCACAGAGTGTTTAGGGGGGGAAATGCCATACTTGGCCAACTAATCTGTGGGCAGAAGGTGAAGCGTGGCCAGTGTGCCAATGTTGGCACCACGGCCTTGTCTCAACACATCCAGTATCACTGTAAAGTAGCCTGGAAGAAATGTGATGCGAATGTAGTGGTTCAGCCTGCCACAGCAACCGCTGCATCACCCAGAGGCTCTGCAGTCAAGGCTCCACCACCCAAGCAGAAGGGAGCTGTCTGTCCTTCCCATCATCTACAGGTCCTGATGCACCTGCTCCTTGTCCTATTACTCCTTGTCAGTCATTTCATCAGCAATCAATCACTGAAGCATTTGCCAAGAGACAACTTGTGCCGAGCAGAGGTGGAGAGTCCCAAACCGTAATTTCTTTGCAAAAAAGGCAGTACTAGACCTGCACACCTATGTTAAACAGAAGGTGGGCCAGTCCTTGAGCCTGTCGGTGTCCGTCAAACTGCACAGCAGTGCCAACGTGTGGAGCTGTAACTATGGTCAAGGACAATATATGTCCTTTACGGCCCACTGGGCAAATATGATTCCTGCCCAGCCACACCAGCAACTTGGTCAGGTGATGCCGCTGCCGCCTTCACTTTCTCACACCGTTGGTCCTGAGACAATGTCTGCCTCTGCCTCCTCAACCCTTACAGTGTCCTCACCCTCCACTAGAGGGACAATTCCCAGTGTTCCTTCAGCATACCACATGTGCAGGGCATAACGGTATCACGCTGTTCTGCACCTAGTTTGCCTGGGTGAACTGAGTCACACAGGGGAGGAACTGCTCCGCAACCTTAATCAAGAAATCAAATCCTGACCTTATCCTCGAAAACTCAAAATCGGAAACCATTATCACCAACAATGGGAAGAACATGGAGTCAGCGCTGTGTCAAGGAGGTCTGAGCCATGCGCTATGCATGGCGCACGTGTTCAATCTAATTGTAAAGAGGTTTTTGAAGTCTTCTAACCATCTGCAAGACTTCCTGAAAATGGCCAGGAAACTGTGCATGCACTTCAGCCACTATTACACTGCAAAGCACACCCTCCTTGAGCTGCAAAGGCAGAATGGCGTTCCCCAACATTGGCTGATATGAGACGTTTCAACCCATTGGAACTCCACCCTCCATACGTTGGACCGACTATATGAACATAGAAAGGCCATAAACGATTTCTTGATGATACAGGAGTACAGAGGTACTCCCCTGTGTAACCTCCATGTTAGCCAGTGGCAGCTCATGCGTGACACCTGCTGTTTGCTCGGGCCCTTTGGGGAGGCCACTTTATTTGTCAGTCGCCTGGTCTACAGGATGAACATCATAATTCCACTGAATCATGCCCTGGAACAGGTGCTGCTAAATCTGGCTGACCAGGGAACAGGAGACGTGGTGACTACATCTCATGGTCACATAAACCCTGTGGGGGCTGAACTAGAGAAGAAGGAGGAGGAGGACATTTAAGCACAAGCAATGCGTAGAGAAATGGGTGGTTTTTCTACACAGGTGATAGGATATATCTTTAACAATAGTCCGCCTGACTGCTTGAAGGTTCAAGGTCATATCGATGGATTAATGTCACACTTTCATAATTCAGTGGAGACTGTGTGTGATCCACTGGTGAATTATTCACCTGTTTTAGGGGATCACTGCAAGAGCTATCTCAGTACTATATTAGCTCAGAAATAGAGGATCTTTGATCAACTCACCCAGGCAGCACGGTAGTTCACGGTGGCGTCCCACATCTTAGGAACACGTTGTTCGCTGCTTACCTTTGCGGTCGGGTGGGCAGTTACCTTTGATGGATGTAGCAGATATCAGCAGTGGTATCCGGCACGGCTTCCAATACGCGTCTCACGAGAGCATATAAATTTGGATCAAGGTGGGATGTATGTGCTGCAGCAATATTCCGCGCGATGTAGCGCGTCCCACGTGATCAGATGGAGGAAGTCCAAGGAAGCCGATTACCGGGTCAAACAGAGAAGCGCTTCTCGGGAGATCAGTTTACGATCGGTAGTATGGCGGTATCCGAGGGGGTTCCAACCAGACGCTTTCGAAGTCTGAACCGACTTCTTCTTCACACTTGAATATTGGGTACAACTCTCTGGTTTTACTCTTGCTCTCCGCGTACATTCCAGGCAGAGTGTGTCGGTTATTCTTGATTGAACTATTCTTGCCTACTGCTCTAGCTGGGTACCAGATATCTAACCAGAGCACCCATCATCCATTTCACCTGTGGGTTGAGCAGTCTTCTATCTAGCTTCTGTGAAAAAGGACAAACTGAACTACTATGGAGACATCCTATGTAGTCAGTTGGCCGCTGCCTATGTGCGCCATCACCCATCCTCACGCAGTCTGACCAGGGGGTCCTCTGCACTCATTTCACTGCCTTGGCTGCTGGGAGTGGTGGGCGGGCAGGAGCAGTACCAGCTCCATCAGCAGCAACTTAAGTCTAGAGTTGTTGATAAGCAGTTTTCTTCACCTGCCTAGTGAATAAACTACTCACCAGCAGTAGCAGCTAGACATGGATCAGAACCTGAACCAGCAGGTTGTGGCATACTTGGAGTTCACCCTGCTATCCCACATTGAAGATCCCCCGGACTACTAGGCAGCCAAACTCGATTTGTGTCTGCAACTGGCTGAGTTTGCCATGAACAAGCTTTCCTGCGTGGCCAGTAGTGTGGCATCAGAGCGGGTGTTTAGTGCAGTGTGGGCCATAGTTACCCCAAGGAGAACTCGCCTGTCCACCCAAAATGCAGAGAAACTGACCTTTGTATAAATGAATCAGACGTGGATCAGCCAGGATTTCTACACACCAGTGCCTGATCCATCAGACTAGATCATCCATGGTGCCACACCTTAACTCAAAAGAGACCTGTTTCTTCTGGCTACCTGCTTTAGCTACTATTTTGATGCTGCCACCTGGCTGATGCCACACATCTGCTGCCAGGTGTTCTTACTGCCACCCACCATTTTCAGCTGGTACTGGTATATGCCACCCCCCGTCCCCACACTGTCACTGGGCCACTCTGTGGTCTCCTCATGCTGCTGCCACCTCACCACTCTGTGGTCTTCTCATGCTGCTGCCACCTCACCCCTGTGTCACTGGACCACTCTGTGGACTTCTCATGCTGGTCCCACCCTCCCCACTTCATGACGGGGCCACTATTTTGCATTTTTGGCCTGGTTGACATCACCATTTGTTGACCCTTCTTCTGTTCTGTCAGAAGGAAGGAAAAATGAGACACATAATGGATCCTGTCTCTATAGCATGTGTAAGGCCTGTATGACATGGTCCCTATTTTGCATCAGAATTGGCTTATGATTTGGTAGCCAAAAGCAGGAGTGGGTTCAAAACACAGAAGACATGCATATATTCCATTCACGTGTCATCTCTGTTTTGGATCCACTCCTGTTTTTTTTTTTTGGCTTTAGCAATACTGATGGATTACTGACCAAATGCTGACTGAGTGAAGGCTGATGTTCAACAGACAGGATCCATTTTTGGGGGTTGTTGTTCTGATGAATCAGAGGAAGGGCAAAATAATCAGTGATGCCAACACAAACTTACTTCTGACACCGTCTCCATTCTGTCAGGGGGCTCTACTTGTATAAGTGTTTAATAGAACAGGTTCTGTAGACATCTATGTGGAATTAGCTGATGATGGTGTAAAAGGAGTGCGCTCTTTAGCGCTACAGTAGGATCTTGGGCTTCTGCACGGTTCTTTATACCTGGCGCTAACATTGACCTGTAAGGCCAATGTTCACAATTTAGTTATTTGGTCAGTTTTGGTGAAGTGTGAAGTGATTCTAAGAGTGACGCCTGTTATCTGCATGTCATACTGAGTCACAGTATTGACTCGCTATGCATGTTTCTACAAGGCACAGGGTTCTACATCACTATACAGGCTCTCTGCAGCCACGAAATAGCTGTATAATAATTATTCATTTATTTACTGTACTAAAATCAAGTTATTGTCAGAAGATATTATTTTATAATTATAATGTAATATTTTTATTTTGAAACTAGAGTACCATAGGTGTTTGAACAAAACACTGAAAAGCTCTGCTCTAGACTATCAAGTGTATGAAATGAGTGCCATACACCATGATCTTCTTTATGTAGACCGTGACCACTTTGTGAAGAAAATTGGTAGCAATTAGTGTTGATCGAGCACAAAAGTGCTCAGGTGCTCGAGTAGAACACTTCTGGATGCTCAGGTGCTCTACAGAACACCCAAGCACAATGGAAGTCATTCGAAGAACCCAAGCATTAAACCAGGCATCCCCTGCTCTGAAGAAGCGAGTGTGTCTGGTTCACAGAAAAAGATCAGAAAATGATGGAAACGCCACTGAAATGGTTTTGGAACAGCATGGGGAGGAAGTCTGGATGCATCTTGGACTGCCATTACCTATGACATACAATAGACAACATATAACAAACAATCACACAAAGGCTGTATGCCAAAAGCCAGGTGTATGCAAGCCAACAACCTATCCATGAGACAAGTACAGTCAGCATACCTTACAATTGCAGCCTTGTGCACTATGAGACATTCAAAAACAGATTTTTTCCCCCCCTGCAGATGGGGATACTATATGATCATTAAACTACCAATCATACTTCTCCCACCCATCATCATCTGGGAACAATTTATTCTTCTTATTTTCCAACATACTTACAAAAACTACAAGAAATACAAATCAAGAGTAACAATCTACTACATTAATCCACTTCTTCACTTTTCATATCCCTTCTGCATCAACCTCCCCTTTCCTTTTTTTATCCCACAGATAACACACATATAACTTTCCTAATACCATTCGTACACTATCTCTAACTGTTAATTATTTTATTTTAAACACATATACATTTCTTACATCCCACAATACTTCTTTTACATCCCACAATACTTCTTTTATACAAGACAACAACTACCACAACACTCTCTCCTTCACCCCATCACTCATAACTAAACCAAACATAAATAATTCAAAGGACAACAAACTGATCCCAGTTAATTCTTTACATAATGGTCGCATTCTTCTAATCAACTCCCTCGCAAACATACAATTCCAGAATGGATGTACAATACTTTCACTTCCACCACAACCCTCCCTAGGACATACATCGCTTATTACTAATCCACGATTCCCCTGAAACTCTTTTACTGGTAACACCCCATGTAAACTCTGCCAAACCACTTCACTCTGTCTATTCGTTAACCCATCCACCCTAACTTTCTTCCATACCTTCTCTATATCAGCACCCCTTACCATATTAATTCCACACTCCATCTCTTTACACTCTATCATCCTGTATACCAAACTTTTAATACGCAACATTCTCACATCTACTCCACATAATTCATACTTGACCAAAAACGTATACACCCATATATACCATACTGGCACCCCGAACAAAATTGGACATTTCAGATCCCTCTCACACCACTTCAACCGTACCAAGTAGGTTCCAAATAAATACCTATACATACATGAGTATTTTGTCTCTATCTTAACTATCTTTAATAAAAACAAAATAATATTAACTCCAAAATATACCTCCAAATTTGGAAAATCCAAACCTCCTTTACTTATCCTTTTAGCTAATACTTCCCTCTTGGCTCTCTCCATCTTCGACCCCCATAGGAAAATAAACAAAATTCTAACACTTTTAATCACCATTATTTTACCAAAAAAGGACAAATCCCTCATCCGGCAAAAATGTAACTTATTTTTAACTCTCACCTTCACCTCTTCCCAACTATCCTTCCCTTCTAATTTCTCATCAAATTTCACACCTAAAACCTTATTTGGACCTTCCACCACACTAACTCCCACATCCCTCCCAAGCACTCCTACGAAAGCTTTACATTCAATCTTATTCCAACTCAGACGAAAAGCAGGCGCTCCACAAAATATAGACACTAAGGCTAGTTTTTTCACTAGTTTCCGGCGGGTGAACAGCCTGTCGAATCAGTCCTGCCGCTAGTTCACTTGTGCCCCCGGACTGCTGCTCCATCCCCATTGACTAGAATGGGGGCAGGGGCGGAGTTCCGGCAGCAGCACGGCAGCACGCGGCGAGAGGCAGCCAGACCAAAAGTACTGCATGTCGTACTTTTAGTCTGGCGGCCTCTCGCCGTGCGCTGCCGTAACTCCGCCCTCGCCTCATTATAGTCAATGGGGACGGAGTGGCAGTCTGGGGGCACACGTGAACTAGCGGCATGGCGGATCCGATAGGCTGTTCATCCGCCGGAAAGCCTGACAGACTCCCCTGCTGCTAATGTGAAAGTACGCTAACAATTTCACCCGTCCTACTGAACACTCGAAATCAGATAGCAGGCACACATCATTCATATAACCAGTCACCTTCCATTCACTCCCACCACCTCCTGGTATTTGCACTCCACAAATCACCTTATCTTTCCTTAACAAACACAACAACGGTTCAATAGCACATATGAACACAATAGGTGACAATGGACATCCTTGCCTCACCCGTGAAGACACATTTACTCTTCTACCTACACAATCATTCCATAAAACTCGACTAAAAATTCCATCATACATACTTCTCACTTTCCACACAAACTCAGCTAGAAATCCCATTCTTAACAACACTCTATACACAAACTTATGAGCCGACCTATCATATGCTTTTTCAAAATCCAAACTTAACAAAAACACCTTTCTCTTTCTCTCCATACAATCCCACAAACAATCTTTTAACATACACATATTTTTATGAATCCTCCTTCCTGGTATCGCACAACACTGTCCTTCCCCTATCACTCTATCAATCACTTCTTTCATTCTGTTTGCAAACATCTTTCCGCAAGTTTTATAATCTCAATTAAGTAACGTTATTGATCGCCAATTCCTTAAATCGTTACAGTCACCTTTTTTCGGAATCAAGGTAATCACCCCGACCGCATACTATCAGCCATTTTTCCATTCCTCCACATAAACTTATACAATGCTACCACATCAGTTTCTACCACGTCCCACATCTTTCTATAGAATTCAACCGGAAGACCATCCTCCCCTGGCGTCTTATTTGCTGCCATACTACTAATTAGTGATGAGCGGCAGGGGCAATATTCGAATTCGTGATATTTCGCGAATATTTGGGCGAATATTCGCCATATATTCGAAAATTCGCAAATTCGTAATCTCCAGACAATATTTTCTTGTTTGCGAAAATTCGCATAAAAAGTCGCATAAATTAGCATAAAATTGCATGAAAATAGCATAGAGTCAGCATAAACTGGCATTTAAAAGATACCTTTAAATACCAGCTTATGCGAATTTTTATGCTAATTTATGCGAATTTTTATGCGAATTTATGCAAATTTTTATGCGAATTTTTGCAAACAAGAAAATAATGACATTCTTTTCTTGCATGCGAAAATTTTCATATAAAAAATTCGCATAAAGCGAATATTCGCAATTGCGAATATATTTTGCGATATTCTAAATATTCGCGAATTCTCGAAGTGCTGATATTCGCGATTAAAATTCGCAATTCGAAAATTCGTGATCAACACTACTACTAATCACCCTCCATATTTCATTACTTGTTATATCCCTCATAATCACCACTCTCTCTTCTTCATTCAAGCTCCTATCTATCACACTTAAAGGGCTTCTGTCCCGCCCGAAACAGCAATTTTCCGTATTGGACTTAATATAATTGCCAATGTATGCAGAGTCAATATATACCCCTCTTACTTCTGGCTGTGCTTTAAATTCTTTAAAAATATTACTTTTGTGATATGCAAATTTCTTCACTACCAGCAAGTTGGGCAGTTACTTGCTGGTAGCCGCCGCATCCTCGGTCTAAAAACACGCCCCCTCCTCCACTTGATTGACAGGGCCACGAGCGCTCTCCTCCTCCCGCTGGCCCTGTCTGCAGCTGAAATCCTGTGCCTGCGCCGAACCAGTCCTCATTCGGCGCAGGCGCTCTAGAGAGGACACTCACTTTCCCGCTCCTTCCTCAGGCGCACTCAAATATCACAGATTCATGATCTGAAAAAAACAACTTCTTTCTGTTTATAACTTAAAGGACACACATTTTGTGATACAAAACAATAGTCTAACCTGCTATGAAATCTGCCACTATCCGCATGATAGGTCTTCAACTTAGGTTCTACTTGACATACATTTTGCATATCAACTAACTTAAAATCCAAAAGTAAGTCTATTAACCCTTTTCCAGACTCATTAATAAGACTCTTATATAAATTACTACTAAAATCTCCCACAAGAATTACTGGCATTCTCCCAGCGATAAATTATCTTACATTCTCAAACAAAAGTTTCCGTTCATTCGTATTTATAGGTGCGTAAATATTAATCACACAAAATTTCACATTTTTATATTCAAATTAGCTAATATACACCTCCCTTCTTCTATTAACATATTACTTAGTAAAGATACATCTCTCCCTTTAACTAAGAAACCAACACCATAATTTTTATTTAAAATACTCCCAGACCACAAAGACTTTCCATACATCCACTCTTCTTATCTTACTATTTCACACAGACCACATTCCTGTAAACTAAAAATTGCAGCATCTTTTTGTGCTAGAAATTCAAGAATCGCCGCTCTTCTGCTCTTACTTTTAAATACTCTTACATTCTGTAAGCAGATCTTGAAACCCATATTCTTTTTAACAGAAAAATAACTAAAAAAAACATTTTAAATTCATCCATATTTTCCAGGTAACTCATGTTCAAAGTCATACAGTTTCGTTACCTCCACCGGAACCCATGCTCTCCTCTTGCTGGCTCTCGTAGGGGTTGCTGATTTCTGGTCCACTCGTATAACCCCTTCTCTTTTTGACACTCTTACTCTTCCATATGACTGAAGGGCTTTCTTCTTATTCTTCTGTGTCGGATTCCCCACCACCCTCCCTTTGACTCTTTCCAGACCGCCCTCCTCCAAATGCCTCTCCAGACATAAATTATTCAATATTTATTGGGTCAGACTCACGTAGAAGATCATCTATAACTTCCTCCAAGCTTCTTACAGGAAGTGCTTTAGGGAGGGTTGCACAATCAGGTCCTGTAGCAGGGCACAACACAGTCCCTTCCCTTCATTCCCTCCTCACTCGCCACAGCTGCATAGGTTTGCCTTCTCCATTACCGCTCCTCTTGAACTATCTGTTGTTGCCTCATGTTGTTGTCTCTTTGGGCTTAAGCACTTGGACAACTCCTATACATGTGGTCTGTTTTACCACATATAGCAAATGCTTTAGGAGTTGGTCAGTCCCCAGCGATATGTCCCTCCTGCTTACAGTTCTTACAACACACATCTTTCTGACAACTTTCCTGAGTGTTTCCAAAAGAATAGCCTTTTCTTCAATATGATGGCTGCCCAGTGTACATCAGGTAACCTCTATTCCCGCCACCGAAAAATAAGTCGGTGGGTGACTAAAACCTCCCACAGACTGCGGGTCCTTCTTCAACATAGCTTTGAAACGGTATTTACAATTAAAGATATCAAGATGATTCATCTGAAGCACAGGTTTCCCCACATATTCACTATATTTCAGCAAAAAGTCCATAATCAAAAAAGGATTGTAAGCGTGTACTACAATTTTAATTTCATGAAGACCAAACAACGGAGTTATCTTCACTCCTATTAATTCAGGATCTTCTGAATTGTTTCTGAACCAGTAGTAAGGGTATATATGTTTCGTCAAACTGCAAAGTGACAGGTACCACACCCCTTTTATACAGCTACCCCCGCCCCTTTTATATTGCTTGATATAAAATTTATATTGCTTGATATTACATTTATATTAAATTTATATTGCTTGATATTAAATTTATATTGCTTGATATTAATTTAATACAAGAATATGACATCTTACTACACACTTCTCAGATCCCGGATATCTGTTTATCAACTTATCAGACCTATTAAATTCTTATGAAATGTGTTAGGTGCTTTAACCGCTTCAACCCCCCTAGCTTAACCCCCTTAATGACCAGGCCACTTTTTACAATTCCGCACTACGCTACTTTCACCGTTTATTGCTCCGTCATACAAATTACCACCCAAATGAATTTTACCCCCTTTTCTTCTCACTAATACAGCTTTCATTTGGTGGTATTTTGTCGCTACTGAAATTTTTTGGGGAATTTTACTTTTTTTGACCAAATTTTTGCAAAAAAACGACATTTTTCACTTTCTGTTGTAAAATTTTTCAAATAACGCTACATTTCAATTAAAATTTTCTCTAAATTTATTGTTCTACATGTCTTTGATAAAAAAAAAACGCAATAAGTGTATATTTATTGGTTTGGGTAAAAGTTATAGGGTTAAAAACTATGGTGCAAAAAAGTGAGTTTCTGCGCTTTGACTTTCTGAGCACCTGTCCTGTTTCCTGACGTACTACAATGCCCAGACAGTAGAAACACCCCATAAGTGACCCCATTTCGGAAAGTAGACACCCTAAGGTATTCACTGAGGCGCATAGTGAGTTCATGGAATTTTTTATTTTTGTCAAAGTTAGCGGAAATGGAATTTTTTTCAAAAATTTCATTTTCTGCTAACTTGTGTCAAAAATAAAAACTTCCATGAACTCACTATGCCCCTCAGCGAATACCTTGGGGTGTCTACTTTCTAAAATGGGGTCAATTGTGAGGATTTTCCATTGCCCTGGCATTTGAGGGTCACCGCAATCATTACACGTATGGCCAGAATTAGGAGTTTTTGCGATTCTCCTTATATTGACCATACGGGTAATGAGAATTTTTTTCCGTACATCTGCTGCGCTGAAAGATAAAAAAAAATGAACGTCACAGATTTTTTCATTCACATTGATCAATGTGGATGAAAAAATCTCTAAAAAATGTGCAAAAAAAAAGAAAAAAGAGGGAAAAGCTGTAAAGCTACGATCGCTAAGGGACCCTAAGGCCTCATTCAAGCGTCCGCAATTCTGTTCCGCAAAATTTTGCGGAACAGAAATGTGGATACATTCAATTCTATGGGGACAGACTTTGTCCCGCTCGGATCCGTAATTGCGGATCCGTAATTGGAGATCCGCAAAAGTTTAGAACATGTCCTATTCTTGTCCGCAATTGTGGACAAGAAAAGGCATTTTCTATATAGTTCTGGCAATGTGCGGATCCGCAAAATGCGCAAAGCACATTGCTGTTGTCCGTGTTTTGCGGATCCGCGGATCTGCGGATCCGTGGATCCGCAAAACACATGTGGACATCTGAATGAGCCTTATAGGGGTGATCAGTGACAGGGGGTGACAGGGGTGATCAGGGGTGACATGGGAGATCAGGGGTTAATCAGTGACACGGGGGGGGTGGGGGCGGTGGGGGGTTGTGTGGTGATTGGTGCACACTTAGATATTTTCCTCTGGTGGTCCCAAGCAAAGGGACCACCAGAGGAGCGGACAGCAAGCAGATCAGACGCTGTTCACAGAACAGCGTCTGATCTGCGATTTTTCTGCCATATAAAGCCTGCCAGCGCGCGATCGGCGCTGGCAGGCTGTAGTATAACTACATGCGAGCGCGCCAACGGCGCGCATTGCGCATGTTCGGGCTCATCATCGCTTAGATGCGTCCGATCAGAGCTACAGGGCCGCCTGCAGGACGCGATCCTGCGTCTGGCGGTCCTGTAGCGGTTAATAATAATAGCATTAAAATCAAAACGATGACAAATTTAATTTGTTTTAAAAGCTTTATTAATTTTCCTTATTTACAATACGCGACCGTACATTTTTCAACAGCCCGTAGGGACAGACACGTTTGTTTGTAATTACAGCATCGTATACATAATCGTTTCATGCGTTTTGTTACAAATGAACGCACAATACGGTCATTTTTTCTAAAATCGTTAGTGAACATTTTTAACACATTTTCAAAAGACATTCCTTTAGCGAGACATTGTAAGATATAGATACAGTAATGGCCGCAGACCGTGCTAACGGCGTCTTGTATTTGTCTGTTTTGATACTTTATAGTCTTAGAATTTTTATATAAAAACTTCATAAACTCGCCAGGAAATATTTCATTTGCGGGTGATAAATCATAACTATTAAAAAAAATAGATACATCATTCGGGTATAATATAATTAAAATCCAATGCTTCCCCCGCTGATACAAATTATCCGTATTTACAATGTAGGCTGCGGGCCTGTCGATGATTTTATCCCCCGCTAATAAATCACACGGAAATACCCCTTTAAACATGCGCTGGGCGTTAATATCAGCTTTAATAACACAGGCAATTTCATAATTATTCATGTTTATTGAAAATCATATAATACCTCCCGTGGATTATTTATTTCAATAATATTTTCATGAACTGAATATACAATCATGTTAATTGTGTTCGCAATCGGTTCGGCAAATCTAATTTCAGCTCTCAGATTTCCAGTTTTTACTAGAGAGAAATGACCGCCGGGTTCTTGATTCGGCGATAAATCACAATCGAACAAAGTGTAACCGTTCAAAAACTTGTGACGATCCACGGATAAAGCGTTGTCGGCCTTGTGTTTCCCCGAAATATGTACTAGGGACATATATTCACGAACAGCTGATTCGTCTTGGAAGTTAGGTTGAAAAGGTTTTGCCGGTATCTGTTGCCCGTCCAAATATAAGGCTAAATAATTCACATTATAGTGGTTAAAGCACAAAGGATTTCTTTGGTAACTCCCGGAAAATGATTTGTTATCCACAAACGCTAGTATTACTGTTTTTGGTAGGTTTCCGAGAAAAATATTCTCGTGGTTAGATATGCGAGTACCGGCGGGTACGCTATACACTTTAAGCGACGCTCGATCGACCGAGTACTTTGCATTAGCTGTTAACAGAGCACGACTGTGACCGATTCTTACAGGGGGCGATACTTGTACTCTTTTGACAAACAGGGAAGCGTGCTGAATTTGGACTTTAAAATGGGGCGCCTCGGCCGACATAAGGCAGAAAGTGTCTTTGTTTCTGGTCAATTTTATCTTTAGATCTAAACCGTTCAGTATTAACTTCGGTTGATTAAATATATCGGTGTAAACGGGCCCCATTAATTCCACACTTCTAGAGCGTGCTGAATATTGTGCTCTCTTGCTGAAACCGACATTACGTCCGTCAAGAGCCCTGTCATCATGATGTCCCGCTGTGTCTTTATAGAATAAACCGGCTGTAAATTGTGATCCTAAAGTTTGTGAATTATAATTTATTAGGGCCTCTATATATGCTCTATAAGTGTAAAGGTTGTCGCTTCTTGAAATCAACGTGTCACCGAGTGTTATATCCAGTTGATTAAAAAGACTCGCTATAGGATAGGTAATAAGTGCCACGCGGGATCCTTCTGGTATAGTTGTGTTATCCGGACCAACGATTCTGCAAACGACGTGTAACAATGTGTTATTAAGGTAATAATATTCACCGCTGCCCGAGATGTAGAACTCCAAAGCGGCATTGTCAGTGATTGCGGCGATTGGTTGCACCTCTACATAAAGCGATTTTTTAATTCTTGTCTGTGTAGGCGGTATTTAAAAGATGTCTAACTCTGATTTGGCGTACTCGGCGGATGCGTCATGCACGAACGCAATAGCGTCTGACTAGAAGATGTCGCTCGGTGTACGACTTCTTGTTTTCTGGCGGCGACAGCTCTTAGGTTGTGATACTTTATTCAGAAAAGTTGGTAAGACAATGGCAGCGCGTTCACATTTTCTTTTACGCGTTTTCTTACGTATTTGTACGACACCAGAGCCCTCCTGGCCTTGCGTCGACCTATTTATACGATCCATAACGGCTGTCGACGCCGACGTGACAACGTCTTTAGCGATGTTACGGGCGGCTGTTTTCACGTGCGGTTTTACAAGCGCCACACCTTTCTTAAATAGGGGTACGACACGCCGGAACAGACCCCGAAATAACCTAGCGAGGCCAAAACCATGCATGAATTCTGTACCGTGAAATCCGTCTAAACCATGACCGGCTTGCGTTATGTAATAATGCGTATACGAGTCCGGGTCACCGTACACTCTGTGGGACAACATTTTAGTGCGTCGTCACAGCGCGCGGTCTAAAGTGTAATCGCACAATAGTCTTGCCGTAGGTTTAGCCTGATCAGTGAGTATCGATATTGTAACCGTGTCAAAATGATGTTTACAAACAGGTATATAGTCCGGCCGGTGATACCTTTGAATGACTATATCCACATTTTTACCGCCTAACTCAACAGTTCTTAAAAGTTGTACGTAACTATCGCCAACAAGTTGATGTTGGACGATATCTGTACAAACAAACATTGTGTAAAAACCAGCTTTAATATCGAGATTAATTTTTTGCTCTTTTGATGAAACTAGAGCAATCCCCTTTACACCACCAGCATAATGTTCTAAAACAGGTAAGCCGGGTCCTTTGTAGCGGAGAACGATGTGCTCGACGTCTACATTCTTGAGCGCCGGAGCTTGCGAATAACCCGATAGCCTCAAAATATTCCCCAATTTCACACAAGGCATGAACTTGTATAATGGTGAATTCATTACATAAACGGTTCTGTCAATATCGTCGTATCTTAGGCGCAGTTGATCGGGAGGTATTTTTATAGATTCAAGTTTGCTATTAATGGCTTTGATGAGCTCATGCATTTTGGAGTAATAACCCGATTTAACAAAAAGCTCACGGATCGGCTCGTCGCGGTGCGCTATGTAGAATACACCATCTCCGGGGCCAAAGGTTTCCCACGTATGTGGATACTGAATCTCCACTAAAGCCACTTCGTAATGACCACGAAGATGGACCGCTTTTGCTAACTTAGTGGTGTAATCGGCGATGCTGTTTTCGGGGTAAAGTTTGGCGGATGCGTTGCAGGGTAGCGTGATAAAAAACGATCCGTCCTCCATAGTTTACAGACTCAACAACTGTTTTTCAGGCACCCAAGAGTTAAACTTGTCGGGGTATCCTGTCCACTTTACAAAACACAACGTTTTTCCCGAACGTTCTTCTTTTTCAGTATTTTTTCTATCCTGTAAATCCGTAGCTTGTCGAGGGGTACTTTTTGGACTTCCTCCGGGTAGAACGAGCCTTCAATGAACTCGTCGGTCAGGTCTTTCAACTTATAAAGGGGTCTGAGGCCCCTAGTGTTTACAGCATAAATTTTAAATATCTCGTCCGTATGGGTTTGTTCATATCCCTTTGTGAAAGTCCCCTTATAGCGCACAATGCTGACGTGATCACCTATATTTAATATCGGTTTAACTTTTTTAATAGTCACTTAATAACCGTAGATATTTTTCCAAACGGCTAAAGAGTTCTCTTTTGTCACATCGACGGGGCGACGCCTTATAGTTCTGTGGTATGTGTGGTTATAACTATACACCAGGTCTTGCAACTTGTCGATGTACCTGTATGTGTTTTGTTCTCTAGGATAACGCCACATTTTAGTTTTTAGCGTTCTATTAAAACGTTCGACCAACGATGCCTTAACAGCATTTGTAGTTAAAAAATGATGTATTTTATAGGTTTCACAAAGACGTCTCATGGGTTTGTTTATAAACTCACGGCCCCGATCAGTCTGGAGCTTTCTGGGGGTTCGCCCGCTTAACTTAAATATCTGGTCAAAAGCGGAAGCCACTGTAGTGCCGGACTTATTTGAAAGGCCCAACACCCAAGCATATTTAGATAGAATATCAACGACCGTCAGCAAGTATTTTACACCATTATTTTCTTTAGAAAAATCTATCATCGACACAAGATCTGCCTGCCATTGATCATCTATATCAGACACCACAACCTTGTTTCTTGTAAATGATTTTTTAACATGTTTGTACAATGTGTAAGTATCCTCGTTGCCCAACCAATTTTTTACAGAGTCTTTTCTTTTGCCAAATTTCCGTACTTCTCTGAATAAGGATTCCACGCCCCCATAAGAGCCTACAGCTTTTGGTGTGTAGTACTGTTTACTCAATATTTCAGCAGTTGCCGACATTATGGCAGCGTTTAAGCCGCGTCTACTCAACAACGCGACCTAACTGTTTATACAATTTTAAATAATCAGGCTATTATATTTATTGTAAAAAGAAAAAAACGGACTACATTTTATTTTAAATTTAACTTTTATTACAACCTTTAAAATTAGACAAAATAACAGAAAGACCACCTATCCGATTAGGGGAAGAGTAGCAGTGGAAAAGAGAGTTGTTGTCCCTATTCTGTCCACTACATACTATAGGCCCTGCCTACAAACAGAATAGCCTCCTAGATAGGGGGGATCCCGTGTCAGGAACCTACTGGTATCCCTAATGAGGCCCTGACACAGAATACTACCCACAACCTGTGTCATATTGTGCAAAAAGTCACAGCACAGTCTGTCAGTAGTCAAATATATTGTCTTTAGAATGTTAGGGAATCACGCAGAATCAGAGCCATATAGTAGGCCATGGGGTATCGTAATAATGTCTCCTTTTCTAAGTGATTCTCCTTATACAACAAAAGTATTAGTTAGGCACTTCAGAGAAATAGATAATTAGAACACAAATATCCAATAGTCCCTTAGTAATGTTCAAAACAGAATTGGGATTCTGAACAGGGCCTCATTACGGATACCAGGAGGTTCCTGACACAGGATCGCCCCTATCGGGCGGCTATTCCATTTGTAGGCAGTGGACAGAATTGGGACAACAACTCTCTTTTCCACTGCTACTCTCCCCCTACTCGGATTGGAGGTCTCTCTGTTATTTTGTCTAATTTTAAAGGTTGTAATAAAAGTTACATTTTATAGTGATAATATTTCGGTGATGCGCCTTAGTTCTATTATCACTTATTATCCTACCCACTGACGGTTGACATGTCGGAACGTGATTCGTACATTTTATTTAAAACTGTTTATGTATAGTAAATAAAACATTAGAAGACATTACACACAAAGAAATTTTATATACATGCAAAGTTAAAATGTACGTAAAGCAAATAAAAAACATTATAAGATGTTTAATACAAAGAAAATTTATATACAACCGCCAAAGTAGGGAAATTTACACCCACCCAGAGATTTATTTTTCCTGGTCCTGCCTGTAAAGCTAAATAAAAACTAATGTTTCTGCTATGCTGCACATGCGCCTCGACCTGTCAGAAAGACATTTGCAGTCACACAGACGAAGAGCGTTCACTGACCGGTACATGGTGCACCATAGAACTAGTTTTAGCTGTTGAAAAAGGTTACAGAATCGCCGAGATCTACGAGATCAGGCATTTTCTGAACACAACAGACGATCTGTTCGCCCCATACATCAAATTACACCTCAGAGATAAACAGGAGGCTTCCGGTTATCCCAGTTGGTGCAAAACGGATTCTGAAAAAACGTCTTACATAGAGTCATTTTTAAAAAAAAGAAGATGTCCGCTTGCAGCTATGATAAGATAGCTGTAAACCCACCAAAAAGACAAATTTCAAAACTGTTCCTAAACTCTTTATGGGGTAAGTTTGGACAGCGTTCTAACTTGTCACGTAACCAGCAGTTGTCACCAGCATAGTCACCGACCCTGACGAACTTTTCAAATTAGCTTTTGTGCCGTACTACGACCTCTCCGAGGTTAATTTCATCGATGACGATACGGCCGTAGTCAATTGGCGCTATGTAAAAGAGAGCTACACACACAACAAATACACAAACATTTTTATAGCCTGTTTTACAACCGCCTACGCCTTACTTGTAGATTTAAGATCTGACAAGCCTGAGGACCTACGACCTCAGACCTAAGACCGGTCTGTTCCCACCAGATCTGCCGGTGGCTTATGTGTGCAAAAAGAAGCTCTAAAATGAGGCATTTCATATCTTTACGGTTATTTTTGTTAGTGTCGCTGGTGCTGTAAAGATGTCGAGCAGGATCCGGCGTAATTGGGATCTTTTAAAAGCATTAGTCAAAACAAATCTGAAGGCCCGAAAATCAATATTAAGTAACGCCAGTAATGATTTGATATCGACCATTGGCGAGATCGCTCTCAACATCCTTAAAGGAAAGATCCCTCTTAAAGAGCGCCAAAAAAATATATTGAAAATCTGGCGTAGGGCTATAAAGAAATTAAGCGATAAAAAGTACTCCATTAAAGTAAAGAAGCGCATTGTGAACCAGAGCGGTGGTTTTATAGGAGCTTTGCTCGGCTTTGCAATACCTTTAATCACTAGTCTGATAGCTAATACAGCCGGTGGTTCCTAATGCAGTATGCCGAGAAAATGTTCCTGGTTTCCAAAAATTATTTGGATAGGCTTAAAAAAACATCCGTAGATGCAACAGATATACGCCAAACCGCCATACGACGATTAGATGACGAGATTAGCGAAATACTACACAGAAATGACCTTTAAGATGATGAAAAAATTAAAAGATACACAACCGTGTTACAGAGGTACTTAATGCTCAACAAACAGTCGGGTAAAGAAATGTCGATTTTAACCCTGATTACACAGCCGCAAACCGATCAACAAAAATTGTCAAATACCGCCTCAATCAGCACAGATACTAAAGAGATACTTGACAATATTAATACACGTTATAGAAAAAATGCAGAACTATTGTTAAGTAAACTGTACCGCTCAGGTAGTAATCCGTACTGGAACGCTATGGGCGAATTCATTTACAAAGAACAAACTGTACCCGGCTCCAACATCATTGACCTGCTTCGAACAGCTACCCAGAGTCACGGATTGCCTAAGATTAAACCTCACGGTTGGGACTATTTTATGAAGACTATCGCACAGTTGAACGTCCCGTCAACGGTTATCGGTAATACAAGAACAAGAGAACTTTTCGATGATTGGAAAAAACGGGCACTGAGTGACCCCTTTGACGCGGCTCGAAACCCTTTTTACACCGCCGGTGTTATTAACATCACCGGCGGTATCGACGCGGGGGTCATTACTACCTAAAAAGAGGCTACCGCCTTTGTTGCAAGCGGCTTGGTTAACGTTGTAAATTTCCCTACTTTGGTGGTTGTATATAAATTTTCTTTGTATTAAACATCTTATAATGTTTTTTATTTGCTTTACGTACATTTTTACTTTGCATGTATATAAAATTTCTTTGTGTGTAATGTCTTCTAATGTTTTATTTACTATACATAAACAGTTTTAAATAAAATGTAGTCCGTTTTTTCTTTTTACAATAAATATAATAGCCTGATTATTTAAAATTGTATAAACAGTTAGGTCGCGTTGTTGAGTAGACGCGGCTTAAAACGCTGCCATAATGTCAGCAACTGCTGAAATATTGAGTAAACAGTACTACACGCCAAAAGCCGTCGGTTCTTATGGGGGCGTGGGATTCTTATTCAGAGAAGTACGGAAATTTGGCATAAGAAAAGACTCTGTAAAAAATTGGTTGGGCAACGAGGATACTTACACATTGTACAAACCTGTTAAAAAATCATTTACAAGAGGGGGCGTGGCTAGCGGCGCATGGAGACAGACGGCTGAGCCCTGAGCTCCTGAGCCATCGGCACAAAACCAGCAGAAAACAGCCCTGCAAGTCTCCGCATCTACCTGCTGTGATCACCGGAGGACTGCCTGAACACCCTGCAACAAGCTGTGGAAGTTTCAGCCATGCCGAGGGGTAAGAGACGCCACAGCCCGGCAAAACTCACCAGCTTCTTCCCTGCTGTGAGCACGCTCCAAGATGGCGATTCCCGCGCCTCAGCAGCTGCAGTTAGGTCGGCACCTTCTCCCTCCTCAGCACAGCCTGTGTCTCCCCAAACCTCAGGGAGATCTCCATCCTCCTCCTCTGCCTCAGTGTCCCCTGCACAGGTCACATACTCCCCCAGCATGACCTTTCTGTGCAGCAGGACCCTCCAGCATACCAGGCACATAGTGCCTCACATAAAAAGCTAAACAGCTCACCTCCGCTGCCTTGCTTGAAGTAGCAGGAGGAGAAACAGATCCTGCTCCAATCACTGATGCAGTATTAAAGGGGATGAAAGTGCTCATGGCTGATTTACAAAAGTCCTTAAAACAGGACCTCAGGGACGCTATTACCCAAATTCAGCATGATATTTCAGCTTTGGGGTCTAGAACCGCACATGTGGAATCTAAAATGGCGGAATTGACCTCTGCACACAATGAGATTGTGGACACTACTAATTCGCACGAAGAAGAAATAGCAGCGTTGAAACTTAAAATAGCAGACATGGAGGACCGTTTCGCAGGAACAATCTTCGTTTCGCGGAATTCCAGAGATTGTGAAAGGCGAAGATCTTACAGCTTTCCTGAAGGATTTCTTTGTTTGCCTATTGCCTCAGGCTCCAACCGCGGATTTGCTCATAGACAGAGCACACAGGCTACCTAAGCCCAAATCTCTGCCTGCCTCTGCACCGCGCGACACTATTGCGCGCATCCATTTCTTCCATGCCAAAGAACAGATCCTGAAAGCAGCAAGACTCTCCCCTGCTCTACCGGAGAAATTTCAGGACATCTCTATTTTCGCCGACTTGTCAGCGGCCACCTTGGCGAGGCGCCGTGAATTTGCCTCCAGCACTGCTTTATTGCGCAAACACGAAATCCCTTACAGATGGGGGTTTCCTGTTAAGCTGCTTATTACCCGCAACGGCTCACTGCTGGTGGCTTCCACCCCTGCCTCTGCACTGAAACTTTGTCAAGAATGGGGCCTATCCGACCCTGAAGCCCAGGGCGTCCGCCATCCACATTCGCCGAATTCACGCGTTGAGGAGGAATGGATTACCGTGGAACGTCGCAAGCGAAAAACTGTGTGATTACTGGTTGGGTGAGAAATCTCGCCCTTATTTGCCGTTCACTTTGTGCCTGTTTTTTTCTTTTCCTCTCTTTACCTCCCGCCAACTTTTCTTGCAGGGCGCTACTTCGGCTGACTAAGGCCGATCCTAGCTCGTGAATATGACCAGTATTCTTGTATACTGCCCCTATGTTGCACATATCCTTCTTACAAACATTTTGTACGTTATACCTATTTCTCTGTACCCGAGCGGTCACCACCGCCGTATACTTTCTTAGTTATGTTATTGTTTTGATTTATTTATCTGTTTATAGCGCCACATTTGCATCTTCTCAGGTATACTCCGCTTCTCCTATACTGACTCCTGTAAATGTATGTTGTGGGATTTTCTCACATGTGATGCTGCGGCTACACTCACCCTCGATAGTTTCTCACCATGGTATTTAAGATTGTCTCACTTAATGCTAAAGGGTTAAATTCTCCCTTCAAACGGTCTTTACTATGGAAAGAAACTAAGCACCTTCAAGCCGATATACTCTGTGTACAAGAAACACATTTATTACCTGTCGATGTTCCTAGATTAAAGCACAAAAATTTCCCCCATATATTTTCAGCACCCGCAATCGGGAGGAAAAAAAGGGGGGTATCCATTGCGTTCAAAGATTCGATTGCACTTCAGGTGGAGAAGGTTGAGGCGGATGCAGGGGGGAGATTTGTCATTGTTATAGGTCTTATTAACAATGTCCTTTATACAATTGTCTCTTTATATGCGCCTAATCGACGCCCTTCTGCCTTCTGTAACTCTCTTCTGCGTAGGGTGTCCAAAATTCAGAAGGGACGTCTCATTGTGTTGGGGGACTTTAATACGGTGATGTGGCCTTCTATGGACTCTACCTCCTCAACTGGAGCTAGGGAACCATCGGCAATGGCTAAGCTTACACAATCACATGATCTGTATGATGCCTGGCGGATCCAGCACCCCACTGAGCGTGATTTCACCTTTTTTTCTGCTGCTCATAAGGTGTACACTAGGATTGACTACTTCTTGGTCAACAGGCAACTACTGCCCTGCGTGGCCTCCTCAAATGTCTATACCATTACTTGGTCAGATCATGCGCCCATTGCAATTGAAATAGCAGAACAGTACACTACTGCACGCCACTCCATATGGAGGCTTAATAATTTTATCCTGCAGAGTCCGCGTTACTCACCCCAAACCACTGAGTGTTTGCACAATTATTTTAGGGAAAACGATACTGGTGAAATCTCTGAAGGTATTCTGTGGTGTGCTATGAAAGCGACTCTCAGAGGGCATTTTATTAAGCAGTCTTCCTATGATAAAAATGCAGAGCTCAGTTGTTACTTCAATTGCAATCCAGGCTAGGTGAACTGCACCGTTTAAATAAATCTTCCTACTTGCCTCATAGAGCAGCAGAAATCACGTTAATCCAATCCCGTCTGCATGAACTAAATTCCTACCAGTACGATTTGATGCTACGGAAGCTTAAGCTTCAACATTACTGGCAAGGCAATAAAGGAGGTGCATTACTTGCCAAGCAATTGAAGTCGCGCAGTGCCAAAACTAGAATTTCTTACTTATCCTGCTCTGATGGGTCTAAGGTGTTTGATCCGCAAGGCATTGCTGATGAGTTTGCTAAGTACTATGCTTCACTGTACAACCTCTCATCTGACGCGTCTACGCCTCAACCTTCTTTGCCCTCTATACAAACATTTCTAAACCATCTAAATTTACCCTCATTGACAGACAGTCAAAAATTAGACATATCCTCTGTTTTCTCTCCGGAGGAAATCTCTGTAGCAATTAAAACCCTAAAAATGGGTAAGTCACCTGGACCGGATGGTCTCACCAATGAATTTTATAAAGCTCATAGAGATCTACTAGTTCCTTACCTAACAAGGCTATTTAATGATGCTGCATCCTCAGGCTCTCTACCTGAAGAAATGCTAAATGCACTGATAGTCACCCTGCCGAAGCCTGGGAAATCCCCGGATATTCCCTCTAATTTTAGGCCAATATCACTTCTTAACGTGGACCTAAAACTCTACGCTAAGGTGATCGCGACCTGCTTGACAAATATTCTCCAAACGTTAATTGACGCTGATCAAGTCGGCTTTGTCACGGACCGACAGACTGTGGATGGTACCCGTAGGCTTTTGAATATTATGTCGGTGGTAGCTGAAGGTCGGGCGCCTTCCCTGCTCCTATCATTGGATGCTGAGAAGGCGTTCGACCGGATCCACTGGGGATATCTTGAAGCAGTGCTGAGCAAATTTGGTTTTCCACCAAGGCTTCTATCTTCCATTTTAGTGTTATATTCCAAACCCTCAGCCAGAGTATATTCTTCTGGAGCCCTTTCCACGCCCTTTACGATCACTAATGGCACAAGGCAGGGGTGCCCTCTTTCTCCCCTCCTATTTGCACTATTGATGGAACCTCTAGCTCACCAAATCAGGTTATCCCCAAATATCAAAGGTATTACTATTGGTGACACAGAGCACAAAATAGGCCTTTTCGCGGACGACGTCATTATTTCAGTTAAGGACCCCTTAACCTCCTTGATAGCTATCTCGGATATCATCGATCAGTTTAGTCAGGTGAGCTACTATAAAATTAACTCTCATAAATCGCTTATGCTAGGAATGTGGCTTTCATTAGACATCAAAAGTGCCATCTCGGCTAAATTCCCATTCAAATGGGCTGAAGGCAGTATCCCCTATTTAGGTATTACCCTCACATTCCCCTAAGTAATCTCCAGTCTGCTAACTACAATGCTCTCTCAGCACAAATTAAAAATGACATAGTGGCCTATTCGCACTACCCTCTCTCTTGGATGGGTCGAATTGCAGCGGCCAAAATGTTTCTTTTGCCTAAGATTCTGTACTTATTTAGGAACTTGCCTGTCATTGTGCCCCGCAGATATATTGCCTCGCTCCAAGCCCTTATATTGCAATTTATATGGAAAAACAAAGGGCGAGAGTAGCGGCTGATATCCTATACAAACCTATTAAACTAGGGGACTGGGATGTCCATGCCTTCTTACCTATTACCAAGCTACTGTGCTCGACCAACTCAAAAGCTGGTGGATTAACGACACCACGAAAAAATGGGTACAAATGGAATCTAGCTTATCTCGTGCACCCTCATTGAAGCACCTGCTCTGGCAAGGATTACTTTCCAGAACGCCCCTCGATCTTCATCTATCACTAGTCAAGCTGGATTGTCATTGTGGACCAAATGTCCCCTTATCTTGAAAATCCTTCCACTCAGGATTATAGATGCTCCGTTGTCAGCTTTCAGTGCCTGCTTGCCGGATACTGATTTCTCACAATGGGAATCTAAAGGAATCCTTTCAGTGTCCCAAATTTTTACCAATGGGGCCCTTATATCATTCACAAACTTATGTGAGCGGTACCAAATCCAGAGGTCTGATTTTTATAAGTACCTTCAATTACGCCACCTCCTCGCCTCTAAGAACATTACACACTCTACACATTCCTCTGCGTATGCTGCATTTTTCCAGAACCCCAGATTACGGAAGGGAGGTATTTCTGAGGCCTATAGGGGTTGCAGCTTTCAATTATTATATCAAAATTCCTGTTCCAGACTAAATGGGAGAAAGATTTAAATAAAACTTTTGCGCCAGCACAGTGGGCCTTTGTATTCTCCCTAAGCTCTAAAACCTCAAAATGTGTCAGCCACCTAGAGGCCTCAAGGAAACTCCTTTATAGGTGGTATTATACCCCATATCGCCTGTCCATTATATACCCAACCACCTCAAATGTTTGCTGGCGATGCCTATCAGCCGTTGGCACCTTAATGCATATCTGGTGGACCTGCCCTGCTGTCAACCGTTTCTGGTCCCACATATTATCACTTATAGGTGCTGTACTGGGAGGGCACTCCCTATGTCCCCGGAAATAGCATTGCTCTCCTTGGAGCTGGAAGGTTTAGATATAGCGGACCTAACTATTGCTTTCCATATACTAACGGTATCGAGAGTCGCCATAGCTAAAAGGTGGAAGAGTAGGGACATCCCACCCATACCAGAAATCATTGCTAAAGTCCACTATAATTATGGCATGGAACTACTAATTGCGAAAAAGCTTTGCCGGTTATCGAGTTTTAGCATCAGGTGGCAGAAATGGGCATTTTATATATCCAAATACTATCCATCTTTGCCGGATTTACAAGTGTAGGAGATTCATACCTCAGTTCTATTGTTTGATTTTAAATGTGGTGCAGTTTTTATTATTGTTTGTTGGTCGTCCTTTCACGGCCTTGTTTTTTTTTTTTCTTTCTTTGTATAAATGGAAACTTTTCATCCGATGTCTTCTACCCCGAATACTTGTCCTGAGATACGCAATTTACACTGTAGTTCACTGTATTGTGACACTGTAGAGGATGTTGTATGCCTTGATTTTCTAATAAAAAATTTGTGAGTAAAAAATCATTTACAAGAAACAAGGTTGTGGTGTCTGATATAGATGATCAATGGCAGGCAGATCTTGTGTCGATGATGGTGTAAAATACTTGCTGACGGTCGTTGATATTCTATCTAAATATGCTTGGGTGTTGGGCCTTTCAAATAAGTCCGGCGCTACAGTGGCTTCCGCTTTTGACCAGATATTTAAGTTAAGCGGGCGAACCCCCAGAAAGCTCCAGACTGATCGGGGCCGTGAGTTTATAAACAAACCTATGAGACGTCTTTGTGAAACCTATAAAATACATAATTGTTTAACTACAAATGCTGTTAAGGCATCGTTGGTCGAACGTTTTAATAGATCGCTGAAAACTAAAATGTGGCGTTATCGTATAGAACAAAACACGTACAGGTACATCGACAAGTTACAAGACCTGGTGTATAGTTATAACCACACATACCACAGAACTATAAGGCGTCGCCCCGTCGATGTGACAAAAGAGAACTCTTTAGCCGTTTGGAAAAATATCTACGGTTATTACGTTACTATTAAAAAAGTTAAACCAATATATAAAATAGGTGATCGCGTCAGAATTGTGCGCTATAAGAGGACTTTCACAAATGGATATGAACAAACCTATACGGACGAGATATTTAAATTTACGCTGTTAACACTAGGGGCCTCAGACCCCTTTATAAGTTTAAAGACCTGACCGACGAGTTAATTGAAGGCTCGTTCTGCCTGGAGGAAATCCAAAAAGTACCCCTCGACAAGCTGCGGGTTTACAGGGTAGAAAAAATACTGAAAAAGAAGAAAGTTCGGGGAAAAACGTTGTGTTTTGTAAAGTGGACAGGATACCCCGACAAGTTTAACTCTTGGGTGCCTGAAAAACAGTTGTTGAGTCTGTAAACTATGGAGGACGGATCGTTTTTTATCACGCTACACTGCAACGCATCCGCCAAACTTTACCCCGAAAACAGAATCGCCGATTACACCACTAAGTTAGCAAAAGCGGTCAATCTTCGTGGTCTTTAGTGGAGATTCAGTATCCCCATACGTGGGAAACCTTTGGCCCCGGAGATGGTGTATTCTACATAGCTCACCGCGACGAGCCGATCCGTGAGCTTTTTGTTAAATCGGGTTATTACTCCAATATGCATGAGTTCATCAAAGCCATTAATAGCAAACTTGAATCTATAAAAATACCTCCCGATCAACTGCGCCTAAGATACGACGATATTGACAGAACCGTTTATGTAATGAATTTACCATTATAAGTTCATGCCTTGTGTGAAATTGGGGAATATTTTGGGGCTATCGAGTTATTCGCAAGCTTCGGTGCTCAAGAATGTAGACGTCGAGCACATCGTTCTCCGCTACAAAGGACCCGGCTTACCTGTTTTAGAACATCATGCTGGTGGTGTAAAGGGGATTGCTCTAGTTTCATCAAAAGAGCAAAAAATTAATCCCGATGTTAAAGCCGTTTTTTATACAATGTTTGTTTGTACAGATATCGTCCAACATCAACTTGTTGGCGATAGTTACGTACAACTTTTAAGAACTGTCGAGTTAGGCGGTAAAAATGGGGATATAGTCACGCAAAAGTATCACCGGCCGGACTATATACCTCTTTGTAAACATCATTTTGACACGGTTACAATATCGATACTCACTGATCAGGCTTAACCTGTTAAATTCAAATACGGCAAGACTATTGTGCGATTACACTTTAGACCGCACGCTGTGACGACGCACTAAAATGTTGTCCCACAGAGTGTACGGTGACCCGGACGCGTATACGCGTTATTACATAACGCAAGCCGGTCATGGTTTGGATGGATTTCACGGTACGGAATTCATGCATGGTTCTGGCCTCGCCGGGTTATTTCGGGGTCTGTTCCGGCGTGTCGTACCCCTATTTAAGAAAGGTGTGGCGCTTGTAAAACCGCACGTGAAAACAGCCGCCCGTAACATCGCTAAAGACGTTTTCACGACGGCATCGACCGCCATTATGGATCGTATAAATAGGTCGACGCAAGGCCAGGAGGGCTCTGGTGTCGTACAAATACGTAAGAAAACGCGTAAAAGAAAATGTGAACGCGCTGCCATTGTCTTACCAACTTTTCTGAATAAAGTATCACAACCTAAGAGCCGTCGCCGCCAGAAAACAAGAAGTCGTTCACCGAGCGACATCTTCTAGTCAGACGCTATGGCGTTCGTGCATGACGCATCCGCCGAGTACGCCAAATCAGAGTTAGACATCTTTCAAATACCGCCAACACAGACAAGCATTGAAAAATCGCTTTATGTAGAGGTGCAACTAATCGCCGCAATCACTGACAATGCCCCTTTGGAGTTCTACATCTCGGGCAGCGGTGAACATTGTTACACGTCGTTTGCAGAATCGTTAGTCCGGATAACACAACCATACCAGAAGGATCCCGCGTGGCACTTATTAGCTATCCTACAGCGAGTCTTTTTAATCAACTGGATATAACACTCGGTGACACGTTGATTTCAAGAAGCGACAACCTTTACACGTAGAGAGCGTATATAGAGGCCCTAATAAATTATAATTCACAAACTTTAGCATCACAATTTACAGCGGGTTTATTCTATAAAGACACAGCGGGACATCATGATGACAGGGATCTCGACGGACGTAATGTCGGTTTCAGCAAGAGAGCACAATATTCAGCACGCTCTAGAAGTGTGGAATTAATGGGGCCCGTTTACGCCGATATATTTAATCAACCGAAGTTAATACTGAATGGTTTAGATCTAAAGATAAAATTGACCAGAAACAAAGACACTTTCTGCCTTATGTCGGCCGAGGCGTCCCATTTTAAAGTCCAAATACAGCATGCTTCCCTGTTTGTCAAAAGAGTACAAGTATCGCCCGCTGTAAGAATCGGTCACAGTCGCGATCTGTTAACAGCTAACGCAAAGTACTCGGTCGATCGAGCGTCGCTTAAAGTGTATAGCGTACCTGCCGGTACTCGCATATAGAGATGAGCGAACTTTAAAAAAAAGTCCGGTGTTCGGCGTTCGGGTTGTGGTAAGTCGCGCACCCCGTTATGGATTCCACTATAGCGGCATATGAAATCCATAAGGGGCGGCTGCCACCAACCCGAACTGTTGAACAGCCGCAGGACCTGGGGTGACGTCACTATCATGTGATCAGTGCAGGGGGCGTGGCTCAGCACTGGATTTGATCCCCCACTGAGCCACGCCCCCTGCACTGATCACATGACGGTGACGTCACCCCAGGTCCTTCGGCTGTTCAACAGTTCGGGTTGGTGGCAGCTGCCCCTTATGGATTCCATATGCCGCTATAGTGGAATCCATAACGGGGTGTGCGACTTACCACAACCCGAACGCCAACACCGGACTGTTTTTTTAAAGTTCGCTCATCTCTACTCGCATATCTAACCACGAGAATCATTTTCTCGGAAATCTACCAAAAACAGTAATACTAGCGTTTGTGGATAACTAATCATTTTCCGGGAGTTACCAAAGAAATCCTTTGTGCTTCAACCACTATAATGTGAATTATGCAGCCTTATATTTGGACGGGCAACAGATACCGGCAAAACCTTTTCAACCTAACTTCCAAGACGAATCAGCTGTTCGTGAATATATGTCCCTAGTACATTTTTCGGGGTAACACAAGGCCGACAACGCTTTATCCGTGGATCGTCACGAGTTTTTGAACCGATACACTTTGTTCGCTTTTGATTTATTGCCGGATCAAGAACCCGGCGGTCATTTCTCTTTAGTAAAAACTGGAAATCTGAGAGCTCAAATTAGATTTGCCGAACCGATTGCGAACACAATTAACATGTGTGGCAATGTGAACACTGATGTGTGCAGTGAAGCCCCAGGGAAACCGTCAGACAGGGCTGTTTGCACCGAGAGCGTGTCACCAAGGTGCCTGGCCTTGGTGGAGTGAAAGCCCAAGTATTCGTATTAGTATAGCTGGCTCAGCCAGTTCCAGGGCGGGCTTTTACTGGGAACAGGTAATGTACTGGGTGGGTGCCTGTTCCCCATGCTCCAGTCCGGGATTTTGGACAATGCCCATGTCCAGGGATTCTATTTAATCCTCTTGTTGGACATGGGTGGGGTCTCTGACTCTGGAGAGTGTGCAGACAGAGGCCTGCTGAGGCTCTGTCAGTGTGGTCTCAGCAAGGCAAGGCTGAGGGGCCAAGAGGCTATGCAATAGCCTGGACTTTGGGGACTCGGTGAGGCCCGGGAACCAACGTTGAAAGGTCAGAGTCGGGAGGTCTGCTAAACCACAACCCCTGTCTAAAGTTACTGCACTCGTTACAGCCTGGGGGCTGGAGTATCGTATGGCTGGGGTAAGCCGCACCTGGTTCCGTGTGTGAACGCTATCATATAGCCGAGTTAGGGATATGATGTGTATTATGTATTAGGTAGTGCCTAGCCGGGCAGGTGTTTATTTATGTTGTTTTGTTTGAGAAGACTGCCAAATAAATGCACTGTTTGGACATGAAATCCGTTGTCCGGAAGGAAGTTTGTGTGAATGATCCCCGAGACCAGAGCTAACCCCCCACACATGATTGTATATTCAGTTCATGAAAATATTATTTAAATAAATAATCGGCGGGATGTATTATATGATTTTCAATAAACATGAATAATTATGAAATTGCCTGTGTTATTAAAGCTGATATTAATGCCCGGCGCATATTTAAAGGGGTATTTCCGTGTGATTTATTACCGGGGTAAAATCATCGACAGGCCCGCAGCCTACATTGTAAATACGGATAATTCGTATCAGCGGGGGAAGCATTGGATTTTAATTATATTATACCCGAATGATGCATCTATTTTTTTTGATAGTTATGGTTTATCACCCGCAAATGAAATATTTCCTGGTGAGTTTATGAAGTTTTTATATAAAAATTCTAAGACTATAGAGTATCAAAACAGACAGATAAAAGATGCCGTTAGCACGGTCTGCGGCCATTACTGTATCTATATCTTACAATGTCTCGCTAAAGGAATGTCTTTTGAAAATGTGTTAAAAATGGTAACAAAACGCATGAAACGATTATGTATACGATGCTGTAATTACAAACAAACGTGTCTGTCCCTACGGGCTGTTGAAAAATGTAAGGTCGCGTATTGTAAATAAGGAAAATTAATAAAGCTTTTAAAACAAATAAAATTTGTCATCATTTTGATTTTAATGCTATTGTTATTAAAGCACCTAACACATTTCATAAGAATTTAATAGGTCTGATAAGTTGATAAACAGATAGCCGGGATCTGAGAGGTGTGTAGTAAGATGTCATATTCTTGTATTAAATTAATATCAAGCAATATAAATTTAATATCAAGCAATATAAATTTAATATAAATTTTATATCAAGCAATATAAAAGAGGCGAGGGTAGCTGTATAGAAGGGGGCGTGGTGCCTGTTACTTTCTGTCAGCTGTTTGTTGGCCATAGCAGATGTAGGTGCCGAAGCCAGCGGTCACGGCACGGGTCAGACTCCCCCTTTTGTAGGAGGAGTGCATTCCACTTATTGCCCCCCTATGCCAGCCGGCAGTTGTATTGATATCTTTTACCATCAGGTGCTTAAGGAGATACGAGCTTTGGTCTATCCCAGAGCACAGGAAAATATTGCTTGGGAGGAGAAAAAAGCCCTTGAGTGGCTACAAGCGCAAAAAGAGATAATAATTAAGCCGGCTGACAAGGGGGGCAACGTGGTACTTATGACAGTAGCAGATTATATGTCTGAAGCGTACAGACAGTTGAAGGATGGTCTGACGTATGAGGTGATTCGGGGTGATCCTATTTCGATTATACAGCAGGAGTTAAAGAGCCTACTCCAGAGATTTGTCGATGTGGGCTTCTTGAGTGAAAAAATGGCTAAGAAGCTTATTCCTGAGACACCTTCCAAACCGTGTTGGTATTTATTGCCAAAGGTGCATAAGTCACTGACCCACCCCCCTGGGAGACCTATTGTCTCGGGGGTAGGGTCAGTGACTGAACCTTTGTCGAAATATATCGACTGGTTGTTGAGACCGGTACTCCCCAGTGCTCCGGCATATTTGAAAGATACCAATGATTTTTTGGTGGCCCTGGATGGCATCCAGTGGAGTCCTGATTATAAGTTGGTTTCTCTAGACGTGGAGAGCCTATACACCCGCATTCCTCAGGATGCGGGTGTGCAGGCTGTCATTGATATTCTACGGAACATGGGAAAGGATGATGTGTTTTGTGAGTTCATAGAGGAAGCATTGTCGTTCATTCTACAAAATAATGTTTTTAAATTTGGTGATGAGTGGTTCAGACAGCGAGTGGGGACGGCCATGGGCACCCCTGTATCGTGTACGTTCGCCAATATGTATTTGGCAAGGTTGGAAGACATATTTGTTTTCTCCACTCTGAACCCTTATGCCCAGATGATCAAAACATATATAAGGTATGTGGACGACGTCTTCGTTGTTTGGGCCGGCACGGAGGAAGAATGTGGTGACTTTGTTCATTATTTAAATGATAATTCTATGGGAATGGTTTTCACCCTCAATTTCGGGGGGTCCAGATTAGAATTTTTGGACGTGGCTGTCGTGGTGGAGGGTGACGGGTTGGTCACGGAGGGCTTTCGTAAGCCCACGGCGACCAACTCTTTACTGCACCACGACAGCTACCATCCTAGAAGTGTAAAAAAGTCTGTATCATTCGGACAATTCATCAGGTTGCGCAGGATAAATGGCAATACAGCTGCTTACCGTAGACAGGCCTCCGAGTTAAAAGAAAGATTAATATCTAGGGGCTATCCAGAAAAAGAAGTGGTGGAAGATATGTTGAAAGTGGAGGAACAGTTTTCCCAGCAGATGCTTCTGCAGGGGACTCGAAAAAGGCAAGAACCACTAGGGAGGTGTAATAGATCTAATAGGTTCCCTATGACATTTAAATATAGCCCTATGGCAGATAGGATCCGCACTGTCATTCTTAGCCACTGGGATATTTTGAAAAGGGATCCCACGTTAGCTCAGATTAGCACAGAGAAACCTTTAGTCTCTTTCCGGAGAACGCATACGATTAGAAACAAAGTAGTGCGTAGTAGATTCAATGTACCTCGGGGAGAAGATTGGTTAACTAGAAACAAACCAGTGGGGCACTTCAGGTGCGGTAATTGTAATATGTGCAAGTATGGCCTGCAAAGGAAAGTGGTGACCTTTGCAGGCTTGTACCACAGAATAAAAGAGTTCATCAATTGTAGAAGCACCCACGTCGTATATGCTTTGCTATGCGATTGTGGCTGCTTCTATATAGGGAAGACAGTTAGATGTCTGAATGAACGAGTCAGAGAACATGTTTCCTCGGTTACTTCTGGAAAGGGTTGCCCACGAGTTATTGAACATTACCGGGAAGTGCACGGTGGAGATCTCAAATCGCTACATTTTGTAGGTTTAGAAACAGTCCGTCCTCTACCTAAGGGAGGTGATAGACACCGCCTACTTTTGCAACGTGAAAGTAGGTGGATCCTCCGGACACAGGCTACAGGTCGTCTGGGACTGAATGAGCGTGCCGATATGTCGGTCTTTTTATGAATCTCCATTTGGGTTGGGCTATGTACTTGTATTTGTAGTGAAGGCTTTTCTCATGTGTATTATACTTGTCGATGATTGCAAATAGCGGCAGTGTGCCGCAATTAGAGTTTGTGGATGCGAGTGGCGTCTAGGGTTGCGTAGCAACCTGAGACGCTAGCGCTTAAATAAGACGTCATCTCAAGTTGACAGGTGTGAGCAGTTTGAAGAAGCGCGGGTGCGCGAAATAGCTATCCTGCTTTTGTACCTTGTGTGATCACGATGTCTGCACCCCTGCCTTCAAAGTGCACCGATGTGTGCTGAATAAAACTTTTGGATTATACCCACCGTGGTGAGTGCCTCCGTTTCACTTACTGTTGCTTTCTATACATTTGTATGGACTTTCTTTTGGATTGTGCACCACTGTTACGGTTTACAAGTCAAGGATCCAGCTGAGGCCAAGTTGGAGAAATTGGCCGTTTGAGGAGAGTGCCGCTGTTTGCTTCTGACTTGACTTTTGATTGGTGGTGCCTGTCACTTTGCAGTTTGACGAAACATATACCCCCTTACTACTTGAACCATTCATATGCCTCCAAACAAAGGGTCTCATTAAGAAAAGTTACATCGAACACACCTGTTTTAAGGAAGTTTTTGGACACTATAAATTAGATGTCTCCCAGTTCCAGTCTTCTTTTCTACAAGCTTGATCACAATAAATTCCAAATTATTCTTCCTTGTATCCTTTGGGTCCACTTCCAAATAAATGGTGTGTGGGATTCCAGCCATCTTTAGGAACTGTCAGCCAAAGCCACAGAAAAAAATTGTCTCCCTTAAGAAAGGAAACCAGATCCCCTCAAATCTCGCTCCCTCTGACCACATCCAAGCATGCCTTGAAAGTACAGTAATCAGAAAATCAAGATGAAGGAGCCTGAGACTCATCGGACTGAGAGCCAATAAGTCTCAAAGTCACTTGATTGGAGTTGTGTGGCTTGGAGGACCTGCGCACCTAGATCACTATCATTAGGGTGACAAAAATTGTAACAAAATTTTTTATGCCAGCTAACTATTCTCTCAATGCTTAGTAGGGCTGCATACAAATGTTCAGTTTTCTGAATGTCCTAACATAATATTCAATAACTGGAGAGTGAATCTGGATCACACATCCTCAAAACTATGCTTTTGATATAACGACTGTCTCAGCATAATTACGTGGCATATCCACCCAATATAATAATATTCAATAAACTTTCTATATAGTTTTGTCATGTAAAATCATTTGCATAAACATGGACATATGGGAAAGACATGCCAATTAGCAGAATCTGCCCTGTTTTTCAGCTGAAACACAATTTGCATGGAAAATTTACGGCAATCAGAAAACTGAAAATTTGTATGCAGCCCTTCTATGCATTGAGAGAATTGAGTTAACTGGAATAAAAAATAAAAATTCAAATTTTTTGTTACCCTAATATTCTAGGAGCGCAGGTCCTTCAAGCCACACAACTTCAATCCACCAACTTTGAGACTTTTGGGCTCTCAGTCAGATGAGAGCTGGTTTTGAACGTTTCATAGTGCACAAAGCTGCTATTGTAAGGTATGCTGACCATACCTGTCTCATGGATAGGTTGTTGGCTTGCACATACCTGGCTTTTGGCATACTGCCTTTGTGTGATTGCCTGTTATATATTGTCTATTGTATGTCATAGGTAATGATTTGTTTGGGGGGGGGGGGGGAAGTGCTGTAATGCCAGTAACCAACATGGCTACGGCATTGCAGTGAGTGCCAGTACTTCTCTGCACCAACTAACGTGTGGGGAGATGGAGATTTGTGCATCACGCTTGAGCACACGTGGTATTTGGCTGAACACTGCGATGTGCTGAGCACGATGCTCGAGTTGAACCCCAGTTCGGCCAAGCATTGCTCAACATTAGTAGCAATCTGTCATTTTTGCTGCAGGCACCAAGAAACTTAGTAACCCCCAATGCAGAATAATTCCGTCATAGTGTATTGCACTGTGTCACAAGGTGCTGTACGTACTCTATTTAGTAGCTCTGATGTACTGGCTATGGTGGATTGCGTGCATATTGGTTGCTATGAGCTATGTGTAGTTGCGGCTTCCTTTGTGTGAACTGTCCCCTTTTATGTTCTGTGCTTGTTAGTCCTGGTTCTAATAGGGTTAATTTTCCCTGTTCTGGGCCTGGGTGTGGTTTACAGTATTATGTAATCTTGTTATCTGCTCTATATATACCTGTGAGCTGTGAGTTTGGGGGGCAGTCTGTGCCCCTAATATGTCCCACTGTGCCCCAGAAGTAATAATGTGCTCATAGTGCTCATACTAGTAATCATGTTCCCCATAGTCCCTCAGTAGTAATAAAGCCCACCACAATGCCCCCTATTAGTAATAATTCTCCTTATAATGTAGAAAAATGCCCCCTAATCTGTGCCATTGCAAAAAATGCCCAATTATAATGTGTGCCAGTGCAAAAAATACCCCCTTTTAATCCCCCCAGTTGAGCTAATGTCCCCATAGTTCCCCCATAATGTGTGCAAGTATAAAATACCCCTATATCGTGCCCTTAAGTCAATGCCCCTAAAGTGCTCCTCTCCCCCCTTCCCCATACTGCCCCCCATAATGTACCAGTATAAAATGCCCCTATATATTGCCTCAGTAGATGGCCTCAGTGTCCCCCATAATTTGCAGTATAAAATACCCCTTCTTAGTGCCCCCCCATAGATGCCCCCATAATGTTCCTCTCCCCCTTCCCCATAGTATCGCCATAATGTGTCCCAGTATAAAGTGCCCCTATACAGAGCCCCCCCATATAATACCCCTTCTTTGTGGCCTCAATAGATGCCCCAATAGTTTTTTTTTCTCCCCCCTTCCCATATGGCCCCCCCATATAAAATACCCCTCTTTGTGCCCTCAGTAGATGCCCCCCAATAATATGCCAGTAAGTGGTGCCCTAGAGGCCCCCTTAGTGTTCCTCTCCCCCTTTTCCCATAGTGCCCCACCATATAAAATATCCCTTCTTTGTGCCCTCAGTAGATGCCCACATGGTGCCCCCATAGATAACCCCATAGTGCCCCCAATAATGTGCCAGTAAGATGTGCCCCCATAGTGTCCCCCAATATTGTGCCAGTAAGAAGTGCCCCTAGATGCCCACGTAGTGCTCCTGCATTGTGTGCCATAGAAAAAAAATTAAATAAACACTAATACTTACCTCCATTGAGCTCTCAGCGATGCGATGCAGGCCTCTTCCGGCCTGTGTCCCGCACTGTACGGCTCAGGTGGCGCAATGACATCATCCACAAATGAAGCGTTCATCACCACTCCTGCTGCCCTGTCCCTGACGCCCCCCACGTGTCACCAGGGTTGCGCATTCTGAGGTGATCGCCTCACCTCACCTAATTGGCTGTGCAGCCCTGACGGGACAATTATGAAGGGGCGACTAGTGAGCCCTCGGCTAAGTTCATCCGCACTCAGGGGCTCTGTGAAGAAAGGGGCTCAGAGAGTCTTCATGCTTTGGGTTTAGCCCTAAGTCATACCGGTGCACTTTGGCCTCATTCACACAACTGTTGGTTGGCATCCCATTCCTGTATTGCGGACCGCATTTGTGGATCCGCAATACACGGGCACCATTCCTTTATGATTCCGCATCACGGATGCGGACCCATTCACTTCAATGGGTTCTCAAAACCAGAGGTGCGGAACGGAACACTACGGAAGCGCTATGGAGTGCTTCTTTGGGGTTCCGTTCCACACTTCCATACCGCAAAAAGATAGAACATGTCCTAACTTTTTGAATGGGTCTGGATTCATCCCGGCGGCCGTACGGAGGTTGCCCATACGTTGGGCAAATTGCGGTCCCCAATGCACGGAACGGACCACCTGCGGCCGTGTGCATGAGCATTTCCACTATACCCTTACCTGCTTTTCCAGTTTCCATCTACGTCCTTCTCTCTCTTAATAAAATGCTCTTTTTTTGGTCCTCGCCTTGTTGTCTGATTGCTTGCCTAGTAGTATGCCTGAGAAATGTTCTAAGGGGTATGTTTGACTCCCGGTAGAACATGAAAACCGCATATGTCCTTAAAGCACATATAAACACACGTATATATATATATATATATTTATTTTCTCTGTTTTTTAATAAATCAAAGGCAGTGATTCACTTAAAGACATTGTAGGAAATGTCTCTAGAACTGGTTGTGGTTTTCCTTATAAAATATGTAGAAGAAACGATTTAAAGAAAAAGAAAACGACAGCATGAGTTTAATATGATATAAATTATTGGCATGCGGGATATCATAGTTCATTACAATATAGCAGTTGCCAAAATGTAAAATAACTGGCAAGTGTGAAATAAAAATGGGTTCAACCAATTACACTTGGGGTGTAGATTGTATGCCCTCCCTTCTACTCATCATATAATTTTCTATGTTTTTAGAGCTCACAGATAAAGCTACCATCTCTTCTACGAGGCTGGTGGATGGGGAGGAGGCGACTATGACCTGTACAAGTCCTGGTAGATGCCGGAATATAACACCACAGATTACATGGGAAGGAACCTTGACTGATATAAGGCAGAATAACTATTATATCCTCTATGAAGATGGCAGCAAAATCTTCTTTTCCAATATCACATTCACCCCAAGGAAGTCACACAATAATACCACATTATTCTGTAAAGTGACCTTCAAATCAGGAGTCACCACAGTGGAGCAGCGAGTGTTGAACATTGAATGTAAGTAAGACTCATTATAAAATTAAATATTCCTTACCAAGCTAACAAGAATATGGTGATAAAGGAACAGCCTAGGGGTTCTACGGGTATATCAGCTGTCCCTGCTGAAGAGGGCATCAGAGATGGCATTGTACCTAAAGCCTGTGGACACCATGAATTATTGCATCTTTTTGTATGGAAATGTTTGATTATTTTTTCAGTATATGGAGGTAAGGCACTGTATAGACTTTCAAATTCTCAGTATATAGAGGTTGAGGCACTGTATAGACCAGGGATCAGCAACCTTTGGCACTCCAGCTGCTGTGAAACTACAACTCCCAGCATGCAAACATGCTCGGCTGTTCTTCTAACTCCCACAGAATTGAATGAAGCATACTGGGAGTTGTAGTTTCTGAACAGCTGGAGTGCCATAGGTTGCTGATCCCAGGTATAGACTTTTATATTATCAGTATATAGAGGTGGTGGCACTCTATAGACTTTTACATTCTCAGTATATGGAGGTGGTTGCACTGTATAGAATTTTATATTACCAGTATATGGAGGGGAGGCACTGTATATACTTTTATATTCTCAGTATATGAAGATGGCAGCACTGTATAGACTTTTATATTCTCAGTATATGGAGGTGGTTGCACTGTATAGACTTTTATATTCTCAGTATATGAAGGGGAGACACTGTATGGACTTTTATATTTCCAGTATATGGAGGGGAGGCACTGTATAGACTTTTATATTCTCAGTATATGGAGGTGGCTGCACTGTATAGACTGTTATATTCTCAGTATATGGAGGTGGTGGCCCTGTATAGACTTTTATATTCTCAGTATTTAGGGGTGGAGACACTGTATAGACTGTTATATTCTCAGTATATGGAGAGGAGGCACTGTATAGACTTTTATATTCTCAGTATATGGAGGTGGTGGCACTGTATAGACATTCATATTCTCAGTATATGGAGGTGGAGGCACTGTATAGACTTTTATATTCTCAGTATATGGAGGTGGAGGCACTGTATAGACATTCATGTTCTCAGTATATGGAGGTGGAGGCACTGTATAGACTTTTATATTGTCAGTATATGGAGGTGGTGGCACTGTATATACTTTTATATTGTCAGTATATGAAGATGGTGGCACTGTATAGAATTATATATTTCCAGTATATGGAGGGGAGGCACTGTATAGACTTTTATATTCTCAGTATATGGAGGTGGTTGCACTGTATAGACTTTTATATTCTCAGTATATGGAGGGGAGGCACTGTATATACTTTTATATTCTCACTATATGGAGGTGGTTGCACTGTATAGACTTTTATATTCCCAGTATATGGAGGTGGTTGCACTGTATATACTTTTATATTCTCAGTATATGGAGGTGGTTGCACTGTATAGACTTTTATATTCTCAGTATATGGAGGTGGTTGCACTGTATATACTTTTATATTCTCAGTATATGAAGATGGCAGCACTGTATAGACTTTTATATTCTCAGTATATGGAGGTGGTTGCACTGTATAGACTTTTATATTCTCAGTATATGAAGGGGAGACACTGTATGGACTTTTATATTCTCCAGTATATGGAGGGGAGGCACTGTATAGACTTTTATATTCTCAGTATATGGAGGGGAGGCACTGTATAGACTTTTATATTCTCAGTATATGGAGGTGGATGCACTGTATAGACTTTTATATTCTCAGTATATGGAGGTGGAGGCACTGTATAGACTGTTATATTCTCAGTATATGGAGGGGAGGCACTGTATAGACTTTTATATTCTCCAGTATATGGAGGTGGAGACACTGTATAGACTTTTATATTCCCAGTATATGGAGGTGGTGGCACTGTATAGACATTCATGTTCTCAGTATATGGAGGTGGAGGCACTGTATAGACTTTTATATTCTCAGTATATGGAGAGTGGAGGCACTGTATAGACATTACATGTTTCCAGTATATGGAGAGGAGGCACTGTATAGACTTTTATATTCTCAGTATATGGAGGTGGAGGCACTGTATAGACTTTTATATTCTCAGTATATGGAGAGGAGGCCCTGTATAGACTTTTATATTCTCAGTATATGGAGGTGGAGGCACTGTATAGACTGTTATATTCTCAGTATATGGAGGGGAGGCACTGTATAGACTGTTATATTCTCAGTATATGGAGGGGAGGCACTGTATAGACTTTTATATTCTCAGTATATGGAGGTGGAGGTACTGTATAGACTTTTATATTCCCAGTATATGGAGGTGGTTGCACTGTATAGACATTCATGTTCTCAGTATATGGAGGGGAGGCACTGTATAGACTTTTATATTCTCAGTATATGGAGGTGGTTGCACTGTATAGACATTCATGTTCTCAGTATATGGAGGGGAGGCACTGTATAGACTTTTATATTTCCAGTATATGGAGGTGGTGGCACTATATAGACTTTTATATTCTCAGTATATGGAGATGGAGACACTGTATAGAATTATATATTTCCAGTATATGGAGGGGAGGCACTGTATAGACTTTTATATTTCCAGTATATGGAGGGGAGGCACTGTATAGACTTTTATATTCTCAGTATATGGAGGGGAGGCACTGTATAGACTTTTATATTTCCAGTATATGGAGGTGGTTGCACTGTATAGACTTTTACATTCTCAGTATATGGAGGTGGAGGCACTGTATAGACTTTTATATTCTCAGTATATGGAGAGGAGGCCCTGTATAGACTTTTATATTCTCAGTATATGGAGGTGGAGGCACTGTATAGACTGTTATATTCTCAGTATATGGAGGGGAGGCACTGTATAGACTGTTATATTCTCAGTATATGGAGGGGAGGCACTGTATAGACTTTTATATTCTCAGTATATGGAGGTGGAGGCACTGTATAGACTTTTATATTCTCAGTATATGGAGGTGGAGACACTGTATAGACTTTTATATTTCCAGTATATGGAGATGGTGGCACTGTATAGACTTTTATATTCCCAGTATATGGAGGTGGTGGCACTGTATAGACATTCATGTTCTCAGTATATGGAGGGGAGGCACTGTATAGACTTTTATATTTCCAGTATATGGAGGTGGAGGCCCTGTATAGACTTTTATATTCTCAGTATATGGAGATGGTGGCACTGTATAGAATTATATATTTCCAGTATATGGAGGGGAGGCACTGTATAGACTTTTATATTCTCAGTATATGGAGAGGAGGCCCTGTATAGACTTTTATATTCTCAGTATATGGAGGTGGAGACACTGTATAGACTGTTATATTCTCAGTATATGGAGGGGAGGCACTGTATAGACTGTTATATTCTCAGTATATGGAGGGGAGGCACTGTATAGACTGTTATATTCTTAGTATATGGAGGGGAGGCACTGTATAGACTTTTATATTTCCAGTATATGGAGGTGGTGGCACTGTATAGACTTTTATATTCTCAGTATATGGAGGTGGTGGCACTGTATAGAATTATATATTTCCAGTATATGGAGGGGAGGCACTGTATAGACTTTTATATTCCCAGTATATGGAGGTTGAGGCACTGTATAGACTTTTTATTTCCCAGTATATGGAGGGGAGGCACTTTATAGAATTATATATTTCCAGTATATGGAGGGGAGGCACTGTATAGACTTTTATATTCTCAGTATATGGAGGTGGAGGCACTGTATAGACTTTTATATTCTCAGTATATGGAGGGGAGGCACTGTATAGACTTTTATATTTCCAGTATATGGAGGGGAGGCACTGTATAGACTTTTATATTCTCAGTATATGGAGGTGGTCGCACTGTATAGAATTATATATTTCCAGTATATGGAGGTGGTGGCACTGTATAGACTTTCATATTCTCAGTATATGGAGATGGTGGCACTGTATAGAATTATATATTTCCAGTATATGGAGGGGAGGCACTGTATAGACTTTTATATTCTCAGTATATGGAGATGGTGGCACTGTATAGAATTATATATTTCCAGTATATGGAGGGGAGGCACTGTATAGACTTTTATATTTCCAGTATATGGAGGGGAGGCACTGTATAGACTTTTATATTCTCAGTATATGGAGGGGAGGCACTGTATAGACTTTCATATTCTCAGTATATGGAGGTGGAGACACTGTATAGACTTTTATATTCTCAGTATATGGAGGTGGAGACACTGTATAGACTTTTATATTCCCAGTATATAGAGGTGGTGGCACTGTATAGACATTCATGTTCTCAGTATATGGAGGTGGAGGCACTGTATAGACTTTTATATTTCCAGTATATGGAGATGGTGGCACTATATAGACTTTTATATTCTCAGTATATGGAGATGGTGGCACTGTATAGACTTTTATATTTCCAGTATATGGAGGGGAGGCACTGTATAGACTTTTATATTCCCAGTATATGGAGGTTGAGGCACTGTATAGACTTTCATATTCTCAGTATATAGAGGTTATTGCACTGTATAGACTTTTTATTTCCCAGTATATGGAGGGGAGGCACTGTATAGAATTATATATTTCCAGTATATGGAGGGGAGGCACTGTATAGACTTTTATATTTCAAGTATATGGAGGTGGTGGCACTGTATAGACTTGTATATTCCCAGTATATGGAGGTGGAGGCACTGTAGAGACTTTTATATTCCCATTATATGGAGGGGAGGCACTGTAAAGACTTTAATATTCCCAGTATATAGAGGTTATTGCACTGTATAGACTTTCATATTCTCAGTATATAGAGGTTATTGCACTGTATAGACTTTCATATTCTCAGTATATAGAGGTTATTGCACTGTATAGACTTTTATTTTTCCAGTTTCCCCTCTCGTCCTCCGGCAGCACAGCATGGGTTAATAGGTTGTCATCTTCTTTCTAGGACCGCCCACCTAGTATAATAAGTAAATAAATTAATCAATTAGTTAATGGCTTGCCCTAAAAGGGTCACCTCCCACAATGGAAATACGTGTTTTTTATTTGTCCTCCTTCCTAAGGATGAGCCCACCTAGAAGACTACCCTCGGCCGCTTATACCTTGTTGCAAGGTTTCAGGCCCAGGAGTGGGAATAGCCATGTGTGTGTGTCTGGCTCCACTCCTTCCTACTCCAGCGCCATCCCTGAAGACATGTTTTGTACTTCAGCAGCGGGGATCTTCAGTTCGGGCGAGCGCGATCCTTTGCCGGAAGTTGGTATGCCGAACTTCCGGTCTCCCTCGTGTGGAACGCATTTAAGAGTGGATTATGAGGAACTCGGTGCCCGTTATGCCAGGCAGCTGAGCTCAAGCATTGTAAAGGTGATCAGCCTGCATCTGTTAGGCTTAAACACTTACAATTATTTTCTTCTTCACCTGCTCATTATCCCTTCCTTTTCCGCAGATGTCCAGTTCATCAAGCAAGGGGGAAAAAAGATCCAGGAAGAGCAGACATAGGATGTGTCAAGCATGTGAACAACCTCTTCCGGATGATTTTCTTCAGGATCTATGTGTGAGGTGTCATCGTGATACGCAAGAGACCTCTCCTCTAAAGAAAAAACGGAAGTCTCAGACTTCCCTCTGTATTTCATGTCTGCATCAGTTACCAGCAGACTACTCCTCTAATAATTGCGAGGATTGTACTCAGCCTGATGATGTGTCAGATGTAGAGACAAATAGACTTATGTCGCTATTTGAAACCTTCCTCAAAAAGTCAAAACAAAAGGGGTAAAAAAAACGTATTTATCCCCATCTTCTTCTGAGGAGTCCCTTCGTTCAGAAGGCGAAATTTCTTCTGAATCAGATTCATCCTTCATAGAAGATAACTTCTTATTCTATAAAAAGGACGCAAACCGTTTAATAAAAGAAGTCAAGAATATTATGGAGGCCAGTAAAGAAAAATCTGGTAGTCGCAAGGAAGAAGACCTTTTTTATTTTCCTAAAAAGAAGGCTCCCGTGTTTCCCAGCCATCCTGTCCTTGACGCGATAATGCATAAAGAGTGGCAACAACCGGTAGGAAGAATTAATTTAGGATCCAGATTCAAGAATATCTACAAAACGGATCCTGCTGAATCCATACGTTGGGAATCTCCGGCCAGAGTTGATGCAGCAGTGACTAGATTAGCTAAAAGATCTTTCTTCCCAGCTGATGATTCGGCATTGGTAAAAGATCCTATGGAAAAGAAGGTGGATGGTCTCCTTAAGAGGCTACATACTTACCTGGCTTCTATAAACAAGGTTATTCTACAGTACCTGTAGCTCGTGCTCTGAGAGTTTGGCTTAGCCAATTAGGCAGAGATCTTGAAGACGGCGTTTCCAGGGAAGATCTACTCTGGCAGCTACCAAACTTAAAATTAGCGGCAGAATTTCGTTCCCGGTGGAACTATGGTCGGGAGACCCTTCATCAAAAAGTAACCTGTGTTCCCTTCCCTTTGAGCCAGGGAAGTTGTTCGGCTCCCATCTGGAAAAACTCCTTGAAGCCAATATGGAAGACAAGGCGTTACGTTTTCCACAACCTAAGCGCAGAGATAGAGCTAGATTTTTTTCGTCCCTACAAAGCGCAAGATATCAGAAGATCCACCTTTAGAGGTCGTTGCAGTCGTGGGAGATGTGACCGTAAAACCTGGATGTCTTCAGAAAAATCTAGAAAAAAGAACAAAGATAACAGACCCCCCCAAGTCTGAATTCTGACGCTAGAAGTAAGAAAGTGGGAGGACGACTGGCACTTTACTATTCCAGATGGCATCAAATTACTTCACATTCCTGGGCACTGAATGTTATTCGGAAAGGTTACACTCTAGAATTCAACCATCTTCCAAGAGACAGGTTTCTTCTTCCGGCTCCTAGAGGAGTTCATGGAAAAATGGGCTCTAGAGCCTGTTCCGGATCATCAAAAGTATTCAGGCGTCTACTCCAGGGTTTTTCGTGTTCCCAAACCCGATGGAAAAAGCCGTCTAATAATAGATCTCCGTTATATGAATCGCTGCATGAAAAAGATCCATTACAAGATGGAGACAAAAAGGTCCATTACCTCGGTTCTCAGAAAGAACCAGTTTTTGTCATCTCTGGACTTAAAAGATGCATACCTCCACATTCTGGTTCACTCAGAATCAAGAAGATTTTTAAGAGTCGCCATCAGGAGGGGAAAAACGATACTGCATTTTCAATTCAAAGCCCTCCCATTCGGCCTGTGTTCCGCCCCAAGGATTGTCACAAATGTTTTTATCATTATTGCAGCAAATCTTCGACTTCAAGGGATTCCGATCTTCCCCTATTTGTACAACTGGCTGGTTGTTGCAGAATCGGAAAGCCTACTTCAGCATCATTTAGAAGAAACTATAAAGATTCTTCAGTTGGTTGGATTCCTGTTAAACTGGAAAAAGTCGGATCTTGTTCCTGCCAAGACCAAAGTCTTTCTCGGTCTCCTGATAAACACAGTGTCCATGAAGCTATACCTTCGTCTATCAAAGATGAAGGCATTAAAGAAGGAAGTAAGGACGCTGATATCTTTGCATTTGCCTTCAGTTCACAGAGTTATGAAGACGCTAGGACAACTGACAGCTGTCGCGGATGCGGTTTCCTGGGCAAATATTATTCAAACCAGGGATCTTCAGCAGAATTTTCTCCATGCCTGGCGACGCAGAGATTACCAGTTGGGGGCAAGGGTGAAGTTGAGTTCCGCTACAATACAGAGCCTCAAGTGGTGGCTTCTGACCAACAATCTGATCAAAGGGAAGAATTTTCAGTTTTTCTCTCCTGTAGTCATCACGACGTATGCCTCCGGTCAAGGCTGGTGAGTACACCTCCAGAACAACTGGGTGCAAGGCCTCTGGTCCCCCAGAGAAAGGATGCAGTCTTCAAATTACAGGGAACTGAAGGCGGTCCTGTTAGCTCTTCACCGATTCAAAACCCGCCTTCCTTCCCAAAGCAAACCAGAGAAGGCAGTGCTCATCAGATCGGACAATCTAGTTACAGTATTTTATTTGAACAAACAAGGAGGGATGAGGAGCAGCCATCTGCTACAATTATGCAAGAAGATTTTCAAATGGGCAGAATTACACCTTTTGGAGCTAAGAGCTGTGCATATAAGAGGTTACGCGAATATTCAAGCGGCTCTTATGAGCAGGAAGATAATCAGTCAAGCAGAATGGGAACTGAATCCTATTGTCTTCCAGAACATTGTAGCCAGATGGGGATGTCCGACCTGGGACCTGATGGCATCTGCGAAAAACAAGAAGTTAATCAGGTTCTGTTCCCTAAAGACCTCCGACAATCCTTCAGTGGTAGGTGCCTTCTCGATGAATTGGAAAAACCTGTCTGCCTACAGTTTTCCTCCAGTGCCTCTCAACATGAAGACTTTACGGAAAATAATGGAGGAGAGGCCTCAAATAGTGATAATAATAACCCCTTTTTGGCCAAGGAGGTCATGGTTCCCCCTCCTTCTCCATCTGTCCAGAGGGGAATTCTGGAAACTTCCGCTTCATCAAGATCTTCTTCAGAACGGCCTATATCATCAGAATCTAGAGCGTCTACATCTTACGGCCTGGAGGCTGAAAGATCTAAATTAGAGCAAAAAGGTCTCTCTCAGTCTGTTATTGATACTCTACTTGCTTTTCGTAAAGACTCCACTAATAAGAAATATGCTAAAATTTGCAGAAAATTTGTTTCCTGGATGTCCGAGTCTGGCCAGGAAGATCTTGATGTCACTTCAGTTCTGCAATTTCTTCAAGATGGATTTCAGAAGGGGCTCAAGCCATCTTTTCGGCCTAAAGTTCCTTCCTCAGCTAATAAAAATAGGGAATCGTTTCTTCCGATGTTTTTCCCCAACCTTGATGTCAAAAGAACTTTACAAATTTACCTCCAAAGAACTAAGGAGTTTAGAAGAACTGAAAATCTCTTTGTTCTCTTTGCTGGTACCAGAAAGGGAAATTTACCTTCCAGGGACTCTCTTGCAAGATGGATAAGATCCACAATTATGGAAACTCATTCTCTTCAGGACATGCCGTCACCTTTCCCGATCAAGGCCCATTCCACCAGAGCTGCAGCAACCTCCTGGGCAGAGATGGCGCAAGTCCTTATTAAAGATATTTGCAACGTTGCATCATGGTCTTCATCTCTGACGTTTGTGAAGCATCGTCTGGACATTAATGCTAGGAGATCAGCCTTCGGTACTGGGGTTTTGTCAGCAGCTTTGGATGAAATTCCCTCCCTTTGAGATCTCTAAAAATCCCATGCTGTGCTGACGGAGGACGAGAGGGAAAAGGAAAAATTTGTACCTGGGATTTTACTTTCCTTGAGTCCGGAGGCAGCAAAAGGATACCCTCCCTAATAAATTACTTCTTTGCATATATTTTTTTGTCTGAGTCTATTTTTTTGACACATATGTCCATTGTGGGAGGTGACCCTTATAGGGCAAGCTATTAACTAATTGATTCATTGATTTACTTATTTTACTAGGTGGGCGGTCCTAGAAAGAAGATGACAACCTATTAACCCATGCTGTGCTCCGGACTCAAGGAAAGTAAAATCCCTGTTACAATTCCTGTTATAGAGGTGGTGGCACTGTATAGACTTTTATATTCCCAGTATATGGAGGGGAGGCACGGTATAGACTTTTATATTCTCAGTATATGGAGGTTGAGGCACTGTATAGACTTTTATATTCCCAGTATATAGAGGTTGAGGCACTGTATAGACTTTCATATTCTCAGTATATAGAGGATATTGCACTGTATAGACTTTTTATTTCCCAGTATATGGAGGGGAGGCACTGTATAGAATTTTATATTTCCAGTATATGGAGATGGAAGCACTGTATAGACTTTTATATTCTCAGTATATGGAGGTGGAGGCACTGTATATAATGTTATATTTACAGTATATGGAGATGGAGGCACTGTATAGAATTGTATATTTCCAGTAGATGGAGGTGGTGGCGGCACTGTATAGAATTGCTATTAAAGAAATTGTAGGGGAATGTTTATAATGCAATGTATAGCAGAATTAAGTGGACCATAGAAGAGAAGGTGCACGATGCAGAGCTCCACAAACAGATGCTCCAGAACAGTTATTTCATGTGGATCATGAGTATTTACAAAACTAAATACGCCAAGAAGAGCCGACACGTCTACTTCAACTCCAACACTTTAAGCCCCATTTTCCAAATCTGATGTGTCACTGTATTTGGTGATACCTTTGGCTTGTTTTTACTTATTCAAGCCATTCTGAGATTTTTTTTTTGTGATACATTGCATTAATGGTAGTGGTAATCTTTGGTCAACCATATTTTTTTTTCTGAGGTTTTGGATACTAACCCACCTTCCTTCCCAAAGCAATTTAGCTAGGGGTTGTAATGTTGGTTTTGGCCCCACAGTACACTCTTTTCAAAAGTAGATTTTTTTAAGCTCCACATTTCCACAAGGGTTACCGTATTTGAAAATTGTAATTCTGTCAGTGATATTTAATTATTGGGGGATTCTCTTTGGGGTCTAAATGGCATGTTAGGATTAATACAATTAAAACAATAGCACAATAATGATAATTTTTTATGTTTTATTACGTTTGCTTTTTAAAATTGCTGTAAGAAAATCAATGTTTTGTGTCGCTATATTCCAAGAACCATATTTCTGCAGACTGGTGTTTTACAGCTCTTCTTCTGGCTTTAGATCTTCCACGATTAAAAGGTGCACATCTGTTCATGTCCATGCAACAAGGTCGAGCTGATGTAGATTTCCGCTGCAGTTTTCTGTCACAGAGGGATGATAAATGTCCTCCATATTCATTTTAATTTTCTTTACTTGGTTTGTTGCTATTGCTGTTTAGGGACTGTTTTTCTTGGTGCCATGTTGAGGCATGATATGACTTTATTAGTTGCTTTGAGATAAGCAAAAAATATAAGCAAAAAATTGATAATGATAGATATCTTTTATTTATATATCTTGGGGGGGGGGGCGTCTTTTTGCAGTGCAAATTACACTTTAATGACTATGGTGATACCAAATTTATATACATATTTTAGTTTTACAATTTTTGCATCGAAATATCTCTTTTTTTTAATCATTTCTTTTTGAAAAACTGCAATAACAGGTTTTTTGTGGAGGCAGTTGAGTGGTGACTAGGGATGAGTGAACCTGTGGAAGTTCGGGTTCGCCAGGTTTGGCCGAACTTCAGGAGCCCATTAAAATCAATGGGGACCGACTTCACTTTATTATTTTCTGTCATAACATGGTTGTAACAGAAAATACTAGCATTCTTAAGACTGAATGCTAAATAAAATGGGCATTGATGGGGTAAATAATAATAAGAAGAAAGAAGAGGATACCGGCTGTGCGATCAAGTGGATGAGGTAAGTTTCTTCTAATTATTTTTAACCCCTCAATGGCCATTTTATTCCGCATTCTGTCTTAAGAATGCTATTATTTTCCGTTATAACCATTAGTGTTGGGTGCGATAGTGCTATATATTCGTAATTTTGAATATTCTACTTTTTTTTTTTCATCAGTAACCTTCCATCTTGCTTGTGGGCCAATGAGAAGGCTGCAATGTCTTTGTCACAGCTTAGCAACATCCCTAGCAACCAATAGGAAAGTTGCCGACCCCTTACTATAAAAGAACCTCTCCAGCAGCCATTTTCTGTAGTGTAATGGAGTTCTGAGAGAGACAGCAGTGTCATTGCTGTGCTCTGTGCTTTGCTGTATATACATTAGACAGTTAACTGATATATAATTCAGATAGTTAGTGGGAGATAGTCAGTGTAGGTTAGATAGTGATATAGTGTAGCTGATAGGTTCGAGTGCAGGGTGTTAGGTAGTGTGATAGGTTCAGCTGTCCATACATACATAGTGCTGTGACGTTACCCAGTTGCACATATTGTGCAAAAATGTGCGCATCATTAATTGCTGATTTTTGCAATCGCGAATATATATTGGAGCACTCTACCTGCATATAAAGCTATTGTAATGTTCTGCCATTACAACCATTATCTCCAGTCTCAGGAAACTTCTAGCAGCTTGAAAAATGTACCCAAAGTGACCCACGCCTGTATTGCGCGTGCATTACGCAAATATTACATTGCCGATTTTTCACAATCAAGCAAATAACCGCAAAATTGCTAATATATGGCGAATATTCGCCCATATATTCACAAAATATAGCGAATTCGAATATAGCCCCTGCCGCTAATCACTATTTATAATTAAATATAATAAAATCACCTAAACATCAAACCCAGACTTCAGTGAAAAAGTTTGGGTCTGGTTACCCGAACTAGCAAAGTTCGGTACGAACCCGAACTTTTCAGTTCGGGTTCGCTCAACCCCAGTGGGGACTTGTTTGGTACCATTTTGGGGTACACATGGCTGTGTGATCAGTTTGTGTTTTTATGTGGGGCAAATAACATAATAACTATATTCTGTCAGTTGATATGATTATTATATGATAGTTTTATGTTTTAATAATTGTTATACATTTGTAACTTGTGTTGCCAAATTCTAAAAGCCATAACTCTTTTTAATTTTTTTTGTTGGCGTAGTTTTGCAGAATGACTTGAATTTTCCATTGGTGCCATATTGGGGTACAAATGTCATTTTGATCACTGTTTGTTTCATTTTGTGGGAGGTGAGGTGGCCAAATAATAGCAAATCTGTTTTCTCCTTTTTTTTATATTTACAGTATGAGGTTTATATAATAAAATGAATTATAAAAGAGAAGTCAAAAGCAATATAAACACACATATAACATTGAACTGTTCATTCAACCAGTTACTTCAACACATACAATATCAAGATCAATTTAAAAAAAAAAAGCGCTAGGGTTTGGTGGATACTCTCAAGAGAAGTACCCCATCAGCCCTCAGATAGGATATTGGCTGGAAAGCTTCCTGTTATGGTTCATATTATAATTTATTGTCTATGTATCTTCTTCTCTAGATAAAGATAAAAAAGTCAGTGACCCTACTGTCTATGTACCTTCAGCTGTAGATGACGATAAAAAAGTCAGTGACCCTACTGTCTATGTACCTTCAGCTGTAGATGACGATAAAAGAGTCAATGACCCTACACTCCTTATCCTAGCGATAATCGGACCAATCTGCCTCTTGCTGCTTGCATTGCTTGCGTTTGCTTGTTGGAGGTAATGTATACTAATAATCAATATCTCATCAATGTGTATATATATCTGCTAATTCTGAACACTCCCCCTTAACTGCACGTGTAACAGACACATCTTCATATATGCATTGTGGGGTGTAGCTGTTTTCAGACACCCTAGTAAATAGAGGAGCCTTCTAGTTGTATCCTCCATCAGAAAGTGTGGAGACCAGCAGCAAAATGCCACTTGCTCTGGAGGAATCTTTAGCTAATGCACAAAAATTACATACTGTATATGGCCTTAAAATATTTATGAGTACAATATAACGCCTCATTTCCACTTTGTGGCCACTTTAGGCAATATGAGCAAGGGTTCCTCTTGTAGATCAAAAGTGATTGCTGAAATATTTTAGAAATCGTAGCTACTGTATAATGCCAATTTCTGTAAATTTTCCTGAGAAGTTTTTCTTCTTTTTTTTTTCTTATCCTCTTCTTGCTGTAATAACTAGGGCATAATTATTATTTCCGCAGGAAAAAGCAGGTGACGCCGACGATGGCTGAGAAGCCGACAAGCGCTGAGGTGACATGCTAAGATAGTGATGGCAAATTCTGTCTTATAGGCCATATGGATATCATAAGGAGGGTCCTGGGATTTCTCTGCAGGAGCAGAGAGATGATAGCAAAAAGGCGCTTTGCTGTAGCCTACCGGTTATAATCTCATACGTGGTTGTCCATTCATTTAAATGATCTGTAATATTATGTTTCCCAATGTTGCAAAGCCATGAACTCAAGTGATTTGCCAGTGAATCGATTCTAAAATTCATAAATTCAAATAGAATTTTTCAAAAAGTTTTGATTCTTCAGAATTTTGTGTGATTTAGTGCAAGAATAGAGATGAGCGGAGTCTTAAAAATTGATTCATCATAAATTACTTTGTCACGAATCTCATTCCATTTTATGGACCGGCTCAATGATGCACCCCCTCCCCCATCATTTAGCATTTAGCCCCTCAGATGCCACAGTCAATGCTCAGTCACCTTCAGCCTATCAGGGGGTTAATCAAGGGTAAAAACAAAAAAATATATATACACCAAATACACTTACTTCATTCATTTGATGGTGGAGAGTCCTCCAGGCCATCTTGATTGAAGAAAACGTACCAAATGGAGTGAGCGCTGCCACGATGATGTCATCATGATGGGTGGGCGCTTTGACTTTATCACTGATGGCCCGATATGCGTGTGAGAATTGGTGCGTTTCCTTCAATCAAGATGGTTGCAACAAACTCATCACGTTTAAATGGACGAGGTGAGTATGTTTTTTTTTTTACCGCTATTACTACAAAGCGCCAGAAAATATGGATTCATGGCAAATCAAAATTTTCCTGAAATTCAAATCAAAGTCAATTCGTTTAGCTTCGATTCGCTTAACACAATTCCAGATGATCTGAGGGAGAGAATGGGAGAGACAGAGAGAGAGAGAAAGAGAGAGAGAGAGAGTGAGAAAGACTTTTCCTGGCAGAGTACTTTCAATTTGGGTGGAATTTATTTGGAAACCAGTTGAATTAGACAGCCGATTCGGTTGAATTGGACCTGGATCAAATTTTAATAAATTGACAAATCTCTACCAGTAATTTCTTTTAACTGAATAAAATTTTACATTTTTGTTTCTTCAGCCTGAACCCATGTATGCCAATCTAAGGTTGTCAGAGATTACAAGTGCATACGATCAGCTGGAGGTAACTATGATGACAAAATGACATGTGATAATGTAGATCTCTGTATATTCATTATAATCCACTCTGGAGATGACAAAAGGTGACTGCTGCCCACACATCTGATTTGCTCAGTCCTGTCTGATAGTCTGATTGCTCAGAATACACAACCATGCTGTTTAAATGGGGTTGTCAGACAAGCTTTTCTCAGCAACCAGTCTGTCTCAGATAATGTCAGGCAGAATTGGGACCTGCAGCTATGTCCGTGCTTGCCTCAGTTCAAATTTGGTCAAAGACTCCACTTTGCCTCCACTGGGGCATGCTAGGAAAAAACTCTTGACAGGCTGCAATTCACATCACATCCACTGGGTGGCCGCATATAGACACATATAGGATAGACATCTCATGACACAGTGTCGCCAAATCATGATTTTTTCAAAGCTGGTAATTTTGTGCCACACATCTCATGCTGAGTCAAGAGGAAAGGTAAGGGAGGTCATATCTGCAGTTGGAGGCAGAGAAAGGATGAGGAGGTGGGTCTTATCCAAAACCAAAGGCTAGACATAATGATTCCTTTTTTATGCTCAGCAAGTACATTGTCTAGAATCATCACCCGATCATTTTATTTTTACTTGTTCGAAAGATTCAATAACCTTCAAAAGAATATTTAAAAAATATATATATTTGTCAATAGTTCTGATTTTGTGGGAATTATTTGTAATGTGAACTGCAAATGGGGTGGAGTACATGCTCATTTGCATTATAGGAGTGATTCTGGGCAGTTCTGTAGACAATCCTTTTAGGAAGGGTTTAAAAACTCCATGTCCAGTCCAGTTTAAGAAAATTACATTGCAACAATTTACAATGGTGTTGCCTTAATGGGTAGTTTAGGTGGGTAAAAGTTATCCCCTATCCACATGTGTGCGGCTGCTGCATTTATCTCTATGGGAGCTCTTCAGATACAGTAGCGGGGTAGAGCTTTTGGCTATCTCCAGAACTTCCATAGAAATGAATTAAGCGGCGGCGCACATGTGCGAACGGCCACTCTGGTCATTTTAGTTGAGCAGCAAGGGGCTGCGTGTATGGGGTCCCTGTTCTTGTGGCGGTGGGGGCCCGAGCAGGATAGTCATCTCCCACACTATGGATAGCGGATGACTTGTACCTACTGGAATGTCCATTTACATTTTGGAAGTGCACACTGTGAGGATTTACAGACATACAATAGCAGGAAAATGTAAGTGAACTTTTTGGAATTACCTGGATTTCTGCATAGATTACTAATAAAATGTGATCTGATTGTTCTCTAAGACAACAAAACACAATCTAATGAAACAAACCACACACAAAAAGTGTACCAGCCATGATTTTGTTGAGCATATTGAAAAAGTAAGTGGCTTGAATTTAATAGATCACCCTTTAGGAGCAATGCGGCTCCACCGAATATTGCCTGTAGTTGAAAATAAGATTAGCACAAGGTTGAGATGGAATTTTTGACCATTCCTCCACCTAAAAATGTGGTTCTAGGATATTTCACAGGATATTGATAGGGTTAAGGTCTAGGAATCGATAACTGGTTTAGGCTTGTGTGGATCTATTGAAAATAAAAAAAATGATAAGCATTTTATGAGAGCAAACATATCATAACTGTGGGCCATATTTTTGTGGATAATATATTGGCATTTGCTGTTGGTTGGTTATAAAGCTTCTTGTTTTGAAAGCCTCCTATTTCTTGTAAAATATGGGTCATCCAAAAATGTATAAGTGTCCCCTGTGGCCTAGGAGAGGTAAACAGTATTAAATTACCTACATGGGTAATGTAATCATCCCAGGCAGGAGAATACCTATGTCTTCTGTCCTGAGACAATCGAGGACTCAATCAATTATCTCTCAGGACAAAGGGAAATCGCCAATACACACGTGGGGACAATAGGACAGACATCATTATTCAATATACAATGTCCCACCCTTTACAGTACACACAGACATTTAACATATCCCCAGATGGCTTGGATCTGAGCGCTCAATATATCCAAACAGCGCTCAGATGCCACAAACACAGTCAAATCGCCATGGGGTTTAAGTTTAGCATGGGCTGATGAGAGGGCCCATAATCCTGGGGCAAGAGGCCGGCAATCTGTCCCCTCCAAAACCCAGTGGCGGAGTAGGTTTTGCCACAGTGACGTCATCACAGCTCCTTTTGCAGGTCCTGAAGAGAGAAGGGGATACTGGCTGCGCAATCATATGAATGAGGTGAGTTTTTTTGTTATTTTTAACCCCTCAATGGCCATTTTATTTACCATTCTGTCTCAAGAATGCTATTATTTTCCGTTATGACCATGTTATAACGGAAAATAATAAAGTGAAGTTCTTGACAGCTGCCCTTAGGTACCCCTGTAGAATCCTTTCATATACCTTAGAATTCATAGTTCCCTTAAAGGGAACCTGACACCTCCAAAACACATATAAAAACACAAGCCAGTGGTCACGTTGATGCTGAGGACCAGAATCGATGGGTGCGTGCACAATGGAAATGGACAGCGCATGCGCAGTGAGACGATATCAGCCGGCTGACTGTGGGAGCCGGAGACGGGGCCGCGCAGTAACAAGGAGCGCACCACACATGCTCGAGACTTGCGCAATCTCAGTCTCACAGCAGGATGTCACTCAAAGTGAAGAGAGGACGGGTAAGGGGTGGACTTAGCTTGAGTTGAAGCAAGGAGGCTGCTGCCCCCTTGACTTCAAGCTGGCTCTGAAGATAGCACGAATGGAGATTAAAACAGCGATTTATAAAGTATGTACAGTAGCAACCAATGGAGGAATGAAACACATGATTATGAACACGCTGGGAGCTACTGTAAGGTAATGATGTCGGTTTTATGTGTGTTTTGGAGGTGACTGGTTCCTTTTAATATCAGGATGTTCAGGCCCTGAAGCAGCAAAGCAAACCATAATGCTCCCTTCACCATGCTTCGCAGGTAGGATGAAGTTGTGGTGTGCAATGTTTTCCTTTAAGCAGTGTTGTTTTGCTATTATTAAATAAATAAAAAATCACTTTGTCTCATATGTCCATAGAACACTTTTTCTGAAGTATTGTGGCATGCCCAGGTTGTCTCGGGCAAACTTTAGATGAGCAGCAATTTTCTTTTGCACAACAGTGGCTTCCTTGGAGACCTCTCATGAACACAATTCTTGTTTATATGTTATCCTTGGGTTCCTTCTCACCTCTTTCAGATTTACCCATTGAGCTCTTGGAGACAATGCCCACAAGTAGCCACAATCCTGATTTTACTGCATATGGTATGCAGAAAATTTGTCTGATCATGGATTCATGTTTGTACAACCAGATGTTTTTGTACCCTTTTTTAGCATCACACACACTAAGCATTGTGTGCACCAATGCATGGTTCACAGTAACCAATCTTTCTTGAGAAGATCAGAGTTGTCAGTAACCAGGCTTTGTGTGTCTTAAAAGGACAACTACTTATCTTATCGTATTAATTAAATCACCTTTTGCCAATTTTCTCATGGAGAAGCCTCTACCACTAAGATTTATTAACTTTTTTGCCCTGCACTGTGCAAGATTACTCAATGTGTTCAATAAAAGCCATGCAGTGAAACATATTTGTCTGTTATTAGTTTAGTTAATTTGGCTAAAATAGACTAAATTTTATTAGTAATCAATGCAGAAATTCAGGTAAAGCATTAACTTTCTTTTTCTCACAACCGTAGCTCCTGGTCACACACATCGTATCTGTGGTGCAGGATTATAAAATTCAGCCGCAATATGAGAGGAACAAACAATCCTATATTGCTTTTTATTATTGTATACTTGTTTCTTGCACAACTTTCACAGGGAATCCAGAAGTGCAGACCCTTACATAATCTCACTGGTTACAACCACAGCCCATCACATTAACATCTCAGATAGAGAAATAAATAAGAGTGTGGTCGAGACTCCATCATTACAATTAGATAAGTAATAGAGTTTCTTAATATTAGCAACTGCAAAATGAGAATAGAACTGCTGGAAATGTCTGAAGACTCTTCTAAAGAGGAAGTCGTGGATCCTCAATGTTAAAGATTCATAGAGTGACACTGAGCAGAAATGATAACATAATGAAGCCCTCAGAACCCAACCAAATGAGTTTATCGAAATATATAGACATAGAAAGTGACAGTCATAGCATAAGGTGTTACCTAGAGTAAATTATAGGGAAGATGAGTCAACCATATTATATAAAACTTATAGGGTCGTCTATGTTATAGGACACATGGGATTCATAGAACATCTGTAGCTCCGATGGACCTGAGATGTTCACATAGCACATGATATCCATTGATGTTAATACTGAGCAACTGTTTAGACAAGGAAAATCCAACTAATCCCCAGAGTATTGGCATCTCCTGTGATCATCCCATCATCGGGGGAGACACCATTAGACAGTAATTTACCAAAGTTGAGTACTGCTTTAACAGATATGAAGAAAGGTGACATAGAAGTAGCCTTGATATTAACAATTAGCTATTAATGAAATAAGATAAGAATGCAGAAGAGTGCAGACGACTACATATAAATTCACACCATATTGATAGAACATACAGCAAAACCTCTCCAGAAGACCATCCCATTATCTAGCCCAGATTTCTTCATTTCCATCATATATTATACATAATAGTCATCTAATTTGAGAAGACCACCCTCTGGAAGACAATTTTCAATTGACAATTTTGGGTAGTATAAAAGTCTGAAACCAAATCCCTTTTGTCCTCGCAATATTGTCACAGTAAGGACTTAGAGGGTCATTTACTATCACATATACACCAGTTTTCTAGCATGAATCTGTCGCAGATTGTAGCACAAAGGTAATTTTTCCCTGCTCACGCCAGGTCTAAAAAAGTGGACATGGTGTGGGAGAAGAAGGATGGGGCGGGCTGGTTTTTGCTTTCTGTGATAAAACTTTGATTTTTGCATGACCAACATATGGTATTATCTACACTTAAGTTTTTGTAAGGAGTGGGAGGGTCTTGAATTTTCATATCTGCTATAGGTACTGTCTTTGCTTATATATGTGATATTAGCACCATTTATGGATATGTGCATAAAATTATTATAAAAAAATTGTAATTGCAAATAAACATGAAAATTCATCAAAAAATATTTTTTATATTTTTCTTCTTCTTAAGTTCCACTTCCACATTTAATTTCAGTGAAACAGCTACAAATTTAGGAAAGTGATACTTTGAAAGTTGGGGGGGATGTAGTTTACAAAATGGGTTTGTTTATGGAGTGTTTCTAAAGCAAAGGCACCTCAAAGCCTATTCAGACTCGAAGTGGTCCCTAAAAATACTCTGTGTAGTTTTTTGTTGAAATGCTCTTGAAAATATAAAATATTGCAGCTAAACTTATTCAGCCTTTAACATCTAATAAAAGAAAATGACATTTGAAAAGCACAAAATTGACATATGGTAAATGTTAATTATGACATGTGTATTGAATATTTGCATGTGTTCTGTGTTTTGTACCCACTCCTGTTTTTGGCTTCCCAATCATGAGCAAATCCTGATGCAAAATGGGGACCATGTTATAGAGGGCTTAAGGATACTGGAAAGACAGAATGAGTTGTGTTTTTCATTTTTCCTTCCTTCTGACAGATAAGATGAAGGGTAAAATAAATTTTGATGTCAACATTGCCAAAAAGGGAAACTAGTGGCCCCATCACAGAGGCTGGCAACAGCGAGAGGAGTAAACATAGTCTCCCCAGAGTCAACATAGTGGCCCAGTGGCTGAGTACTAAGGGCGGCAACTGCATGAAGAGTCAAAGTGGCCCAGTCACAGAGTGGTAAGGGTGGCAAACGCATGAGGAGGCAACATAGTGGCCCAGTACAGAGATGTAAGGGTGGCAACTAAATGAGGAGTCAACATAGTGGCCCAGTCAAAGAGAGATAAGAGTGTCAACCAAATGAGGAGTCAACAGTGGTCTAGTCACTAAGTAGGGAGGTTGGCAAGCTCATGAGGAGTCAACACAGTGGCCCAGTCACAGAGTGGTGAGGGTGGCAACCGCATGAGGAGTCAACATAGTGGCCCAGTCAAAGAGAGATAAGAGTGTCAACCAAATGAGGAGTCAACAGTGGTCTAGTCACTAATTAGGGAGGTTGGCAAGCTCATGAGGAGTCAACACAGTGGCCCAGTCACAGAGTGGTGAGGGTGGCAACCGCATGAGGAGTCAACATAGTGGCCCAGTCAAAGAGAGATAAGAGTGTCAACCAAATGAGGAGTCAACAGTGGTCTAGTCACTAAGTAGGGAGGTTGGCAAGCTCATGAGGAGTCAACACAGTGGCCCAGTCACAGAGTGGTGAGGGTGGCAACCGCATGAGGAGCCAACATAGTGTCCCAGTCACAGAGTGGGGAGGAGGGGGGCAACAGCAGTAGCAGTAACAGCACAAGATAATTGCAGTAGGAGAAACTGTCAGCAGGTGTGTGGCATCAGGTGGGAGGCACCATGAGAAAAGTGGCTGAAGCAGGTGGCCAGAAGAAACGGGTCTTTTTTCACAATGTTTTGATGTGGCACCCATAATGATCTAGTCTGATGCATACAGCACTGGTGGATAGAAGTATTGGCTGAACCATGCCTGATTCATCTTTACAAAGGTTAATCTCTCAACATTTTGTGTGGAAAGGCGAATTCTCTTTGGGGTAACTATGCTCCAGGCCACACTTCTGGCTGGGCAGGAAAGCTTGTCCAGGGCAAACTCGGCCAGTTCCGGACACAACTGCTGCTCCTGCCCCCCCCCCCACCTGTACAGCAGTCATGCAGTGGAGCGTGAGCTCAGGGAGTCCCCCCAGTCAGAACTTCGTGAGGATGGGCGATGCTGCACATAGGCATAGTGATCGATGAACATCAGCTGGGAGGATTCGCGAACGTGATCGCGCAAACACGATCAAATGTTTGCGAACCACGCGTTTGCGGCGGGCGCCACTCACTTTTATGGTAGGCGAACCTGAAAAACCTTCAGGTCATATTTGCAGCCACCAAATACATACTAGAAGTGCACAAATAGTCCCACAACATGGACAGTGACATACCAGAGGGGGATCAATGGCAAAAATTCCCACAAAAAATATGTATTTTAATCAGGGGCCATTTTTATGCATCTTAAATGAAAACTCTCAAAAATGTGCCCTGCTGGAGCCTAGAAAAAATGTATTTTAGGCTACTGGAGTACGGGCCCCAAACATTAGGCATTCACCTGACAGAAAAGAATCGTTAATTTCTAACGATAATTTGTTTTCCCTTAGTCCTAACAGCAGCACAGATGGGGTTAACTACCCCCGTGGACTGGCAGGACCGGCGGAATGTTTAAAGAGCCCAAGTCTAATAACTCAATTTAACAATTAAGTGTCTCCTTAAAAGGAGGAAGTCAACCCCCAGCCCACTGTGTTTATAGTAAGAAAAAAACTGGACTTACTAGGGTGGGAAATTTTGTGTGCTGCTGTTAGGACTAAGGGAAAACAAATTATCATTAGAAATTAACGATTCCCTTACGTCCTACCAGCAGCACAGATGGGGAGATAGCAAGAAGAAACCCCTAGGGAGGGCCTTCCTGCCTGGCAGAACTAAGAAAAGTCTGCCCAAAGGCCGAAAACTTAGCTAGACTGGCATCTAGTCTATAATGGGAGATGAATGTCGATTCAGAGCTCCAGGAGGCAGCTTTGCAAATCATGTTGAGAGGTAGAAGACTCCTCTCGGCAAAAGGAGTAGCCACAACTCTAGTAGAGTGGGCCTTCACGAATCCCGGAGGGTCCAGAGATTGTGGAAACAAAGGATTCCTTAAAAGCCTCCTCAATCCACCGACTGATGGAAGGTTTGGATGCCTTACAGCCTTTAAACTTACCGGCAACAGGATTAGCAGATTCTCATCTTTCCTGAACTCCTTGATCTATCCACATAGATCCGGAGACATCTCGAGACGTCCAGAGGATGTCTAGCAGGTTCCTAGGAGGAGGTGGTAGATGTCGACAGAACCGGGAGGAATATCACCTGGTTGATGATCTGGAAGGAAGGAACTTTAGGCCTACAATACAGGAGGAGGAATCTAAGAAGGTCCCGGTCATGTAAGAAAATGGTATAGGACTTATGCTGAGAGAGCTTGAAGCTCAGAGACCCTCTTGGCCAAAGTCACTCCAAGGAGAAACACAAACTTCCAAGTGACGAACTTGATGTCCACCTCCTCTAACGGCTCAAAGGGGGGAGATGCTAACCCCTGAGAACTACTGATAAATCCCATTGAAAAAAAGGGGTCTCAGTACTGTAGGCTTTAATCTTTCAGCTCCTTCAAGGAACTATTTGATCAGCGGGTCCTGAGAAAAAAGCCTGTTAAGTCAAGCTGAGATGGCTGAAACTTGAACCTTCAGAGTAGAAGGGCAATGCCTCTATCAAGGCCGTCTTGCAGGAACTGAAGGATAGAGGAGAGGGGCGGATCTGCAGACGCCACCTCAGTTGAGGTACAACAGGATGAGAATATCCTCATAATACAAGAGTAGGCTCTCTTGGTAGAGTTCGCTCTAGAATGAGACAGTGTTCTCAGGACCGACTCTGAAAGCCCTTCTATTCTGGGAAGGGACTGATCAACCTCCAGGCTGTCAGGTTGAATCTGTGCAGATCTGAGCAGAGGTGAGTGTCCCACGACACCAGGGTCTGCTGTGGGGGGAGCCTCCAATATTGTCCTCGACTCAACTGGGTGAGCTAGGTAAACTAGGATCTCTTTGGCCAAAACAGTATGATGGCTATCACCGAGGCCTGATCCTGACAGATTTTCATCAATACCCTCGGTATCATGGAAAAGGGAGGGAGATGTAAGCCAGCCTGAACCTCCAGGATATTGACAGAGCGTCTAACGCCAGGGGGTTGTCCTCCCTGTAAAGGGAGCAAAACCTCTCCACCTTGGCAATTGAACCTTGTTGCCATGAGATCCACCTCTGGCATACCTCTGGCATACCCACTTGAGGACTATCTGCTTGAATATCTCCGGATGTAATGACCACTTCACTGACGGAATCATATTGAGGGAGCCTTGGATGTGGATCGCAGATAAGTGGGAAAGGTACAACTCTGCCTAATCCAGAATCACCCCGATCGCTGACAGGAGAGGAAGTGATCTTGTGCCTCCCTGCTTGTTGATGTAAAGTAACGCAGTCACATTGTCTGACTGGACTTTCACTGCTTTGCCCCAGATCTGAGGAGCTAAGTGAAGGAGGGCTAGCCGGATAGCTTGAATCTCGCGGAGATTGGATGAAAGAAGCCAGTCCTGAGGAAACCAGGTCCCGTGAACTGGAGTGTCGTCTAGGTGAGCGTCCCAGCCTACTTGGGACGCATCCGTAGTCAATATGACCCAGATTGGCTGGGTCATAGACATCCCGTCTAAAAGATGGCACCACCATCTGAGGGAATACCGAGTTTGCCAAGTCAGGGAGCACAGGGAGTTTAGCCCAGCAGGGCTGCCATTCCATTAGGAGAGGACCTCCGACTGTAGAGGGCAGAGGTGCCATAGAGCCCAAGGGACTGCTTCCGCAGACGCTGACATGAGCCCCAACATCTTAATGAGAGTCCGGATTGGAACTCGCCGGGGAAAGGAACTTGCCGTGTTCTGAACCCGGAATCTTCTTTCTGGAGTCAACTGGAGCGACATCCCAGTGGAGTTGATTATGAAGCCTAAATATCTTACTGAAGTCGACGGGCTCACGTTCGACTTCTACCAGCTGATGATCCAACCTAGGTGGAACAGAAAGGAGATTGTTACCTGAAGAAGTTGGGTTAGGACCGCTAGAGCAGAGGCTTTCAAAGCCAGTCGTCCAGATAAGGAATGATGGTCAGTCCTTGAAGCCTCAAAGCCGCCACCACAGAACCACCACCTTGGTAAAAGTGTGAGGGGCAGAAGAAATGCCGAAGGGAAGGGCAAAAAACAGAAGATGCCTGACGACACCGGACACCTGGACCGTGATCCTGATATACTTCCTGGAACCAAGATGGATCGGGATCTGCAGATATGCATTTTTGAGGTCCAGGGTTGCCATCACGTCTCCAGGATTGACGACGTGAACTACTGACCTGATGGTTTCTATACGAAACTTCACCTTCCTTATAAATCAATTGAAATATCTCAGATCGCTAATCATCCGGAGATCTCCTGAAGCCTTGGCAATCAGAAAAACTGGTGAATAGATTCTCAGGCCCGTTCTCCTGCAGAACCTCCTCCAGAGCCCCTTTGCAAATGTAGTCCTGAATGTAGACCTCTAGGATCGCCTCCTTGGCAGCTTGTAGAAGGTTGATCTTGACAAACCTGTCCAGAGGAATAGAGGTGAGGTTGACTAAATAACCGTCGGAAATTATATTCAGGACCCAGGGATCCATTCTTCTCAGAAGTGGAGAGACGACTCCCAGCGGGTACATGAAGCTTAGGAATGGGAAGCCTATTGGCAGGATGGCAGAGTAACGGAATTAACCAAGAGCCTTGAAGAGGCCCGTAGTCAGGAGGTGGATTTTCCATCTTTGGCTCCTCCACGCCAAAATGGAATATGGGCCGCTGATCCCAGGGCCATGCTAAATATAGGCCACTGACGTTATTTGATAGTATTGTTACAGAGTGCCAAAGGCGCACTTGGTCTCCCATGAGCCACAGACCTGCTGCTTAGCTTCGAGAGCAAGGATCTGTGTTTGGCCTCATTCCCAGGACTTGCTTTGCTAGCAGGGAAGCTCCCTCGCTAGCTTTAAATGGAACTGTGCGGTATCGCACAAGAAGTCCGTAGCCAGGTTGATGGTCTTGAAAGCAGCCAGTATGTCGTCCTGGAAAAACCCCATGAATCCACCAAGGGTTAAGCCATCGGGAACATGGATTTAAACTTCTTTGTTAAAACCGGACCTTTTCCAGGTTTTTTCCACTCTATATCATGACAGAGAGGAGGGTCTCATCCGCTTTGAAGACACGAGGTGCCCGAGTAGTGGGAACGGGAGGCTCCCCACAGTCAACATCATGGTCCCCCGACCTAATGGACTTAAACAACTTCTGCGTCTTTCCAGGGGAGAAAACATGTCAGCTCCTCCTCATCCGAGGAGGAAGAAACTAAGGAGACCAAGAAGGTCTCTCTACCGGGACAGAGGTTTCCATAGGGCCTGGGCAGGAATAGGAAGTCTTTCCATCCAGCAGGCCTATGACTCCTTTAATAGAGCCATTGATACATATCCTGCAACATAGGTTCACTAGAGGTCAGAACTCTCAACGGCAGCTGTAACATCTGGTGTAGGTTAAGTCAACGGACCCATGGATTCCAAACCAGTCTCCCAAGCTGGTATTAGCCCAGCCTTAAGCTGTTTAGCTTCTGCAATCTCACGAGTGCAGGTATGATCAGCTTACAATAACCGTTGACTGCTGCAATGGTAGCAGGATAGATGCTTCCTCTTGGAATCCACTTTCCTGCCTTCCGAATCCCGCGGAGAAGACAACACTGCGGGAAAAAAAGGGACAAATAAAACATTTGTAAACCACCTATCTACGCAGGAAAGGTAGAAAAACAGACTGGAGGCAGCTGAGGAAAGAACACCACAAGTGGAACAACACCGATTTTAGGACTCTGGGAGCTAGCTGAAAAAGCATATGTAGCCAGAGACCGAACTGGAGCACACAGCCTCCCAAAATAGGGGAAGGGGAGGGATAGCCAATCCACCCTTCCCCCAGTAAATCCTCCACAGGAAGAAGCATAAAAACGCTGAAAAATTGTATCCGCGATAAAAAAAATCGTGCCCGTGAAAAAACTCACGGCCAGATTACTCGGAGGTGACGCAAAAGGAGAGTCCCCCCGTCACCTCCGGAAGATTGCGGCGCACAGGGACCTAGAATCCTGGACCAAGGACGCCGCCAAAATACCCCAGCCAGGCGCAACTGCGCGGGGCCGGCAGCAAATAAGCTGGGGGCCAAACTGACACGGTACCTAGGAAAAGGGCAACGCCGTTACCCAAACGAAAAGAAGGCTCCCCGCACTTTCCATAAAAAAGGGGGGAACAAACCGCCTAGTCACCTGTCCAGAAGGACAGAAAAAAACACAGTGGTCTGGGGGTTGACTTCCTCCTTTTAAGGAGATACTTAATTGTTGAATTGAGTTATTAGTCTTGGGCTCATTAAACATTCCGCCGGTCCTACCAGTCCACGGGGGTAGTTAACCCCATCTGTGCTGCTGGTAGGATGTAAGGGAAATTGTGATTATGTGACTGGAGGAACATTAGACGGTCACTGGATAACAATTTTACTGTAGGCCAGTGGAGTACAGGCTCCATAAAGAAGGTATATGGCAGCCCTCTATCAGTATTTGTCGGAAACAGGTAAATAGCACCCCTCAATCAGTATTTGGCAGAAACAGGTATATGGCACCCCTCAATCAGTATTTTGTAGAAACAGGTATATCGCAGCCCTCAATCTTTATTTGGTGGAAGAAGGTCTATGGCAGCCCTCAATCAGTATTTTGTAGAAACAGGTATATCACAGCTCTCAATCATTATTTGGTGGAAGAAGGTAAATCTCACCCCTCAATCAGAATTTTGTGGAAGAAGGTATATTGCACTCCTCAATCAGTCATTTGCAAAAACAGGTATATTGCAGCCCTCAATCAGTATTTGTCGTAAACAGGTATATGGCAGCCCCAATCAGTATTTTGTGGAAGAAGGTATATGGCACCCCTCAATCAGTTTTTTTGGAAACAGGTATATCGCAGTCCTCAATCAGTATTTGGCGGAAACCGGTATATGGCACCCATCAATCGGTATTTGGTGGAAACAGGTATATGGCAAACCTCAATTAGTATTTTGTGGACGCAGGGGTATCGTAGCCCTCAATCATTTTTTTGGGGGGCTACAGGTATATCACACCCATTGTAATTAGTTGTTCCAATAGCGCTTGTCCCTCTATCTAGCTGTGGTATTGCAGCTGAACCGCACACAACTGCTGTACAATACAAATACACTATAATATCATTTCTATGTTCGAAAGTATATCACACCCCTCAGTATATCACACCTATCGATAGCACACCTATACCAGTCCTTAAAAATACTTTTGTGGCCCTATTAGCTAGTGTTTGGTGTCCGTAACAGTCTGTCCCTGCTCCACAAAGCAACCTCTCCCTACACTGGCAAAACACAGAATGTAAAATGGCTGCCAGATCTGGTTCTCTTATAGGGGGGGAGGTGCCCATGTGCTAAAACATCTCAATTGGCTGTTCTGTACCACCTGATAGATGTGTCATGGGTCAAAGTTCAGCGTAATGCAAAATAATATGGCGTCCGCGAATATCTCCATATTTTTGCATGATTGGCAAATCGCGAACACGCTGTTTTTCTGACCACACCCAAATGAACCGAACATTGGTTGTGGGGGTAGCACAGTGGCTCAGTGGCAAGCACTGGTCCTGGGTTCGAATCTTACACAGGACAACATATGCATGGAGTTTCCTTGTCTGTTTCATGTCCTTTAAAAAAAATCAGTCCGTGTGTCATCCGCATTCCACTTATGCTGAAAATTAATTTCCGGAGTATGTCCTATCAGTGGTCAGTGAAAAACAGATGCAATAGTGGTTTTTAAAGACCCATAGACTTCAATGGACATGTTTGGTCCACATCAGGGACCAAAGTGGTGCATTTCTCTGTGATTTTTTTACTCACCCATAGTCAGTAAAAAAATACTGATGTGTGAACAAACACATTAAGATTAATGGGTACGTGTGCTGTCCGTCAAAAATGAGGACAGTACACGTCAGTGAAAAACAGAAATGTGAACGAGGGCTAACAAATAAACTGGGAGTTAACATACAGTAGATTCAAGAGTAGGGGGCTTTTTGGCCACACACCTATATCCATCTTTCAGTACTTTAGCATATTTAGTATCTTGATCAAAGATGGAAATATATGGCAGCTATTTAAGTGTATTCTACAGAAATTACAGTGGACAAAACTGTAGGTTGTACTTCCGTATTTTATTTTTTATTGTGATAGGGACGGATATAATCAGTTCCCTGTCATAACAAAACTCCTGAACATGGCATTGTGTTTCCAAATGCAGAAGTCCTGGTTGCACGAGAACCCCATGACCTTCAGTGGTGAGGGGACTTAGAAAGCATGGTGACAAGATATAATCTCCACCTTTTCCAAAAAGACTGTTGCCATTTTATCAGAGTGCATCATGTTATTGGAGTTCAGAATATGGGAACAAAGTAATAATGTCCTCCTTGCTAACCTTTGTCCCTATGGTAAATAAATAAATAGGTCCATTAAAATGGTAAGTAGTGTTGGGCGCGAATAAAGCAAATTGTTCAAATCGCGAATATTAATCGTGAATATCGGCACTTCGAGAATTCGTGAATATTTAGAATAAAGTGCTAATATTTAGAATATAGTGCTAATGAGAAGGCTGCAATGTCTTTGTCTGAGCTTATCAACATCCCTAGCAACCAATAGGAAAGTTGCCTAACCGCCCCAGCAGCTATTTTCTACAGTTTTTTAAAGTTCTGAGAGAGACAGCAGTGTCATTGCTGTTCTCTGTGCTTTCCACATTACATTAGTTAGTTAGTTAGTTTTTTTAGCTTATATATATATATATATATATATATATATATATATATATAATAAAGATAGTTAGTTAGTTAGTTAGTTAGTTAGTTAGCTTATATATGTAATACAGATAGTTAGTGAGAGATAGTCAGTGTAGGTTAGATTGTGATATAGTGTAGCTGATAGGTTCCAGTGCAGGGTGTTAGGTAGTGTTCTGTTGTCCATACATACATGCAGACCTGCTAAAATGTGAAGTGTCACGTATTACGCCAATATATTCGCATAATTAGTGCCGATTAGTGCAATTGCGAATATATCGGAGCACTCTAATTGCATATAAAGCCATTTTTTATGTTCTGTCTAGCCAACTATTTTCTTCAGTCTCAGGAAACTTCTAGCAGCTTGGAAAATGTTGCAAAACTGACTCCAGCCTGTATTTTGTGCGCATTACGCGAATATTACATTGCCGATTTTTTGCAATCAAGAAAATTATCTTGAATTCGCGAATATGTGAAGAATATTCACCCAGATATTCGTGAAATATCGCAAATTCGAATATAGTCCCTGCCGCTCATCACTAATGGTAAAATTAGATGAATTAAAGACATAAATGATATACAGTAAATAATAAATTAAATGAGGAACTTAAAAATCCAAAAACAAATTAAGGATAAATATTATAAATAACACATTTACTCCATTTGAAGCAAACCTAAGGTGTTGTTATTGTTGCTTTAGCAAAGTCATACATTACACAAAGTACACCCCTCACATTGCTATGCATTTGTCAGTAAAATTTATTAAAATTGCTAAATTTATATACATTAATATACACTTCAATTTTTCAAGCCACATGTGTCCCACAACAAAATAACTAAGTATGTAACTAACTAAATATTTGAGGTAGGCTGACAGACAAAAAGACAATGTAGCATTGCAAAGAGCGAACTTTTGGTCTATTGCCAAAAATGTAGTTATCAAGGCTTAAAGCTGGAAGAAGTGACATTTCTTCATTCCCTCAATTTCCTTCTGCATTTTAGTTGCCACATAACTTGACAGTTCCTGCACAGATTCAGTAGATCAGACATGAGGGGGATGTCCACAAGGCAGAAAAACAGACAATAACCCCTTCACCCTCGGAGGGTGTTTCCTTTCCATGTTTATGAAAATATGTTTTTAACCAGTTCTGCCTATCAATGTTATCTACTCTTTTATGAGCAAACCTTATATTACAATTTGAGTATCCCATTTTCCTTAGCCGTGAATCCACAATAGATTTATTATCAAGTGCAAATGCATTGTCTGTGGAGCAATTGTGCCGGCAACATATTAGTTTACCTAAAGAAAAATTATTTTAAGGATGCTAACGTTATGGCCACAGTGCAGGGACGTAGCGGGGAAGGTGGGGGGTCAGATGGGGCATGTGCAGGAGTTGGGGGGCTGGCGCACCACCAGCAGTTCGTTTCCCTGCTTCACTGTTCTGCTTAGCTCCGGCGCTCCCTCCTCAGGCCGTACATCACACTGCTGGCTGTGGGAGGAGCGCTGGGAGGAGCCTGGGAATCTGCCTCCTACTCAGCTAGCAGCGCGATATGTGTATGGGAGCTCTTCGTCAGGTCAGGTAAACAGGTAAGTATTTTTTTGTGTTTTTTTTTTCCTTTCATGGAGCTGAAGACATACATGGGGGTCACAAGGAGGACACAAGTACAGTTGCAATGGGTGGCTAACCCCTGAGGCCTCAATCATAGAAGGTTTTTATGAAATATGTCCCTTTAATAGTTTAATTTGTCATGATGTATGTTTAGCTTTCTCAACTCTATGCTGGCAGCAATAAATAGAAACTTTTCCTTTAGCTTTATGCTGCAATTTCTCTCTTCGTAGTCTGTCTCTTATTGTAATCCAAGGAAACTTCATCCTCGCTTGAAACTTACTGGGCTTGGATTAAGGCACTTCCCAGCAGGGATGTAACTAGACTCACTTTTAGGCCTCATGCACACGGCCGTGGAACACCTGTTCCCGTTCTGAAATCCAGCTGACAGCAGGAGTGTAATTGGTTGTTATGATGCTGTGCACTTCATGCCATCGCTGGATTCGAGTGTATTACTGTAGTACAGCGGCGGCATGAAGTGCATGGCATCATAGCAACCAATGATGACGCCGTGCGCTCCTGCTGTCAGCTGGATTCCAGGCCGGGATACCACGGTCCGCGCACAGCCGTGTGCATGAGGCCTTAGGCAGGGCCTGTTCAGCAAGGACAAGGCCTGCTTCGTTCCCCAAACAGGGAAGTTTCTCCACTCACTCACTCTCACTAACTAACTCTTCCTCTCCTAAGAGAGGACTGGAATGGAAAGGCAAGTTCCACTCCCTCTAAGTAGCACTTTCATGTATGCTGCCAGATTGTGGTGAACCAGGTTACCAGGTACAGTCACCATCCCTTCCTTATCTGATTTTTTTTTTCTCTATCACCACAAGTACCTTGTTCCTGAATTCAGTGGACATCACACCAACGTCAGCAACACTCTGCAGGAGACCACGGAGTGGCAAGGTGACCTAATGTTGAGGTAGCAGCAGCATCAGGAGACCACAGAGTGGCAAGGTGACATAGTGTGGAGGTGGCAGCAGCATCAGGAGACCACAGAGTGGCAAGGTGACAGAGTGGGGAGGTGGCAGCAGCATGAGGAGACCCCAGAGTGGCAAGGTGACAGTGTGGAGGTGGCAGCAGCATCAGGAGACCACAGAGTGACCCGGAGAGGGGAGGTGGGTGGCAATACCAGCTGAAGTTGGTGGGTGAAAGCAGGAGCACTTGGCCTTAGATGTGTGGCATCAGGCAGGTGGCAGGTAGCCAGAAGAAACCAGTCTCTTTTGTCAAAGTGTTGGTGTGGCACCATGGATGATCTAGATTGATGTATCAGGCATTGGTGGGTGGAAATCCCCCCCCCCCCCCCGGTAAGACTCGCGAGAGGATGGACAATAGTGCAGATAGGCATAGGATGGCTCTATAGTAGTTCAGTTTGTCCTCCCTCTCAGCAGGTCTAACAAATGCCCCCATTTTGGACCTGTAGCGAGGCCCAACAAGGTGAAAAGCTAGAAGTCATCCTTTTGCCGAATAGTGACAATTCAGCTATCACTATGCAAGCAGGTGAGCATGTATTGACCCATTTGTGCAAGTGACTCTGGAGGGACTCCCTGCCTCCATCTCAACTGCATACTGCCACGGTGTGTCTGGGTCCTCTGCCTCGTCTTCCTCATCTCCCTGTAGCTCATCTGGCTGCTCCTGCTCCTCCTCTCATGTCACATGTGTATAAAAACCACCCATTTTGCTACACATTGCTTGTGCTCCAATGTCCTCCTCCTCCTCCAGTTCAGCCCCCAGAAGGCCCATGTGGCCGTGAGATCTAGGCACCACGTCTCCAGTTCCCTGACCAGCCAGATTTTCCAGCATCTTTTCTAGGACATGAAGCATGTTGTTCATCCCGTAGTCTTGGCGACTGACAAGTAACGTGGCCTCCTCAAAGGGCCTGAGCAAATGGCAGGTGTCACTCCTGAGCTGCCACTGGTTAACATTGAAGTTACACAGGGGAGTACTTGGATCATCAAGAAATCGTTTATGGCCTTTCTCTGTTCTTATAGTCTGACAGTGGAATTCCAACAGGTGGAAATGTCGCATATCAGCCTATGTTGGGGAATGCCGTTCTGCTGCTGCAGCTGAAGGAGGGTGTGCTTTGCGGTGTACGAGTCGCTGAAGTTTATGGAAAGTTTCCTGGCCATTTTTAGGATGTCTTGCAGATGGGGTGAAGGCTTCAGGTGCCACTTGACAACCAGATTAAACACGTGTGCCATGCAGGACACATGGCTCAGCACTCCTTGACGCAGAGACGACACCATGTTCTTCCCGTTGTCAGTCCTCATGTTTCTGATTTTTAGTTGTCACGGAGAAAGCCAGAATTCGATTTGTTAATGAAGGATGCGGAGCAGTTTCTCCCATGTGTGACTCTGTTCACCCAGGCAAATGAGGTGCAGAACAGCGTGACAACGCCATGCCCTGAACATGTGGTATGCTGAAAGGGCACTGTGAATTGTACCTGCAGTGGAGGCTGAGGACACGAAGGAGGATGAGGAGGCAGAGGCGGACATTATCGCAGGACCAATGGCGTGAGAACGTGGAGGCAGAGGTGGCGTCACCTGGCCAGGTTGCTGGTGTGGCTGTGCAGGAACCACATTCACCCAGTGGGCAGTAAAGGACATATATTGAGTTACAACTCCACACGTCGGCACTGCCAAGCACTTTGGCAGACAGACAGGCTCAAGGACTGGTCCACCTTCTGTTCTACATACATGTGCAGGGCTGGTACTGCCTATTTGGTAAAGAAATGACGGCTTAGAACTCTCCACCTAGGCTCGGCACAGGCCATTATTTCTCTGAAAGGTGCATAGTCCACCACTTGGAAAGGGATAAACTGCAGCACCAGCAACTTGGCCAGGAGCACATTCAGCTTGGGCGAATGCTTGTTGTCTGTTGGCAATTGCTTTGGTGATCGATTGGTGACGGAATTATGGAGGAGGAGCAAGAGCATCAGGACCAGCAGACATGATTACTTGATTGAATTGAGTAATTAGACACAAAAAGTCATTGATACAAATTTTTGCATTGAGGACTTGTTTGTGTCATGTGACCACATAGCGTGAGTGAAGCACTTCCTATCATATCGTCAGGACATAGTGCAATTAGGGGCAGCTGATGGCACTGGGGGTGGCAGCTGATGGCACTGAGGAGGCAGCTGGTGGCACTGAGGGAGCAGCTGGTGGTACTGAGGAGGCAGCTTGTGGCACTGAGGGGGCAGCTGATGGCACTGGGGGTGAAGCTTATGGACCTGAGGGAGCAGCTGGTGGCACTGGGGGGAAGCTGATGGCACTGAGGAGGCAGCTGGTGGCACTGAGGAAGCAGATGGTGGCAATGGGGAGGCAGCTTGTGGCACAGCTTGTGGCACTGAGGGGGCAGCTGATGGCACTGGGTGGAAGCTGATGGCACTGGGGGGAATCCTGATGGCATGGGGGCAGCTGATGGCCCCGGGAGGGGGTGGGCTCATGAGTTTGTATAAAGAAAAATGTTCCTTTAATTTGTTTTTTGTTATTAGAGTAGTCAATTCCTCATTGGATCAATCGATATAAAACTCCATTACAAAAACAGTCGATAGCTGCAGTCCTACATGTGACTGTACCAAATCAGATTCAACCAACTCTTAGAAACAGTCAAAAGAAGATGAAAGTGCAAGGATGGGGCAGAGGCAGATATCTGTCATAACAAAACTTGTGAACACAGCACTGTGTTGCGCTGTTCCCAAAAGCAGAAGTCTTGTTTCTGCATTTGCCTGGTTTCTAGAGAACAGACCATTAGTGGTGAGGGGACTTAGAAAGTATGAAAAGAAGATATAATCTGCACCTTTTCCATATGGAATTAAATGATAGGGCTTTTTTTTGAGCAGAAACAGCATAGCCCATAAAAGGTGTGGAAATTGACTGTTTAGGGGTAGAAATAGTAGTAGTGGCAGACAGCAGCTGGCATTTGGTACATGTTGGCAGCAGCGGTCACAAAATATGGATAATGATTTTAGGCAGGCATGCAGGCAGACAGCAACAGTGGCAAAATAAGGCACCACCAGCGAGGCCAGATCTATTCATCAGCCTCAGCCAGAGGAGTGTGAAAATCCTCCTGAATCCAGGCTTGGTTCATTTTGACCATGAATTTGTTGAGCAAATCGTAAAAGTGAACAAATTGACTTTGATCTGCATTTCAGGAAAAATTTTATTCGCCACAAATCTCAATTTCCCAGCGCTTCGTGGTAACAAATCCTTTTTTTCCTAAAATGTGTGTGGGTGGGTTCACATTACCATTAGAAATTCTGTTATATTGTTTCGTTATAACAGACAGGACTTATTTTCTGTCATATATAACAGAACAAAACTGAGCCATTATTTGTGCCCATAGATATGTATTAAGATGGAACAAAATGGAATGCCTCTAAAGGGTTCTGTTTTGCATTTTGTCCTAAAATTCCATTATATTCTATTATAACTGTTATAGTGGAACATAATAACGTAATTTCTAACGGGAATACGAATCCGCTCTTACAAAGTGAAAGCAGGTTAACCCATAATACCAGCGGGCTTGACCTATAGTGCCATGCGGCCAGCGAATCAGAAGATAGCCATCCCCTCTGATGTCCCTATAAAAGCCTCATCCCGTATGGTTGCCACCATTTCACAGTGAACTGAGCATAGAGAGAGATGTGGCAAGCGCTAGGGACAATGTGTTAAAAAGCTTTTAATTGTAGAATATTAATTAATTAGGGACAGTGCAGGGACAGTGTAGGAATATCATAGTGAGTGTTTTTAGACACTGTAAGGAGAGCATAAGGAGACTGCAGGGACAGTGCATGCTCAGTGTAATCTCCCTGTGCATCTTGTTTACCTGCTGTTTAATTTATTCTTTTTCTGTTCTATTATACATCCATTTACTGTGCCTCAGACTCATTCTCAACAGGCGGTCTAATATATAGGCGCGTTTATCTAGTTCATCTGCTGCGCCATTCATACTTAATCTGTTCTGTTATAGATACATACATTTATTAATAGATAAGCAATTCTATTAGGCACTGATTCACCAACTAGAGTGATACACCTGTCTCATTCTACCTTTTGTGGCGTGTCCACATTGATATTCAACCGCTTCTGTTAGCCAAACAGTTACTGTGATTAAGTGTTACAGAGCGGTCTTACTTAACACTCTGTGGGCAGTGCAATTAAATTGATTCTTCACATAGCAGAGTTCCACAAATTATTCTTTTATCTGAAATATTATTCTTGTAGCGAAAAATCAGTCTTTTACCAAATAATTTTGATGGCTCCAGTATTACAATACCCAATTCTTATGACGAACAATGTTGAACGGGTAACCCGCAGCTGTCGGCAAAGGGTAGACACACGGCAATCCCTTCAGTGCATCGCGTGTGCAGCCCCTGACATGTAAGGGCATCACAGGAGAGTTAGAGCTGAACGCCACTTGGCCTCCAGGAAGCTGGACATGGAACACCTGGGGTCAAATATCTCCTTGTATTAGAGTTAAAAACGGATGGTCTGAACTTGCTGGATGGATCAAACATGACAGCCGGGATATTGCCATATGGGAGGTGTGCCGCTGCTTATCGGAATGGACCATACAATTCACTCCGCCAACTGGACCCAAAATCATTGTAGCTAATGTTTTCCTTTAGCAAAAAAATTTAGTCTGCATCATTATTGCAATTGTTTATGGTCGGAACTATAAGGGTATTACCAGACAAATCTCTCCACCAACTGGACCCAAACTTATCATTCCTAGCTACCATGTTCTGTTATGGAAAAATGTATTCTGCTACTATCTGACAGCCATTAAATTTTTTAGCAAATTTTATGTCACTGTGCAGTGCAACATCATTTTAGCCCATGTGGATCTCCCCAAAAGGTCCAAGATCCCTCCATACATACTACAAACCGGATTCCACTAAACAAAACAAATTGACACTAAACAAATTGTGAATGAAAACTGAATGCAATGATGTGGAGATGGCAAATGTCAATATTTTATTTATAATAGAACATAGATGACAGATCAAACGTTTAATCCGAGTAAATGTATCATTTTAAAGGAAAAATATGTTGATTCAAAATTTCACGGTGTCAACAAATCCCCAAAAAGTTGGGACAAGTAGCAATAAGAGGCTGGAAAAAGTAAATTTAAGCATAACGAAAAGCTGGAAGACCAATTAACACTAATTAGGTCAATTGGCAACATGATTGGGTATAAAAAGAGCTTCTCAGAGCGGCAGTGTCTCTCAGAAGCCAAGATGGGTAGAGGATCACCAATTTCCCCAATGTTGCGCAGAAAGATAGTGGAGCAATATCAGAAAGGTGTTACCCAGCGAAAAATTGCAAAGACTTTGCATCTATCATCATCAACTGTGCATAACATCATCCGAAGATTCAGAGAATCTGGAACAATCTCTGTGCATAAGGGTCAAGGCTGTAAAACCATACTGGATGCCCGTGATCTCCGGGCCCTTAAATGACACTGCACCACAAACAGGAATGCTACTGTAAAGGAAATCACAGAATGGGCTCAGGAATACTTCCAGAAACCATTGTCAGTGAACACAATCCACCGTGCCATCTGCCGTTGCCAGCTGAAACTCTACAGTGCAAAGAAGAAGCCATTTCTAAGCAAGATCCACAAGCTCAGGCGTTTTCACTGGGCCAGGGATCATTTAAAATGGAGTGTGGCAAAATGGAAGACTGTTCTGTGGTCAGACGAGTCACGATTCAAAGTTCTTTTGGAAATCTGGGACGCCATGTCATCTGGACCAAAGAGGACAAGGACAACCCAAGTTGTTATCAACGCTCAGTTCAGAAGCCTGCATCTCTGATGGTATGGGGTTGCATGAGTGCATGTGGCATGGGCAGCTTGCATGTCTGGAAAGGCACCATCAATGCAGAAAAATATATTCAGGTTCTAGAACAACATATGCTCCCATCCAGACGTCATCTCTTTCAGGGAAGACCCTGCATTTTTCAACAAGATAATGCCAGACCACATTCTGCATCAATCACAACATCATGGCTGCGTAGGAGAAGGATCCGGGTACTGAAATGGCCACTCTGCAGTCCAGATCTTTCACCTATAGAGAACATTTGGCGCATCATAAAGAGGAAGGTGCAACAAAGAAGGCCCAAGACGATTGAACAGTTAGAGGCCTGTATTAGACAAGAATGGGAGAGCATTCCTATTTCTAAACTTGAGAAACTGGTCTCCTCGGTCCCCAGACGTCTTGTAAGAAGAAGGGGAGATGCCACACAGTGGTGAAAATAGCCTTGTCCCAACTTTTTGGGGATTTGTTGACACCATGAAATTCTGAATCAACATATTTTTCCCTTAAAATGGTACATTTTCTCAGTTTAAACTTTTGTTCCGTGATTTATGTACTATTCTGAATAAAATATTACAAGTTGGCACCTCCACATCATTGCATTCAGTTTTTATTCACGATTTGTATAGTGTCCCAACTTGTTTGGAATCTGGTTTGTATAATTCCTCCTGCAAATGTGTTTCAGTTAATTCATTTTTCTGGGATATGTTACACCATTTCCGTAGGGTTGAGGTCTAATCTTTGACTTGGCCGTCGCCTAAAACACAAATATCCTTTTTCAACCATTGTGTAACTGATTTGCCCTTTGGGTCATTGTCATTTATTCTTTTATCACCCAACATCTCTTCAGCTTCGAGTTGGCTGCCACTGACATCTTGGTGAGACATATTGGGACAATTCCCTGTCTTTATGCTAACAGTTGCTCCTGTTTTGGGGGAAATTATTTCTGGCAATAATCACTGTTATCCATTAAGAGAGGGGGGCAATTAAACTTGGTAACTTTTTAGGATCTATGTTGCCCATCATTAACTCTCTAACTTCCTAGGAGCACATAACAAGAAGTTCAATACCCACTTTTCTTTATTTCCTTTTTTTCTCCTCCCCTCTATTTCTGTTTGCAATTCTGTCTTTGTTTTCTTAAACTTTTTGTATTTTGTTTTCACTCATTTAACCCCCTGATGATTCCCACATCTGGGATGAAACATGTCATGTCGGGAATAGAGTGAGGGTCTTTATTAGGGATACGGCCACATAAGGGGTCACCCCTATTGGGGTAGGTGCTCTGTCTTTGCTAGGCAGGCACATATAGCCCCTTCCCTTTTTACATATAGAGTTTTTTAAGGGAGAGATAGTTTTTGTCCCTTTGCAAACTTGCAACAATCACAGAGGTCCCGCAAAGATAACAATACGGACAGAAGGATTCAGGATTTCCAGAAAGTTACCACCCTTTGGGCTTGAAAATGAGTCAGAGGTGGTAAGAATCAGAGGTGGTAAGAATCAGCTTTATTTAGCTTTTTCACCAATTTATGTTTAATTGTTTAAGCCTCATTTATTTTATTTTTGGAAAACAGTAAAAGTAAAATTTGAGATTATTCCATATCCTCTTTGGTTTAGTTCAAAGTTTGAGCCAGGAATGGCTCCCCTCACTCTATGGCCGTAAGATGTCTCTATTAGTATTACATGAGAAATGTAGCCAAAATGTAAGTGGAGAAAACTAAGCATCTATTTCTTGCCACTATAGGATATATTTATTTTTGCTTGCTCAGCTGCCACAGGAAATCCAGCACCAAAGAGCCTTATACCGTATAATCAGACGATTTTCCTATTTCATGACGTAAAGTCATGATTTTATTAAAGACACGGAGGCGAGTATTGCTATTCTCCTTCTTTACTCTGACCAATAGCAGCAAAGAAAAAATTAACATGTGATCAACCCCTCCCCATAGTCCCAGTATAACAGGTAACTCCTCCTGTAAAACCTCCTCTTTCTTTGTAAATTGAGTCCAAAAAGTCCAAACAAAAACTGGAAACCAAGAATCCCCGAACATCACGGGATAGAACCGCCATCCATCTGATAGCGAACCAGGAACAACTGGAACTAAACGTTGACGGATACTCCTCGTCCCGTCCATAGCAACGATCGGCTGGAACCTAACTGCCGACCCTCCGAACCACCACACAGATCAAGGAAGACTGCGTACCATGCCAGTCTCAACCTGAAAGATGAAAATAGAGAGTGATAGAAAAACAAAGTGATACATAGTATCTAAAATTAAATGGTTGCAACAAACCTATTCAGGAAAAACACACAGAGTGAAATCCTTATGCGCATGACAAAACAAATCCACCATATACATAATCATAAATACTTACATAGGGAGGGAACACTTAGGGCGGGCAATACTCGCCTCCGTGTCTTTAATAAAATCATGACTTTACGTCATGAAATAGGAAAATCATCTGATTTTATTACAAGACCCGGAGGCTCCTATTGCGAGTTCAAAGTCTAAGACATGTTATCAATGATGGAAGAAAAAACATGAGGACTTGGTCTAAAATAAAATTCCCTGAACGTGGAGACACTGGACCAGTCCGCCAATTTTAAGATGTCCTCCAGTCTGGCACCAGAAACCGCCAAAGAGGTAGCAGATGCCCCCCTAGCGGAATGTGCAGAAAAAAGAGAGACGTCCACCCCCGCCAACTCCATGATTCAGTTCATCCACCTCGCAAGTGTGGGGGTTGTCACTGGCGCAAAAGGCCGAATCGTGGAAAGGAAGAGCTGCGGAAACTCACGAGATCGATGAGGAGAAGTGCAGGCTTCATATTCCTTGAGGCATGCCACGGGACAAAGCGAAGGCGAAGCCGGGAAAGCAGGGTAAGAGACCGAACGTATGTGGGTCTTAGTCCTCCTAGAGATGTCAAAAGTGACCCCATCCGGGGTGTACGAGCGGGCATCATGATCCAAAGCCCGGACATCTGACACCCGCTTGCAGGAAATCAGGCAGAAAAGAGTGACAAGTTTCGCAGATAACTGCCTTAGGGAAATCTCGTCCTAAGTGGCCGAGAATCTTGGACTCGGGGGTCGAGACATACGAGAGCCGCGCAAAAGACGGCAGACCAACGGGTGCTGACCCGCAGGAGTACCGTCAAAGCCTTGGTGAGACGCTGAGATGGCCGATCTGAACAGGCTGATGGTGCGATAGGCCTTGCCCTGGTCGAAGAGGGAAGACAGGAAATGCAAAATCTCCATCACAGGTGCTGAAATGGGATCCAAGTCCCTAACCAAGCACCAGTCAGCCCAAGAACCCCAGGCTGATCTATAAGATCTCCTGGTGCCTGGGGCCCATGCGTTTTCCAAAAGGACTCTAGCTGTGCCCGAAACTCCCGGGACCTCCCAGGGCCCCCTGAAATCCGACACGCCAGCAGGCGCAGGGTCCCGTCCGAGATTAGAGGATGCGGTTGGTGATGAGGGCCACGGAGGAGAGTCAGAGACGTCGGGAGCAGGCGTGGGATCTGTATCATCATCTCCAGATGGTGGGGAAACCACGTTTGGGAGCTCCAAAACGGAACCAGCAGGGTCAGTTCTGCGACACACCGGCGCACTTGAAGTAGGGTCCGGGGAATCAGTTGGAATGGTGGGAATGCGTAGAGGATCCCCTTGGACCAATCCTGGAGAAACGCATCCACCGCCTCGGCGTCCGGGTCCGGGCGCCAGCTGTAAAACCGTGGCAGTTGCGTGTTCAGACAGGAGGCAAACAGGTCGATGCAGAAAGGTCCCCAAATCGACATCAAAGAGCGGAATACCGCTGGATCTAACTGCCAGTCGCTGGAGTCCGACAAATGACGAGAGCTCCAGTCCGCGTGAATGTTGTGAACGCCCGGAAGGTATTCCGCCAAGACAATCAATTCCTTGGATAGGCAGTAGTCCCAGAAGTCCTTCGCCAAATGTGACAATATAGTGGACTGGGTTCCACCCATGCCGTTGATGTAACGCACCGCTGACACATTGTCCATGCGTAATTGAATGCAGGATCTGGCCGTGTCCCTCGTGAAGCTCTTGATTGCGAACGAACCCGCCAACAGTTCCAGCGCATTGATGTGGAATCCCGTTTCGATCTCTGACCAGCCGCCTCCAGTCGTGATTCCCTCGCAGTGAGCCCCCCAGCCCGACAGGCTGGCGTCCGAGTCCACCACGAAATCCGGACAATGACCAAAAATAGCCTTGCCGTTCCAGGCATGTAAGTTGTGGATCCACCAGGATAGCTCTTCCTTGGTCTCCTCGTCCAAGGAAATCCAGTCCGCGTAGGAAGCTCCTGTCCGCAGATGAGAAATTTTCAGCCGTTGTAGAGCCCGGTAATGAAGCGGGGCTGGGAATACCGCCTGGATAGATGAGGCTAGAAGACCTATAATCCTCGCTAGTTGACGTAATGGGATTTGGTAAGATGACCTGGCTCTTTCCGAATTGACCGAATCTTGGCTGATGGTAAGCTGAGGGTCCCCGCTGTGGAGTCCACCATGAACCCGAGGAACTCCATCTTGCGAGACGGAGAGAGACAGGACTTCTCCCGGTTGAGCAGGAACCCCAGATCTGAGAGTAGGTCCATGGTCCAGCGAAGGTGATCCAGTAACACCTAACGGTCCTGAGCCATGATCAGGATGTCGTCTAGATATATGATGAGGCGAACTCCCGATTGCGTAGCCAGGCCATGGCTGGGCGCATAAGCTTGGTGAAACACCATGGAGCTGAAGAGAGGCCGAATGGGAGGCACGTAAACCGCCAAATTCTGTCCTGCCAAGAAAAACAGAGGAGGTTCCTGGACGCGTCCTCTACCGGGACCGTAAGATAAGCATCTTTTAGGTCCAATTTGACCATCCAATCGCCCATCTGCAGTAAGTCCCACAGCAGGTGGATGCCCTCCATCTTGAAGTGGCGGTATATGACAAACGCGTTGAGAGCGCGTAAATTGATGACGGGCCTCATTTGGCCCCCTTTCTTTGCAACCAGGAAGATGTTGCTGATTACCCCATAAGGGGGTCCTGGAGCTGGCTCTATGGCTCTCTTGTGGAAAAGATCCGACAATTCGGTATCCACCAGAGTGCGGCTCTCTTCTGACAGCACCACGGGGTGTGGAGTTGGAATGGACAATGGGAGGGTCGTGAGCTCGACATGGAAACCCCTGACCGTGGATAGGACCCATTGGTCTGAGGTAATGTGAGACCAGGCCTGAGAAAAAAGACGTAGCCTGCGCCCGACACAAACACTTAAAGAACTGAAATGGGGTAGCGGTGTTACCGTAGGGGCGTCTGAAATTGGGATTTCCTCTGTATCCCCTAGACCTCCAAGAACTTCCTCGGGAGGGGAAAAAGGATGCTGGTTCCCGCCTGTGCTCCTGGAAAGCCGGCCTCTGGGAGAAGGAGCCTCGACCCGAACCACGGGATTGAAACTGGGCACGGCCGGACAGACGGCCCCTGAAACTGCCGGCCCTGGTAGAAACCCTATCGTGGAATACTCTCTTCATGGAGCTCTGGGCTTTGTCTAGGGCGGTGAAAGCTCCTACAAAGCGACCTAGGTCCTTGATAAAGGACTCGCCAAATAACAGGCCCTGGGCCTCTTTACCAGCCTCAGTAAGCGCCAGGTTTGAAAGCTTCGGCTCTATTTTAAATAAGATGGCTTTACGCCGTTCAATGGATAGGGACGTGTTTACGTTGCCCGCTATGCAGATGGCGCGCTGCACCCATTCGCGCAACTCAACAGGGTTTACCCCTCTGTTCTCAGCCTTTGCCACTTCTGCAAGGTCAAATATCTTGGCTAGAGGCCGAAAATGTCAAGGAGTTTATCTTGACAGGAGCGTAGGGCTGACTCCAGGCCCCTGCGCGGGTTCCAACCTGCCTTAGCGAGAAATTGAGTCATTTTGGGGTCTACAGACGGGGTCTCGCAGACCTTATTGGGGACAACTGGTCTGGGGCATTCCGCCCTGAGTTTGTTGCGAGCCTCTTTGGACAGAGGGCAGCGCACGCGAGCCTCCAAATATTTGGAAACATGTTCCAAAGGCAACCATTCCACAGAACGCGGGTGATGGAGCGAATCTGGGTTGAATAACGGATCCCCAGAGGGGTCCACTAAATCTGCAGGCACAGCATCTGCAGATGACATCTGGGAACTACACCCGGGTAGGGGGTTAGATTCCATGACCCCGGAGGGGTCCTGCTCTGCCTCATCAAAGGCGTCATCCATAGCCTCCTCCTCAGGTCCGATCTCAGAGTCAGTATCCCCATCTTGCTGTGCTCTAGCACATTTCCAATTTCGCATACGTTCTGCCTGACGCGTTCAGGCTCTTTTGCGCGAACTAAGCGCGCCAACATTGGTGGGAAAATCGTCACCTTTCAATCTCTTTCTGGAGGCAGATGGCCCTGGCCCGGCTGGTTTAGAAACCGTAGTGGGCAGCGGTATTTGAGAGGTAGCTGGATGGGCAGCTAGGGCCTGAGCAATAGACTGGGATATGACAGAAGTCATTGATCCCATAGCCTCTGCAATGGCATTGGAAACAGAAACTGGAAAGGCATGGGATGGGTCATTATGGACCCTGCCCTGACCATCCTGCCCTGAGGGGGTTAACTCAGCCAGAGGAAAATCATCCTCTGCTGAACCCTGTCCACTGTGTTGTGAATTAGGCATCTTCTGGCCCCTTGTAATTTGTAAATATTAATGGTAATGGGGATATTGCTGGTGGCACTAGGGACAAAACTAGCTAGAGAGATTTGCCCCAGGCCAGGAGAAGAAAAAACGCTGTGAATACAAGAGAGAACCTGTGAAGAGAACGGGGTGTCTGCAGGACGAGGCAGCCGAGATCCGGAGTGTACGTAAGGCGGAAGTGCCCAAGATCTCGCGAGATCTCGGGCGCGCGCTCGAACACAGAGCAGGAGGAGGGGAAATCCCCCGACGTGAGGGAGATCAAAGCCAAAGACCGCGGCAAGCGCAGCAGGGAAAACCTACGATGTGAGAGAGAAAAAAGGTGGGGGAAAGGCAATATGAAGGGGAAAAACGGGCGCAAGTACCAGAGAGCAGGCTCAAATAAGAGATAGCCATAGGAATATAGGAGAGAGGCAAAGAGATATTAAACCTATAATGCACAGAACCTGACAGACAAGGCAAAAACCTAAGGAAAGAACAGGGCTATAACTCCCCCTAGACAGATAATGGTTGGAAAACTACAACAAGGATATATATATATATATATATATATATATATATATATATATACTGTATAGCCAAACAGGCTAAAACTTCCAGTGTGTACTTATCTCTGCGGTCAGCAGCAAAGAAAGAGGAGGCTTTACAGGAGGAGTTACCTGTTACTGGGACTATGGGGAGGGGTTGATCACATGTTAATTTTTTCTTTTCTGCTATTGGTCAGAGTAAAGGAGAATAGCAATAGGAGACTCCGGGTCTTGTAATAAAATCTCACCAGTTAACACTACAGCCCATCATTGCAGATATAGCAAGAAATCAGAGTCTGGTTGAGACACCTTCTTTACAGTGCAAAAACCATTCTAAGAGCAACCACAGACTGAGAATAGAACTTCCTCTCTTATAAAGAGGAAGTTGTGGATCCTGGGAGTCACATAGTGACACTGGACTGAACTGATTACAAAACCCACAGAACTAAACCGAATAAGTTCATAGAAATAAAGAAAGAAAGTGACAGTCATAATATAATTTGTGTTATGTAAAGTAAACTATTGTGAAGATTAAGCAACTAAATTAGATAAAACTTAAAGTGTCTGGCCATCTCAAAGGACACATGGGATTAATAGAACATCCATCGATCTGGATAACCGTTGATGTTAAAAGTGAGCAACTGTTTAGACAGGAAAGTCCAACCAACTCCCAGAGGTCAGGAGAGCGTTGGGACCCCCTGGGATCAGCACACTGTTGGAGGAAACAGTAGCTAAACAGTGACTCGCCAAAGAGATGTTCCCATTTATGATGGTGACATAGTTTATAAGGCTGAAAAAAGACATCTGTCCATCAAGTTCAGCTTGTTATTCTGAAAGATGATCCAGAGGAAGGCAAAAATAAAACCCTGTGAGGTAGAAGCCAATTTTCCTCATTTTACGAGACAAAAATCCTTCCCGACTCCAATCAGGCGATCAGAATAACTCCCTGAATCAACGACCCATCTATAGTAGCTATTGCCTGTAATATTATTACACTCCTGAAATACTTCAACGACCAGCCTGAACTCTTTTAGTGACTCCACCATCACCATCTCCTCAGGCAGAGAGTTCCATAGTCTAATTGCTCTTACTGTAAAGAATCCTCTTCTATGTTCGTGTACAAACCTTCTTTCCTCCACACGCAGATGGGAGTGAAGGGAGTGATCCCTGTACTGACCCCTGATATATTTATACATAGTTATTAGATCTCCCCTCAGTCGTCTTTTTTCTAAAGTGAATAACCCTAATTTTGAAAATCTTTCAGGGTACTATAGTTGCCCCATTCCAGTTATTACTTTACATACGCAAAAAAAAAAAGGCAATGGCACTCTGCAACCAGCACTCTGCCCTGCCTCCATGCTGGATGTTGAAAGAGGCATTAGTGTACATTTTGGCCAAAGCGTAATAAGCCACTCACCACGTCAAGATCGCCTACATGAGTGGTCCCTAATAGAGTTGAGCGAACACCTGGATGTTCGGGTTCGAGAAGTTCGGCCGAACTTCCTGAAAATGAACTTCATCCCGAACCCAAGCCAAATTGAAGGCACTAAAAAGGCTGTAAAATAGTCCAGGAAAGGGCTAGAGGGCTGCAAAAGGCAGCAAAATGTAGGTAAATGCCCTGCAGGGACACCAGATTTACGGTATTGCTATTTTGGCAATTGAATTTCACCCCAGAACAAAATATATCCTTTGCAGGACACTATTAAACTTGGCTAGCCATAGCTGAAACCACTGATTTATGGTATTGATATTTTGGCAATCAAATTTCACCCTAGAAATAAATATACTCTGTTACGGACAGATTTAAACTAGGCCTGCAACAGCTGGAACACCAGATTCAGGGTGTTGCTATTTTGGCAATTGAATTTCACCACAGAAAATTATTTATCCTTTGCCAGACCGCAGACAGTATTACACTTGGCTAGCCACAGCTGGGACACCAGATTTAGGGGATTGCTATTTTGTTAATTGAATTTAACCCCTTAATAAAATATAGAAATTGCTATCCTGAGTTTCTAGGGGTGACAATAAGCACAGCCAAGCCCCTGATGTAGGATATAGCAAAAAAAAAAAAACACTAGTATTAATGGATTTATGGACTTGGTGGCAGCTTGTTATGGTGCACCACAAGTCACAAAATGGCCGCCGATCACCCCAGAAAAAAGTGACAGAAAAACGCTCTGTGCAGCCTAAAAACCAGTGAGCCAGTAACTAGCAGAAGGTTAATCATTCACAGCTGTAGATCAATCACTTCATTAGGAGCTTTTGCTGACTTTTCCCTGCCTAATCTCGCCCTCACAGCAGCTGCATCCTCTCCCTACACTAATCAGAACAGTGTGACATGCGGCACTACATGACTCCAGCTTAAATAGAGGCTGGGTAACATGCTGCACTTGGCCAATCACAGCCATGCCATTAGTAGGCATGGCTGTGATGGCTTCTTAGGGCAAGAAGTAAAACGCTAGCTGATTGGCTGCTCTGCAGCCCTTCAGAAAGCGGAAAGAAATCGCCGAACAACGGACCCGAACTGTTTTGAAAATGTTCGGGTCCGGGTCCGGGTCCTGAACACCCCAAAATTCGGTACGAACCTGAACTATGCTCGAACTGTTCTCTCAACACAAGTCCCTAACACTAGTTCCTACCTGTTATGGGCCATGACAGCCACACAAAATCCAGGGAGCGCAGCATGCATGCCAGGTACACTATGCTTGTAACCCCGTGCAATAACAGCTTCAATCAGATGCAGGGATGCAAGTACCAACATGCATGCTGAGCTCATTATATACTTTTCCTGGAGCCAAATGGCTACTGGTAGGCGCTATAAAAGCAGACTCAGTTTTATACTGACTTTAAAACTAGCCTCCAGGGCAGACTAACTAGTCAGGTGTGTACGACTGCATGGAGACAGGGCAGAGTGCTGGTTGCAGAGTGCCATTGCATTTTTGTTTTTGCGTTTGTATGTGTATTTCGCCATAGCAATGTGCACCTGCATATAGGGTTGTGCTGACTGAACCCCCCACCTTTTTTTCTTTGCAGTTTTTACTTTAGTTGCCCTTCTCTGAACCCTCTACAGCTCTGCTATGTCTGCTTTGTTCACAGGAGCCCAGAACTGTACACAGTACTCCATGTGTGGTCTGACTAGTGATTTGTAAAGTTTCAGGACTATGTTCTCATCAAGGCCATCTATGTCCCTTTTGATGCAACCCATTATCTTATTGGCCTTGGCAGCAGCTGCCTGACACTGGTTTTTACAGCTTAGTTTGCTGTTTACTAAAATTCCTAGATCCTTTTCCATGTCAGTGGTACCCAGTGTTTTTCCATTTAGTATGTACGGGTGACTTGCATTACTATGTAGATTGTAAGCCCTCACGGGCAGGGCCCTCTCTCCTTCTGTACCAGTCTGTAACTTGTCTCGTCCATGCTTAAGGCGATTGCCTATATTATGTATGTGCACCGCTTATGATATGTACAGCGCTATAGAATGAATGGCGCTCTAAAAATAAATAATAATAATAATAATAATAATAATAATAATAATTACTCCTTCCCATGTGTATAACCTTACATTTGTCAGTGTTAAACCTCATCTGCCACTTATCTGCCTTAGGGTACCTTCACAGTGGCATTTTTCTTTTCCGGCATAGAGTTTCGTCATCGGGGCTCTATGCCGGAAAAAACCGCTTCAGTTAAGATAATACAACGGCATGCCTCCTTTTGAACAGATCCGCTTGTATTAACTTTACCTATTGTTTAACCTTGTCAAAACTGATCTGCTTTAAACTCCATTGAGCGTCAACAGAGGACGGATCCGTTTTCTATTGTGCCAGAGAAAACGGATTTGTCCCTTTTGACTTTCATTGGGGGTCATGTCGGATCCGTTTTGCTCCGCATCCCATGACAGAAAGAAAACCGCAGCATGCTGCGGTATTTTCTCTGTCCGAAAAACGTTTACATACTGAACGGAAGATTTGTTTTTTTTCCGGCACAGAGCCACAACGACGGAACTCTTTGCCGGAAAAGAAAATCGCCAGTGTGAAGGTACCCTAAGCCTCCAATCTATCCAGATCTCTCTGTAGCAGTATACTGTCCTTTGTAGTATACCGTATGTATTTTACTGTGCAAGCCTTCTACAAGATCATTAATAAATGTATTGAAGAGAATAGGGCCAAATACTTACCCCTGAGGTACCCCACTAGTGACCCAATCTGAGTATGTACCGTTAATATAACCACCCTCTGTTTTCTATCACTGAGCCAGTTATTTACCCACATATAGACATTTTCTCCCTGTCCAAGCATCCTCATTTTATATACTAACCTTTTATGTGGTACAGTGTCAAATGTTTTGGAGAAGTCAAGATATACGACATCCACCATTGACTCACCCTGGTCAAGTCTAGAACTTAACTCCTTAGAGAAACTGATTAAACGAGTTTGACATGACATATCATTCATTGCTTATTTTCATTGAGGTACTCCAAGATAGCATCTCTTTGAAAACCTTCAAACAGTTTACGCACGACGGATGTTAAACTTGCTGACCTATAGTTTCTTGGCTTTAAAGGGAACCTGTCACCGAGATTTTTTGTACAGAACTGAGGACATGGGTTGCTAGATGGCCGCTAGCACATCCACAATATCCAGTCCCCATAGCTCTGTGTGCTTTTATTGTGTAAAAAAAACGATTTGATACATATGCAAATGAACCTGAGATGAGTCCTGTCCCTGGACTCATCTCAGGGACAGGACTCATCTCAGGTTCATTTGCGTATGTATCAAATCACTTTTTTTGCACAATAAAAGCACTGAGAGCTATGGGGACTGGATATTGCGGATGTGCTAGCGGCCATCTAGCAACCCATTTCCTCAGCTCTGTACAAAAAATCCCGGTGACAGGTTCCCTTTAATTTTAAACCATTTTTAAATATTGGCACCACTTTTGCTATGCGCCAATCCTGTGGAACACTCCCTGTCGGTATAGAGTCCTTAAATGTCAGAAATAAGGGTCTAGCTATGAGATTACTTAATTATCTTAGGATACGGGGGTGTATGCCATCTGGTCCTGGCGATTTGTCTATTTTATTCTTTTTAAGACACCGCTGTACTTCTTCCTGGGTCAGACAGGGAACTTTTAATTGGGAATTTACTTTTACATTCTGCATTTTATCTGACAGTTTATTTTCCTCAGTGAATACAGTGGAGAAAAAATAATGTAATAGCTTTGCTTTCTACTCTTCGTTGTCTGCAACTCCCCCCTCATCACTCTGAAAAGGGCCAACGACTTCAGATTTATACTTTTTACCATTTATTTAATTGAAAAACATTTTAGGGTTAGTTTTACTCTCTATGGCCATGAATCTATCTGTCTCCAGTTTGGCTGCTTTTATTTGTCTTTTACATATTCTATTTTTTTCCTTATAGTTTTTTAGTGCTTTTTCACTACCCTCCTGTTTTAGTGATTTAAATGCTTTCTTTTTGTCATTTATTGCTTTCTTTACAGTTCTGTTTATCCACATTGTTTTTTTCTTGTTCCTTAACCTTTTATTCCCATAAGGTATATACCTCTCGCAATTAGAGTTTAGGATGCTTTTAAAAATATCCCATTTTGTGGCTGAATTTTTATTTTTGAGGACTTTGTCCCATTTATTTAGGCCAAAGGCCTCTTTTAGATGGCTAAATTTAGTTTTTTTGAAGTTTGTTATTTTTGTGCCTCAATGCAGGAACACTCCTTTGAATGACAATAGGAAGGTTATTACTTTATGGTCACTATTTCCCAGGTGTCCCCCAACCTACACATCTGTTGTTCTGTCAGGTCTATTGGTTAGTACTAAGTCCAATATGGCCATCTCTCTAAACTTGATTTGAGTTTGCCCTGGACTAGCTTGCCTACCCAGCCAGTAGTGTTGCATCATAGCAGGTGTTTAGTGCAGAGGGGGGCATAGTTACCCAAAAGAGATCTAACCTTTAAACACAAAACATTGAGAGACTAACCTTTGTAAAGATGAATCAAGCGTGGATCAGCCAGGATTTCTACATGACAGTGTAGTTACTCTTGATCATGTTCTTTGTTATTTTGAAACTGCCTCCCGTCTGATGCCCCGCACCTGCTGTCTCTGTTGCCATCTTCTCCTACTGTCACAATCTTGTGCTGTTACTGCCACTGCTGTTGCCACCCTCCGCTCTCTGTGACTGGGCCACTATGATGACTCCTCATGCTGTTGCCTCCCTCAACACTCTGTGACTGGGACTCTATGATGACTCCTTATGCTGTTGTCACTAGAGATGAGCGAACACCTGGATGTTCGGGTTCGAGAAGTTCGGCCGAACTTCCCGAAAATGTTCGGGTTCGGGATCCGATCTCGACCTGAACTTTAACCCGAACCCCATTGAAGTCAATGGGGACCCGAACTTTTGGGCACTAAAAAGTCTGTAAAATAGTCCAGGAAATGGCTAGAGGGCTGCAAAAGGCAGCAAAATGTAGGTAAATGCCTGGCAAACAAATGTGGATAGGGAAATGAATTAAAATAAAATAAAAAAAATAAAAATTAACCAATATCAATTGGAGAGAGGTCCCACAGCAGAGAATCATGCGTTATATCACCCACCACTGGAGTAGGCCACTTTCAGTTATTTAGTCCCCAGCACCCAGACAGAGGAGAGAGGTCCCACAGCAAGGAATAAGGTGTCATATCACCCACCACTGGAGAAGGCCACTTCCAGATATTTAGGCCCCAGCACCCAGACAGAGGAGAGAGGTCCCACAGCAAGGAATCATGTGTCATATCACCCACCACTGGAGAAGGCCACTCTCAGTTACTTCTGCCCAGCACCCAGACAGAGGAGAGGTTCATTCAACTTTGGGTTGCACCGCAAGATCATGGTAAAGTTAAAAAAATGAGGATTCAATAAAGAAGTGCCACGGAGTACAAGAATACATGGTTGAGGGGGAGGCAGTTATAAATGTCTATTCTGCACAAGGGAGGGACAGGTCCTGTGGGATCCATGCCTGGTTCATTTTTATCAACGTCAGCTTGTCCACGTTGGCTGTGGAAAGGCGGCCGCGTTTGTCAGTAATGACGCCCCCTGCCGTGCTGAATAAACGTTCAGACAAAACGCTGGCCACCGGGCAGGCCAGCACCTCCAAGGCATAAAATGCTAACTCTGGCCACGTGGACAATTTGGAGACCCAGAAGTTGAATGGAGCCGAACCATCAGTCAGTACGTGGAGGGGTGTGCAGACGTACTGTTCAACCATGTTAGTGAAATGCTGCCTCCTGCTAACACATTCCGTATCAGGTGGTGGTGCAGTTAGCTGTGGCGTGGAGACAAAACTTTTCCACATTTCTGCTCTCAGAGGAGCTGGCCGTGACACAGCTGCGTTGTAGACCTCTTGCTCCTCCTCTGCCTTCGCCTTGGGCTTCCACCTGTTCCCCTGTGACATTTGGGAATGCTCTCAGGAGCGCGTCTACCAGTGGGCGCTTGTACTCGTGCATCTTCCTATCACGCTCCAGTGCAGGAAGTAAGGTGGGCACATTGTCTTTGTACCGGAGATCCAGCAGAGTGGCAACTCAGTAGTCCGCACACGTTAAAATGTGGGCAACTCTGCTGTCGTTGCGCAGGCACTGCAGCATGTAGTCCCTCATGTGTGCCAGACTCCCCAGAGGTAAGGACAAGCTGTCCTCTGTGGGAGGCGTATCGTCATCGTCCTCCGTATCCCCCCAGCCACGCACCAGTGATGGGCCTGAGCTGTGTCGGGTGCCACCCCGCTGTGAACCTGCTTAATCCTCATCCACCTCCACCTCCTCCTCATCCTCCTCGTCCTCCAGTAGTGGGCCCTGGCTGGCCACATTTGTACCTGGCCTCTGCTGTTGCAAAAAACCTCCCTCTGAGCCACTTCTAACAGACTGGCCAGAAAGTGCTAAAAATGACCCCTCATCCTCCTCCTCCTCCTCGGCCACCTCCTCTTCCATCATCGCCCTAAGCGTTTTCTCAAGGAGACATAGATGTGGTATTGTAACGCTGATAACAGTGTCATCGCCACTGGCCATGTTGGTGGAGTACTCAAAACAGCGCAACAGGGCACACAGGTCTCGCATGGAGGCCCAATCATTGGTGGTGAAGTGGTGCTGTTCTGCAGTGCGACTGACGCATGTGTGCTGCAGCTGAAACTCCACTATGGCCTGCTGCTGCTCGCACAGTCTCTCCAGCATGTGCAAGGTGGAGTTCCACCTGGTGGGCACGTCGCATATGAGGCGGTGACCTGGAAGGCCGAAGTTACGCTGTAGCGCAGACAGGCGAGCAGTATGTGAACGCCGGAAGTGCGCACAGATGGCCCGCACTTTATGCAGCAGCTCTGACATGTAGGGGTAGTTGTGAATGAACTTCTGCACCACCAAATTCAGCACATGCGCCAGGCAAGGCATGTCCGTCAAACCGGCTAGTCCCAGAGCTGCGATGAAATTTCGTCCATTATCGCACACCACCAGGCCGGGCTTGAGGCCCACCGGCAGAAACCACTCGTCGGTCTGTTGTTCAATACCCCGCCAGAACTCCTGAGCGGTGTGGGGCCTGTCCCCCAAACATATGAGTTTCAGATTGGCCTGCTGACATTTACCCCAGGCTGTGCTGAAGTTGGTGGTGAAGGTGTGTGGCTGACTGGATGAGCTGGTGGAAGCAGAGGAGGAGGAAGCCGAGTAGGAGGAGGAGGCTACAGGAGGCAAAGAATGATGCCCTGCGATCCTTGGGGGCGGAAGGACGTGCACCAAGGAACTCTCCGCCTGGGGCCCAGCCGGCACTAGATATAGCGTCCCTGGCCGTGCTGACTGGTCCACGTATCTGTGGTTAGGTGGACCTTGCCACAGATGGCGTTGCGCAGTGCACACTTGATTTTATCGGATTCTTGGTTGTGCAGGGAAGGCACGGCTGTCTTGGAGAAGTTATGGCGGCTGGGAAAAACATACTGTGGGACAGCCATCGCCATCAGCTGTTTAAAGCTGTCTGTGTCCACCAGCCTAAATGACAGCATTTCAAATGCCAGTAGTTTAGAAATGCTTGCATTCAGGCCCAGGGCTCGAGGGTGGCTAGGTGGGAATTTACACTTTCTCTCCAAGGTTTGTGAGATGGAGAGCTGAACGCTGCCGTGTGACATGGTGGAGATGCTTGGTGACGCAGGTGGTGTTGTCGGTGGCACATCCTCTGTTTGGTGGGCGGCAGGTGCCAACATTCCTCCGAAGACGGAGGAAGAGGCAGAGACAGCAGCAGAAGAGGGAGCAGGGGGAGCCAGAGTGAGTTCCTTGTTTTTAAGGTGTTTACTCCACTGCAGTTCATGCTTTGCATGTAGATGCCTGGTCATGCAGGTTGTGCTAAGGTTCAGAACCTTAGTGCCTCGCTTCAGGCTCTGAAGGCACAGCGTGCAAACCACTCGGGTCTTGTCGTTAGCACATTGTTTAAAGAAGTGCTATGCCAGGGAACACCTTGAAGCTGCCTTTGGGGTGCTCGGTCCCTGGTGGCGGTGGCCAGTAGCAGGCGAACTCTTGGCGGCGGCTGTTCTGCTTTTGCCCCCTGCTCCCTCTTTTGCTACGCTGTTGGTTCGGTCTCACCACTGCCTCTTCCTCTGAACTATAAAAGTCAGTGGCACGACCTTCATTTCATGTGGGGTCTAGGACCTCATCGTCCCCTGCATCGTCTTCCACACAGTCTTCCTCCCTGACCTCCTGTTCGGTCTGCACACTGCAAAAAAACGCAGCAGTTGGCACCTGTGTTTCGTCATCATCAGAGACGTGCAGACTCCGATGAGGTCGTATTCCCATGTCCTCATCATCAGGAAACATCAGTGGTTGTGCATCATTACATTCTATGTCTTCCACCAATGGGGAAGGGCTAGGTGGATTCCCTTGGGAAACCCTGCCAGCCCAGTCTTCAAACAGCATAAGAGACTGCTGCATAACTTGAGGCTCTGACAGTTTCCCTGATATGCATGGGGGTGATGTGACAGACTGATGGGCTTGGTTTTCAGGCGCTTTCTGCAGAAGACTAGGTGGGAGATAATGTTGTGAACGTGCTGGATCCACTGTCAGCCACCCAATTGACTAGCGCCTTTACCTGCTCAGGCCTTACCATCCTTAGAACGGCATTGGGCCCCACCAAATATCGCTGTAAATTCTGGCGGGTACTGGAACCTGAGGTAGTTGGTTCACTAGGACGTGTGGGTGTGGCAGAATGGCCACGTCCTCTCCCAGCACAAAAGGGTCCACTAACACCACCACAACTGCGTCCGCATCCCTTACTAGATGTTTTCCTCATTGTTACCGTTCACCAAGCACCACAATAAGAAAAAAAATACTTGGCCCAATGTATTGATTTCAAATTCAGGCCTTTTTTTACAGGCACCTAACACTATCTGCCTATTTATTTATGTAGTGTATTACAAAAATCCAGGCACAGCAGTAACCACTGATGTAGGGGAATATCTCTTTTAGGGCTAGTATTTAGGCCCTGGATGAAAGGTATCCTTTTATAGACAGATTTACACTTGGAGATGCACAGTAGCGTGTGAAAAAATATGTAGGATTATGCCTTCAGCAATTGTATTTTAACACTTTGTGTTAAAATGGGAGATGCACGGTAGCATGTGAAGTTATTGAGGATGACCCTCTCAGCACTTGTATATACACCTTGGGTGTAATATACCCTTTTACGGACAGATTAACACTTGGCCTGCAACAGCTGGAACACCAGATTCAGGGTATTGCTATTTTGGCAATTGAATTTCACCCCAGAACAAAATATACCCTGTTACGGACAGATTTAAACTAGGCCTGCAACTGCTGGAACACCAGATTTAGGGTATTGCTATTTTGGCAATTGAATTTCACCCCAGAACAAAATATATGTTTTGGCGACACTATTATACTTTGCCAGCCAGTGCTGGGACACCAGATTCACGGAATTACTATTTTGGCAATTGAATTTCTCCCCAGAACAAAATATACCCTGTTACGGACAGATTTAAACTAGGCCTGCAACTGCTGGAACACCAGATTCAGGGTATTGCTATTTTGGCAAATGAATTTCACCCCAGAACAAAATATCTGTTTTGGCGGACACTATTATACTTTGCCAGCCAGTGCTGGGACACCAGATTCAGGGTATTTCTATTTTGGCAATTGAATTTCACAAAATGGCCACCGATCACCCCAGAAAAAGTGACAGAAAAACGCTCTGTGCAGCCTAAAAACCAGTAAGCAAGTAACTAGCAGAAGTTGAATCATTCACAGCTGTAGATCGATCAGTTCATTAGGTGCTGTTGCTGACTTTTCCCTGCCTAATCTCGCCCTCACAGAAGCTGCGTCCTCTCCCTACACTAATCAGAACAGTGTGACGTGCGGCGCTACGTGACTCCAGCTTAAATAGAGGCTGGGTTACATGCTGCACTTGGCCAATCACAGCCATGCCATTAGTAGGCATGGCTGTGATGGCTTCTTAGGGCAAGAAGTAAAACGCTAGCTGATTGGCTGCTGTGCAGCCCTTCAGAAAGCGGGAAAAAATCGCCGAACACCGGACCCGAACCCGAACTTTTTTGAAAATGTTCTGGTCCGGGTCCATGTCACGAACACCCCAAAATTCGGTACGAACCCGAACTATGCTCGAACTGTTCGCTCAACACTAGTTGTCACCCTCACCACTCTGTGACTGGGCCACTAGTGTCCCTGTTTGAACTTGTTGACATCAAAGTTTATTTTGCCATCCTCTTGATCTGTCAGAAGAACTGAACAATGAAAACCACAACGGATCCTGTCTTTGGATCAACCATAAGGCCTTCATCCCATGGTCAGTGTTTTGTATCAGAATTTGCTCATGATTTGGAAGCTAAAAGCAGGAGTTGATCCCAAACACAGGAGACATGCAAATACTTCCTTCACGTGTCATCTCTGTTTTGGACCCACTCCTGTTGTTTTTGGCCTTACCAATAGTGATTAATTACTGACCAAATACTGACTGTGTGAAGTTGGATTCTCAAAAGACAGGATCTACTTGAATCAATGTCTTACACACCAGCTTCTCCAGCAATCTATGTGGAAACAGGAGACAGTGTAAAATGAGACAGCTCATTCACTGTATAGTAGAATCTTGGGCCACTGCACAGTTAAGTACATTATACCTGATGCAAACATTGACCTGTAAGGCTGAGTTCACACTTCAGTTAATTGGTAAGTTAATTCCAGCAGTTAATGAATGTCGAGACAAGATCTGGAGCCAATCCTACTCTCAGATAAGGTATCATGAAAAGATCTGCCCAGTTTTGTGTTTTGGACCCGTGACTGGCCAAATAAGGGACAAATGAACTGAGCCTAATAGTTACCCATGCCAATGCTCATGTCTATATATTGTCTGTGACCCTGTCATAATGACGCACTCTAGCTGTTTCACTACCAAAAAGGATCAGCTATGCATGTTGCTGCAATGCACAGTGATGTACATCAAGATACACTCTCCCTGAAGTCCAGGATATAGCTGATTTAGCAAACTTTGTGATTAATTAATTCAGAACAAAGCAAATTTTTTGGGAAAAGTTGGTGAAACGTTCAAATCGAATATTTTAAAACTTTGCTTGTCTCTAGTAGTGGCAGTAGGGGGAGCAGCAGCCCCAACATCAGCAGGAAGAAAAATTGCAACAGGTTCATCTTTCCTGCCTTAATTCAGTCACTACTGACCTGAAATTTAAATGTAAAATGGGTGGGCACCATTATGCAAAATTAATAGGGTTCACAAAGGTTCAAGCACCACTGTAGATTCCTTGAGACATACTGAGTGTTATGGTTGAGGGGACTGACCGGGAGAATCTCCAACAAGCGCTCCAATGGCCTAAAATAAAAAAACTAACAAAAAAACAACAAAAAACAATTCTATACTTACCACATTCTATAGCACAGTTTTCTTTGTAAGCGGAAGAGGTGTTTTTGTTTTGTTTGTTTTGTTTTTTTGGTTTGTGAGAACGCACAAAGTGTGCTAAAGTATAGCAATGGCTGAGTGCAGCCAGGATACCTCTCTAATCTGCCCAAGGTTCGGACAAGTCCGGCTATGTGCCTATTTTGGAGACCCAAAAGTGAAATGGGGCAGACCCATCAGTTACGTGCAGACGTGTGGACATGTATTGTCCACCATGTTGCTAAAACGCTGCCTCCTGCTAAGATGGTTAGTGTTGATCACAAATATTCGAATTGCAAATTTTTATTGTGAATATTGGCACTTCGAAAATCGCAAATATTTAGAATATTGTGATATTTATTGGTAATTTCGAATATTCGAGATTTTTTTTTTAAACAGTACACATGATCCCTCCCTGCTTCTAGCTTGTGGGCCAATGAGAAGGCTGCAATATCTTTGATTTTAGGAGTAGTGTTGCAATTGGTGCCACCTCACACTACATAGACCAGTTGTTTATTCCATGGGCACAGGGCCTGTCATAAACTAGCAATGCTGGCAATGTTATACTCCTAACTGTACCACAGAGTGGCCAGCAGAGACTTAATAATGGTTGTGCCAGCTCCAATAAAATTAATAACATTGCTAGCACTCTCAGCAAGATAACACTCAATGGTAGCAACCTAGACTGCACCTAATTGTGCACCAATGAACTCCTAGTTTTGCACAGCAGTACCACACATGCAAACGTCTCTTACACCTGATCCTTAATGTAGCCTAGCTATCCTCAGGTTTATGACAGGCCCTGCGCCCATGGAATAAACAAATGGTCTATGTAGTGTGAGGTGGCACCAATTGCAAGTGAGGAACCGTTACCCCCTCCTCATTCCTGATAGTTTTAACCTATCCCTGTAGGTCTTGTGATTTTAGATTTGTAACAATAAAGATATTTAGTTTAGGACCCCTACAGGGATCTTTGTTGGTCCACTGACTGAATTGAGTATTTGTGATAGAGAGGGTGATACTTTCCTTATCTTGCTTATTCAGCCTTTTGGTACAGTTGTGTTCAAAATTATTCAACCCCCACTGACATTGAGTGTTTTGGCCAGTTTGACATTGATTTTAATCATTTCAGTCATCTTGTTTACAATTAAATCAAAGAGGCCCTTGTAAGTCAGACAAATATAACATAACATTTATAATGAAACTAGACATTAAGCCCGTTATAAAAACGGGCGCTAGAACAGTAGTGTATAAACATTAGTAGAATCAGTCTATATTAAATAGTAAGATAATTTAACCACATTGTATTTATTGTTTTATTTTCTTTTGTCAAAAATATTTTGGAAAGAAGTCAAAAGTAAATTAATAATAAAAATAAAATGGAAACGTATATATGACGATACAGTAAGTATAGTTTGTAACAATCTGCAATATACAATACCTGAATCAGATATTCAGGAAAAAGGTATTTTTCAACCTCTTGAAATTTTTCTATAAAATTTCTTTATACACAACATTTTTTGTAAATATTCTATCTGAATTTGGCAACAGTTTGCCTTGATCAGGACCATCTACAACCTTTACAACCACATCTGAAAAAGTTCTAACTCTAGATAATGCAACATATAACTGACTGTGGCAGAATACTGGTTCTGGCAAGTAAATGCCAACTTTTTCTAAGGTTTGCCCCTGAGCTTTATTAATTGTCATGGCAAAGGCTAATGCAACTGGAATTTGTCATCTTCTTAAGGTAAATGGCAAATTAGTAGAGGATGGAGCTAAATCAATACGTGAAATAAAGACCAAGTCCCCTTCCGCTGAACCTGTTATTACTTGAGCAATAATGAGGTTTCTTTTCAAGTCTTTAACAAAGAGGCGGGTTCCATTGCACAATCCTCTTTTAGTGTTTATATTTCTAAGGAGCATAATTATTGCTCCCTTTTTAAGGTTCAGTTTATGCCTCGGCATTCCTGTTGGAGTTAGCTCATTAAGAAGCTCAATATGGATAGTTCTGAATATCTTCCTCAGTTGAGTCATCAATTGAGTTTGAGCTAAGGAATGTCACAGTATCTCCTTCCAAAATGTTTAGCACCTCTTCATTTATGCTATCAACATCAGAATTCTTTGGGCAAAGAATACATTTTTTTGTTATCTTTGAGACATCAGCAACTAAAATTCTTTCTCCAAAAAAGTTGTTGACAATATTTCCTGTACATAAAATTTTTGAAGGGATTTCAATTATGTCTTCAGGCAAACCGTTCAATGTGTGGTATATCACCATTCCCAACTTGGATCAACCAATTGCTGAATTCAGTATCAACAGAACGGATATTGTTTGTAAGGTTAAGTATTTGGAAGTTTTGCCACAGTTTTTTCAATATTATACTTTATACATGCTTCAACAATTTTTGTCCGGTCACCATGAGGAACCACTGGAAGTGTTTGCCGAAAATCTCCACCAAGTAATAAAACTTTTCCTCCAAAGGGTTTCTGGTTATCCATTATTTCTTTTAGCAGTTTGTCAACCACTGTAAGAGCAATAGACGGGGCCATTGTACACTCATCCCAAATGAGCACTGTAGATGATCTCAAATTTTCAGCATCAGCAGAATTGAGACGCATATTTGATATTGAGTTCTCAACTATCGGAACAGGTAATTTGAACTGAGAGTGGTATGTTCTTCCACCCTCAAGAAGATTGGCTGCTATACCTGTTGAGGCTACAGGGAGTGCAATGTTACCTTCTCCACGAACTGTGCTGAGAAGGGTTTTGTAAAGATACGTTTTACCACTACCTCCTGGACCATCCAAGAAAAAACAACGGTTGCAAAGGTTTTCATTTTTGCTTGCAGACAATATTTTTTCTGAAGCTCTTTTTTGTTCTCTGTTTAATGTTTTCTCCATTTCTTCAGCTCTGTATTTTTGTAACTCCTTATCATACATATTCCAAAGTTGATCAGTATTTGGCATTGTGGAAGGCAATCCAAAATCTTCACAGTTTTTGCCATGTAGTACCAGAATGTTGGCTATTTCTTTAAGTGTGATCTTACGACAGATTGTTGTTGTTTATGTTTGTGAACTAAATCTTCAATTAGATATTGCTCATATTTTAGAAAAAGTGCATTCATATTTTGTAATGATGCAAAAACGCAGACATATGCAAATAATTCCCTAAGTTGTTTAGGCATTGTAAAGTGGACAGCATCTTCCAGAGTGTTCTCCCACACATCGTCATCATTAATAAGTCCTTTTGCTTTTGCAGCCTCTTGGAAAGTGGGATAGACATTACCATGTACTGTCCTCAGATCTTCAAAGGATACTGCACCAGCCACATGCAGCAATAGTAGACGCAGACAGTAACGCTCTGCATCTGATATTAAGTTGACAGAATACATTCGTCCAATAATTTTTTCTGCACCACGTTGACGCAATTTCCAACAACAATTTTGAGAGTCAAACACATAATGCAAAGGAATGTCCAAATATAATATATTCTTTGCTTCCTCTTTTTGTTGATTCAATTTGAACCAAGCTGTCAATTGAGTATTACGGTTTAAAGCTCTCTGTACCGCTGTGGTAATGTCATTTGGGTTGAAAAAAACTGATTGTTCTTCAGGTAGATGCACTGCTAATCTATGGATGGTATGGGATTGATAATGCATTTTAAACCCATGCAAACGCCAAGCTGCTTCTGGAGCACTGACATACCTAGAATTAATAAAGGTGTTTATTTCATCATGATTCAAAGTACCATGTTCTTGAATGACAACATTTGCACAATCATGACCTTTGTACACATATTTAAAAAGGTATTTGACACTTTTCACTGATGCACAAACTTCCACATTAATGTGGCAATTGTACTTCAACGCTAAGTAAGGATTATATGGTACAACCCAAGAATTATCAATATTCTTTCCGTTAAGGATTATAGTTTGGCCTGTATTTCTTCTCTTGTACTTTGGATAGCCATTGCTATTAGCAATAGTTTTTTGTTGGAATTCCTTCGGAAAATCCTTACAGCATTTGTCATTTGTCATACATGGAGAATTAGAATTGAGTGCTCCGCATGGTCCATGAATCATATGCTTTGTTACAATTGCATGTAAGCGAGGAGTGATTTCTATGTTAGGGATTTCAGCAGAGACAATTTTATCTATCAGTTCTTCATTTTTTGGTTTACAGCTTTCTTTAAGAATAAGAAGTATGTGAGCATGTGGTAAACCTCTCTTTTGAAATTCTATCATGTAGACCATTGCTTTTGGGACTCCACAAATATGTTTTTTACTGATGTCATCAATTAGAGCTTTGAGTTTTAGGTGAAATACTCTTGCAACTAAATGTGGTTGTCCATCAACAGTTTGTCTATGTTGTAGGTTATGTACAATCTCTTCCCATTTGGGATTGCATGTCATAGTAATAAAAAGATCTGGTTTTCCATATTTTCTGACAATTGCCATAGCATCTTGATAATTTTGTTGCATGTTTCTGGGGCTCCCTGCAAATGAAAAAGGCAAAATATACATTTTTCCAGGACTCAGGCCTGCTTCATTGGCTTCATGAAACAAATGATCCATTAATCCAGAGTATTTTTCAACACTCAATTTAGGCTGATTTTGACGTATATAATTGAGTCTGTTGGCTTCTGTTTTTACATATGCATCAACTATATATTGCTGTGTAAGGCGGCCTGCATTTAAAATTGGATCAAAATCCTCTCTAATGGAAAGACGGTAACTGTAGTATTGCATTTGAGTGACTCTAACTCTAGGATTATGTGACTGGTTTGGTAAATTTAATAAAGCTTGTGGTCTGTTTTGCAATGGAATGTCAATTCCCCAGCTTTGATCCCCATAGGGGAATAACAATGGATAAACCATGGGTTCCAAATTAGGATCAAGGACACTAATTCTTTGTGTTTTTTTTTTATTTGTATAATATTCACTTGGTTTGCAGTGTATAAGAAGATCTCTTTTAAGTGGTGGTTCTCCATCATCATTTTGAAAAATAAAAGCAACCTCATTATATTTTTGTGCGTTATAGCGCCTTTGGTCATTTTTGCGATCTTGTACTATTGTCATGGACACTTCCTTAATAACATTGTCATTTTTGGCGGCATTCTCTTCATATTCTTTTTCAACTTGGTACAACATTTTGCAGGCCTCGGCAAAAGGATTGAATTGTTCCATAAATGTACTTAATGTTTGCATAAGCTCTGTATTTATTCCTGAGTTGGCAGAAATTTGCATTCTTTGTTCTGCAGCTTCAGAGGGATCTAAAATGTATAATTGTGCAAACTGTCTGTTTTCACCCTGTTGAGGATGCAGTGTTCCTGCTCTGTGACAAATCGAACCATGGATTCGAAAACAGTATGGCCCATAGCCAGAAGGCGGACTAATGTTAGCTCCCATAGATGCAAATGCTAGAGCACTATTTATTGACCTTATATTTTGCATGAAATTCTTGCTGTAATGATGCTGACCCATCATGAGCTGCTGTATAAACGGATTTGTTCGAATTGGTTGAATATTTACTTTTCCTTTTCAGCAACACTGTGTAAATTTTTGATCAGATGGTCTTTCTCCTTCAAAATGTTTTGCTTGACAAAAATTGCATATCTGATTTAAATCTCCACATGTGTGGGGTATAATGTTACCCTCATTAATATTAACTATATCATTTATCATTGCCATTCTTTCTATTGTTGCCCGTGATTCGTTATTTTCCACTCGTTTACTTCGGGCCAGTCTCTGTAATTGTGCTTGCCGCAAACATTGTAATTGTCGTTCTTCTGATGTAAGACTTGCTCTCCTAGCTTTTTCTCTTTCAGCATGTCTCTTACGTTTTTGTCTTTCTCTTATATCATTTATCTTCTCCTGTGTGGCTGTTGATAAATGTGTTGTGTCTGTTTGTAGATCTGTTATCCTGCCTCTTTTTATTGCTTGTTGCTGACGTAGTGTTGCTCTCCTAGTTCTGTGTGCTTTCACATTTTTCTGACGCTCATTTTTTTTTTCTTCAATAGATCTATTTGCTCGTCTTTGTCTTTCTCTTAGACATTGTTTTTTACGCTGATTTTCCTGTTCTTCTATAGATCTATTTGCTCTTCTGAATCTTTCTATTTTAGCGTTTTTGTGACACTCATTTTCTTTTTCTTGAATTTATCTATTTGCTCGTTTTTTTCTTTGTTTTTCAGCCTTTCTTTTTTTGATTTTTACTTGCTGACTTGACTGTTTCTCCAGGAGAATTTGGTTATGTAGGGTTTCATTGTCTGTGTCTTTTGTCCTACTTGATGTGTTCTTTTTTTTGGGTGGCATGTTGTTAGTAAAAAGTCCAAGTAATATAGGCTTGTACTTTTATAATTTTATATTATTTTCTCTTACTGTAATACTGAGTTATATGTAGCTGTAATATGCAGCTGTAATAACAGGCACTGTGACTGGTGCCTGATATGACTGCCACTGACTGGTAGTGCTGAGACCACTTGCACTGTGACTGGTGACTGATACAGCTGTCACTGACTGGTGGTGCTGAGATCACTGGCGCTGTGACTGGTGGCTAATACGACTGGCACTGACTGGTGGTGCTGAGAGCACTGGCACTGTGACTGGTGGCTGATACGGCTGGCACTGACTGGAGATGCTGAGACCACTGGCACTGTGACTGGTGGCTGACAGAGCTGGCACTGACTGGTGGTGCAGAAACCACTGTCACTGTCACTGGTGGCTAATACGCTTGGCACTGACTGGTGTTGCTGAGACTGCTGTCACTGTGACTGGTGGCTAATACGGCTGGCACTGACTGGTGGTGCTGAGACCACTGGCACTGTGACTGGTGGCTGAGATGGCTGGCACTGACTGGTGGAGCTGAGACTGCAGCTGATGGCTAAAACAGCTGGTGCTGACTGGTGGCTAAGACGAATGGCAGTGCCACGTGGTGCTGAGACTGCTGGCACTGTGACTGGTGGCTGATACAGCTGGCACTGACTGGTGGTGCTGAGACCACTGGCACTGTGACTGGTGGCTGACACAGCTGGCACTGATTGGTGGTGCTAATACGGCGGGCACTGTGACTGGTGGGTGATACGGCTGGCACTGACTGCTGGCACTGACTGGTGGTGCTAAGAGCACTGGCACTGTGACTGGTGGTGCTAAGAGCACTGGCACTGTGACTGGTGGTGCTGAGACCACTGGCACTGTGACTGGTGGCTGATACAGCTCGCACTGACTGCTGGCACTGACTGGTGGTGCTGAGAAGGCGGGCACTGTGACTGGTGGCTGATAGAGCTGGCACTAACTGGTGGTGCTGAGACCACTGGCACTGTGACTGGTGGCTGATAGGGCTGGCACTGACTGGTGGCTCATACAGCTGGCACTTACTGTTGGTGCTCAGACCACAGGCACTGTGACTGGTGGCTAATACACTTGGCACTGACTGGTGGTGCTGAGACTGCTGTCACTGTGACTGGTGGCTGATATGGCTGGCACTGACTGGTGGTGCTCAGACCACAGGCACTGTGACTGGTGGCTAATACACTTGGCACTGACTGGTGGTGCTGAGACTGCTGTCACTGTGACTGGTGGCTGATACGGCTGGCACTGACTGGTGGTGCTGAGACCACTGGCACTGACTGGTGGTGCAGAGTTTGCAGCTGATGGCTGAAACAGTTGGCGCTGACTGGTGGCTGAGACGACTGGCAGTGCCACGTGGTGCTGAGACTGGCACTGTGACTGGTAGCTGATACATCTGGCACTAACTGGTGCTGCTGAGACCACTGGCACTGTGACTGGTGGCTGATACAGCTGGCACTGACTGCTAGGACTGACTGGTGGTGCTGAGACTGTGGGCACTGTGACTGGTGCCTGAGATGGCTGGCATAAACTGCTGGCACTGACTGGTGGTGCTAAGACTGCAGCTGATTGCTGAAACAGCTGGCGCTGACTGGTAGCTCAGACGACTGGCAGTGCCATGTGGTGCTGAGACTGCTGGCACTGTGACTGGTGGCCGATACCTCTGGCACTAACTGGTGGTGCTGAGACCACTGGCACTGTGACTGGTGGCTGATACAGCTGGCACTGATTGGTGGTGCTAATACGGCGGGCACTGTCACTGGTGGCTGATAGAGCTGGCACTAACTGGTTGTGCTGAAACCACTGTCAGTGTGACTGGTGGCTAATACGCTTGGCACTGACTGTTGATGCTGAGACTGCTGTCACTGTGACTGGTGGGTGATACGGCTGGCACTGATTGCTGGCACTGACTGGTGGTGCTGAGACCACTGGCACTGTGACTGGTGGCTGATACAGCTCGCACTGACTGCTGGCACTGACTGGTGGTGCTGAGACAGCGGGCACTGTGCCTGGTGGCTGATAGAGCTGGCACTAACTGGTGCTGCTGAGACCACTGGCACTAACTGGTGCTGCTGAGACCACTGGCACTAACTGGTGCTGCTGAGACCACTGGCACTAACTGGTGCTGCTGAGACCACTGGCACTAACTGGTGCTGCTGAGACCACTGGCACTGTGACTGGTGGCTGATAGGGCTGGCACTGACCGCTGTTACTGTGACTGGTTGACAATGATTGATGGCTGACAATTATTGCTGGCACTGATTGGTGGTGCTGGCTAATACTGCTGGCTGCAGCTGCAGTGTGTATATGAGAGCAATTTCTGTCATGTAATGGCGGCGCTTCTTATGCACTCTGCTTCTTATGCACTCTGCTCCAACTGACACCACACACCATAAGAGGCGGTTATTGGCCAGCGGCGCAGTTGTGGGGATGGTGTAATTGGACGGCTCCATGCTGTGGGCGGTCCATACATCGTGTGGTGCGCTGTGTTTATTGGCTGGCGCAATTGTGGGCGGTCCGGGCGGCGACATTGATTGGACGGCCGCGCTGCTGTGGGCTGTCCGGGCTGCATGTGATGCGCCCTGTTTTTATTGGCCAGCGGCGCAGTGCGCCGTGTGTTTATTGGCTGGCGCAATTGTGGGCGGTCCGGGCGGCGACAATGATTGGACGGCCGCGCTGCTGTGGGCTGTCCGGGCTGCATGTGATGCGCCCTGTTTTTATTGGCCGCCGGCGCGGTGTGCCGTATGTTTATTGGCTGGCGCAATTGTGGGCGGTCCGGGCGGCGACATTGATTGGACGGCCACGCTGCTGTGGGCTGTCCGGGCTGCATGTGATGCGCCCTGTTTTTATTGGCCGGCGGCGCGGTGCGCCGTGTGTTTATTGGCTGGCGCAATTGTGGGCGGTCCGGGCGGCGACATTGATTGGACGGCCGCGCTGCTGTGGGCTGTCCGGGCTGCATGCGATGCGCCCTGTTTTTATTGGCCGGCGGCGCGGTGCTTTGGGCGGTCCCTGCTGTGTGTGTGCTGATTGGTTTGTGCGCCGCGCATGCGCACTTCACTAATCGGCACACACGCACGGACAACAGCCCTGAGCACGCACACAGGGCTTTTATTAGTATAGATAATCACAAATGTCTTTTCTGTGCTCACATCATTATCAGTTTTATTCAACCCCCAAGTGACATTCAATCTTAGTACTTAGTACAACATCATTTTCCTGTTATAACAGCTTTTAAACGTGAAGCATAGCTTGACACAAGTGTCTTGCAGCGATCTACGGGTATCTTCGCCCATTCTTCATGGGCAAAAGCCTCCAGTTCAGTCACATTCTTAAGCTTGCGTGCTGCAACTGCTTTCTTTAAGTCCCACCAGAGGTTCTCAATCGGATTTAAGTCTGGTGACTGCGATGGCCACTTCACAATGTTCCAGCCTTTATTCTGCAACCATGCTCTAGTGGACTTGGAGGTATACTTGGGATCATTGTCCTGTTGAAAGGTCCAACGTCTCCCAAGCCTCAGGTTTGTGACGGACTGCATCACATTTTCATCCAATATCTCCTGGTACTGAAGAGAATTCATGGTACCTTGCACACGCTGAAGCTTCTCTGTACCTGTAGAAGCAAAACAGTCCCAAAGCATGATTGACCCCCCGCCATGCTTCACAGTAGGCAAGGTGTTCTTTTCTTCATAGGCCTTGTTCTTCCTCCTCCAAACATAGCGTTGATCCATGGGCCCAAACAGTTCTAATTTTGTTTCATCAGTCCACAGAACACTATTCCAAAACTTTTGTGGTTTGTCCACATGACTTTTGGCATACTGCAGTCGACTCTTCTTATTCTTTGAAGACAGCAAGGGGGTGCGCCTGGGAGTTCTGGCATGGAGGCCTTCATTACGCAGTGTGCGCCTTATTGTCTGAGCTGAAACTTCAGTACCCGCATCTGACAAATCATTTTTCAGTTCCTCAGCAGTCACATGGGGACTTTTCTCCACTTTGCACTTCAGGTAGCGCACAGCAGTCGAAGTCAGCATCTTCTTTCTGCCACGACCAGGTAGCGTTTCAACAGTGCCCTTTGCCTTGAATTTGCGAATGATGCTTCCTATGGTGTCTCTTGGTATGTTTAACATCTTTGCAATCTTCTTATAGCCATTGCCCTTCCTGTGAAGAGAAATCACCTCTTCTCTTGTCTTCCTGGACCATTCTCTTGACTTCACCATGTCTGTAAACACACTAGTAAATGTCTAGAAGGAGCTGAGTATCACAGTCACTTTACATCTGCCTAATTGGGGCTTATTATGCTTGATTGCTGTTCCTTGACATCCACAGGTGTTTTCAATACCTGATCGAAAACACTTGAATGAACCTCTGTTCTTAAGAGTGGTCGTCTTTAAGGGGTTGAATAATTGTGTCAATGAAGAAATCACAAAAAAAACATTTAATACTGTATTACAAAAACAATTGATGTCATTTTAGTTGCATTTGGTTCTTTAAAATCTATCTTTCCCATTTTCTGGGGAGTACCCAGGGGCACACAGCAAAAATTACATACTCTCCTCTCCTAACCTCCTCCCAACTAACTTACTTTGTCTGCCATCTACTATATATATGAGGTGGCAGATCCACCTAGTGATGACAATGTGTAAATGCAGATACCAGCTTGTTGTGAGGAGTTTGCAACTATTACAGAGAAAAATAGACAATAGTATAAGATGACATGTACAAAACTTTGAAGTGTCCCCTTTTCACAAGTAGTGGGACACTGCAGATGCTCAACAGACAGGATCCGTTCTTTGGGGGGTTATTGTTCTGACGGATCAGAGGATGGTCAAAATAAATCAGTGAAGTCATTGCATACTTACTGCTGACACCCTCTCCACTCTGTCAGGGGGGGGGGGGGCTCTACTTGTATAAGCGTTTAATAGAACAGATTCTGTATACATCTATGTGGAATCAGCTGACAACGGTGTAAAAGGAGTGCTCTCTTTCACGCTATAGTAAGATCTTGGGCCTTAGCACAGTTCTTTATACTTGGCTCTAACACACTTGAGTTATTTGGTCTTTTTTTGGCCCATAACTGCTCAAATAAGTGAAGTGTGCAGTGATTCTAATAGCGACGCCTGTCATACTGACTCACAGTATAATTTGACTATCACAGCAGACTCCCTAGGCGTGTTACTGCAAGGCACAGTGTTCTACAGTCCTATAAAGGCTCTCTGCAGCCAGGAAATAGCTGTTTTTTTCAGCTATTCAAATCTTTTTGGAAAATTCGGCTAACCGACTGAATCGAATTTTTGAGAAATTTGCTCATCTCTAGAGCCTAACACTCTCCCTCAGTGCATTAGCGTCCTGTTCCTACACTAGTCAGAGCCGAATGGTGGAGCATCATGTGATCTAGCATTTATACATGCAGGGTCAAATGGTATGCTGGCCAATCACAGCCATGCCAAAGCTTGGCATGGCTGTGCCTACAGCTTAAATGTTTGTTGATTGGCTGCACTGATTGGCAGCCTTTCAACAAGCTTTATTTAAACGAACAAGGATTTTCGCACCATAATGTTCGGTACAAGCACGAACAGGGCGGTCTGGGCTCACTCATCCCTATATATGACCTTTATCTTCTTCAGCAGTAGACCTCTGTAATGTAACCCCTATCCCATTGTCATTCTCCTTCAGATGGTCACAGTGTAAAACATAATTGGTAGCTGACATGAGTGAATGGTAAATAAGAGAGGTAGAGGCTACAGACACCTTTGGGGCATTTTTTTTCTTATTGCATTGCACTTATTTTAAGTTAAAAATATATATATTTTTTTAATTGGTCTTTATTTTAAATTTTGAACCCCTGTCTCTGTGCAGCCTTGAGATTCTCTAGTGACAGGTTCTAAATAGTGTTGAGCGAACAGTTCGAGCATCGTTCGGGTTCGAACCGAATTTTGGGGTGTCCGGGACACGGACCCGAACCCGGACATTTTCAAAAAAGTTCGGGTTCGGGTCCGTTGTTCGTCGATTTCTTCCCGCTTTCTGAAGGGCTGCACAGCAGCCAATCAGCTAGCGTTTTACTTCTTGCCCTAAGAGCCCATCACAGCCATGCCTACTAATGGCATGGCTGTGATTGGCCAAGTGCAGCATGTGACCCAGCCTCTATTTAAGCTGGAGTCACGTAGCGCCGCACGCCACACTGCTCTGACTAGTGTAGGGAGAGGACGCAGCTTCTGTGAGGGCGAGATTAGGCAGGGAAAAGTCAGCAACAGCACCTAATGAACGGATCGATCTACAGCTGAGAATCATTGAACTTCTGCTAGTTACTTGCTCGCTGATTTTTAGGCTGCACAGAGCGTTTTTCTGTCACTTATTTTCTGGGTTGATCGGCGGCCATTTTGTGACTTGTGGTGCACCAGAAGAAGCTGCCACCAAGTCCATCAATCCATCAATACTAGTCTTTTTTTGCTATATCCTACATCAGGGGCTTGGCTGTGCTAATTGTCACCCCTAGAAACTCAGGATAGCAATTTCTATATTTTATTAAGGGGTTAAATACAATTGCCCAAATACCAATCCCTAAATCTGGTGTTCCAGCTTTGGCTAGACAAGTATAATACTGTCTGCTGTCTGGCAAAGGCTAGATTATTTTCTGGGGTGAAATTCAATTCCTAAAATAGCAATACCATAAATCAGCGGTTTCAGCTGTGGCTGGCAAAATAGAATAGTGTCTGCCAAAACATATATTTTGTTCTGGGGTGAAATTAATCTGGCAAAATAGCAATACCCTGATTCTGGTGTCCCAGCAGTTGCAGGCCAAATTTCATAGTGTCCGCTAAAACATATATTTTGTTCTGGGGTGAAATTAATCTTGCAAAATAGAAATACCCTGATTCTGGTGTCCCAGCAGTTGCAGGCCAGATTTCATAGTGTCTGCCAAAACACATATTTTGTTCTGGGGTAAAATTAATTTTGCAAAATAGCAATACCCTGAATCTGGTGTCCCAGCAGTTGCAGGCCAGATTTCATAGTGTCTGCTAAAACATATATTTTGTTCTGGGGTGAAATTAATCTGGCAAAATAGCAATACCCTGATTCTGGTGTCCCAGCAGTTGCAGGCCAGATTTCATAGTGTCCGCTAAAACATATATTTTGTTCTGGGGTGAAATTAATCTTGCAAAATAGCAATACCCTGATTCTGGTGTCCCAGCAGTTGCAGGCCAGATTTCATAGTGTCCGCTAAAACATATATTTTGTTCTGGGGTGAAATTAATCTTGCAAAATAGAAATACCCTGATTCTGGTGTCCCAGCAGTTGCAGGCCAGATTTCATAGTGTCCGCTAAAACATATATTTTGTTCTGGGGTGAAATTAATCTTGCAAAATAGCAATACCCTGAATCTGGTGTCCCAGCAGTTGCAGGCCAGATTTCATAGTGTCCGCTAAAACATATATTTTGTTCTGGGGTGAAATTAATCTTGCAAAATAGCAATACTCTGATTCTGGTGTCCCAGCTGTTGCAGGCCAGATTTCATAGTGTCCACTAAAACATATATTTTGTTCTGGGGTGACATTCAATTGCCAAAATAGCAATACCCTGAATCTGTTGTCCCAGCTGTTGCAGGCCAAGTGTAAATCTGTCCATAAAAGGATACCTTTCATCCAGGGCCTAAATAATAGCCCTAAAAGAGATATTCCCCTAAATCAGTGGTTACTGCTGTGCCTGGATTAGTGTAATGCGCTACATAAACAAATAGGCAGATAGTGTTAGGTGATTGTAAAAAAAGGCCTGAATTTGAAATCAATACATTGGGCCAAATATTTTTTCCTTATTGTGGTGCTTGGTGAACGGTAACAATGAGGAAAACATCTAGTAAGGGACGCAGACGCGGTCGTGGTGGTGTTAGCGTACCCTCCGGTGCCGGGAGAGGACGTGGCCATTCTGCCACAGCCACACGTCCTAGTGAACCAACTACCTCAGGTTCCAGTACCCGCCAGAATTTACAGCGATATTTGGTGGGGCCCAATGCCGTTCTAAGGATGGTAAGGCCTGAGCAGGTACAGGCGCTAGTCAATTGGGTGGCCGACAGTGGATCCAGCATGTTTACAACATTATCTCCCACCCAGTCTTTTGCTGAAAGCGCACAGGTGACACCTGAAAACCAAGCCCATCAGTCTGTCACAGCACCCCCATGCATATCAGGGAAACTGTCAGAGCCTCAAGTTATGCAGCAGTCTCTTATGCTGTTTGAAGACTCTGCTGGCAGGGTTTCCCAAGGAAATCCACCTAGCCCTTCCCCAGTGGTGGAAGACATAGAATGCACTGATGCACAACCACTGATGTTTCCTGATGATGAGGACATGGGAATACCACCTCATCGGAGTCCGCACGTCTCTGATGATGACGAAACACAGGTGCCAACTTCTGCTTTCTGCAGTGTACAGACCGAACAGGAGGTCAGGGAGGAAGACTGTGTGGAAGACGATGCAGGGGACGATGAGGTCCTAGACCCCACATGGAATGAAGGTCGTGACACTGACTTTCATAGTTCAGAGGAAGAGGCAGTGGTGAGACTGAGCCAACAGCGTAGCAAAAGAGGGAGCAGGGGGCAAAGCAGACCAGCCGCCGCCAAGAGAGTTCGCCTGCTACTGGCCACCGCCACCAGGGACCGAGCACCCCAAAGGCAGCTTCAAGGAGTTTCCTGGCATGGCACTTCTTTAAACAATGTGCTGACGACAAGACCCGAGTGGTTTGCACGCTGTGCCATCAGAGCCTGAAGCGAGGCATTAACGTTCTGAACCTTAGCACAACCTGCATGACCAGGCATCTACATGCGAGACATGGGCTGCAGTGGAGTAAACACCTTAAAAGCAAGGAACTCACTCTGGCTCCCTGCTCCCTCTTCTGCTGCTGCCTCGGCCTCTTCCTCCGCCTCGGGAGGAATGTTGGCACCTGCCGCCCACCAAACAGAGGATGTGCCACCGACAACACCACCTGCGCCACCAAGCATCTCCACCATGTCACACGGCAGCGCTCAGCTCTCCATCTCACAAACCTTGGAGAGAAAGCGTAAATTCCCACCTAGCCACCTCGAGCTCTGGGCCTGAATGCCAGCATTTCTAAACTACTGGCCTTTGAAATGCTGTCATTCAGGCTGGTGGACACAGACAGCTTCAAACAGCTGATGTCCATGGCTGTCCCACAGTATGCTGTTCCCAGCCGCCACTACTTCTCCAAGACAGCCTTGCCTTCCCTGCACAACCAAGTATCCGATAAAATCAATTGTGCACTGCGCAACGCCATCTGTGGCAAGGTCCACCTAACCACAGATACGTGGACCAGTAAGCACGGCCAGGGACGCTATATCTCCCTAACTGCACACTGGGTAAATGTAGTGGCGGCTGGGCCGCAGGCGGAGAGTTCCTTGGCGCACGTCCTTCCGCCGCCAAGGATCGCAGGACATCATTCTTTGTCTCCTGTAGCCTCCTCCTCCTACTCGGCTTCCTCCTCCTCTGCTTCCACCAGCTCATCCAGTCAGCCACACACCTTCACCACCAACTTCAGCACAGCCCGGGTAAACGCCAGCAGGCCATTCTGAAACTCATATGTTTACGGGACAGGCCCCACACCGCGCAGGAGTTGTGGCGGGGTATTGAACAACAGACCGACGAGTGGTTTCTGCCAGTGGGACTCAAGCCCGGCCTGGTGGTGTGCGATAATGGGCGAAATCTAGTCGCAGCTCTGGGACTAGCCGGTTTGACGGACATCCCTTGCCTGGCGCATGTGCTGAATTTGGTGGTGCAGAAGTTCATTCACAACTACCCTGACATGTCAGAGCTGCTGCATAAAGTGAGGGCCGTCTGTGCGCGCTTCCGGCGTTCACATCCTGCCGCTGCTCGCCTGTCTGCGCTATAGCGGAACTTCGGCCTTCCCGTTCACCGCCTCATATGCGACGTGCCCACCAGGTGGAACTCCACCTTGCACATGCTGGATAGACTGTGCGAGCAGCAGCAGGCCATAGTGGAGTTTAAGCTGCAAGCGTCAGTCGCACTGCGGAACAGCACCACTTCACCACCAATGATTGGGCCTCCATGCGAGACCTGTGTGCCCTGTTGCGCTGTTTCGAGTACGCCACCAACATGGCCAGTGGCGATGACACCGTTATCAGCGTTACAATACCACTTCCATGTATTCCGGGCATGGATCCCAAAGGACCTGTCCCTCCCTTGTGCAGAATAGACATTTATAACTGACACCCCCTCAACCATGTATTCTTGTACTCCGGGGCACTTCTTTATTGTATCCTCATTTTTTTAACTTTACCATGATCTTGCGGTGCAACACAAAGTTGAATGAACCTCTCCTCTGTCTGAGTGTGGGGGCCGAAATAACTGAGAGTGGCCTTCTCCGGTGGTGGTTGATATGACGCATGATTCCTTGCTGTGGGACCACTCTCCTCTGTCTGGGTGCTGGGCCGAAATAACTGAAAGTGGCCTTCTCCAGTGGTGGGTGATATGACGACGTATTCCTTGCTGTGGGACCTCTCTCCTCTGTCTGGGTGCTGGGCCGAAATAACTGAAAGTGGCCTTCTCTAGTGGTGGGTGATATGACGACATATTCTTTGCTGTGGGACCTCTCTCCTCTTTCTGGGTGCTGGGCCGAAATAACTGAAAGTGGCCTTTTCCAGTGGGGGGTGATATGACGCATGATTCCTTGCTGTGGGACCTCTCTCCTCTGTCTGGGTGCTGGGTCCGAAATAACTGAAAGTGGCCTTCTCTAGTGGTGGGTGAAATGATGCATGATTCATTGCTGTGGGACCTCTCTCCTCTCTCTGGGTGCTGGGCCGAAATAACTGAGAGTGGCCTTCTCCAGTGGTGGTTTATATGACGCATGATTCCTTGCTGTGGGACCTCTCTCCTCTGTCTGGGTGCTGGGCCGAAATAACTGAAAGTGGCCTTCTCGGGTGGTGGTTGATATGACGCATGATTCCTTGCTGTGGGAACTCTCTCCTCTGTCTGGGTGCTGGGCCGAAATAACTGAAAGTGGCCTTCTCCGGTGGTGGTTGATATGACGCATGATTCCTTGCTGTGGGACCTTTCTCCTCTGTCTGGGTGCTGGGCTGAAATAACTGAGAGTGCCATTCTCCGGTGGTTGATATGACGCATGATTCCTTACTGTGGAACCTGTATCCTCGGTCTGGGTGCTGGGCCTAAATAACTGAAAGTGGCCTTCTCCAGTGGTGGGTGATATGACGCATGATTCCTTGCTGTGGGACCTCTCTCCTCTGTCTGGGTGCTGGGCCGAAATAACTAAGAGTGGCCTTCTCCAGTGGTGGGTGATATGACGCATGATTCCTTGCTGTGGGACCTCTCTCCTCTGTCTGGGTGCTAGGCCTAAATAACTGAAAGTGGCCTTCTCCAGTGGTGGGTGATATGACGCCTTATTCCTTGCTGTGGGACCTCTCTCCTCTGTCTGTGTGCTGGGCCTAAATAACTGAAAGTGGCCTTCTCCAGTGGTGGTTGATATGACGCATGATTCCTTGCTGTGGGACCTCTCTCCTCTGTCTGGGTGCTGTGCTGAAATAACTGAGAGTGGCCTTCTCCGGTGGTGGTTGATATGACGCATGATTCCTTGTTGTAGGACCTCTCTCCTCTGTCTGGGTGCTGGGCCGAAATAACTGAGAGTGCCATTCTCCGGTGGTGGTTGATATGACGCATAATTCCTTGCTGTGGAACCTGTATCCTCGGTCTGGGTGCTGGGCCTAAATAACTGAAAGTGGCCTTCTCCAGTGGTGGGTGATATGACGCATGATTCCTTGCTGTGGGACCTCTCTCCTCTGTCTGGGTGCTGGGCCTAAATAACTGAAAGTGGCCTTCTCCAGTGGTGGGTGATATGACGCATTATTCCTTGCTGTGGGACCTCTCTCCTCTGTCTGGGTGCTGGGCCTAAATAACTGAAAGTGGCCTTCTCCAGTGGTGGTTGATATGACGCATGATTCCTTGCTGTGGGACCTTCTCCTCTGTCTGGGTGCTGGGCCGAAATAACTGAGAGTGGCCTTCTCCAGTGGTGGTTGATATGACGCATGATTCCTTGCTGTGGGACCTCTCTCCTCTGTCTGGGTGCTGGGCCGAAATAACTGAGAGTGGCCTTCTCCGGTGGTGGCTGATATGACGCATGATTCCTGCTGTGGGACCTCTCTCCTCTGTCTGGGTGCTAAGCTAAATAACTGAAAGTGGCCTTCTCCAGTGGTGGTTGATATGACGCATGATTCCTTGCTGTGGGACCTCTCCTCTGTCTGGGTGCTGGGCCGAAATAACTGAGAGTGGCCTTCTCCAGTGGTGGTTGATATGACGCATGATTCCTTGCTGTGGGACCTCTCTCCTCTGTCTGGGTGCTGGGCCGAAATAACTGAGAGTGGCCTTCTCCGGTGGTGGTTGATATGACGCATGATTCCTTGCTGTGGAACCTCTCCTCTGTCTGGGTGCTAGGCCTAAATAACTGAAAGTGGCCTTCTCCAGTGGTGGTTGATATGACGCATGATTCCTTGCTGTGGGACCTCTCTCCTCTGTCTGGGTGCTGGGCCGAAATAACTGAGAGTGGCCTTCTCCGGTGGTGGTTGATATGACGCATGATTCCTTGCTGTGGGACCTCTCCTCTGTCTGGGTGCTAGGCCTAAATAACTGAAAGTGGCCTTCTCCAGTGGTGGTTGATATGACGCATGATTCCTTGCTGTGGGACCTCTCTCCTCTGTCTGGGTGCTGGGCCGAAATAACTGAGAGTGGCCTTCTCCAGTGGTGGGTGATATGACGCATGATTCCTTGCTGTGGGACCTCTCCTCTGTCTGGGTGCTGGGCCTAAATAACTGAAAGTGGCCTTCTCCAGTGGTGGCTGATATGACGCATGATTCCTTGCTGTGGGACCTCTCTCTCTGTCTGGGTGCTGGGCCTAAATAACTGAAAGTGGCCTTCTCCAGTGGTGGTTGATATGACGCATGATTCCTTGCTGTAGGACCTCTCTCCTCTGTCTGGGTGCTGGGCCGAAATAACTGAGAGTGGCCTTCTCCGGTGGTGGTTGATATGACGCATGATTCCTTGCTGTGGGACCTCTCTCCTCTGTCTGGGTGCTGGGCCGAAATAACTGAGAGTGGCCATTCTCCGGTGGTGGTTGATATGACGCATGATTCCTTGCTGTGGAACCTGTCTCCTCGGTCTGGGTGCTGGGCCTAAATAACTGAAAGTGGCCTTCTCCAGTGGTGGGTGATATGACGCATGATTCCTTGCTGTGGGACCTCTCTCCTCTGTCTGGGTGCTGGGCCTAAATAACTGAAAGTGGCCTTCTCCAGTGGTGGGTGATATGACGCATGATTCCTTGCTGTGGACCTCTCTCCTCTGTCTGGGTGCTGGGCCTAAATAACTGAAGAGTGGCCTTCTCCGGTGGTGGTTGATATGACGCATGATTCCTTGCTGTGGGACCTCTCTCCTCTGTCTGGGTGCTGGGCCGAAATAACTGAGAGTGGCCTTCTCCGGTGGTGGTTGATATGACGCATGATTCCTGCTGTGGGACCTCTCTCCTCTGTCTGGTGCTGGGCAAAAATAACTGAAAGTGGCCTTCTCCGGTGGTGGTTGATATGACGCATTATTCCTTGCTGTGGGACCTCTCTCTCTGTCTGGGTGCTGTACCGAAATAACTGAAAGTGGCCTTCTCCAGTGGTGGTTGATATGACGCATGATTCCTTGCTGTGGGACCTCTCTCCTCTGTCTGTGTGCTGGGCCGAAATAACTGAGAGTGGCCTTCTCCGGTTGTGGTTGATATGACGCATGATTCCTTGCTGTGGGACCTTTCTCCTCTGTCTGGGTGCTGGGCTGAAATAACTGAGAGTGCCATTCTCCGTGGTGGTTGATATGACGTATGATTCCTTACTGTGGAACCTGTATCCTCGGTCTGGGTGCTGGGCCTAAATAACTGAAAGTGGCCTTCTCCAGTGGTGGGTGATATGACGCATGATTCCTTGCTGTGGGACCTCTCTCTCTGTCTGGGTGCTAGGCCGAAATAACTGAGAGTGGCCTTCTCCGGTGGTGGTTGATATGACGCATGATTCCTTGCTGTGGGACCTCTCTCCTCTGTCTGGGTGCTTGGCAGAAAAACTGAGAGTGGCCTTCTCCGGTGGTTGTTGATATGACGCATGATTCCTTGCTGTGGGACCTCTCTCCTCTGTCTGGGTGCTGGGCCGAAATAACTGAGAGTGGCCTTCTCCGGTGGTGGTTGATATGACGCATGATTCCTTGCTGTGGGACCTCTCTCCTCTGACTGGGTGCTGGGCCTAAATTACTGAAAGTGGCCTTCTCCAGTGGTGGCTGATATGACGCATGATTCCTTGCTGTGGGACCTCTCTCCTCTGTCTGGGTGCTAGGCCGAAATAACTGAAAGTGGCCTTCTCCGGTGGTGGTTGATATGACGCATGATTCCTTGCTGTAGGACCTCTCTCCTCTGTCTGGGTGCTGGGCCGAAATAACTGAGAGTGCCATTCTCCGGTGGTGGTTGATATGACACATAATTCCTTGCTGTGGAACCTGTATCCTCGGTCTGGGAGCTGGGCCTAAATAAATGAAAGTGGCCTTCTCCAGTGGTGGGTGATATGACGCATGATTCCTTGCTGTGGGACCTCTCCTCTGTCTGGGTGCTGGGCCGAAATAACTGAAAGTGGCCTTCTCCAGTGGTGGGTGATATGACGCCTTATTCCTTGCTGTGGGACCTCTCCTCTGTCTGTGTGCTGGGCCTAAATAACTGAGTGTGGCCTTCTCCGGTGGTGGTTGATATGACGCATGATTCCTTGCTGTGGGACCTCTCTCCTCTGTTTGGGTGCTGCTCCAAAATAACTGAGAGTGGCCTTCTCCGGTGGTGGTTGATATGACGCATGATTCTTTGCTGTGGGACCTCTCTCCTCTGTCTGGGTGCTGGGCCGAAATAACTGAAAGTGGCCTTCTCCGGTGGTGGTTGATATGACGCATTATTCCTTGCTGTGGGACCTCTCTCCTCTGTCTGGGTGCTGGGCCGAAATAATTGAAAGTGGCCTTCTCCAGTGGTGGGTGATATGACGCCTTATTCCTTGCTGTGGGACCTCTATCCTCTGTCTGTGTGCTGGGCCTAAATAACTGAGAGTGGCCTTCTCCGGTGGTTGTTGATATGACGCATGATTCCTTGCTGTGGGACCTCTCTCCTCTGTCTGGGTGCTGGGCCGAAATAACTGAAAGTGGCCTTCTCCGGTGGTGGTTGATATGACGCATTATTCCTTGCTGTGGGACCTCTCTCCTCTGTCTGTGTGCTGGGCCGAAATAACTGAGAGTGGCCTTCTCCGGTTGTGGTTGATATGACGCATGATTCCTTGCTGTGGGACCTTTCTCCTCTGTCTGGGTGCTGGGCTGAAATAACTGAGAGTGCTATTCTCCGGTGGTTGATATGACGTATGATTCCTTACTGTGGAACCTGTATCCTCGGTCTGGGTGCTGGGCCTAAATAACTGAAAGTGGCCTTCTCCAGTGGTGGGTGATATGACGCATGATTCCTTGCTGTGGGACCTCTCTCTCTGTCTGGGTGCTGGGCCGAAATAACTGAGAGTGGCCTTCTCCGGTGGTGGTTGATATGACGCATGATTCCTTGCTGTGGGACCTCTCTCCTCTGTCTGGGTGCTTGGCAGAAAAACTGAGAGTGGCCTTCTCCGGTGGTTGTTGATATGACGCATGATTCCTTGCTGTGGGACCTCTCTCCTCTGTCTGGGTGCTGGGCCGAAATAACTGAGAGTGGCCTTCTCCGGTGGTGGTTGATATGACGCATGATTCCTTGCTGTGGGACCTCTCTCCTCTGACTGGGTGCTGGGGCCTAAATTACTGAAAGTGGCCTTCTCCAGTGGTGGCTGATATGACGCATGATTCCTTGCTGTGGGACCTCTCTCCTCTGTCTGGGTGCTGGGCCGAAATAACTGAAAGTGGCCTTCTCCGGTGGTGGTTGATATGACGCATGATTCCTTGCTGTAGGACCTCTCTCCTCTGTCTGGGTGCTGGGCCAAAATAACTGAGAGTGCCATTCTCCGGTGGTGGTTGATATGACACATAATTCATTGCTGTGGAACCTGTATCCTCGGTCTGGGAGCTGGGCCTAAATAAATGAAAGTGGCCTTCTCCAGTGGTGGGTGATATGACGCATGATTCCTTGCTGTGGGACCTCTCTCCTCTGTCTGGGTGCTGGGCCGAAATAATTGAAAGTGGCCTTCTCCAGTGGTGGGTGATATGACGCCTTATTCCTTGCTGTGGGACCTCTCTCCTCTGTCTGTGTGCTGGGCCTAAATAACTGAGTGTGGCCTTCTCCGGTGGTGGTTGATATGACGCATGATTCCTTGCTGTGGGACCTCTCTCCTCTGTTTGGGTGCTGCTCCAAAATAACTGAGAGTGGCCTTCTCCGGTGGTGGTTGATATGACGCATGATTCTTTGCTGTGGGACCTCTCTCCTCTGTCTGGGTGCTGGGCCGAAATAACTGAAAGTGGCCTTCTCCGGTGGTGGTTGATATGACGCATTATTCCTTGCTGTGGGACCTCTCTCCTCTGTCTGGGTGCTGTACCGAAATAACTGAAAGTGGCCTTCTCCAGTGGTGGTTGATATGACGCATGATTCCTTGCTGTGGGACCTCTCTCCTCTGTCTGTGTGCTGGGCCGAAATAACTGAGAGTGGCCTTCTCCGGTGGTGGTTGATATGACGCATGATTCCTTGCTGTGGGACCTCTCTCCTCTGTCTGGGTGCTGGGCCGAAATAACTGAAAGTGGCCTTCTCCAGTGGTGGGTGATATGACGAATGATTCCTTGCTTTTGAACCTGTATCCTTGGTCTGGTTGCTGGGCCGAAATAACTGAAAGTGGCCTTCTCCAGTGGTGGGTGTTATGACGAATGATTCCTTGCTGTGGAACCTGTATCCTTGGTCTGGGTGCTGGGCCTAAATAACTGAAAGTGGCCTTCTCCAGTGGTGGGTAATATGACGCATATTTCCTTGCTGTGGGACCTCTCTCCTCTGTTTGGGTCCTGCGCAGAAATAACTGAGAGTGGCCTTCTCCGGTGGTGGTTGATATGACGCATGATTCCTTGCTGTGGGACCTCTCTCCTCTGTTTGTGTGCTGCGCCAAAATAACTGAGAGTGGCCTTCTCCGATGTTGGTTGATATGACGCATGATTCCTTGCTGTGGGACCTTTCTCCTCTGTCTGGGTGCTGGGCCGAAATAACTGAAAGTGGCCTTCTCCGGTGGTGGTTGATATGACGCATTATTCCTTGCTGTGGGACCTCTCTCCTCTGTCTGGGTGCTGTACCGAAATAACTGAAAGTGGCCTTCTCCAGTGGTGGTTGATATGACGCATGATTCCTTGCTGTGGGACCTCTCTCCTCTGTCTGTGTGCTGGGCCGAAATAACTGAGAGTGGCCTTCTCCGGTGGTGGTTGATATGACGCATGATTCCTTGCTGTGGGACCTCTCTCCTCTGTCTGGGTGCTGGGCCGAAATAACTGAAAGTGGCCTTCTCCAGTGGTGGGTGATATGACGAATGATTCCTTGCTGTGGAACCTGTATCCTAGGTCAGGTTGCTGGGCCGAAATAACTGAAAGTGGCCTTCTCCAGTGGTGGGTGATATGACGAATGATTCCTTGCTGTGGAACCTGTATCCTTGGTCTGGTTGCTGGGCCGAAATAACTGAAAGTGGCCTTCTCCAGTGTTGGGTGATATGACGCATGATTCCTTGCAGTGGGACCTCTCTCCAATTGATATTGGTTAAATTTTATTTATTTTATTTTAATTCATTTCCCTATCCTCATTTGTTTGCAGGGGATTTACCTACATTTTGCTGCCTTTGGCAGCCCTCTAGCCCGTTCCTGGACTATTTTACAGCCTTTTTAGTGCCTAAAAGTTCGGGTCCCCATTGACTTCAATGGGGTTCGGGTTCGTGATAAAGTTCGGGTCGAGTTCGGATCCCGAACCCGAACATTTTCGGGAAGTTCGGCCGAACTTCTCGAATCTGAACATCCAGGTGTTCACTCATCTCTAGTTCTAAACTTTTGCTGTCTTCCATCAGGCAGCTCTTTAGCAGCTTCTTATCTCTGACCCCTTAAACATTAATTATAGCTCAGTTCTTATCTTACTGATAAGAATGTGTTTTCAAGTGACCTTAGAGTAATTTAGAGATAAGGTTTATTAGATGACTGGAAATAAAGGCCAATTGATAAAATGATTTTTATCCCAATATGAGTAAAATGTAATCATAAAAAATAGACCCCAAATGTGTACATACGTAGCCTTTAAGTATCTAGAACTTATTCAATAGCATGATCTAACATGATAACACCTAAGGTTTCTCCACCGGTTTGCAGTCTGACATGGATCCACATGCTGAATTCACCCCTATCACTATGACTGCTGTAGAAACCACAGCAAGAGTTTACGTTATTTCTGGAGAGGAGGGAGAGGACAGTGTGACGCAGATGCATTCCTGTAAGTATATGAAATACTGTATAGATTTTCAAGTAAAATTTGGATTGTGGGCAGATTTTCCACAGATTTCAATATAGAATAGATGATAAAAAAACAACACTAAAATTCCACTGTTTAAATATTTTCATATACGGTGGTGCAATACTGTATGCGATGACAAGATGAAGCTAAAGATATGGAACAAAAAGATATTTCTTAATTTTCTCAATTTCCTTCCTCATTTTAGTCCAGCTGAAGCTCCCCAGCCCCTTCACAAAGAGCTGGATGTCTATAAGATCCAACAGGAGGGCAGAGAACGGTGTATTGTATATAAAGGTGGGAGCTGAAAGAAGAAAGAAGAAAGGGAATTATAAGAGAACGCACGACATAGGAGAATGCAAGGTGAGAAACTAATGACCCTGAGGACACGGGTGAGTGAGGGATTGCACTGTATGTATCACTGCTCTTTTTGCAGTTGAGGGGGGGGGGGGTGATTGTAGGACCCCTGGTGCTGGGTGCTGGAGGTGGGGGATACACCTGCAAGCTACTGCGCTTTGACATGGTTACAAAAATATAAGTCTAGAGAGACTATTAGTTTATCAGAGGTTTATAACTGGCATGCTACTATTCTGACACTACATCCTGTACTGATCCTGAGTTACATCCTGTATTATACTCAAGAGCTGAAATCACCATTCTGATGGTCACTGTGCACATACATTACATTACTTATCCTGTATTGATCCTGAGTTACATCCTGTATTTTACTTGAGAGCTGCACTCACTGTTCTGTTGGTAGAGTCTATGTGTACTTACATTACATTACTTATCCTGTACTGATCCTGAGTTACATCCTGTATTATACTCCAGAGCTGTACTCACTATTCTGATGGTAGAGTTTATATGTACATACATTACATTACTTATCCTGTACTGATCCTGAGTTACATCCTGTATTTCTTTTATTAAAATTTTAAAACAAAACAGATAAATAAATATATAAAAACAGAGACCAAACCAACCATACAGGACATGATGCTCCTCAGCGCGGCGCAGACAGCACCGGTCCAGCCCATCACTCGCCACAGAACACCAGCTATGTATAATATATACAATATTTACAATATCTATGTACATGTACTAACCTTCCTGATCCGGTTGCACCTACCTACACCTAAATACAGAAATACAGAAATTTAACAAATACAGAAGTTAAACAAACTTACAATTAGCCCAACCACCACCACCCCACTGCAACACACAAATTTTTTATTTATTTTTTTATACATATACATATATATATATATATATATATATATATACACACACACACATATTTTTTTTTTTTTTTTAATTTTTTTTTTTTTTTGGTCCCTGAGCTGGTCCCGCATCCCATGCCCCCAGTACATGATAACAGACGTCCATGAACCAGCCCAGGATTTTCTTATATGTCCCAAAGTCCCCAATGTTCCATGGAACCCTCCCCCATTTACCCACCACCCAACCTAACACTACACCCGACAACTCAACCTACACAAATACAAATATACATATAAACTACATACATAGTAGACCTTAACCTCACCACCCACTGTGAGGCTTCTCAGCCACACACAACCATTAAAGCCCAAGTTCGGCGCCTGCAAGCCCTATGTCCTCATACAGCCACCAAAACAAAAATCTACAGTGTCAGCTTCAGCCCACCACGGGGAGGGGAGACAACAGGCTAGGGTACCCTAAAGGCAAAACCCCTCCAAAGGAGAGAGGCTCTACCCGCCCCAACCTCTCGTACTCCAGAGAGCGCACCTTCACCAGGTCTCCGAGAATGTTCCTAACCACCTCATCCACGGGGAGGATTTTGCGCTGCGCCGAAACTAAACACCGTAGCATGCCACGTGTAGTACCTGACCACTGAGCTGACTAGGAATAAAGTGCAGAGGTCCCTACCACCCAGGTGTCTGAATGCTCCATAGGCCCATTCCGCATAGGAAAGAGTGACCAGCCTAGGCCAGCCAATGGAGGTCCCCACCCTGGTGTAAACCTCTGTGTTAAAGGGACAATGAAGCAGGAAGTGGTCCATGCTTTCCAGCACACCACCGCACTCCTCACGGGGACACCCCCTGTCCTCAGAGCTCCTACACTTCAGATTGTCCCTCACACACAGTTTCCCATGGAAGCAGCGCCAAGTCAAGTCAAAGAACTTCAAGGGGATCCTATTGGAATTTAAAAGCCGTAACCCGACCCTCAGATCCCGACTTGGGCAGTCCCTGAGGGCCAGAGGTTTCTGGAAATGGGTCAACAGAACCCTCTGGTCAAGGAGTCTCCTTGACTGAGTCCTGATTTCCCACATCCCCAGACCCCACCGACGTAATACCTTCAGAACCAGGGCAGCATAAGCCGGGAGATGCCCATGTGGTGTGCGGAGATCCTTCACTTGCCCCCTGTCTCCCATTCCTGGAAGAAAGGCTGAAACCATCCCCGACAGGAGGCTACCCACGGAGGAGCCCTCTTTCCAGAGGTTCGAGAGATTAATCTTAATAAAGGTGTTCACCAGGAACACCACAGGGTTGACCATACCCAACCCTCCTAGTCTCCTCGTACGGTAAGTAACCTCCCTCTTGACAAGGTTCAGTCTGTTTCCCCATAACATCTGGAAGAACAGACTGTAGACCCGAGTCCAGAAAGGTTCCGGCAAGACGCACACACTGCCCAGATATAACAGCAAAGGGATCAGGTAGGTTTTGATAATGTTCACCCTTTCCCTGAGGGTTAAAGACCAACCCTTCCACTGGTCCACCTTCTGAGCGGCAATCTTAAGCCTGCTATCCCAATTTTGATGGGGGTAATCCCCCTGGCCAAATTCAATGCCGAGGACTTTTGTAGATTCCTGGGGCTCTGGAAGGGTGTCCGGGAGATCGAAACCAGGATCTCCACCTCCCAGCCAGAGACTCTCACACTTATCCCGGTTGATCTTGGACCCAGATGACTCTGAGTAGCGCTCTACCTCAGACAGTACCCACTCTGCCTCCCCTCTCGAAGACACAAAGATAGTTACGTCATCAGCATACGCCACCACCCTCAGTGTGGTCTCCGGAGCCGCCCGGTCCATCCCGATGCCCGCCAACGGCCCACGATCAACCCCTCTAAGGAAGGGATCAATCGCGAACACGTACAAAAGCGGGCTCAGAGGACAACCCTGGCGAACCCCAGATCCCACCCCAAAAGGACGGCCAATCCAACCATTCACAAGCGGGAAACTCTCTGCCCCTGCATACAAGGTCTTAAGCCAATCAACAAACCCCCGGGCAGGCCATATCTCAGAAGGACAGACCAGAGGTACTCGTGGTTAACACGATCAAATGCTTTTGCCTGATCCAAGGACAGCATGTACCCCTTCCAGTGACCTGCCCTGCCCTGCTCCACGGCCTCCCGGACACTGAGCACAGCACTAAAAGTACTGTGGCCGGGAACAGAGCAATGCTGGGCCCCAGAAAGGAGCTGGGGTGCAAACTTCACCAGCCGATTAAATAGCACCTTTGCCAGAATCTTTCTGTCCACACTGAGGAGCGCTATGGGACGCCAATTCGCAATGTGGAAAGGATCTTTACCCTTTGACAGGATGATCAGGGCCGACCTCCTCATTGACTTTGGTAGAGTACCAGAGGAGAGACACTCATTTAATACCTCAGTCAAGAGGGGAACTAAGGTGTCCTTAAAGGTCTTATAAAACTCAGATGTTAAGCCATCCGGACCAGGTGATTTTTTGGGAGCAAGCCCCTCAATCACCAGACTGACTTCCTCTTCACTGATCATTTCGTCAAAACGTCAAGAGAGGGTCTACCCCTGGTTCAGGGACAGTTTCAGTCAGGAAAGCCGATATCTTATCACGATCAAGATCCCTCCTTGCCATGAGATGTGAGTAAAAGGATCTGACAACCTCCAGGATCCCTGATCTGGACCTTCTCAGAGAACCCGTACTATCAATCAGTCCTGACACAATCTTACTACTCACTGACATCCTGCAGTTTCTGTAAGGGTCGGGCGAGCGGTATTTCCCGTAATCCCTCTCAAAACCAAAGATGCGTGTCTATCGTACTGACACCTCATAAGCAAAGACTTCACTCTGGAGATCTCCTCACGGCTACCCCCAGTCGAGACAAGACGTTCGAGTTTCCTCCTCAGGCCCTGATACAGGCAATACTTACTCAGATTTCTGAGGCTCGAGAGCTGGCGGAAGAATCTCCCCACCCTTTCCTTGAAGATCTCCCACCACTCAGACTTACTGCTGCAGAGATCCAGCAATGGTACCTGGCTCTGAACGAAATCCTCAAAGGACTGTCTTATCTCCGCTTCTTCCAAGAGAGACGAATTGAGCCTCCAGTAGCCCCTTCCCATTCGGGGGGTCTCTGTAACATTCAGAGAGAACAAAATCATACAGTGGTCGGAGAACTTCACCTCCACAGCGGAAACGGCTGAAGAGACGGCTTCCTCCTTTAAATAAAACCTGTCTATTCTAGACCTACAACTACCCCTATGATAGGTGAACCCTGGGTGGCCTGGGGTGTGCCGGATGTGGACATCCACCAGGCGAGCCTCACTAGCTATACTATTAAGCGCGACGCTGTCGTAAGTCAGCTTGTCCCAGGAACCTCCCCTATCCTGGGGCCTCGTGACAGTATTGAAGTCCCCTCCAAAGACTACCTGCCGACTTGTAAAAAGATAGGGCTTGATCCTCATGAAGAGACACTTCCGGTCCCACTTGGACTGGGGACCATAGATGTTAATTAGACGAAGTTCTTGTCCCCTCATGAGGACATCCAGGATCAGGCACCTCCCCATTTCTAATTCAATAACCCGTCGGCATTCTACCGGTGCAGTAAAAAGGACTGCCACCCCGCTATACGGCTCGGCCGCAAGAGACCAGTAGGAGGATCCGCGTCTCCACTCCCTTTTAGCTTTAAATACAGATGCCAAATCTGGCAGCCTGGTCTCCTGCAAAAACAAAATGTCAGCTTCAACCCGGCTGAAAAAATCAAAGGCCGCAAATCTAGCCGTATCTGACTTAATGCTGGCGACATTAATGGACGCCAGCGCCAACGGAGTGAGTGCCGCCATCATGGGTGATTGAATTAGATGGCTTTCTTTTCCCACTGCCCCCACCATCTTTTGCATCAGATGATGGCTTACCCTTTTCAAACACACAGATGTGTCCATTTCACCTCCGTCCTTGTGCTCTGACTCCAGGCCAGCCCCCACCCCTGAGGACATGTTTTCCCCAGTAGAAGGAGGCTCGGCGTCCCCCGCAGGCCCAGGTGTCACCGCAACTCCCGGAACCTCCCCACCGGCTCCCTCCCTGAGGAGGGGGAGGTGTCACCAATGGCTTGGAACCGGTTTGAGAGACTAATCAGAGGGGGTTGGTTGTACCTTCCTTTGGCATCTGGCGGGTGGGAGAAGATCTTAAATCTCCCTTTTCCCTGTACGCTTTTTACCCTGCTTTTGCCATCCCCCACTTCCCCGTCATGGGGGATAATGAGGAGATGGCACCTTCCTCTTCCTGGATCCTCCTAACTTCCTCATCCAGCTCACTGTCCCTTTGGGCCTCAGCAGTAGCAGCAGTCTCAGGGGTGAGATCAGAGGTCATCCCAGCTTCCCCAGTTGCCTGAGGTTCCCGGGATTCGCCCATCTCCCTCTCCCTTCGGCGATTTTCCTGACGCCTCAGTTGGGCAGGCGTCTTTGCTTACTTTTCTTCCCTGGCCCCTCTGTTCCTTCACTTCTGCCAGCCCCTGCCCCAGTAGAATTGGCCTCACGGCTTCCTCCCGCCGGGCATTGACCGCATTGGCAAAGGAATGAGGGCAGCGACTGAATGGGTGACCTAAGTCACCACACAGGTGACACCTAATCTCTGCACATGATGCAGCGAGGTGGCCAATCTCCCACACAGCGGCACTTCTGTACAGTGCAGTTAGCACTGAAGTGTGTGGGGCTGCCGCATCTGTGACAGAGCTCGGCTGACCCTGGTAGAAAATCTGGATGCGATCCCTTCCAAGGAAGGTGGCAGATGGTATGTGAGTAACTGTGTTTCCTAAAAGCCTAAGTTTTACCATAAACGCCCAGGCCCCAGACCAGATGCCATGTTCATCCCTGTTCTTCTTGGGAACCTCCACCACCTCCCCATATCGGCCGAGCCACGCCATGATGTCAATACACGAGAGTGACTCGTTACGGGTTAGAACGGTCACCCTCTTCACGTTGTTCTGACGAGACACTGCCTGGACGGCAAAATCTCGCCAGCTGGGCTCGTCCTTTGCCATCTCATAGTTCGACCAGAAGAGCTCAAGTCCCTCCGGCCGAACAAAGCTGACATCGAACTCAGGGGTCCCATAGGGATGTATCAAGGCGTAGATGTCTGTCGCCTTGAAGCCCATCTTTAGAAGGAGCTCAACTACTTCTGATCTTGAAGGACATGTATCACTGCCCTCCACCTCAGACGGACCACATTCCTACGGATAGCACCCTGCCCAGTTGTCGGGAGGGACCACGTGGTCTCCCGCTCCTTTGCTCTTGGAAGGCTGAGAGGCCATGCCTATCTATCCAAAAGGATAGATCAACCTCCCTCCCTCTACATTGATTGTGCTCTCCTCTCTTTAGAGCCTCCAGAAGACGCCGCTGCAAAACGCCGTCCCCAGAGCCAGAGGACAAGGAGGGCCCCCTACTCACCCCGGCTGTGACAGTAGCAAAGCTGCGCACAGGGGCTGCCACAGCCGGGGGGGCAACCGGACCAGGTTCCACACCCTCCCCACTTACCAAAGACCCTCCACCGCCCACTTCCATATCTTCCATCCCCAAACCAGCCTTACTTACAACAGATTCTGCGACCTCCCTTCCTTCCCTCCTAACACCATTCACTCCACCATCCAAACCCCCAGACATATTTTTATTAACAAAACTTTCTGCCCCCCACCTGCTCCCTCACTCATACTGGCTGAACCGGTGTGTTCTGGTGTAATGATTGGTACCTCAGCATCACTGGGCCCTGGGGCCGGAGCTGCCCCCGAAAGACAGGACACAGCCCCAACCCCACTTTTATCATTGCCCTCCGCTTCCTCAGTACTGTTATTAACAACTTTTGGGCGCCGCTGATCCATTACCGGGCGCCGCTGATCCAAACGTTGCTGATCTGTTCTTTCATGGCGCCGCTCATCTGGACCAGCAGCGCCAATACAAAACAAAGGTTTTGGCCTCAGTTCTTGTCCTTCATTGGGAGGCGTAACCGTCATAGCTCCGACAACTCCTTCATGCCTCTGCTGGCCCGAGGGAACAGCGTCATCAGCAGTTGGAGCCATTGGAGCTCCCGCAGCCATCTGTGGCGTGGAGCCACCCCCTCCTCCCATCAGGGAGCAAGCTCCAGCGCCAGAGATTTTCCTCTCATCCCCCGCAGTAACCTTCCTGTCCGGCTTTTCAGCCGGTGCCGCACCAGCTCCATCCCCGTTACTGCAAACAGAGACGGAGCTCACCACCATATCAGATACCTCGCTCTCCCCTCTCTCCTGCACCGAGTCCACTGCAGGACACGGGCTGGGCTGAGAAGAGGGGCTAATACAGTGAGCCGGCCCTGCGGTCGACCCGGGGTCCCAGGGAAGGGGTGTATACATATCTTACCTGCTCCTGGAGCTTGGTCTTCTTAGCCTTTTCTTTCCCTCCCCAGGCGTCTCCGGTGGCAACTCATCACCAAAGCACAAGTCCTGGAAACGCACTGGGGACTCCAGGAGCTGGATCTCCTCCATTAGGGCCCCTCCCGGGCTGCAGGTCTCATACTCATCCCCCGAGCCGCAGCTGGGTGACCTTGCTATTTGGCGTGCAGGGGGCCCACTGTACGGATTCTGCTCCTGCAGGCTGCCAGGTGGATCTTGCTGGTCATCATCATCATCATCCTCCTCCTGCTCGACTGGTTCCTTCTCCACCTGGCTGTCAGGCTGCAGCCCCATCTGCCCCTTCTCCTCCGCCATCTTCCGAAAACGTTCCTCGTTTAGGAGTTTTTCCTTAAACGGGCCGCTTTTCTCTCGGAGTACAGTCCGTCTTTGCTCAATCTCTCCAATGTCAGCTTGTAGCTGCTTTATTTGGTTCTGCAGCCCCTGCTTCTTCCTCTTTGGGGCCACTCCAACACAAGACCTCAAGCCGCGCAGCTCCTCCCGGAGCCTCCTCAGGGTCTTAGTCGCGTCTTCGTACTCACGGAGGTGGCTCATGACCCGGGATCCGTAGGTGGAAATGGACTCCCGGGCCCTCAGTACGCCCCAGCCTTCCTCCTCAAGATCTGCTTCACCTCCGTGAACACTCGGCTTTTGCTGGGCCCCGGAAGGGCCACTCTCACCCATGCTGGCATTCGGGTCCTCCTTAATGGATCCAGCCTTGCGGCTCTTCCTTCGGTCCACAGACTCAGGGAGACAGAAGCCACATTACTGCGACTCCTGCCAGATCTTCTTACCCCTGAGTCCTCCATGCAGGCCAAGCGCTGGCTTCTCCTGTCCCCTGAAGGCCTGCCGCTGGGAACAGGAGCCTGGGGCTTGCTTCCCTCGCTCATGCCTGAGAACCCACTCTCCCCCTGGGGAGGAGAGAGCCGGCCTCAGGTGGATAGGTTTTCCTCCAAACGCTCAGGAGCAGCAGCAGCAGCACACAGCCACAGGCGACCACACCCACAGGTAATTGCAGCTCAGGAACAGCTGGTTCAGAGCTGCACTCACTATTCTGCTGGTGCAGTCACTGTGTACATACATTACTTATCCTGTACTGATCCTGAGTTACATCCTGTATTATACTCCAGAGCTGCACTCACTATTCTGCTGGTGCAGTCACTGTGTACATACATTACTTATCCTGTACTGACCCTGAGTTACATCCTGTATTATCCTCCAGAGCTGCACTTACTATTCTGCTGGTGCAGTAACGGTGTGCATACATTACATTATTTATCCTGTACTGATCCTGAGTTACATCCTGTATTATACTCCAGAGCTGTACTCACTATTTTGATGGTAGAGGTTATATGTACATACATTAAATTACTTATCCTGTACAGATCCTGAGTTACATCCTGTATTATACTCCAGAGCTGTACCCACTATTCTGCTGGTGCAGTGACTGTGTACATACATAACAGTACTTATCCTGCTCTGATCCTCAGTTACATAGTGTTGTTATATTAAAGTGCCTTCACACACTGCAGATTTTGTTGCAGAGTTCCAAGACTTAAATTAGTTATTTTCATTTGAATGGATTGGAAAACACATACATTTCTGCATGCCCCATTCAGTTGAAATTAACTGATTTTTAGTCAAGGAAAATTCAGCAACAAATAGTGTGTGAAGGCACCCTTATACTTCAGAGCTGCAGTGTAACGCATGCTCCACATATCTACTACATTGATTAAAAACAGCCTTTGGGGAAAAATGGGTAGGGATGTTCAGATGGGTGGATGCTCGGGTTCAACAAGTTTGGCCGAACTTTGTTTCAAAGTTTGGTTCCGGTTCCGAAATTTACCCCGAACAGCGAACCCCATTGAAGTCAATAGGGACCTGAACTTTTTGGGGTGCGCGCCTGTATATTTTTGTACTCTGCCAATATCAGACATAATAATCTGGGGAAAAATGGGTAGGGATGTTCGGATGGGTGGATGCTCGGGTTCAACAAGTTTGGCCGAACTTTGTTTCAAAGTTTGGTTCCGGTTCCGAAATTTACCCCGAACAGCAAACCCCATTGAAGTCAATGGGGACCTAAACTTTTTGGGGTGCGCGCCTGTATATTTTTGTACTCTGCCAATATCAGACATAATAATCTTGAGCCTGGAGATGTAGGAAGAGGCGGACATGGCGGTGCAGGCAGAAGTGGCAAAGGAAATGATTTTTTTTCTTACGTTTTTGTTTTATGTTTTAAGGAGGTCCCAAAACATTGGGAAATTCCAAAGAGAACGCGTAAACTGCGCTGGAGTATAACAATGGCTGGGTGAGGCCGGTATACATGTCTATTCTGCACAAGGTACGGACAAGTCCTGTGGGATCCATGCCTGGTTCATTTTTATGAACGTCAGCTTGTTCACGTTGGCTGTGGACAGGCGGCTGCATTTGTCTGTAATGACGCCCCCTGTCGTGCTAAATACACTCTCAGACAATACACTGGCTGCAGGGCAGGCCAGCACCTCCAAGGCGTAAAGGGCAAGCTCTGGCCATGTGGACAATTTGGAGACCCAGAAGTTGAATGGGGCAGAACCATCAGTCAGTACATGTAGGCGCGTGCACATGTTGCTGAAATGCTGCTTCCTGCTAAGACATTCTGTATCTGCTGGTGGTGCTGGTTCTTGTGGCTCGGTGACAAAACTTTTCCACATATCGGCCATGCTAACCCTGCCTTCTGAGGTGCTCCCCTGGTTCTGTATCCTGAAATACTGGTGAAGTCAGAATCGTATTCTATATGTAAATTCTACATAGTTAAAGGGCTAAACATATGGATGGTAATATCTTATATTGTATATTGCTAATAAGTCACGTTTTATGTCTTTTTGCTTACATCTCATTCTTCTTACTCACTGCTTTTGTTTTTCACTTTAGGATTTTGCAAATGCAACAACGTAACACAGAACATGGGGCTTAAAACATATACTTTTTTCTTGGATTATTATCTGGCTTTTATTCTTTTTGGATCTCAGCTGTGGAGCAGTAAGTATGGCCATATGTCCATTGTATATGGTCCATTACTGTGTACTTTACTATGTAAGTTGTCTCACTCTTAGGAAGTAAGGCTTGGGACATGAGGCAAAATTCTCCAGGGAAAATAAGACACAAATCACCATCCAACCCTTCCTATGAGGTAAAACATAAAGCTATTCTTTCTAAATCAAGCGTTCCATGCACAACTACCTATCACCTTCTAGTGCAGGGATGCCCTCGAGCCTAGAGTTATTGGGGCATGCTGGGAGTTGTTGTTTTTTAACAACTAGAAGGACGCAGGTTGACCATCCCTGTTCTAGAGCAATGTATGGCTGTATGTGGGGCCCAGAGCCACATACACATACTAAATTATAATGTCCAGCTTATTACTATGACTAGAGATGAGCGAAGTTTTAAAAAACTCGATTCTCCTTCTTCATCAAATTTCTTACAAATACATTTTCTTTGTCACAAAGCGCATTTCTTTGTATGTAGCGGGCGCAATGACAGGGAATGGCGATCATGCCATCCTTGAACCCCTCAGATGCCACATACAATTTAGGCTTTTCCGGGGGTTAATCATGGTGAAAATAATAATAATAAAAAAATACTCACCTTATCCATCCTTTGCGGCCATCTTGATTGAAGACACTGCGCAAAATCTCGTGCAGTGACATGATGATACTTTTATGCTGAAAGACACAAAGTGGTAAAAAAAAATAAGAATCAGAATAACGGAAAATTTTAAAGGAGCTTTAAAGGTTTTTGACCTCTTGGGGTTCCATTATTTTATGATTCCATTTTACTCATTTAGGGCTGGAAAAAAATATATTTTTTCCAGTTGGTCTTTATTGAACATTGTCAGCAGTTTTTGTGTGAAAGATTAAAATTTCAGACTAACTCCTAGTCCTGTCATAGTAACATAGTAACATAGTAACATAGTATATAAGGCCGAAAAAAGACATTTGTCCATCCAGTTCGACCTGTTTCCTGCAAGTTGATCCAGAGGAAGGCAAAAAACCCCTGTGAGGTAGAGCCAATTTTCCCCACTTAAGGGGAAAAAATTTCTTCCCGACTCCAAACAGGCATCAGAATAACTTCCTGGATCAACGACCCCTCTCTAGTAGCTATAGCCTGTAATATTATTACACTACAGAAATACATCCAGGCCCCTCCTGAATTCCTTTATTGTACTCACCATCACCACCTCCTCAGGCAGAGAGCTCCATAGTCTCACTGCTCTTACCGTAAAGAATCCTCTTCTATGTTTGTGTACAAACCTTCTTTCCTCCAGACGCAGAGGATGTCCCCTCGTCACAGTCACAGTCCTGGGGATAAAAAGATGATGGGAGAGATCTCTGTACTGACCCCTGATATATTTATACATAGTTATTAGATCTCCCCTCAGTCGTCTTTTTTCTAGAGTGAATAACCCTAATTTTGATACCCTTTCGGGTACTGTAGTTGCCCCATTCCAGTTATTACTTTAGTTGCCCTCCTCTGAACCCTCTCTAGCTCTGCTATGTCTGCCTTGTTCACGGGAGCCCAGAACTGTACACAGTACTCCATGTGTGGTCTGACTAGTGATTTATAGAGTGGTAAGACTATATTTTCATCACGGGCATCTATGCCCCTTTTGATGCAACCCATTATCTTATTGGCCTTAGCAGCAGCTGCCTGACACTGGTTTTACAGCTTAGTTTGTTATTTATTAAAATTCCTAGATCCTTTTCCATGTCAGTGTTACTGAGTGTTTTACCATTTAGTATGTACGGGTGACTTGCATTATTCCTTCCCATGTGCATAACTTTACATTTGTCAGTGTTAAACCTCATCTGCCATTTCTCTGCCCAAGCCCCCAATCTATCCAGATCCCTCTGTAGCAGAAAACTGTCCTCTTTAGTGTTAATTACTTTACACAGTTTAGTGTCATCTGCAAAAATTGATATATTACTGTGCAAGCCTTCTACAAGATCATTAATAAATATATTGAAGAGAATAGGGCCCAATACTGACCCCTGAGGTACTCCTCTAGTGACCGTGACCCAATCTGAGTGTGTACCGTTAATAACCACCCTCTGTTTTCTATTAATGAGCCAGTTACTTACCCACATACAGATATTTTCTCCTAGTCCAAGTGTTCTCATTTTATATACTAACCTTTTATGTGGTACAGCGTCAAATGCTTTGGAGAAGTCCAGATATACGACATCTATTGATTTGCCGCTGTCAAGTCTAGAACTTACCTCCTCATAGAAACTGATTAAATTAGTTTGACATGACCGATCCCTCATGAAGCCATGCTGATATGGCGGTATTTGCTTATTTTCATTGAGATACTCCAAGATAGCATCTCTTACAAAACCTTCAAACAGTTTACCCACAACAGATGTTAATCTTACCGGCCTATAATTTCCAGGCTCTGTTTTTGGACCCTTTTTGAATATTGGCACCACATTTGCTATACGCCAGTCTGGTGGAACATTCCCTGTCAGTATGGAGTCCATGAATATCAAAAATAAGGGTCTGGCTAGGACATCACTTAATTCCCTTAAGATACGGGGGTGTATGCCATCCGGTCCTGGCGATTTGTCTATTTTAATCTTTTAAGTCGCTGCTGTACTTCTTCCTGGGTCAGACAGGGCACTTTTAAAGGGAATTTACTTTTACATTTTGCATTTCATCTGACAGTTTATTTTCCTCAGTGAAAACAGTGGTGAAGAAAATATTTAATAGCTTGGCTTTATCCTCATCGCTTTCTGCAACTCCCCCTCATTGCTATGTAGAGGGCCGACTCCTTCAGATTTATATTTTTACCATTTATATAATTGAAAAACATTTTAGGTTAGTTTTGCTCTCTTTGGCAATTAATCTCTCGGTCTCTAGTTTGGCAGTTTTTATTAGTTTTTACATATTCTATTTTTTCCTTATAGTTTATCAGTGCTTCCTGGCTCCCCTCCTGTTTTAGTGATTTATATGCTTTCTTTTTGTCATTTATTGCTTTTTTACGGTTCTATTTATCCACATTGGTTTCTTCTTATTTCTTAGCCTTTTATTTCTATAAGGTATGCATCGATCACAATTTGATGTTACAATGCTTTTAAAAATCTCCCATTTTGTGGTGGTATTTTTATTTTTGAGGACTATGTCCCAGTTAATTGGGCCTATGGCCTCTCTTAGTTGGCTAAATTTTGCTTTTTTGAAGTCCGGTATTTTTGTTCCTCCCTGTAGAAACTCTCGTTTAAAGGATAATTGGAAGGTTATTACTTTATGGTCACTATTTCCCAGGTGTCCCCCGACCTGCACGTCTGTTGTTCTATCAGGTCTATTGGTTAATACTAAGTCCAGTATGGCCGTCCCTCTAGTGGGGTCCTGAACCATTTGTTCCTGTTCTGACTCTATGTACAGACCTTATATCTGATCTCCTGACAGCCTTTACACAATAATGGAAGCCATGTTCTTATCAGTTATCAGAGTCAAAAAAGGAACATGACTGGACTCACTGTGCAGCCAGGCTGAAATTTAACCCTTTCGCAAATTTGTAATAAAATTAAATTAAAAATGAATAAAGAGCTATTGAAGAAAAATAGGCTAAAATGAGTAAAATGTAATCATAATGTATATATATATATATATATATTTACAAAAGATGAGGCAGCACTCAAAATAAAGGTGAACGGTAATGACCCAATTTTTTCCCAGGCAACGTTTCAGCCTACTCAATGAGGCCTTTGTCAAGCTGTCTGCTTGACAAAGGCCTCATTGAGTAGGCTGAAACGTTGCTTAGGAATTAATCTGGTCATCACTGTTCACCTTTATTTTGAGTGCTGCCTCATCTTTTGTAAATATATATACAGTGGAATCGTTGTCTACCTTTTCTGAGGATTTGCACCCTATTCACCTTCAATACTGTGATGCTGTTGTATTTGGCTGAGATATATATATATAGCCTCCCAAGGTATTCTTCACAACCTTTACACTTTAAGTACAGCTGCACTTTCCTCAGAATGTGAACTAAAGGAATAGGTTTGCAGTATAAATGGTCCTAGGTTTGGGAAGGTGATTTAGAAGAAGGTTTTCTGATAGATAATGGGGATAGGTTGGTGACATCGATAACTCTTTGATGCAAAAGTTATGGTTGAGGAAAGGGAAAGAGTGAAACCAGAACGAGGATAGGGTGAAAAGACAGCTGGCTGGGACATCCTGAGTTTATGTGTGTTTTGTTATATATATTGTATTGTATGTAATTGTGTGTTTATTTTGAAAACTCAGGAGATATTATATGATTATATGCACCCTTCAAAGGCGGTGATAAACCCCCACAACTACCTATCACCTTCTAGGGCAGGGATGCCCTCCCGCCTACAGCTATTAGGGCATGCTGGGAGTTGTAGTTTTGCAACAACTGGAGGGACGCAGGTTGACCATCCCTGTTCTAGGGCAATATGTGGCTGTATGTGGGGCACGGAGCCACATACACAAAATACATTATAATGTCCAGCTTATTACTATGACTAGAAATGAGCTACGTTTTGAAAAGTTTGATTCTCCTACTTCATCGAATTTCACAAATAAATTTGCTTTGTCACAAAGAGGGGATGAAAAACCCCCACAAATAATTTTTTTTATTGATTTAAAACCAAAAAAAAAAAAGGAGGGTGATTTAGGTTTTTAGTTCTTTTCTAGTGTAGTCTTTCTTGTCTGCCCATGCAGTATTCTCACCTGCAGTTCTCTGCAGTTCTCGTGCTGATCCACAGTTCTCAAGTCTACTAAGTGCTCGTTCACACGACCGTGGTTTTGGTCCGCAAAAAATGCGGCTCGGGTGCAGACCCGATCACTTGGATAGTAGTGAAAAGTACTCATTAATTCACCTTTACAATTTAGGACATTGGCGATAAGATACGTTTTGTGAAAGTTCAGTGACCATTAAGTCTATCTAGTCTCCACATACTATGCCTTTCTAAGCAATTGATTATCCCTACTTTGTTATCTGGCATTTAAAGGGTATTGAAAGCTTTAACAAAATTATTTTTATATATGTTAGTGGTTATCTTGTGTTTTCAAACATTTGCCTGCTCCTACTGCCAGCCCTTTTTCATGTAGATATTTCCTCCCCTGTAATACATGCTGTATGTGAGGACTGTGTCTCAATCCTACCCTCCTGTAATAGATGCTGGTTGTGGCCACGATGCTACTGTCTTCACTGGACCCCACATATAATCATAGCTTTATTTGTGACTGATTTACCCTTTTCTGCCATTTTCTTATCACTTTATACATTGTTCATTTCCATAGTTATGACCATGATTCAATCCAGCAGCGTTGGCTGTGCTTGTACACTATAGGAAAGACGCCAGCCAATTCTATGGTCCCAGTACCAGAGAGGCCACCTCTCCTGGACTGAAGGGTGGTCGTAACTATGGAAACGAGCAGTTTATAATGAGTTGGTGACTTTTATACACTGTGCGCCTCAATACTCGCTGACCCCGCTCTATGGGGGAGAGTTATCAAAATTGGTGTAAAGAAAAGCTGGTTTAGTTGCCCATTGCCGACCTTTCATTTTTCAGAGTGCCTTTGTCCAGCGTCCCACATTTGTGTGAAAGGGACACTTTAAACATCTGTTTATTTATATATTTATTTGCGATGTATAGTATTTTCAATTTATCAGGCTGGCAATGTCATTTCACCCATTTGCCCCTAGGCGGTGCTGGCGCCACTTATTTATAAAGCTTGGGGTGTGCGAGAGCAGAAGGTAGTAGATATACTCAGTGCTTCAGAATAGAGTGAAGAGGACAGTAGTGTGTATGGAGGAGAGAAACAGGCCTTATTTAACATGTAGTTGCAAAACCTTTCCTCTGGGCTCTGATCAAGCCTGGAGAAGACCAATACAGCAACCAAGCACCAGACAGTGAGTCTATGTCTAAATATGGAGTGAGCCTAGTGAGGATTAGAGCTGAACCCAGCCTATGGACCTCAGAGCAAGTGCCTGAGAGCAACTCTAGAAGTGCCGGGACACAAATGGATAATTGGTGCGCAGAATTGTCCTTTATCCACTACACAAGCCTTCCAGGACAAAGTGGAAAACCTAGACCTTTTAGGAGAGCATCCTTCAAAGAATGAAACAGAAGACTGATGCCTGCCACGAGTGAGATCACCCTTATTGGATAGCTCAAGATAAGTAGAAGCCAGCAGATTTAGTACCAGAGTGCTATAGTTTGGACTTAGAATAATTACAGAAGTCTTGCCTGTAAAGTGTCACCTTAAAGAGAACTCCTCAACTGACAATTGCCTAAACCTGATAAAAGGAATAAAATTGAGCCTATTTTTGAGTCATCACTTATGTCATACCAATGAACTGTGTCTGTATTGACTGCCTGGAGACAAGTGATTTAGTAAAAGTTCAACTGTTTGATGACAACTGACTTCTCATCATTTCTACTACTACACTCATCATTTGCACGGTGCTGGCGTCACAAATACAGGGGCCAAGCCACCAAAGCACCCTAAACACCAAATACCATCAAGGGCACCTCAACTTCCATCTGTCCGGTGTTCCCTGCAACAGTGAGTTCCCCGGAAGATTTCATGCTGTCTTCCTCATCACTGCACTGCCAACCTAGGGAGGCATCTGCTAACCGTGAGTAACCAAAATGAACTATTACCTCCATCAGCCCACTGTGCATTCACGTGTTCCCCCTGTGGCCTGGTCATTACATTTGAAAAATGAAAGGTGGAATCTGATTGCTTGCTATGGGCAACTAAGCTAGTCTTCCTATATACCAGTTTTAATATATCTCATAATCTCACCTTATAACTTTACGTTTCCGTCTCATGGAGTTGCTGTCGTTCCTTCCACTTTACAATAAGACTGCTCACAGGTGATGGTGGAATATCTAGGAGGGAAGACATTTCAGGAACTGACTTTTGGTATCCTATTACAGAAACACGCTGGAATTAAGCAAACTTCATTCTTCCACAAATGTCTGTAAAGGCATGGCTAGGGGCTGGATGTTTACACCTTTGGTAACAGCAGTCTGTATGACTAGAGGCTGGTTGTTATACACTATGGCAATGGCAGGCTGCATGGCTAGGGGCTGAATGGTATACACCTGTGGTAATGGAAGACTATATGGCTGGAGGCTGGATGTTATACACCTGTGGTAAAGGCAGATTTTATGGCTAGTTGGATGTTATACACCTGTATTAATGGCAGACTACATGGGCAGAGGTTGGATTTTATATACATTTGTTAATGGCAGACTGCATGGCCAGGGACTGGATGTTATTCGCCTGTGGTAATGGCAGACTGCACGGCCGGGGCTGGGTATTACCCACCTGTGGTAATGGCAGACTGCATGGCCAGGGCTGAATGTTATACCCCTATAGTAATGGCAGACTGTACGGACTGGGCTGGATGTTAAACACCTGTGGTAATGGTAGATAGCATGGCCAAGGCTGAATGTTATATACCTATAGTAATGGCAGACTGCACGGGCAGGGCTGGATGTTATACATCTGTGGTAATTGCAGACTGCATGGCTAGAGGCTGGATGTTATACATCTGTGGTAATGGTAGACTGCATGGCTAGGGGCTGGATGTTATACACCTGTATTAATGGCAAACTACATGAGCAGAGGTTGGATTTTATATACATTTGTTAATGACAGACTGCACGGCCAGGGCTGTCCACTTGTGGTAATGGCAGACTGTACGGGCTAGGCTGGATGTTAAACATCTGTGGTAATGGTAGACTGCATGGCCAGGGCTGAATATTATATACCTATAGTAAGGGCAGACTGCACAGACAGGGCTGGATGTTATACCCCTATAGTAATGGCAGACTGTACGGGCTGGGCTGGATGTTTAACACCTGTGGTAATGGTAGACTGCATGGCTAGGGGCTGGATGTTATACACCTGTATTAATGGCAAACTACATGGGCAGAGGTTGGATTTTATATACATTTGTTAATGACAGACTGCACGGCCAGGGCTGTCCACCTGTGGTAATGGCAGACTGCATGGTCAGGGCTGGATGTTATACCCCATAGTAATGGCAGACTGTACGGGCTAGGCTGGATGTTAAACATCTGTGGTAATGGTAGACTGCATGGCCAGGGCTGAATATTATATACCTATAGTAAGGGCAGACTGCACAGGCAGGGCTGGATGTTATACCCCTATAGTAATGGCAGACTGTACGGGCTGGGCTGGATGTTTAACACCTGTGGTAATGGTATATTGCATGGCCAGGGCTGAATGTTATATACCTAAAGTAATGGCAGACTGCACGGGCAGGCAGGGCTGGATGTTATACACCTGTGGTAATGGCAGACTGCGTGGGCGGGGGCTGGATGTTATCCACCTGTGGTGATGGTAGATTGTATGGGCGGGGGCTGGATGTTATATGGGTGTGGTTGTGACACTGAATGAAACATTGGAAATCAATAATTAAGAGTTGGGTCCTAATACTTAGTAATGTCTATATAATGTACCTCTAACACTGAGTAAAGTGAGGTAGAATTAGATAGAGGGTCATCATAAACAGGAGCAGTGCTGTGCTGGTGGATTTATGTCACTCTGAGCAGTACACACAATTAGGGGAGCATCTTGCGCACATTCTGCAGAAGCAAATGGTAAGGGACTTTTTAAAGACAATTGTGAAGTTTATTTAAATTTGCAATTCATGGAGCAAATTGATAATGAAAAAGTTCAAGGTTGCCCATAGCCCAAATGCTTGAGAAAATGTAACTACAGTGCTCATCTTCATTGACATCACCTTAAGGAGTTTGAGGAAGGAAAACCACCACCCCTCCCTCTTGCCCCATCTTGGTCACTTTATATTTAGTTACATTTAAAATAGGAAATGCTTTGTTATATTGTTTAGTGAGTGTTTGTCAAAAGTTTCCATAGTAAAAAAACATGATGCAAAAGGTTCCTCCTATGATTCAGATGTGGTCTTATGACATCCAGTACTTTGATTTTCAAAACTGACTTTGAAAATAATCTGTTTTTCATTCTGGGTCTATTCAATAAGAAATTATACTGGCAATGTATGTGTAGTTGAAAAATTATATCAGAGAATATAAGAAAATCTGTACCGACATTTTTCCTCATAACTGGGGATACAAATAAACAAAACTTGCATATAAGGGCTTATGCACACAAGTACATTACAGCTCAACATTGTATGAAGAGTAATAGTGCAACGTACACCTCGGGGAGCCCCAGTCTATCGTGTTGAGGTCTGTTAGTGGTATAATATGCCCTAATGTAGTGTCTTTGAGTCACGGTGGTCCTACCTCAGGCTGTTGCTCCTTGAGAGGTTTGCTGCAATAAGTGAGTTGAAGTTGATTTAGAAGTCCAGACTTAGAAACTTGAATGTAGTTTACTGAGTGAATATAGTAATATAATTCTTTACTTTCCTGGAATTAAGTTATATTAACCCAAATGCTTTTCTTAGTTCCTATCTGGCTTAAGTTTGTTATCTGCTCAATGAGTAGGTTGTCTCTTTCCCGTTTTCCCTCTCATGTAAATGAAGTCTATATTTCAGTCAAAAGCAAGGAGCATGGTGCTCTAAGAGCTGCTTCCCTGGCCCCTGCAGCAGGAGGAGGGACACGCATCCTCTTGCTGTGCCATGTCTTGTCCCTCGGGAGTCCAACTTCAACTAACTTAACGTCCTAAAAAACCCATCAGCCCACTTCTGTCTAAAGGGGGAAAAATAATGGTATGGTTAGCTCCATTCTTGTCTCTAGGACTCTGCCAGACTTACATCATCTGCTGGAAACCAGGCACATAGCATCAAATGCAATATAAGTTACCAGTTGCATAAGTACAATACTTCATAAGGAGGACATTTATTAACCTGGACACTGTGCTGGACACTGTGTTTAAAATATCAGCGCCATAGAGCTACGGCAGGGTGTACGCCCGGTCCCCAAGCTAAATCGTACAGTTACCGGGGTACGATGGCTGCTCTGCATGGCAGGCAACAATCTTTCCTAGGGGCACAGGGAGGTTTTTCCGCCCCCCTGCAGCCCCGCTCGCTGCCATTTGGCCGGTTTCTGAAGACCGGCCAATCGCAGCTCCGGATGTTTTTTTTAACCATTCATGGAGCTGCAGGGGGTCGTACAGGGGTGACTGGTGCTGAACTAGTCAGCACCTGTCTCCCCCGAGGATAGGCAGGGGACACAATGTTCCAGCCAATGGCAGCGTTATAGCAGCACAGGAAAGGGCTGAACCTGTCTTCTGTCAGCCATTCTACCTGGTGACTGTGTGCAGAGAGGTTTTGTGTTCTTCTGTGCTGCTTGTTGACTTATTGGGACTTGTGGTGCACCACCACTGCGATTTGAGCTTTTCCTGCTGAAAGAAGAAGATGGAAGAAAAGATTTCATTTGGTTCCAGATCCCTAAACGACCCTCAATCCCTGTCCCTGCCCCCTTAACAGTGACCTCCACAGCATCCTGCCCCTTAACAGTGAGCTCCACAGCTGCCCACCCCTTTAACAGTGACATCCACAGTGGCCGTCCTTTTATTAGTGACCCCCACGGTACTATGTCTCCTTAACAGTGATTTGCACTCCATCCCCTTAACAGTGGCCTCTACAGCAATCTACCATTTAACACTGACCTCCAAAGCGGACAGTCCCCTTAACTGTGACCTGCTTTTCTGTGCTGCTTGTTGATTTACTGGGACTTGTGGTGCACCACTACTGCAATTTGAGCTTTTCCTGCTGAAAGAAGAAGATGGAAGAAAATATTTTATTTGAAGCAGTTCCAGGTCCCTAAACGACCCTCAATCCCTGTCCCTGCCCCCTTAACAGTGACCTCCACAGCATCCGCCCCTTAACAGTGACCTCCACAGCTGCCCACCCCTTTAACAGTGAGCTCCACAGCAGCCTGCCCCTAGATTGGCCAGAGGTCCGGTTTAGGTTGGACAGTCCGGCTTTCAGACTCCCTGTCCTCCTTTCAGCACAGGGCCTGGAGGAACACAAGGATCTCCTTATGAATAGCTCACTCTCAGACAGCAGCACTTTGCTGTCTAAGCGTGAGCTGCAGGGAGAAAGTCACCCGCCCTGCAGTTGACAGAGGTGGATTTTTACCTTTATTTTTTTTATCCCTGTCGTCTGCGGAGTGGGAGGGGAGTGACCTAACCAGGGGGCCTGGCTCAGGACCTGGTGGTGGGGTTTTTAAGTCCATCTTTTGAGGGTGGCCTGAATGGCAACCCTATGTGACCTCCACAGCACTCCGCTCCCTTAACAGTGTCATCCACAGCACCCTGTGCCTTTAAAGCTGACCTACAGCAGTGAAGAAAAATGGCTGGGTTGTTATGGAAAGCTGGTGTAAAACTGTGTATGTGGAGACTAAGGGCCTGAGAGCTTCTATTGGCTGATAAGGGTGACCACTGACCAGGATTCTATTGGCTAATGCATTTTTGGGAATATCTCAGGAACGGCATGTGCTAGAGAGAGCAGTCTAAAACCTTTCCGGACATTTCATGACTCTAAATGCGACAGTCCAGAATCCTATAGCGGACATACATACCCACATACATATACTCATATACTCAGCTTAGCCCGGGTATATTTCATCTATTTCATTGAATGTTTGTGTGTGTTGTTAAAAGATATCGACGCTATCCACTATAGCAGTGACATCTACGGCACCCCGCAGCTTAACAGTGACCTCCACAGCCCCCATGCCCCCACCCCTTAACACTGAGCCCCACAGTGCCCCGTCCCTTTAAATGGCACCTCCACAGCAGCCCACCCCCTTAACGTTAACTGTTACAGCAGCCTTCCTCTTTAACAGTGAGTTTCACAGCACACCGCCCCCTTGACAGTGACCTCCACAGGTGCCCTCCCCTTAACAGTGGCCTTTACAGCAATCTGCCCCTTAACACTGACCTCCATAGCGGACCATTCCCTTAACTGTGACCTCCACAGCAGCCTGCCCCTAGGGGGGTCAAGAGGTCCAGTTTTAGGCCGGACAGTCCGGTTTCAGACTCCATGTCTTCCGTCTGGCGCAGGGCCTGGACAGACACAGGGATGTCCTTTTGAACAGCTCACTCTCAGACAGCAGCACTGTGCTGTCTAAGCGTGAGCTGCATGAAGAAAGTCACCCTCACTCCCACCCCTACAGCTGACATAAGTTGATTTTTAACTTCCGTTGGCTGCAGAGGGGGAGGGGGCGTGGCTTATCAAGGTCAGGGTTGTGATTTAGTGGGACCTAGAAGTAGATTTTTAAATTCATTTTTTCAATTCCTTTCGGCTGAAGAGTGGGAGTCATTGTGGCCTAACCCGATAGGTGGCGTGGCTTTATTAACAGCTCACCCTAAGAAAGCAGCACTGTTCTGTCTGAGAGTGAGCTGCAGAGAGAAAGTCACCATCCCTGCCACCTCTGCAGCTGACAGAAGTTAATTTTTAACTTCATTTTGGCAACACCCGCCGGCTAACTGGGTGAGGGGTGTGGCTTAGCGGGACCTAGAAGTTGATTTTTAACTTCATTTTTTCAATCCTTGTTGGCTGAGGAGTGTGGCCTAACTGGATCAGAGGCATGGCTTAGCGGGACCTGGGGGCGGGGTTTTAAGGGTGACTTGAATGGCGACCCTACCTGCCCACTGAACTGTGACCTCCACAGAGTTGTTATGGAAACCTCAGGAAAAAAGGTACTAAGTGCTATTAGGCCATGGCTTTGCTTCAATAGCGATTATCCTGGTGACAGATTTCCTTTGAAGTTCATCTACAGCAGTGAAGAAACATAGCTGGGTTGCTATGGTTACCTGGAGTATAACTGTGTGTGTGGAGATGAACTGCCGCCGAGCTTCTATTGGCTAATAAGGGTCATGTGACCAGGCTTCTATTGGCTAATGCATTTTTTTGGGAATATCTCAGGAACAGTGCGTCACAGAGAGCTGAAACCTGGTCTAAAACCTTCCCGGACACCAGATGTACCTGTGTGCCAAATTTCGTGATTGTAAATGTGACGGTGCGGATTCCTTTAGCGGACATAAACACATACATGCAATACACTCAGCTTTATATATGAAAACACAACACCTCACATTTCCCACTTCACACCCAAATACAATAAAAATGGCCCACCCGTCCCAACGAGTATACTCAGCTGAAGAGACATATGCCATCCTTGCCTCTGATACTAAGTCTGCTAGTGAGGGAGAAGAGGATGCCACTTTCCTCAACTCCTCTACCCCCTCATCATCATTATCGGCTGATGAGGGACCCTCTAGTAGGCGCCCCAGAAGAACAGCTGAGGCAGCCCCCCAGAGTGAACCCATAAGGACTCCACCCCATGAAGATTATCAGCCCTAAATTCCTGAGTTTGTGGGGCAACTCCGGAATTCAGCTAGATTGTGCAGGCTTCACTGAAATAGATTTAAAAAAAAAAATTCTGTGAAGATTTTAGAAATTTGATGGTAACCCAAACAAATTTATACGCCCAGAAAATTATTGCTCAGAACTAGTTGAGCGAACACCTGAAAGTTCGGGTTCCCGGGCTCGGTCGAACTTGGCCGCAAAGTTCGGGTTCAGGACCCGAACTTGACCCCGAACCCCATTGAAGTCAATGAGGACCTGAACTTTGGGGCACTAAAAATGGAAGCAAAATGGGGGTAAGAGCTGGACAATTGCCCTGCAAACAAATGTGGATAGAGAAATAACATAAAATACATAAAAATGACCAATAATAATCTTGAACTAGTAAGAGTAGGTCCATATGGAGTAGGAGGTTGAGGAGGCGGTGTAGGTGGAAGCGGTGGTGGAGGAGGTAGTCGCCAACAACACTGTCTTTTGTTCAGTTTTTTTATTTTTTTTTACATTTGGATAGACCCCAAAACATTGTGAAATACAGAAAAGAAAACAAACAGAAAGTGCGCTGGAGTATAACAAAGGCCGGGTGAGGCCGGTATATTATTTTTTTCGCATTTTTATTTTTCTTTCCTATCTTCCTTGAGCCATAACTTTTTTATTCTTCCATTCACATAGCTGTATGAGGGCTTATTTTTGGTGAGAAAAGTTGTACTTTCTATTGCCACCATTTAATATGGCAGACAATGTAGTGGGAATTGGGAAAACAAATCCAAATGGGGTCGAATTGGAAAAAAAAATGCAATTCCTCCACCGTTTTACGTTTTTTGTTTCCACGGCATTTTTGGCAAAACTGACTAGTGATGAGCACCAGGGGCTATATTCGAATTTTCGATATTTCACGAATATTTGGGGGAATATTCATCGTATATTCGAGAATTCGAAATTAGTTTCTTGAATGCGAAAGATCGGCAATGTAATATTTGCTTAATGCGTGCAAAATACAGGCGTGGGTCTGTTTTGCTAAATTTTTTAAGCTGCTAGAAGTTTCCTGAGACTGGAGAAAATGGTTGGCACGGCAGAACATTACAATAGCTTTATATGCAGATAGAGTGCTCCTATATATTCGTCATTGTGCTGATCGGCATTAATGATGAGAATATTTTGCCACAATACGTGACACTTCACATTTTAGCAGGTCTGCATATATATATGGTCAGCTACACTATATCAGAAGATAACCTACACTGACTATCTCCCACTAACTATCTATCTAATAACACTGTTCTCTCTCAGATCTTTAAAAAACTGCAGAAAATGGCTGCTGGGGAGGTTCTTGCAGTTGTATCATCGTTAGCGCTCCCAGCAGACTCACGTCAGCGCGCAACGATATCTAATTTCCTTTGTAAACCCGAAACGAGTGATAGACTATTGAGAAAACTAAGGGTTCAATTTTTGTTTGTGATCACCAGATGGCGCTTGGAACTGCAGTGGATATTAGTATTTTAACGAGAAAGTAGATTATGGCACTGTATGGAACTGTATCCGCATAACAAAGTGGAGGGGGTCTATACTGGAGCAGCGCGGCCCTATCTCCTTTACTTTTCCTCTTTGTCAGAGCTCAGATTACACTACAGTATTGCAGTTGTTGACCGAGCCGGTTCACCCCTTATACCGGCTCCCGGCATCCCTCCCCGCTCTGCCTATCACCCTTACCGTTTGGTCACCCCTGTAAGAGTCCCCCCACTGAAGATGTTGGGCTGGCAGCATGTGTATGGGGCATGTGGTCTATGATGCCGGCACACAGAGTGAGCCTGCGGCGGTGGGGAGCTGCATCGACTGCATCCTCCTCCTCTTATGGTACTGTATACTGTATATGTGCTGTATATTAAAAGTGTGGAAAAAGATGAAAAAAAACAGGTACAGGTAAAAACGGGTACCTTCGGCTCCCGATACAGCCCATAGTCGTCCTCAGCAGTCGGGGCACATCCCGACACTGCACAGGAGCCGGCCGCTATAAGAATGGCACCTCTATGTTAGGAGGTCAGGGCAAAACGACGTTTGAATAATTTATTTTACAAATTAATTTGATGTACTGTATTAAGTACTGTACAGTAAATTAATAATCCCAAAAAAATAATAATATAAAATCGCTGAGCGGAACCATACAGTATACTGCAAAGCACAGACCTCTTCTACCTACATCACTACTTCAGCCTGTGAGCCAATAAAGCAGTCATAGAGGAAAGGTAAATGGACAGGAGAAAACAAAGAAAACAAAAAAATAATAATTTGCAGCATGCCGGCATGATAACTAATAAGAACTGCCATTTTCTTTACGGTCAGATCTTTTTATAGCTGAAGAGGTGTTCTTATTGGTTGCTGGAGCCACGTGCCCTCCTCTGGCCAATCACATTAATACAAGTTTGCTCCATTCAAAGAATATTGCATATTCATCCAATGATATGAGAGTTCCCTCGGTCATGTGAACCAATCACCGTTAAGATCCCACGCTATTAAGGTTAAATATTTGTTTTGACGACCTGTCATAACCAATTAACCGATATTGACGATATTTCCTATTAAAATTCGATATTCAAATATTCGCAGTCAACACTAAAACTGACCTGTTCCCTTCATTATCTTGGTCAGCACGATTCACATATATCACATATATACAGGTTTTTCATGTCTAAATAGTGTAAAAATAAATAAACTTTGAATTTTTTTTTTTTTTTAGAGTTATCTACTGAGCTTTGTGGGGGTTCATTTTTTGCGGGGCAAAAGTTTTTATTGATACCATTTTGGAGTGTGTTTGACTTTTTGATCACAATTTTTTGGGTAAGAGAAGCAATGAAAAAATTGCAAATTGGCCATTTTGACCCATTTTTCGGTTACACTATTCGCTGTATTGAATTTTGTTTAATTAGTACAGGTATTTTTTTATGCGGTGATGCCCAAGATGTTTATACTTTTTGTTATTTATTTATTTTATTCTATGGAAAGTGGAATGATTTAAACTTATTTTTTATAAATTTTTTACATTTTTAAATATATTTTTAACATTTTATTTCACCTTTTTATTATGTTAATCCTTGTATTTGAACCTACAAAACCATACAAATAAAAAAATAAAATTCTAAACCCTCATGGGGTTTTTTGTCCCATGATTTGTACAGAATTGCTAATTTCTTAGGTTGGCCTTCCACCTGCTAGCCAAAATAAGAATTGCAGCTTCAATACCATGGGTCTCTTTACAGGCACCCTCTCTGGTCACAGAGGATGCCATTAAGAAGTCACTTTTTCACCCTTTAGATGCCCTGATCCCAATAAAGGCTTCAATGACTGCGATCAGCATTATCAGCAACATCGCTGCACTTTGCTCCAGAGGCGTACATGGGCGGCGCTGGTAGCGAACAGGTTATGAACAAAAACATCAGGCTGATGGCATACAGAAGAATTCAATTTTGTAGAAGACGCAGAAGTGAACCAAATTAATCACAACTTAGTTATATGGTAGAAACTGCGTCACTAGGATCTAGGCCAGTTGGAAGTTGAGGTTGCACACAAGCTACAGTAATTGCTGGTTGCGAATATAGTTTACTCATGGCCACACATTCCATTATGGATGTCTCACGATGGAGCAGAAAAAAAAAAAAGAGGAGCAGGAGTTGAAGAAGCTGATGATGATGACTAGGACACTGTGCTGCTTGTGGCTGAAGCCTGGCTGGCACAAATGCCTCCGACTTATTTTAATCTTGCCCAGTAATGTTTTTGTCTTCAGACACTGTGGAGAAAAACTGCCAGGTCGGAGATTCTTGCACAGAACTGGTGGAAGAAAACTAGTCCTAGAACTGGCTCGTTTGGAGCCTGTGCTTACAATATCAGTACTGTATTAACACCAGTTCCTGAGGTGACCACAATAGAAGCAGATCTGACACCGGCATTTTCTTGGAAGATTTTGGCTGAATGTTATTTCTGCTCTCCATCAAAGCTACCACCCTCCTCCTCTGATACACCTTCCTCTTCAGCAGAAACATCATCATAGTCTTCACCCCCCCCCTCTCACTTTTATCAGACTGTATATGTGATAATGGACTCCGTGGCCCACCTCTCGATTCCCTCCTCTTTATTGGTCCTGAGGGCCACTGTTGCAACCCCTACCTTCACTGCTATAACCATGGCTATAAGTAGTGTGGAGCAAATAGAAGCATCTGAAGTTTAGGAAAAATTTGATTCACAATGAATCCGAATTCTCTAACTCTTTATGGTGACAAATATTTTTTTCCCTAGAAAGACGGCTACACATGTTACAAAGTGAAAGTAAAAAGCCTGAGAATGTGAGAATTGCAGAATTTGCAGTGCAACATAAACGTATCAATTGCCAGCAGCAGTTTGAACTCTAAGTGAACAGTCCCTTCCTCCAGAGGCTTTCCCTGATGAAACCCTAATCTATCTGTTTAAGTATGTCCCTATACTCTCCCTACCACACCTAGATTAGTAATTTGGGCCTATAAATGCTTTTTGGAAGACACAGCCTAGACGCATGCTCTCAGGTTGCAATTGTGCTCATAATGGTGTCTCTTCATCCCAGAGTCTGAAGGACCTTCCAAAATCCTGCCCCACATTGGACCTCTGAGTCAAACAGGGAAGGCCCCCTCCATCCCAGGGTCATGTGTGTTATGCAAGCCTGCATGGACCGACTGCACCACTGACCGGCTATACCCTGGAGGGACGGGACTATGTAACTACTTGGTCCTTACTAGAGCCTCTGATAGTGAGGATAGGCTTGGGCTATTAGGGTAGTCACCAGATACCACTCCAGAGCAGTCCCAAGGTCAGTGGCAGTTGACCAGGAGGTTAGAGATACCGGTGCAAGCACCAAGTGGAAATATGTAATCAGGAAATCTGGAGTCAGGGCAGGCAGTGAGCAAGCAAAGTCTGTAATCAAAGTCTAAGGTCAGAGGCAGGCAGCATAAAAACAAAATCTGTTAAAATCGAGAAGCAGGGTCCGGTACACAGAAGAGCAGATACTTCCAAACACCTTCACACAAGGAACTAGACAAGCTAGTGACCAAGATTGCTCAGGCGCCTTCCTGGGGCAGGAAGCACCTTTAAATACTTCTTGCAACCCAGCCATTGGCTGGGGAGATAGAGGGCATGTATGTGCTACCTCACAAGGGAGGAGAGACACGACTGTTTACACTCTAACAACAGTACAGGACTGAAGCAAAAAGTAAGCTCTGACACAGAACACAGATACCACAGTTAAGCTGTCCTCGCTTGTCAGTATGCAGCAGGAAGGAATGAGGAAGCCTGTGTCCCGGTTTAGGGCTAGAAAGGCAGGGACGGAGCGCTGGGCTAATAATGTGATCCTCCATCTTCATCCTTCCTGTCATTTCCCCTGCCGAGTCACTGTTGTGCTTTTTAATGCTATTCGTCTAAAGCAAACTGACAAAATTTTGGATTAGAATTTGAGTGAAATTTGCAATAAATCCAGTTAATTCATCACCAGATTAAACACATTCTATCATTTTGGTATACAGCTATTATGCAGAGATATGTGTCTACGTGCAAACAAATCCTATGCAAAGAGTCCACCATTGCTTCTTTTTAGATGCACAGGAACTATACAAAATGGCTTCAAAAGTCTACATATACTATCATTTAACACATTTTCTATCCTTTCACTGCTACTTTGGTTTTGCATCACATCATCATACTTTGTGACTACACAAGGTATTTCCAGCAGTGCCATCAAAGTTCAGAAATCGCTCCTGCCCCTTCACATACTTTTAAAAAATTCCAGTCATTATCCTGGAAAGTGGCTCCACGTTGTTCCAACCTAAAGTTTTCTATCTGTAAATTCATGTAGCCAATTAAACATATTCTTCTTCTAATCCCTGTCTTTTCTTATACAGGTTCTGTCTGTGAACATATCTCTGGATATAATATATATACAAGTCCATCGGTGACGGTGCAGCGAGGTCTCTGTGTCCATGTTCCATGCTCATTTACTGTGCCCAGTGATGTATGGTTATCCATATCTACCACTGGTATATGGTATCGTCTCTACAATGGGAATGGATACCCTGTTGCTTTAAAAAATCATTCTGTACATAAGACAAATGGAAGCTTCTTTCTGACCGGAAATGTGTACAGCGGAGACTGCTCATATTCCATAGAAGACCCATTGCCTACATATGAGGGAAAATATTTTTTTAGAGTTGAAGATGGTCCCGTAAAGTTCACCTTTCAGGATATCCAGCCTTATGTTAACGTAAACGGTGAGTGTGAAATATTGTCCACAGCTAAACATAGGTGACCACAATGGATGGATCTCACAACATCTATTTTTCCTGAAATAGTGCAAAAATATTATTTTTAGCTGTGTCCCAAATATCCTATATATCCAAGGTATATGAGCGTATCGATTAGTACAAATACGATTCGTTCTTTTGGACAAATCTACAGTATCTGTGAGGGAGAGTCCATCTACAGACAATTAAAGAATGTGCCAGCAGATTAATATGGGCACAAATATTGTGTGGCTATAATTTTCTTAAGCATGTGCCGAGCTAGAGAGTATTGGCTCCTATACAAATCATTAGAGATGTCCTGAACTATTCGCCGGCGAACATAGCTTGTTCGCGTTCGCCGCGGCAGGCGAACATATGCGATGTTCGGTCCGCCCCCTATACATCATCATTGAGCAAACTTTGACCATGTACCTCACAGTCAGCAGACACATTCCAGCCAATCAGCAGCATACCCTCCCTCCCAGACCCTCCCATCTCCTGGACAGCATCTATTTTAGATTCATTTGGAAGCTGCAGTCTTAGTGAGAGGAGGGACAGTGTAGCTGCTGCTGATTTAATAGGGAAATCGATAGCTAGGCTAGTGTATTCAGTGTCCACTCCAGTGCTAAAAGACTCATGTGATCTCTGCTGTAAGGACAGCGTCCTGACAGCACCCCAAAAAGCCCTTTTTAGGGCTGCAACATTAGTCTGTTTTTTTTTTTCCTTTATATACATATTGCAGTTGCCTGGCCTGCCCGTGTGTGAGGAGCTGCAGGCCCACAGACTGTAGTGTGCCCACTGCCAGTGCCCACCACTCATACCGGGTGGCACAAGACTTGCATAAAAACAGGCATTTAATTTTTACCCTTTAATCTAAGGTTAGTTGCCTGCCAGTGTTTGTCAGGCCCACTTCCAAAGACTGTAGTGTGCCCACTGCCAGTGCCCACCACTCATACTGGGTGGCACAGTAGCTTGCTGATAAATAAGCCATTTAATTTTTACACTTTAGTCTAATTTCAGTTGCTTGCCAGTGTGTGTCAGGCCGACTTCCACAGACTGTAGTTTGCCCACTGCCAGTGCCCACCACTCATACCGGGTGGCACAGTAGCTTGCCGATAAATAAGGCATTTCATTTTTACACTTTAATATAATTTCAGTTGCCTGCCAGTGTGTGTCAGGCCCACAGACTGTACTGTGCCCACTGCCAGTGCCCACTACATATCGTGTGGCACTGGACTTTGCCTAAAATAAGGCACTTTATCTGTACACTTTAATCTAATTTCAGTTGCCTGCCTGCCAGTGTGTGTGTGTCAGGCCCACAGACTGTAGTGTGCCCTCTGCTAGTGCCCAACACTCATACCGGGTGGCACAGTACCTAGCACGCGTAGTACCACTTATCTAAAAAAAAATGACAGGCAGAGGCAGGCCACCCTGCAGGGGCCGTCGTGGTGCTGTGATTTCCACTGGCCCTGGAATAATGACCAGTGTTCAGAGGCCACGATTGAGGACACAGTTGACTGGCTTAGACAGGACACTCAATCTTCAACAGCTTCCGCTAAGAACCTTGACGCATCATCCTCCTCCAGCTCAGCTTCGGTCACCTGCTCTCAAGTTACCATGCTCCCGCCCGCCGCCACCACCACCACTACCACCACAGCCACCACAGCCGCTTCACTTGATCCATCAGAGGAGTTATTTACACATCAGTTGGATGCAATTAGTGATGCGCAACCATTATTGCCAGAGGATGTAGATAACAGGGATATGTCTCAGTCAGGCTGGATTACACACATGGACGTACGGTTTGATGATGATGATGATGTTGTACCCGCTGCTGCTTCCTTTGATGAGGTGTCAGATACAAGTGAAGCGGTTGATGATTACGATGTGTCCGTGGATGTCACGTGGGTGCCCGCTCGAAGAGAAGAAGAGGGGGAAAGTTCAGAAGGGGAGACAGAGAGAAGGAAGAGACGAGTTGGAAGCAGGGGGAGGTCATCGCAAGGAGTTAGTGGCACAGTCAGACAGCATGTATCGGCATCCGGGGTCAGCCAGACAGCACGCCAGTCAACTCATGCTGTTGTCACCACCAGAATGCCGTCATTGCAAAGCTCAGCAGTGTGGCATTTTTTGTGTGTGTCTGCCTCTGATAACAGCAATGCCATTTGCAACCTGTGCCAAATGAAACTGAGTCGTGGGAAGTCCAACACCCACCTCGGTACAACTGCTTTGCGAAGGCACATGATCTCACATTACAAACACCAATGGGATCAACACATGAGTACAAGCAGCACACAAACTCAAAGCCACCATGCTCCTCCTGGTCCAGCATCTTCAGCCATGTCAACCACTGCTGTCCTCCTTGCCCCCTCTCAACCACCCGCCACTCCGCCTCTCACCTTCAGCAGTTCCTGCTCATCTGCCCACAGTCAGGTGTCTGTCAAGGAAATGTTTGAGCGTAAGAAGCCAATGTCACAGAGTCACCCCCTTGCCCGGAGTCTGACAGCTGGCTTGACGGAACTCTTAGTCCGCCAGCTTTTACCATACCAGCTGGTGGAGTCTAAGGCCTTCAAAAAATTTTAGCTATTGGGACACCACAGTGGAAGGTACCCAGCCGAAATTTCTTTTCACAAAAGGCAATCCCCAACCTGTACTCTATTGTGCAAAAGGAAGTCATGGCATGTCTGGCACACAGTGTTGGGTCAAGGGTCCATCTGACCACTGATACCTGGTCTGCAAAGCACGGTCAGGGCAGGTATATCACGTACACTGTGCATTGGGTCAACCTGCTGTCGGCTGACAAGCATGGAATGCGTGGCTCCGCATCGGAGTTGGTGACACCACCACGACTTGCAGGCAGGCCTACTGCCACCTCCTCTACTCCTCCTACTCCTTTCTCTTTGATATCCTCCTCGGCTAAGTCCTCTTCTGCTGCGGCGTCTGGCTGCACATCAACTGAATCCCCCCAGCTCCCCAGGGGCTATTCCACGTCCCGGATACGACAGTGTCATGCTGTCTTGGGGTTGACTTGCCTGAAAGCAGAGAGCCACACAGGACCAGCACTCCTGTCCGCCTTGAACGCACAGGTGGATCAGTGGCTGACCCCGCACCAACTGGAGATCGGAAAAGTGGTGTGTGACAATGGAACAAATTTGTTGGCGGCATTGATTTTGGGCAAGTTGTCACATGTGCCGTGCATGGCACATGTGTTGAATCTGATCATACAACGCTTTTTGTCTAAGTACCCAGGCTTACAGGACGTCCTCAAGCAGGCCAGGAAGGTGTGTTGCCATTTCAGGCGTTCCTACACGGCCATGGCGCACTTTTCCGATATTCAGCGGAGAAACAACATGCCAGTGAGGCGCTTGATTTGCGACAGCCCGACACGTTGGAATTCAACACTCCTAATGTTCGACCGCCTGCTCCAACAAGAAAAAGCCATCAACGAGTATTTGTATGACCGGGGTGCTAGGACAGCCTCTGCGGAGCTGGGTATTTTTTTGGCATGTTACTGGACGCTCATGCGCAATTCCTGTAGGCTCATGCGTCCTTTTGAGGAGGTGACAAACCTAGTCAGTCGCACCGAAGGCACCATCAGTGACCTCATCCCATTTGTTTTCTTCCTGGAGCGTGCCCTGCGAAGAGTGCCGGATCAGGCTGTAGATGAGCGTGAAGAGGAAGAGTTGTGGTCACCATCACCACCAGAATCAGCCTTGTCATCATCGGTTGCTGGACCTGTGGCAACGCTGGAAGAGGAGTCTGAGGAAGAGGAGTCAGAGGAGGAATGTGGCTTTAAGGAGGAGGAAGACCAACCACAGCAGGCACCCTCTGCATCCAACCTTGTGCAAATGGGGTCTTTCATGCTGTCATTGTCTGTTGATGGAACCTCTGATAAAAAGGCTGAAGGAGAAAGACCTGTACTGGGTGGCAACGCTACTAGACCCCCGGTATAAGCAGAAAGTGGCAGAAATGTTATCAAATTACCGAAAGTCGGAAAGGTTGCAGCAGTTTAAAACCAAACTAAAAAATATGCTTTACACAGCTTATAAGGGGGATGTCACAGCACAACGGGATTCTAACTGGGGAAGAGGTTAATGTAAGCCTCCTCCTACCACGGCGGCAAGGACTGGACGATTTACAGATGTGTTGTTGATGGAGGAATGCGGAGCTTTTTCAGTCCTACACATCGCCACAGCCCTTCGGGATCCAGCCTTAGAGATTGACTCGACCGACAGGTAGCAGACTACCTCGCCTTAACAGCCGATATCGACACTCTGAGGAGCGATGAACCCCTTCACTACTGGGTGTGCAGGCTTGACCTATGGCCTGAGCTATCCCAATTTGCGATAGAACTTCTGGCCTGCCCCGCTTCAAGTGTCCTGTCAGAAAGGACCTTCAGCGCAGCAGGAGGCATTGTCACTGACAAGAGAAGTCACCTCGGTCAAAAAAGTGTTGATTACCTTACCTTTATTAAGATGAATGAGGCGTGGATACCGAAGAGACTGACAGTGGGGGATACATTTGACTAAAAAAGGCCTGATGAGATGCCTCTGGTGGGCCCCTGGTGGGATACCTTCTCTGTCTGTGATCACCCCCCTCCCCCATGCTAGACACACATTCAGACAATACACTGGCCACAGGGCAGGCCATCACCTTCAAGGCGTAAAGGGCAAGCTCAGGCCATGTGCCCAATTTAGAGACCCAGAAGTTAAATAAGGGGAGAACCATCAGTCAGTATGTGCAGACGTGTGCACACGTACTCTTCCACCATATTGCTAAAACCCAGCCTCCTTCTAAGAAGGTCCATATCAGATGGTGGTGCTGGATGTTGTGCTCCTGCACCTCATACTTCCACTGAGCCCCTGCTGTCAGGTGGGAAAACCGTCAGTAGTGCGTATACCAGAGTGCACCTGTATTCACGCATCTTCCGATCACTTTCCAGTGATGGAAGTAAGGACCGCACATTGTCCTAGTAGTGGTGATCCAGCAGGGTGGCAACCCAGTAATTAGCCCTGGTAAAAATGGGATATTCGGTAGTCATTGCGCTGGCATTGCATCCTGTAGTCACTCATGTGTGCCAGGCTGCCCAGAGGCAGCGACAAGCTGTCCTCTGTGGGAGGTGTATCGCCTGTGTCCTCTGTATCCCCTAAGCCACTCTCCATTGATCTCCATGAGCTGTGAACATGGTTCCTCCTCCTCCTCCTCATCCTCCAAAACTGTGTCCTGACTGGACAGTTGTGTACCTGGCGGCTGTTGGTGCAGGAACCCTCTAAGCCACGTGTGGATAACTGGCCAGATAACCATGTGAGAAACCCCTGTTCCTTCTCTTCTTCCTCCTGAACCACCACCTCAACAATTACTGTCTGAAGGTTTTTTTTAAGGAGTCACAGAAGTGAGATAGTAATGCTAATGACAGTGTCATCAGCACTGGCCATGTTAGTGGAATACTTGAAACGGCGCAACACGGCACACACGTCCCGCATGGTGGCCCACTCGTTGGTGGTGAAGTAGTGCTGTTCCGCAGAGCGACTCACGTGCAGCTGAAACTCCACTATGGCCTGCTGCTGCTCGCACAGTCTCTACAACATGTGCAAGCGGGTACGTCGCACATGAGGCGGTGAGTGGGAAGGCTGAAGTTACCCTGCAGCACAGACAGGTGAGCAGCAGCAGGGAGAGAATGTTGAAAGCACGCACAGACGGCCCAAACTTTCTGCAGCAGCTCTGACATCTTGGGGTAATTTTTCAGTAACCTCTGCACCACCAAATTCAACACATGCGCCAGGCAAGGGATGTGCAATAAACCGGCTAGTCCCAGAGCTGCTACGAGAGTTCCCCACTATTGCACACCACCAGGCCAGGCTTTAGGCTCAGTAGCACCAACCACTCATGTGGCACTGGGGGAGCTGATGGCACAGAGCTGATGGCAGTGGGGGGTAGCTGATGGCAGTGATGACTAATGGCACTGTGGGTAGCTAATAGCACAGGGGGGTCTCATGATCTTTATAAAAGAAAACATTCTTTTAATTAGTTATTTCTTATTAGTGTACTCTGTAATTCGTAAAAATAATCAGTAGAATACTCGTGTCACCGCTGGCCCTGGGAGAGATATTAGAAGTTCAGATAGACAGAAGGCTCAGGAGTCTATCTGACAGATCTCTCTTGATTTTATTGTTGCTGACAGATTTCCACCCCTTTACAGATGCTGCTCATTATCAAGCAAGGAGGCTCTATATATGTTCCGCCTCTCACTTGTTACCCTGCAGCTAATATTTCCTCTGTGGAGTGCTCTGCTTGTTTGGTGGTTCTGCTGATTCAGTTGCTTCTCAAGCTAAGTCCTTTTGTTCCTTTTCCTGGTGTGTTTGTTTTGACTAGGCCTCAGAGAGACACTAACTCCATCAGCGTGGAAGGAGTTGGTTGCCTCTTTCCCTGTTCCCTAAACTGAGGGTTTGTTGCAGTGTCTCAGCAGTCTTAGGTTCCCGTGCATGTGCATTTCTACCATCGAGATTTGCACATGCTGTCAGCAGTTTGGGAGAGTATCAGGGAGTGCTAGGTGGTGACCACCCTGTTCCCTAGGTTTGGGGCCTAGTTAGCTGTTGTTTTGCTGTGGTCTCCTTTGGTTGTCTTTCCTCCCACCTACTACCTGTGACAACTCAATTATTAAAATAATCCTTTGCTGCAGCCCTACTGCCTATCCATCACCATTGGGAGAGGATTACACTGTGGTATACTTTGGGACTGTGCTTTTTGCTGCTGTCTCTACCATTCCAACCATAGTTGGAAGATACCAATGAGCAATAAAACACAAAACCGGAATATGGTTGTACAGCACGAATAGAACGCAAGTGTAAAAAATGAATAGCTCGTAGATGGGACAAGCCCAGACACTCACATATACACAAATGTATATCCAAAAATATAGCTTTATTGAAATCGATAAAACAAATGAATAGATGCATAAAGTGGCAAAGACAAAAACAACCACATGGAGAGTGCACAAAACACTTCGGGACATCAAGTTATAGCATCGCAAGTAATGGAGAAGGTGGGATGGAAAAACAAATATAAATAAATACAGAATTAAACCATGTGGGTCCCTCATCTAGATAAAAAAAATAACATGATTCACAACATTCACAAAATACAGATCCTGCTAGTGGCAGCTCCAAGAGACCCCAACACGTGTGTCACATCAGCTTCCTCACTCCCCTTGAATAATAAAGAGGGGGCATGATATATAATAAAGAGGGGGCATGATATAATAAAGAGGGGGCATGATATATAATAATAATAATAATGATGATACAGATGGGGGCATTCATATATTATAATAATACAGAGGGGGTCGGGCACTATATATAGTGGGAAGGGTTGAGCAAACACAAACTGCAAAGTACTTTTTCACTGAAGTCTGGGTTCAGTGTTCAGGTGATTTTATCACAATCCCTTATAACGGAAAATAATAGCATTCTTAAGACAGAATGCTAAATAAAATGGCCATTGAGGGGTTAAAAATAATTAAAAAAACACATAGTGAGAGTCCTGCAGTAAGAAGAAAGAATAGGATATGGGCTGCGCGATCAGGTGGATGAGGTGAGGTTTTTTTTTTTTTTTAACCCCTCAATGGCCATTTTATTTAGCTTTCTGTCTTAAGAATGCTATTATTTTCCCTTATAACCATGTTATAACGGAAAATAATAAAGTGACGTTTGAGTCCCTATTGACTTTAATAGGGTCAAGTTCGGGTCCCGAACTTTGACCTGAAGTTCGGCCGAACCCGGCGAACCCGAACTTCCATGGATTCGCTCATCCCTAATAGTGGGCATTATACATATGGGCACTGTGGGGGGAAAGGAGGTCTTTTATCTAGTGGCACTACAGGAGGCATTATAATACAGGGTACACTACAGAGGGTCATTATAACTACATGGAGCACTGCAGTGGGTCTTTATAATTACTTCAACCACTATTGGAGGCATTATAACTACTGCAGACAGTTAGGGGACTTTATTACTACTGTGGTATCTTATAGAAGGTACCTTATAGATGGTCCTTGTAACTACTGGGGACACTATAGGAGGCCCTATTTGAAGGCCTTATTTTAACTACGGGGGCATTACAATTGAGCATATATTAATGGTGTTTGCTATTCGAGGTTCTGTAAGGCAGTGTTCCTCAACTGCAGTCCTCAGGGCCCACCTACCGGTCATTTGAGAATACCCCACAGAATGGATACCTGTGGTAAGTCCTCATGCACTGACACTAATTGTATAATCTGCTCAATACTAAGGAATCCAAAAAACATGACCGGCAGGTGGCCCTGATGACTGTAGTTGAGGAACCCTGCTGTGGGGAATGCTATTACCATTAAAGACAGTTTACGAGCATATTATTATGGGGGACTATCTGTACGGCGCTAGCACAATATTGGGGGTTGCAGCAGCATGACAGTGTTGAGGCACCAGGAGGGAGAGGATGATAGGAAATAAATTAGAAAAAAGGATATTTGTTATATGGTTTTAACTAGCAGATTTCATTTTTGACGACACATTTCTTTTAATACTGACGGCCTATCCTGGGGTGTGATACCAGAACCCCCAACAATCAGCTGTTTGAGAAGGCTCCTGTGAGCGTCATGGCCTTCTCTCAGCTTTTCATAGGCCACTGATGACATGGTCTAGGTGAAGCTCAGCCCTATAGAAATTATATAAAGCACAGTCGCTATAGTGCTGTGCTTGGTGAACACGGAGAAGGCCACAGTGCTCACAGGAGCACCAGTACCTTCTCAAATAGCTGATCGACAGGGGTCACAGGTGTTGAACCCCCATGTACCAGATGCTGATGACCTGTCATGAGGATAGGCCATAAGTAATAAAATCTCAAAAAACCCTTTTAAGAGATAGAGGCACAATGAAATGCCTCTCCCCAGCTACAAACACACTGCAGACTGCTATAGTCAATTTGGAATGGTCTATTGATGCAGTGCAATGTGTTGTATTAAGCTGGTATATTATTAACACACTTAAATGCGCAGAATTAAACTGATATATTAAAGTGGTAAAATGCATTTGCTTGGTTTTAACTGGTATTAAAATTGTAACTTTAGATCGAAAAATGCTGAATTTTGCAGCAAATGGTGCTGGAGGTGCTCAGAGTATACATATAAAACACTTATGAACTGTAGAAGCTTGAGTTTTTTTTTTTTAAAGGATGCCTACTTGTACACAAAAAATTACGTTTGTGTAGACACTGTAGGATTTTTGTGAATGCAGTAAATTATGGGAACAACTCCAGCAGTCATCACTGTAAAACCTACTTACCAAACAGTGTGGCTATGCTATCCCTCTGCCTACTGATAAATCCCTGACTTTTCTACCTATTAATTAAATCTACCTTACTAAATGTATCCCTAATCTATTCCTGCAGCATTTTAGGATTGCCGGCTTGTGTCTGTAATGGGTGTCTGCCAGAGCAGCCAGACGCACGGCACACACCCGGTCATATCAGAGGCTGAGCTTATGGCGTCTATGCTCCTGAGCTAGCATAGAGCCTGAATTACCCGCCAATATCCTGCCCCCTGATTGACTGACAGGCTTTCTTTTAACCAGTCAGCATGGCTGTGAGAAAGCCCCCTCCTAGCGTCATGTGATCCTAAGGCTTCATCCTCCCTGCTCTGTTTCCCTTGCATTTTAAAAGTAAAATGGTCATTTTATGCAATTAGTCCGAAGCAAATCGCATAATTTTGGCAGAGGAATTTTTGTGAAATTCGTAACAAATCAGATTAGTTTAGAATCAATTAGCTCATCTCTATTCCTTACCAAACTAAAAAGAAAAAGCCGTAAGAAGGTATATGACCAGCGGCTGCTGAATGAAGTGCCACAGATGACCTGTTTCCTGTGGCCGGTGGAAACCATATATCAGTTGTATAGCGGCATTATTTATGATTTTATATATTAAATTCGTTTATTATAGCGCTGCAATTTGATTGTTTATTGGTATTGTTTGAGCACCATGTGAAATGCTTCGACTTTGATGCCGTATAGTACCAGCTATAATTATTGCTGCACTGTATGGTGATTGCACTGTATGGTGATTGCACTGTATGGTGATTGCACTGTATGGTGTTCAGCATTGTTTGTTAGGCAACTAAATGGAAAGGTTATTTTGCTACTGCATGCAAATTAGCTCGCTTTCCAAAAAGTTAACCACTTCAGTCCCCCTAGCTTAAACACCCTTAATGACCAGGCCACTTTTTACAATTCTGCACTACACTACTTTCACCGTTTATTGCTCCGTCATACAACTTACCACCCAAATGAATTTTACCTCCTTTTCTTCTCACTAATAGAGCTTTCATTTGGTGGTATTTCATTGCTGCTGACATTTTTACTTTTTTTGCTATTAATCAAAAATGACCGAAATTTTTGCAAAAAAATGACATTTTTCACTTTCTGTTGTAAATTTTTTTAAAAAAAACTACATTTCTATATAAATTTTTCTCTAAATTTATTGTTCTACATGTCTTTGATAAAAAAAAAGTCCAATAATTGTATATTTATTGGTTTGGATAAAAGTTATAGCGTTTACAAACTATGGTGCAAAAAAGTGAATTTCGGCATTTTGAAGCAGCTCTGACTTTCTGAGCACCTGTCATGTTTCTTCAGGTGCTAGAATGTCAGGAAAGTATAAATACCCCCCAAATGACACCATTTTAGAAAGAAGGCACCCCAAAGTATTAGCGGAGGGGCATGGTGAGTTCATGTATCATTTCATTTTTTTTCACAAGTTAGCGGAAAATGACACTTTCTGAGAAAAAAAAAAAAAAAAAGTTTCAATTTCTGATAACTTCTGGCAAAAAAAAATAAAATCTCAGACGGACTCACTATGCCCCTCAGTGAATACCTTGGGGTGTCTACTTTCCGAAATGGGGTCATTTGTGGGGTGTGTTTACTGTTATGGCATTTTGGGCGGGGCTAAATTGTGAGCCGCCATGTAAAAGCTAAAGGTACTCGTTGGAATTTGGGCCCCTTTGTGCACCCAGGCTGCAAAAAAGTGTCACTCATGTGGTATCCCCATACTCAGGAGAAGTAGGGCAATGTGTTTTGGGGTGTATTTTTACATATACCCATGTTGGGTGAGAGAAATATCTCTGTAAATTGTCAACTTTGTATAAAATTTTTTAAAAGTTGTCGTTTACAGAGATATTTTTCACACAAAGTATGGGTATATATAAAAATACACGCCAAAACACTTTGCCCTACTTCTCCTGAGTACGGCGATACCACATGTGTGCCACTTTTTTGCAGCCTGGGTGCGCAAAGGGGCCCTAAAACCAACAAATACCTTTAGGATTTCACAGGGCATTTTTACGCATTTGGATTCCAGACTTCTTCTCACGCTTTAGGGGCCCCTAAAATGCCAGGACAGTGTAAATACCCCACATGTGACCCCATTTTGGAAAGAAGACACCCCAAGGTATTCTGTGAGGGGTATGGTGAGTTCATGTAAAATTTTATTTTTTGTCACAAGTTAGTGGAATATGAGACTTTGTAAAAAACAAAATTAAAAAAAAAAAAAAACAATTTCCGCTGACTTGTGCCAAAAAATAAAAATTCTGTGGACTCACCATGCCCCTCACGGAATACCTTGGGGTGTCTTCTTTCCAAAATGGGGTCACATGTGGGGTATTTATACTCACCTGGCATTTTAGGGGCCCCTAAAGTGTGAGAATCCAAATGCATAAAAATGGCCTGTGAAATCCTAAAGGTACTCATTGGTTTTAGGGCCCCTTTGTGCATCTTGGCTGCAAAAAAGTGTCACTCATGTGGTATCGCCGTACTCAGGAGAAGTAGGGCAATGTGTTTTGGGGTGTATTTTTACATATATCTATGCTGCGTGTGAGAAATATCGCTGTAAACGACAACTTTTTACATTTTTTTATTCAAAGTTGTCAATTTACAACTCTTAACCAGCATGGGTATATGTAAAAATACACCCCAAAACACATTGCCCTACTTCTCCTGAGTACGGCGATACCACATGAGTGACACTTTTTTGCAGCCAAGATGCGCAAAGGGGCCCAAATTCCAATGAGTACCTTTTAGGAGGGCATTTTTAACCATTTTTCTTCTCACGCTTTAGGGCCCCTAAAATGCCAGGGCAGTATAAATACCCCACATGTGGCCCCCTTTTTTGAAAGAAGACACCCCAAGGTATTCCATTAGGGGCATGGCGAGTTCATAGAAGATTTTTTATTTGGCACAAGTTAGTGGAAAATGATTTTTTATTGTTTTTTCTCACAAAGTCTCCCTTTCCGCTAACTTTTGACAAAAAGTTTAATTTTTCATGGACTCATTATGCCCCTCAGCGAATACCTTGGGGTGTCTTCTTTCCAAAATGGGGTCACATGTGGGGTATTTATACTGCCCTGGCATTTAGGGGCCTAAGCGTGAGAAGAAAATGCGTAAAAATGCCCTCCTAAAAGGTACTCGTTGAATTTGGGCCTTTGGCATCTTGGCTGCAAAAAGTGTCACACATGTGGCATCGCCGTACTCAGGAGAAGTAGGGCAATGTGTTTTGGGGTGTATTTTTACATATACCCATGCTGGGTGAGAGAAATATCTCTGTAAATTGACAACTTTGAATAAAAAATGTAAAAAGTTGTCGTTTACAGCGATATTTCTCACACTCAGCATAGGTATATGTAAAAATACACCCCAAAACACATTGCCCTACTCTCCTGAGTACGGCGATACCACATGTGTGACACTTTTTGCAGCCAAGATGCGCAAAGGGCCCTAAAACCAATGAGTACCTTTAGGATTTCACAGGCCATTTTTACGCATTTGGATTCTCACGCTTTAGGGCCCCTAAAATGCCAGGGCAGTATAAAAACCCCACAAGTGGCCCCATTGTGGAAGAAGACACCCCAAGGTATTCCGTGAGGGGCATGGCGAGTTCACAGAAAAAAAAAAATTTGGCACAAGTTAGCGGAAATTTTTTTTTTTTTTTTTTTTTTACAGTCTCATATTCCACTAACTTGTGACAAAAAAATTTAATTTTACATGAACTCGCCATACCCCTCACGGAATACCTTGGGGTGTCTTCTTTCTAAAATGGGGTCACATGTGGGGTTTTTGTACTGCCCTGGCATTTGAGGGTCTCCGCAATCATTACACGTATGGCCAGTATTAGGAGTTTCTGCGATTCTCCGTATATTGAGCATACGGGTAATGAGATTTCTTTTTTCCGTTCAGCCTCTGCGCTGAAAAAAAAAAAAAAATGAACGGCACTGATTTTTTCATTCGCATCGGTCAATGTGGATGAAAAAATCTCTGCCAAAATCAGTGACTGCGGTGCGGTGGGCTGGGCGCTAGCTACCTAACAAGTAGCTAACTAACTGGCGGTGATAAGGGACCCTTATGCCCCATTCACACGTCCGCAATTCTGTTTGCGGAACGGAATTGCGGACCCATTCATTTCTATGGGGACAGACTTTGTCCCGCTTGGATCCGGAATCACGGATCCGCAATTCCGGGTCTGCACTTCCGTTCCGCAAAAATATAGAACATGTCCTATTCTTGTCCGCAATTGCGGACAAGAAAAAGCATTTTCTATATAGTTCTGGCAATGTGCGGATCTGCAAAATGCGGAAAGCACATTGCCGGTGTCCGTGTTTTGAGGATCTGCGGATCGGATCCGCAAAACACATATGGACACATAAAAGGGGTGTGATCAATGACAGGGGGGTGATCAGGGGGTCTAGATGGGGTGATCAAGGGGTTAATAGGTGAGGGGGGGTGGGGGGGGTTAGTGTAGTGTTTGGTGCAACTTTACTGTGTTACCTGGTCCTCTGGTGGTCGATCCCAGAAAATGGGACCAGAGGAGCAGGTAGCAGGTATACCAGACGCTGTTCACAAAACAGCGTCTGGTATACATGTTTGATGCGATTTATATCGCATCTACAGCCTGCCAGCGATTGATCATCGCTGGCAGGCTGTAGGAGAACTCTCCAGACGCGCGCTCCTGTGAACGCGCTTGCGCCTGCGCGTGCGTTCACAGGAACTCACGGGTCTCGCGAGAGGACGCGCCGAGGCGTCCACTCAGAAGATCCCGGCCGCCCGCAGGACGCAATCCTGCGTACGGCGGTCCGGGACTGGTTAAATAAAGCTGAACTTTTACTGCCACCAGATATAAGGTAGCTAAACTAAAATTGAATGCTTAACCTTTTAAACAGGCCTTGTAGCATGCAGACATTATCCAAGTTATGCCTCAAGGCTTGTTTAAAGGGTTGAGCATTGACTTACAATATAATGACCTTACCTAGGGTGGCACTGGAGGCTCAGATTTATTTTCTTTTTTGTAAAGAAAAGAGACTTTGCTTAATTTATTTTTTTCCAATAGAGCATTGCCTAGCTTATAACATGTCTTAGGCCTCCTAGGCACACTCCATCAGGAGAAATAGTAAAAGCCACCTCCCCCAACTCTTGACTAATGCATGGCACTTTTATTTGGCAGTTTAATTAGTCACTCTATGATTTGCTGTACAATATATGACCGTGCACCATATGGTATTACAGAAATAATGATTTCTGTTGCCACTTTCCAGATAATATTTCCAGATCCACACTTTAAGGCCTCTTGCACACGGCCATTGTGGTCCCGTGGCCGAATTGCGTCCTGCAAACGGCGGGTCTGCAATACACGGGCACCTGCCAGTGTGCACTCCGCATCACGGATGCGGACCCGTTAACTTGAATGGGTCCGCAATCACGGAGATGCGGAACGGAAGCACAGATTAGAACCCCATGGATGCACTACAGAGTTCTTCCGTGGTGTTTATATTTTTTGGCGGAGGCACCGCAAAAAAATATAAACTTGTTCTATCCTTTTGCGGAGCGGACGGATCACGGAACCATTCAAGTTGAATGAGTCTGGATCCATCCCGGCCGCCGCATGGACGTTGCCCGTGCATTGTGGACCGCAAATTGCGGTCCCCAATGCATGGAACGAAACCAAAACAGCCGTGTGCAAGAGGACTAAGGGTTTTTCCAGGCTCCTGACACTGGAGACCTATCCTCAGGATAGGCAATTAATATGTGATTGGTGATGGTCTGACCCCCTGCACCCACACTGATCAGATGTTTCCTTCAGCCTCCAGTGCTAGAACTAAAAATGAATAAAGAAGGACAACAACAAACAACATTTCACATACAAACAATAAAACTGGGAAACAGGGACCATCCTAAATTAAAGTGATATTATACCTACTACTACATGAAAAAAATAGAAGCTCTTTGCGGACATTTTTCATCAAACGTGTGTCGGGCCCATCTACCAGGCGTCAAGGTGCCTTCTGCCGATGGTTACCTAACACAACACACGTTTAGCAGCACATTGTGTTAGATATGTTTCAAATAAAGTTTTCACACCACATAAATTAACTGGTATTACAATTTGTATGTTTTGTTTTTTTCCAGATTCTCCATCTATAAAAATTATCATAGAAGGTAAGTTAATGCAGTCAAATTAACAAAACTTTAAAGTCACATCTGTTTATATCAGAAACAATGTAAACCTATAAAAAAAATCTCAATACAAATACAAGGGCCCTCGAACATACAGACAAAATACACCCGGGGAAACAATGTATCCATAAGAGATAAATGAATATAAAGAGACAGCTGATCGATACTGAAATGGGTAATTCCTAGAGGAAAATATTACATAACAATATTCAATGTAACAGGGTTATACTGGGAAAACTAACATCGTAAGGAAAAGAACCGTGAACCATTAATGAATACTGCAGTCATGAAATAATAAAACAAATCAGAGCCACATGGAAACCATAGAAACATAGATCTGTGTGTAAATAGATAAAGGACCCTGCATATTGGTCATTCTGGAAGGTCAGCTGCTAATGTGCCCGCACCAGTGTTATCTACTCCACAGACGTATCCTGGGTCCCAAACAGCCGAGTCCATCACTTAAGGGTAACCCCAGCTTCATGCTACCCAGAGTGGTTTTGGAAGGCTGGTAGCAGTTTTGGGGCTCACATTTATGATCCAGACAGTGACTTTAGTTCTCACTAATGCCTGGTGGCCCTGGCGATTTGATCATAAGTTGAAGCAGGATGGAAATCCCAATGTAAAAGTAAATAGGAAGACAGTCAGCGGCAGTGAGATGGATAGGATAGATAGATAGATAGATAGATAGATAGATAGATAGACAGATAGATAGATATTTGATTAGATAGATAGATAGATAGATAGATAGATAGATAGATAGATAGATAGAAAGAAATGGAAAAAAGCCAGCAGCACTCCAATATAATCCAAAAAGTGATAAAGGTTTATTCACCCAGTGTCAAAATAGCGACGTTTCAACCGCTTGTTGCGGTCTTTCTCAAGCTATGAGAACGATTGAGAAAGACCGCAACAAGCTGTTGAAATGTCGCTATTTTGACACTGGGTGAATAAACCTTTATCACTTTTTGGATTATATTGGAGTGCTGCTGGCTTTTTTCCATTTTTATTGACGTGGGCCTGGTGCCGGTTCGTATTGGCCTGATTTTGCACCCACATGTAAAATAGTGTGCTGCTTCTCCCTTTTCCACATTTGATAGATAGATAGATAGATAGATAGATAGATAGATAGATATGATAGATATGATAGATAGAATAAATAGATAGAATAGAAATAATGGATAGATAGATAGATAGATAGATAGATAGATAGATAGATAGATAGATATCAGGGAGCTTTAAGAAAGCCATGGAAACACTGAAAGACAAGGCGAGCAAAACCTTCTATGCCTTCTATTCTAGCGTTTGTATCACCTGAAGGCACCAGTGACCATCTGGCTTAAAATCCTTGACACCATCATTGCCCCAATACTCCTGTATGGCAGTGAAGTCTGGGGCCCAGACACATACCCAGACTGGGCAAAGTGGGACTCTGGGCCTACAGAACTATTCCACTTAGAACTCTGCAAACACTTTCTCCAGGTCCACAGGAGCACCTCAACCAGCGCCTGTTGGGCAGAACTGGGCAGATTCCCACTCTACTTTGCTGTCCAGAAGAGGGCGCAATCATTCAGAGCCCACCTGCATAGCAGCAGTCCCAGCTCCTACCTTCACAAAGCCTTACTACACCAAGAAGCCCCAGAAAGACAAAGCACCCGGCAACAAGTCACCCAAACCCAGCCTGCCCAAGTCACCGACCAGTACTGCCTGGCAAAGGGGGAAACACAAGGGCAAAGAGGAGTATATCAGCGTCTGGAGGAACGACATACAAACTTCACAGAAGCTGACGGTATACCAGAGCCTGCAGAGGGAGTACAAACTGGCCCCATATCTGGAGAAACTCCCCGATCCAAGAGACCGACAGATCCTGAGCCGCTATAGACTGAGCGCCCACAGCCTGCTCATCGAATCCGGGCGTCACCTACAGAGGTACCAGCACAGGGAGAGCAGACTGTGCCAACAGTGCGACCAGGAGGCCGTGGAGGATGAGGCTCATTTCCTGCTGCAGTGCCCCAAATACTCAGTGATGAGGGACTCTCACTTCAGGAGACTGTCTGATCTCTGCCCAGACTTCACCTCCATGGAGGAGGAAGAGAGACTCTCCATACTGCTGGGGGAAGAGGAGAACACAGCGGCCATAGCAGCACAATATATTACTGCCTGCCATAGACTGAGAGGAGCCTGATATACCATGGACTCTTATATCCCCACCCTGGACGTGTCCCCATCCCCCAACCCTACCCGATTATTTCCCACTTGCTTTGGCAATGCTAAATTGCAATTAGTCCTGCCAATAAAGCTTATTTGATTTGATTTGATTTGATATAATAGATAGATAGATAGAATAGATAGTTAAATAGATAGATAGGATAGATAGATAGATAGATAGATAGATAGATAGATAGAATAGATAGATTAGATAGATAGATAGATAGATAGATAGATAGATAGATAGATAGATGATAGATAGATATATACTAGATAGATAGATACAAGATAGATAGATAGATAATAGATAGATAGATAGATAGATAGATAGATAGATAGATAGATAGATAGATACTAGATACATAGATACAAGATAGATAGATAGATAGATAGATGATAGGAGATAAATAGATAGATAGATAGATAGATAGATAGATAGATAGATACTAGATACATAGATACAAGATAGATAGATAGATAGATAGATGATAGGAGATAAATAGATAGATAGATAGATAGATAGATAGATAGATAGATAGATAGATAGATGATAGGAGATAAATAGATAGAATAGAAAAATGTCAGCACCGGATACAAACTAATAATGCAGAGGTGCAAGCCTAATGGGACAGGACTATTGCCGAAATAAACAAAAAAGAAAATCGGCAGCCCTCTCATGAGATGAAAAATAAGAAAAACGTTTATTCATCCATGTGGACGCGATGTTTCGGCTCAAACACTGGAGTCTTCCTCAAGCAACTCATAAGAGTGTGGAGAACATATTTAAACATAAAGTGCTTGTGCAGTTCATAAATAATCAATGAACATGATTGTATAAAATATACAAAAAGAAAGTGCTTATAAAGTGCAAAGTATCAATAAAAACATAGGGTCATGTGGCACAGAATCACAGGAATCCATGATTACAGAAATATAAATAAAAATCAGTTACATCCTCTAATATAACATAACTCATAATGTGTGAATAACATGATTAGCGATAAATAAAAATCATCTGTAGGCGGCCGTGTGTATCCAATGCCATATTGTTTGATGAACAGGTATTGGACTTGCTACCAACAGGTAAAACACACGTAAAGACACGCCATATATCGGTGTTCAATGGTGGCCAGTGCGCATGTCAGAGTTAACCAGGATGAGCAGAGGAGCTGCCAGGGGTCATGCGCTATAAGCGCGTCACAGACAAAGCACCAGAGCGGCCTAATTGGAAGTTGGAAAATAGGGAAAAGGCTCACACACAGGTGCAGTGTGATGGCGATAATCGTCATCTCGTGAGAGGCAAACTCACAGAGTTTCAAAGTAAATCAAAGTAAAACAAAATAAAAGAACAGTATTAAATTGTGCTGAGGGGCTCACACCAAAATATATTGGATAATGGAGGGTTCACTGCCCACTGGGTCACCCAATTCCAGTATGTAGTTAAATAAAAAGAAAATAGGGTACGCACGCCTCCTTCTGGTTATGTATATAGGACTACACATTTATTATAATAAAAACATAATAAATGAATGCAAAATAAATTAAAAAATAAATAATAATGCGAGATCTCAAAAACTAATAAATAAATAGTTGATTTAAAAACAAAATCACATACATTGTGTATAAAGTCACATAGTTTATCAACTCATAATACATAAAAAACAAGCATAATATCCCTGCATGATTAATTAGTAGTAATAAAAGATAACAATACTAATTAATATTACTATCATTCATGACGCTCGATTAGTTCAGTGTATTCATCCTTAATCATCAATAATTCACAAACTGAGCTATATACTAAATTGTGAGAATCTTGGGTTAGTCCGTGTCAATATGTATCCAGATATTATCTAGTGTCCAATGATTTTTCATGGATATAAATACCTGATGTCAAGGGTGAGACGCGTGCTCCTGAAAATTATAAAAGCGAGTGCTGCCGGAATTAATACAGAATATAGATATATATATATATATTAGGGTGGTTCATTTTTCCAAAGATGTGATTTTCATATGACTTTGCGTACGCCCAGAGTCTCAGTGATGTAAGATATATATATATATATATATATATATATATATATATATATGCCAAATTTCAAGAAGATTGGATAATATTTAGGGGTTGCACACATTGATCACTTTTATCCATTAGTACATTATAGTTATTACAACTCTCACTTCTGTACCTAGGAGGTTGGTCTAAAAACGACTTCAGTTTCAGGATACCAGAGGCTTTGCATCAAGCAAGTTGGATGGCAAAGGCAATATATGCACTTACCCAGATGCAGACGTAAAAAAAAGTGATCTCACAGCTGCTAAGAGACACTTTTGGTATCTGTCAGAAACAAACGTAGGATTGGCTTTTTTGGACGAACGTATTACTCAGGCTGTTAAGGAAGATATGAATTTAAAAACCAAACCTGCAAAGAAAAAGGAAATGAAATGATAAGAGAGTTAAAACCTAGTTTTAATAGTAACAACTGGTAATAACTATAATGTACCAATGTATAAAAGTGATCAATGTGAGCAACCCCTAAATATTATCCAATCTTCTTGAAATTTGGCATATATATCTTCTACATCACTGAGACTCGGGGCGTAAGCAAAGTCTCCAAAAAAGTTAACATTTTGTTTTTTGCATTACAAAATAAAACACCCTAATATATATATAAAAGAAAGGGAGAGAGCAGCACACTGCTTCAGGTGGGTGCAAAAATCCAGCAGCTAAGACCGGCACCAGGGTCTAATCCAATACTTAAAGAAAAAGCTAGCAGCACTCCAGTAGAAAAATCTAAAACTTGATTTATTAACCCAGTGTCATAGCAACGTTTCAACCGCTTGTTGTAGTCTTTCTCAAGCTATATATATATATATATATATATATATATACACACCCCTGTACTGTATACTTTTTACACTCGCCTAAAGAATTATTAGGAACACCTGTTCTATTTCTCATTAATGCAATTATCTAGTCAACCAATCACATGGCAGTTGCTTCAATGCATTTAGGGGTGTGGTCCTGGTCAAGACAATCTCCTGAACTCCAAACTGAGAAAGAAAGGTGATTTAAGCAATTTTGAGCGTGGCATGGTTGTGGGTGCCAGACGGGCCGGTCTGAGTATTTCACATTCTGCTCAGTTACTGGGATTTTCACGCACAACCATTTCTAGGGTTTACAAAGAATGGTGTGAAAAGGGAAAAACATCCAGTATGCGGCAGTCCTGTGGGCAAAAATGCCTTGTGGATGCTAGAGGTCAGAGGAGAATGGGCTGACTGATTCAAGCTGATAGAAGAGCAACGTTGACTGAAATAACCACTCTTTACAACCGAGGTATGCAGCAAAGAATTTGTGAAGCCACAACACGCACAACCTTGAGGCGGATGGGCTACAACAGCAGAAGATCCCACCGGGTACCACTCATCTCCACTACAAATAGGAAAAAGAGGCTACAATTTGCACAAGCTCACCAAAATTGGACTGTTGAAGACTGGAAGAATGTTGCCTGGTCTGATGAGTCTCGATTTCTGTTGAGACATTCAAATGGTAGAGTCCGAATTTGGCGGAAACAGAATGAGAACATGTACCCATCATGCCTTGTTACCACTGTGCAGGCTGGTGGTGGTGGTGTAATGGTGGGGGGGATGTTTTCTGGGCACACTTTAGGCCCCTTAGTGCCATTTGGGCATTGTTTAAATTTTACGGGCTACCTGAGCATTGTTTCTGACCATGTCCATCCCTTCATGACCACCATGTACCCATCCTCTGATGCACCATGTCGCAAAGCTCAAATCATTTCAAATTGGTTTCTTGAACATGACAATGAGTTCACTGTACTAAAATAGCCCCCACAGTCACCAGATCTCAACCCAATAGAGCATCTTTGGGATGTGGTGGAACGGGAGCTTCGTGCCCTGGATGTGCATCCCTCATATCTCCATCAACTGCAAGATGCTATCCTATCAATATGGGCCAACATTTCTAAAGAATGCTATCAGCACCTTGTTGAATCAATGTCACGTAGAATTAAGGCAGTTCTGAAGGCAAAAGGGGTTCCAACACCGTATTGGTATGGTGTTCCTAATAATTCTTTAGGTGAGTGTATATATACCTGTACCGTAGCTCCTTTGTTTCTCAATCAAACAAAATATTATCCCTTTTCTCTACTTTTGCAGTTCTTATGCGATTTCTCTGTGTTTTTTGTTATACATATGTTTTTTAAACCATATTTATTTTCTAGAAGCACTAATTGGGATGCAAGTACCCCCGTTCATGATAACCACAATCACTTCACCCTTGTTGGCTGGTTTGATCGTAAAGCTATGGCCCAATTTCAATTGGTTGATCGCAATGACCCCTTCCTTAGTCAGATTTGGATGTCCTAATGCAGTCATGTTGTCAGACTGCGTCAAAGCATCCATATTATTCTTAACAGCAGTAATAAAAGCTTCAATAACCGGCTCATTTAATACAGGAACAAAACGACTCTTATTGCTCAGATTGAACTGCCCAAGAGTTAATTCAGACCGCTTAGGATGTGCAACCTGAGCCCGCTCATTGAACCAAACTTTAAACTTAGGCTAGAATTTTAGTTTTACAGTATTTAGATCCATCATAGGGGCTCAATACCGGAAAAAAAACGCTTCAGTTTTGTCCCCATTCATTGTCAATGGGGACAAAACTGAACAGAATGGAATGCTCAAAATGCATTCCGTTCCATTTAGTTGCGTTCTCATACCGGAGAGAAAACCACAACATGTTGTAGTTTGCTTTCCGTCCTGGGATGCGGAGCAAGACGGATCTGGCATGCCCCCCATTGCAAGTCAATGGGGACGGATCCATTTTCTCTGCCACAGTCTGCCACAATAGAAAATGATTCCGTCCTCCACTGACTTTCAATGGAGTTCATGATGGATCCGTCTTGGCTATGTTAAAGATATCGATGCAGATGGTTGTGTTATCACTAACGGAGGCGTTTTTGCTGAACCCTACCGAATCCAGCAAAAACGCTGGTGTGAAAGTCGCCTTAACTGAGTGTAAAAAAAAGAAAACAAATCCATTTCTAAATCAAACCAACTTATATAATTGTGTGGAGAAAAAGATAGTCCCTTACTCGAAAGGCTCTTCTGAGCAGGGGAAAGGGATTTAGATGAATTGTTAACGACGATCATTTCTTCTTGATCGTGGGAGTTCTGGTTGACCGAAGACTAACTTTATTGTTTCACAATTTCCCAGGCTGTATGATGTTTCTGTCCCCCTCATCTAGTGTGTTTCCATTGGTTTTCTGAGGAACTGGATTGTCCACTAAAAAAGAGCTTGAATTTTGATCAGATGTTGTATAAGGCCCTCCTTATATTTCAAAAAATCATCATTAATTAGATTGCAACACAAGGATTCTTCGAAAAAATGTATAGAATCATTAAGAACCCTCAACTCTGGTTGTAAAAAAAACAATGTTGAGAAGAATAAAGTCCATAGAATACTTATTAGATAACAGTTCAAATCTTTTGCTAAAATCTGTATTGGTAGAAAAAAGGTTAGGTTTAAGATGGGGTCTCATACCTCTGGGAGTGCGTTGTGCCTTGTAATATTTGCAAAGGGTGGTAATTAGAGATGAGCGAACACCTGGATGTTCGGGTTCGAGAAGTTCGGCCGAACTTCCCGAAAATGTTCGGGTTCGGGATCCGAACTCGACCCGAACTTTATCAATGGGGACCCGAACTTTTGGGCACTAAAAAGGCTGTAAAATAGTCCAGGAAAGGGCTAGAGGGCTGCCGAAGGCAGCAAAATGTAGGTAAATGCCCTGCAAACAAATGGGAATAGGTAAATGAATTAAAATAAAATAAAATAAATAAAAATTAACCAATATCAATTGGAGAGAGGTCCCATAGCAGAGAATCATGCGTCATATCACCCACCACTGGAGAAGGCCACTTTAAGTAATTTGGCCCCAGCACCCAGACAGAGGAGAGAGGTCCCACAGCAAGGAATCATGCGTCATATCACCCACCACTGGAGAAGGCCACTTTCAGTTATTTCGGCCCCAGCACCCAGACAGAGGAGAGAGGTCCCACAGCAAGGAATCATGCGTCATATCACCCACCACTGGAGAAGGCCACTTTCAGTTATTTAGGCTCCAGCACCCAGACAGAGGAGAGAGGTCTCACAGCAAGGAATAAGGCGTCATATCACCCACCACTGGAGAAGGCCACTTTCAGTTATTTCGGCCCCAGCACCCAAACAGATGAGAGAGGTCCCACAGCAAGGAATCATGCGACATATCACCCACCACTGGAGATGGCCACTTTCAGTTATTTAGGACCCAGCACCCAGACAGAGGAGAGAGGTCCCACAGCAAGGAATAAGGCGTCATATTACCCTCCACTGGAGAAGGCCACTTTCAGTTATTTCGGCCCCAACACCCAGACAGATGAGAGAGGTCCCACAGCAAGGAATCATGCGTCATTTCACCCACCACTAGAGAAGGCCACTTTCAGTTATTTAAGCCCCAGCACCCAGACAGAGGAGAGAGGTCCCATAGCAAGGAATAAGGTGTCATATCAGACACCACTGGAGAAGGCCATTTTCAGTTATTTTGGCCCCAGCACCCAGACAGAGGAGAGGTTCTTTCAACTTTGGGTTGCACCGCAAGATCATGGTAAAGTTCAAAAAATGAGGATTTAATAAAGAAGTGCCCTGGAGTACAAGAATACATGGTTGAGGGGTAGGCAGTTATAAATGTCTATTCTGCATAAGGGAGGCACAAGTCCTGTGAGATCCAAGCCTGGTTCATTTTTATGAATGTCAGCTTGTCCACGCTGGCTGTGGACAGGCGGCTGCGCTTGTCAGTAATGACGCCCCCTGCCGTGCTGAATACACGTTCAGACAAAACGCTGGCCGCCAGGCAGGCCAGCACCTCCAAGGCATAAAATGCTAACTCTGGCCACGTGGACAATTTGGAGACCCAGAAGTTGAATGGGGCCGAACCATCAGTCAGTACATGGAGGGGTGTGCAGACGTACTGTTCAACCATGTTAGTGAAATGCTGCCTCCTGCTAACACGTTCCGTATCAGGTGGTGGTGCAGTTAGCTGTGGCGTGGAGACAAAACTTTTCCACATTTCTGCCATGCTAACCCTGCCCTCAGAGGAGCTGGCCGTGACACAGCTGCGTTGGTGACCTCTTGCTCCTCCTCTGCCTTCGCCTTGGGCTTCCACCTGTTCCCCTGTGACATTTGGGAATGCTCTCAGGAGCGCGTCTACCAGCGTGCGCTTGTAGTCGCGCATCTTCCTATCATGCTCCAGTGCAGGAAGTAAGGTGGGCACATTGTCTTTTTACCGGGGATCCAGCATGGTGGCAAACCAGTAGTTCGCAAACGTTAAAATGTGGGCAACTCTGCTGTCGTTGCGCAGGCACTGCAGCATGTAATCGCTCATGTGTGCCAGGCTTCCCAGAGGTAAGGACAAGCTGTCCTTTGCACCAGGCATATCGTCATCGTCCTCCGTATCCCCCCAGCCACGCACCAGTGATGGGCCTGAGCTGTGTCGGGTGCCACATTGCTGTGAACCTGCTTCATCCTCATCCTCCTCCACCTCCTCCTCATCCTCCTCGTCCTCCAGTAGTGGGCCCTGGCTGGCCACATTTGTACCTGGCCTCTGCTGTTGCAAAAAACCTCCCTCTGAGCCACTTCTAACAGACTGGCCTGACAGTGCTAAAAATGACCCCTCATCCTCCTCCTCCTCCTCCTGGGCCACCTCCTCTTCCATCATCGCCCTAAGCGTTTTCTCAAGGAGACATAGAAGTGGTATTGTAACGCTGATAACGGTGTCATCGCCACTGGCCATGTTGGTGGAGTACTCGAAACAGGGCACACAGGTCTCGCATGGAGGCCCAATCATTGGTGGTGAAGTGGTGCTGTTCCGCAGTGCGACTGACGTGTACGTGCTGCAGCTGAGACTCCACTATGGCCAGCTGCTGCTCGCACAGTCTCTCCAGCATGTGCAAGGTGGAGTTCCACCTGGTGGGCACGTCGCATATGAGGCGTTGAGCGGTATGGCCGAAGTTCCGCTGTAGCGCAGACAGGCGAGCAGCGGCAGGATGTGAACGCTGGAAGCGCACAGACGGCCCTCACTTTATGCAGCAGCTCTGACATGTCGGGGTAGTTGTGAATGAACTTTTGCACCACCAAATTCAGCACATGCGCCAGGCAAGGGATTTGCGTCAAACCGGCTAGTCCCAGAACTGTGACGAGATTTCGCCCATTATCGCACACCACCAGGCTGGGCTTGAGGCCCACTGGCAGCAACCACTGTTCGGTCTGTTGTTCAATACCCCGCCACAACTCCTGCGCGGTGTGGGGCCTGTCCCCCAAACATATGAGTTTCAGAATGGCCTGCTGACGTTTACCCCGGGCTGTGCTGAAGTTGGTGGTGAAGGTGTGTGGCTGACTGGATGAGCTGGTGGAAGCAGAGGAGGAGGAAGCCGAGTAGGAGGCTACAGGAGGCAAAGAATGATGCCCTGTGATCCTTGGCGGCGGAAGGACGTGCGCCAAGGAACTCTCCGCCTGGGGCCCAGCCGCCACTACATTTACCCAGTGTGCAGTTAGGGAGATATAGCATCCCTGGCCATGCTTACTGGTCCACGTATCTGTGGTTAGGTGGACCTTGCCACAGATGGCGTTGCGCAGTGCACACTTGATTTTATCGGATACTTGGTTGTGCAGGGAAGGCACGGCTGTCTTGGAGAAGTAGTGGCGGCTGGGGACAACATACTGTGGGACAGCCATGGACATCAGCTGCTTGAAGCTGTCTGTGTCCACCAGCCTGAATGACAGCATTTCAAAGGCCAGTAGTTTAGAAATGCTGGCATTCAGGCCCAGAGCTCGAGGGTGGCTAGGTGGGAATTTACGCTTTCTCTCCAAGGTTTGTGAGATGGAGAGCTGAACGCTGCCGTGTGACATGGTGGAGATGCTTGGTGACGCAGGAGGTGTTGTCGGTGGCACATCCTCTGTTTGGTTGGTGGCAGGTGCCAACATTCCTCCCGAGGCGGAGGAAGAGGCCGAGGCAGCAGCAGAAGAGGGAGGAGGGGGAGCCAGAGTGAGTTCCTTGCTTTTAAGGTGTTTACTCCACTGCAGTTCATGCTTTGCATGTACAGTAGATGCCTGGTCATGCAGGTTGTGCTAAGGTTCAGAACGTTAATGCCTCGCTTCAGGATCTGATGGCACAGCGTCAGCACATTGTTTAAAGAAGTGCCATGCCAGGGAACTTCTTGAAGCTGCCTTTGGGGTGCTCGGTCCCTGGTGGCGGTGGCCAGTAGCAGGCGAACTTTCTTGGAAGCGGCTGTTCTGCTTTTGCCCCCTGCTCCCTATTTTGCTACGCTGTTGGCTCGGTCTCACCACTGCCTCTACCTCTGAACTATGAAAGTCAGTGGCACGACCTTCATTCCATGTGGGGTCTAGGACTTCATCGTCCCCTGCATCGTCTTCCACACAGTCTTCCTCCCTGACCTCCTGTTCGGTCTGCACACTGCAAAAAGACGCAGCAGTTGGCACTTGTGTTTTGTCATTATCAGAGACGTGCGGACTGCGATGATATGGTATTCCCCTGTCCTCATCTTCAGGAAACAGTGGTTGTGCATCAGTGCATTCTATGTCTTCCCACACTGGGGAAGGGCTAGGTGGATTCCCTTGGGAAACCCTGCCAGCAGAGTCTTCAAACAGCATAAGAGACTGCTGCATAACTTGAGGCTCAGACAGTTTCCCTGATATGCATGGGGGTGATGTGACAGACTGATGGGCTTGGTTTTCAGGTGCCACCTGTGCGCTTTCTGCAGAAGACTGGGTGGGAGATAATGTTTTGAACGCGCTGGATCCACTGTCGGCCACCCAATTGACTAGCGCCTGTACCTGCTCAGGCCTTACCATCCTTAGAACGGCATTGGGCCCCACCAAATATCGCTGTAAATTATGGCGTGTACTGGAACCTGAGGTCAGGGCCGTAGCTATATGAGGTGCAGAGGTAGCAGTCGCTACCGGGCCCAGGAGCCTGAGTGGGCCAAAGACCCTGGTGCTGGATAAGAAGACAAACAAAGCACTGAGGGAAGGGGGGCCCAAGATGAACTCTTGTACCAGGGCCCATGAGCCATTAGCTACGCCCCTGCCTGAGGTAGTTGGTTCACTAGGACGTGTGGCTGTGGCACAATGGCCACGTCCTCTCCCAGCACCAGAGGGTACACTAACACCACCACGACCGCGTCCGCGTCCCTTACTAGATGTTTTCCTCATTGTTACCGTTCACCAAGCACCACAATAAGAAAAAAAATATTTGGCCCAATGTATTGATTTCAAATTCAGTCCTTTTTTTACAGGCACCTAACACTATCTGCCTATTTGTTTATGTAGCGTATTACACTAATCCAGCCACAGCAGTAACCACTGATTTAGGGGAATATCTCTTTTAGGGCTAGTATTTAGGCCCTGGATGAAAGGTATCCTTTTATGGACAGATTTACACTTAGCCTGCAACAGCTCGAACACCAGATTCAGGGTATTGCTATTTTGGTAATTGAATTTAACCCCAGAACAAAATATATGTTTTGGCGGACACTATGAATCTTGGCCAGACACAGCTGAAACCACTGATTTATGGTATTGCTATTTTGGCAATTGAATTTCACCCCAGAACAAAATATATGTTTTTGCGGACACTATGAAACTTGGCCTGCAACAGCTAGGACACCAGATTCAGGGTATTGCAATTTTGGCAATTGAATTTCACCCCAGAACAAAATATATGTTTTTGCGGACACTATGAATCTTGGCCAGCCACAGCTGAAACCACTGATTTATGGTATTGCTATTTTGGCAATTGAATTTCACCCCAGAACAAGATATATGTTTATGCGGACACTATGAAACTTGGCCTGCAACAGTTGGGACACCAGATTCAGGGTATTGCTATTTTGGCAATTGAATTTCACCCCACAACAAAATATATGTTTTTGTGGACACCATGAATCTTGGCTAGCCATAGCTGAAACCACTGATTTATGGTATTGCTATTTTGGCAATTGAATTTCACCCCAGAACAAAATATATGTTTTTGCGGACACTATGAAACTTGGCCTGCAACAGCTGGGACGCCAGATTCAGGGTATTGCTATTTTGGCAATTGAATTTCACCCCACAACAAAATATATGTTTTGGCGGACACTATGAATCTTGGGATTCTTGGCCAGCCACAGCTGAAACCACTGATTTATGGTATTGCTATTTTGGCAATTGAATTTCACCCCAGAACAAAATATATGTTTTTGCGGACACTATGAAACTTGGCCTGCAACAGCTGGGACACCAGATTCAGGGTATTGCTATTTTGGCAATTGAATTTCACCCCACAACAAAATATATGTTTTTGCGGACACTATGAATCTTGGCCAGCCACAGCTGAAACCACTGATTTATGGTATTGCTATTTTGGCAATTGAATTTCACCCCAGAACAAAATATTCCTGCCACAGAGGTGTCAATTGTGCAGTAGGTAACGTTCCGAGTGTGGCGGCGTCCGACTCATCAGATCCGATCATGCCCCGACCTACCATTTAAGGTAGTACACGACAAGAAAAATCAGTAAACAGTTAACAGAACCACCACCTGGACAGGTATATAGGAGTGCTATGCCTGTATGACTAGTCCGACACGTCAATAGGTGCAAAGCCAAAAGGTAAAGGTGAAGGTGGAAAGGTGAAGGTAGATAGGCACCGGAGGGCGTCCTCCCTACAATCCTGTATAATAAGAGGAAGCCAACCAGTTGTGCCACCGTGTCAAAAATTTGTCATAATTTCCATTATCTAGAGATATGATCTTTTCATATGCTAGTGTGGAATTTATATAAGACACTAATTCCGTCACTCTTGGCACATCTTGGGATTTCCACTTTCTTAATAACATCAATTTAGCTGATACACAGAGGATGCACAGTAATTTCCTACATGCGATTGGGAGGGTCTTCACCCCTATCAGCAGGAGAACTAGTTGGGGTGACCACTCAGAGCATTGTGGCAGCAGCCGATGAAGCATGTCTCTCACGTCTGCCCAATATGATTGGATGAGAGGGCATTGCCATAGGATATGAAGAAGAGTTCCTCTGCAACACATCCCCTCCAACAGACTCCAGGTACTCCTGGGAACATATGTATCAATTTGTCAGGGGTGTAGTACCAATTCAATGTTGTTTTAAGGACCGATTCTACATGGGCGGAACAGTGTAAGTAAGTATGAGTTGTTTTAATCGCCCCTCTCCATTCCTCATCAGTAAAAGTAGTACCTAAGCATCTCTCCCACCAGTGCATGGGGTGGGACTTAATAAACCGATGTGATTGCATCAGAACTTCATATAACGGTTTGAGACCCTTGGAGGCGCTGTGTACATAAGCCATACCCGTCATGTTAGGTTTTAAACCTGTGGATTTGAGAGAGTGCAGCAGGTGCCGGATTTGCAGAAATTTAAAAAATTCAGAATGAGGAAAGTTTAGCGATTCTTTTAACGAGTGGAAGGACCTCAAAATCCCTTCGTTATACAGGGCGTTCTCTATACGTCCCCCTCTAGGAAACCACAAAGACAGATCCGTGTGCTAGTATTTTTGGTAGTGCATCTCCCCCAGCAATTTTATGGAATTGTTCCCATGCCTTAATAGAGGCCAAAATAACCGGGTTGGAAATCTGCATTTCAGGTATGCTCCAGAAGGGGACATGTAGGAGATCAGCTAGAGCGAAAGGCAGGGCCTGTGTTTTTTCAACTTGGACCCATGGGATATCCTCTTGTCCCCGAGCCCATCCCCTCAACATTGAAACCATGGATGCTATATAGTAAAATTTCATATCAGGGACTGCTATACCCCCTGCTATGCGAGGTCTCCTGATAATTTCCCTGGCCACTCTCGGTTTCTGCTGCCTCCAAATGTATCTAGAAACTAAAGCTTGTGCCCTAGTAAAGAATCTGGAAGGCTAGGATATCGGCAGGGTGCGGTACAAATAAAGGAAGCGTGGGAGCATAAACATTTTAAAAGCTGCTATCCTGCCCAACCAAGAGGTGTCCTGTTTATGGAAAACTTCTAGTTCTCTGCCGATGGTTTCCAAAAGGGGGTCATAATTTAACACATATAGACGGGAGAGAGAGGGAGTCATGTTGGTACCTAAGTATTTTATATGATCCATGCGCCAATCAAACGCCCATTTGCTACGGAACGAAGCCACCAGAGTCTCCGGGATGTCAACAGGCAGCGCCTGAGTCTTCAAGGCGTTCAGATGGTAATAGGAGAGATTCCCGTAAGTTTCAATTTGATCCATAACTGCCGCCAATGAAGAGTCTGGCTTTGTCAGGGAAAGCAGAATGTCGTCTGCATATAAAGAAATGGTATGTTCTCTGCCGCCTATGAGCACCCCAGAGACACGGGGATCGCTTGGGCTAAAGGTTCCATTGCGAGGATAAAAATCAACGGGGATAGCGGGCAGCCCTGCCTGGTGCCATTTGTTAAATCGAATGCCCCTGACAGGGCTCCATTCACATACACCTGGGCCGTCGGGTTACTATACAAAGCCTTAATAGCGGACATGATAGGGCCCCCAAATCCCATTTTAGAGAGCACCGAGAAGGTGAAAGACCATCTGATCCTGTCAAACGCCTTCTCGGCATCCAAGGCCAGGACCAGAAGCGGGCACCTCGACCTCTTGGCTTGATGGAAGACACCAATCATCCTTCTAGTATTAAAATAGAATTGTCTAGAGGGAACAAATCCGGTTTGATCAGGATGTATTATAGAGGGGAAAAGTTTTGCCAATCGAAGGTCAAGGAGTTTTGCGATTTCCCTGGTTTTGGCAAAGTGACAATCATAGCTTGCAAATTTTCCCGGGGAAAAGTCCCAGACTGTAAAGCTGATTGACAAAAGTCTCTCAAAAAGGGACTTAGAACGTGTTTAAAGTGCTTGTAATAATGACTAGCAAAGCCATCAGGGCCTGGGGCTTTATCTCGGGGCAGGGAGTTTATGACCAGTTCTACTTCCTCAGACGTAATGTGGGCATTAAGACTATGCAGTTGTGATTCCGTCAAAGATGGCATAGTTGAAGAGCTAAGGTAAGATTGAATCATTTCTGGGAGATTAGACGGAGTTGTAATGGAGTCACGTAAATTATATAAATCGTAGTAGTAAACCAAAAAACCATCAGCTATATCATTAGGGGCGTAGACCTTATTCTGTGATGTAGGATGTATGAGGTAAGGAATTCTGCTTTTCCTATGTTTTGCTTTAAGTTTAGCAGCTAAAAGTTTACCCGCTTTATTCCCCTGGGAGTAGTATCGCGCTTTGGTTTTCCTAAAGCCCTTCTCATATGATTCGAGCATGTGATTCCGTAAGTCTTGCCTTGCCTGCTTTAAAGCAGCCGCCAGCTGAGGAGAGGGATTTGCTTTATTACTATCCTCTAGTTGCTTTACCTTAGCAAGTAGTTGTGACAGGAGCTCCTCCAGCTTCCGCTTTCGCACCGCACCCTGCTGTATGAACGAACCTCTGATACATGCCTTGTGAGCGTTCCATAGAACCACCGGATCCACAGAATCCTGCTGGTTCAGGCGGAAAAATTCCTCCAGATCCGACAAAATGCGTCCACCATGTTGAGGATTAGACAACAAAAAGGGGTTGCTGCTCCATAAATATCTTTGGGAGTAATTAATTTCCTCCGATAATGACATAGTAATCGCTGCATGGTCAGACCATTTTATCAGCTCTATGGATGAGTCCACCGCGCTGGAAAGCGTAGACCTGTCAACGAGAAACATATCAATACGGGAGTAGACATTATGCACACCAGAGTGAAACGTAAATTCTTTATCCGACGGATGTTGAATACGCCACACATCATACATTTCCTCTTTCCATAGGAGATCCGCCAAAGAAGGGGAAGATCTACGGGAACCCGAAGATGTGTCAATGGCGGGGTCTGTTGTTAAGTTAAAATCTCCAAAAATAACTACCCGGCCTTTCCCTCGCTTATTGATCACTCTCATTACTTTAATAAGGAAACGAGATTGGCCCGTATTAGGGGCGTACAAGGAAACAAGTGTAAAGGGAGCGTTATGTATCATACAGACGAATATTATAAATCTCCCTTTCGGGTCACTAATATTCTCTATGAGCGTAAATGCCACTGTGTTTTTAATGCCTATGAGCACCCCCCTTGCCTTGGAGAGAGAGTGGGAGTGAAAGATGTGGGGAAATTGAGGGGAATGTACCCGGTGTGCATCTTTTTCCAGTAGATGAGTCTCTTGGGCTCCTATGATATCACATTTAAGACTCCGCATCTCTCTCCAAAAAAAGGATCTGCGTGCCGGACTATTCATACCATTAACGTTCAAGCTAGCAAATAACAGCACCATAAAGCAATAGCCTAAAAATTAGTGTGAATAGGTCGCATAAAATTCTGTATAAAAGGTGCAGGACGCCTCCCAGACAGGGCGGCTGCACCCAGTGAGCCAGGGTGGTAGCGGACAGTATGGGCGCAATCAAATGTACAAACAAAAAGGTTGTAGCACAGAACATAAACATAATATAACCAAAATATATGTTTTTGCTGACACTATGAAACTTGGCCTGCAACAGCTGGGACACCAGATTCAGGGTATTGCTATTTTGGCAATTGAATTTCACCCCACAACAAAATATATGTTTTTGTGGACACTATGAATCTTGGCCAGCCACAGCTGAAACCACTGATTTATGGTATTGCTATTTTAGCAATTGAATTTCACCACAGAAAATAATCTATCCTTTGCCAGACAGCAGACAGTATTATACTTGGCTAGCCAAAGCTGGAACACCAGATTTAGGGGATTGGTATTTGGGCAATTGTATTTAACCCCTTAATAAAATATAGAAATTGCTATCCTGAGTTTCTAGGGGTGACAATTAGCACAGCCAAGCTCCTGATGTAGGATATAGCAAAAAAAAACTAGTATTGATGGATTGATGGACTTGGTGGCAGCTTGTTCTGGTGCACCACAAGTCACAAAATGGCCGCCGATCACCCCAGAAAATAAGTGACAGAAAAACGCTCTGTGCAGCCCAAAAACCAGTGAGCAAGTAACTAGCAGAAGTTCAATCATTTACAGCTGTAGATCGATCCGTTCATTAAGTGCTGTTGCTGACTTTTCCCTTCCTAATCTCGCCCTTACAGAAGCTGCGTCCTTTCCCTACACTAATCAGAGCAGTGTGACGTGTGGCGTTACGTGACTCCAGCTTAAATAGAGGCTGGGTCACATGCTGCACTTGGCCAATCACAGCCATGCCATTAGTAGGCATGGCTGTGATGGGCTCTTAGGGCAAGAAGTAAAACGCTAGCTGTTTGGCTACTGTGCAGCCCTTCAGAAAGCGGGAAGTAATCGCCGAACAACGAACCCGAACCCAAACTTTTTTGAACATGTCCGGGTTCAGGTCCGTGTCCCGGACACCCCAAAATTTGGTACGAACCTGAACTATGCTCGAACTGATCGCTCAACACTACTAGTGTGCCCACACCAGTGTTGTATTATGCGTTCCACAGACATATTGTATCTTGGAACCCTAACAGCCAAGTCATTCCTGACTTGAAGCAGACTCTGGTAAACAGTTACAGGTAGTGTTGAGCGAAGTGAACTTCTGATCCCAGATCCGAAGTCGCTTTGATCAAAATGTATTTGAATGCTGTACAGAGATCTTTTTCTATACAGCATTCGAATGTATAGGCTCCGCCTAGGTGAAATCCTTTATCTCTGAAGTCACGTGAGACTTCACTGAATAACTTCAGACAACGATTTTTCAACTTGATAACAATTTTAAAATTGGGCTGACTTCGGATCCCAGTTTTCAAATTGTTTTCAACTTGAATAATCAATATCCAAATTTATTCATCAAAATTTTGGGTGACTTTGGAGATAACGGATTTCATCTCGATGGAGCCCATACTTTTGAATGCAATAGGGAGACAGATCTCTGTACAGCATTCAAATGAAGTTTTGACCAAAGGGACTCGCTTCGCTCAATACTACCTACAAGTATTCTCAGCTTCTAACTAGTTCCAGTTTTGGAAGGCTGGAAGCCGTTTTGGGTCTCACTGGCTGTGGTCCAGAAGGTGACTTTAGGTCTAACTAAACTCTGGTGGCCCTGGCGATTTGATCATTGATTGAACCAGGATTGAACCTGATGTAAAATTGGATATACTGTATATATATATATATATATATATATATATGTACTCAAAAATAGAGCAGCACTCCATAAATTGTGAAAAAAGGACAGGTTTTATTTACCCATACGGTGTGGCGGTGTTTCGGCTCTTAAACATGAGCCTTCTTGAAGCCTAGGTTGAGATGAGGGCTTTCCCTTTGTAACCTCTAGGGTATGGACACCTACTCCGGTCCTGTGTAGTAGGTTGTTCTATATAAGACAAGTTATACATGATATTAATGTATATAATTTATTTATTAATTTTGGATATTAATTGATTTTTCTTTATCTTTCCAGATTGTGGTGGTAACTGGGTCGGTTTGCGACTTGGATGCGTCAGGTGCATACTGTATTTTTTGGCTGATTGGATCCCCGCCATCTATTGTTTTGTTTTTTATGTATTCTCGGAAGGTGTAATTACAAATGTGTTTTTCTCCTGGAGTGTTTGAAATATGTTATGAGGAGAACCCTCTGCAGCACATCTTGCGACTAATGGTGGCATTAAGGATAGGACTCTGGTGTCCTGGAGTCCCGCCGGTATGCCACCTAACATAGTTGAATGGCATCCATGTGACAGCGCTCGCTACTCAGTACTATAGCCCCATCAGCAGTTGTGCATAGTATGCTTGTATGAATGACACGGAGGATCTTGGGGGGGGGGAGAGCCGCCGGAGGACACTCATGGGGCGCACCCTGTCTGCACTCCGGGCAGGCCCATTTCCAAGATGTCTCATCAGGAGAATACTGTATATGTAAATAGTCATATGATGATCGTGACATTTTCACATTCCAACGCATGCGCAATTGTACTTGTGGAACGCTATGGCCAAATTTTTTTCATGGGATCGTCTCCATTAAGGTCAGTACGTATGCACCTACGCTGGTCTCGTTAACCTTTTCCCATCTCCCACCAACAATCTGTTAAATTTAATTTAATTGTAATCATGCACATGAAATTGTCTGTATCACTCATTAATCATGTTTGTATATATGTTGACATCATGTTTTTTACATTAAGTTTATGATTTGTTTGATTTTTGCACATATTACCACTTTTTAAGTATTTTCTGACAACTAGAGAGTTAATTGTCAGTCTGAAGAATGTATCACGTGAGACTTTTTTTCACCTTGTATATTCACTATATAATGCTCACTTGTTCTTATTGAATTTGCTTGAAGAAGGCTCATGTTTAAGAGCCGAAACGTCGCCACACCGTATGGGTAAATAAAACCTATCCTTTTTTCACAATTTATGGAGTGCTGCTCTACTTTTGAGTATATGTTTATGGACCCCTTATCCGATTTTTGAGCGTGCACCCGTCATTGCTGGTCAGTGCTACCTAAATTGTTTCTGATATATATGTATATATATATATATATATATATATATATATATATAAACTTTGTTTGTGTCAACTGGCCTCATATGTGAAGCCTGCTCTCCCTGAAGTCAGATGGCACAAGGAAGTTATCATATATAGTAGGTGCCCATCCGAAAGAGGTCACCTTGCTGTGGTGGATAGTTACTATTAATTTTGATCAAAATAAATTAGCTATATGACTCGTATTCATTTGATACAGTGAATAAAGTATTAGTTCATATATTCTATATTTGCAGCGTGCAGTTGTATTATGTTTGCTTATAGATAGATAATATATATTAAATTCCATCTATGATGTCATACCTCGCTCTCTTAGGTGCTGATACTGATCATATCACCGCAGTGAATGTGACGGACGGGGATTCTATAACTATGCAGTGCATTGTAGACAGTAACCCAAAGGCTTCCATTACTTGGTATAAAGAAGACACGACGGGTCAGCGGACTATAAGTGACCGGACTGTCACCCTTACACTCAGCAACATTACCCTGAGTGATGCTGGAAGATATCGGTGTTCTGCAGAGAATGAACATGGGGCCGCACACAGGACGGTAGAAATCATATACCACAGTAAGTATAAAATATCCATATGACCATGTGATGAGCCGCCTCTTCAGTTTTATAAATAATGTTTGTCATTTAACTTTTTAAGCAGGGCACTAACCATCTGCATTAGCCCTCATCAAGACAAGTGCATATTACCTGTATTTAGCAGAACAGTTAGGGTTTGTGGTTTTCATTCACAATATGGTCTCAAGCCCATGTACCAGTTTATGTGCTGAAGGATTACATGGCAGCACCCCCCTTGTTAAGACAAATGCTATCCCTATAATGACTACAAATTTGACTATTGCATTGCTTTCCTTCCAAATAAAATAAAAATAATAAATATATATTTATTTACAGATTAAAGACCTACAAAATCTACATGTGAAAGCTAGATTTTTTTTATTTCTCTTATTTTTTGTATTTTTTAATCCATAGTAGCCATTGTGAGTAAAAAAGCGAAAAATCCCCCCCAACCCAATATGGACAGAACTAAGTCATTTATAAAAAAAATAAAAAGCTGTAAAAATTTATATATAATAATTGACTGGGGAAGATATGTGCTCATGCACACAAACATATTTTCTTTCCATTTCCGTTCCGTTTTTTTTTGTCGGACCGCCTGCGGAACCATTTATTCCAATAAGTCTAAAAAAAACGGAAGTTGCTCCATGTGCATTCCGTTTCTGTATGTCCATGTTTCCATTACACAAAAAAATAGAACATGTCCTATTATTGTCCGGATTACGCAAAATACGGAATGTACATGGACATCATCCGTATTTTTTGTGGATCCATTTTTTCAGGACAGCAAAATACATACTGTTGTGTGCATGAGCCCCAAGGCTACATTCACACAAACATATTTTGTTTCTGTGTCGTTCTGTTTTTTTGTGGATTGTATGAGGACCCATTCATTTTTGCGGATCTATATGTCCGTTCCATAGCCCCGCAAAAAAATATAGAGCGTGTCCTATTCTTGTCCATTTTCTGGACAAGGATAGGCATTGTTACAATGGATCCGCAAAAAAAAAAAAAAATGTCACACGGACGTCATACGAATTTTTTGCGGATCACAAAATACATACTTTCGTGTGAATGTAACCTAATAGTAAGACAGTATAAACCTAGATGTAAACTGAGCCAGATTTATCACAGTGGCTGATGATGGAGGATCATTCTGGATAAGCTACACATTGTATATTCAACATAGTCTACGTTTACACCATTTATTTGATGACTTAGTTTTACTTAAAAAAATGAGCCAAAATGTTTCAGTATGACAGCACCTTTTATCTACGTCCTCCCTTTCCATAATGTGATATAAAGCATTTCCACCAGTTTTTTTTGGGCAGAAATTGTACCAGAATTCTGGTGCATTTTCATTAGTAAATCTCCTCATTTGTATATTAATTATTCTCTAATACAAGTGACAAATGGCTGCTTAGTTTGTGATTTTTATTTGCTTTGATAGAAACTATAAAACATAAGTTTAATAAATTTGTCCCCCCCCCCCTCTCTGTTTAGACAAACAACTACAGTTTAGTCCTGTGGTGGCAGCTGCAGTTGGAGGAGTTCTTTTTCTTGTGCTGTTAATACTGATTGGAGCATTTCTAATAAGGAAGATGAGAAAGTAAGTCTGGCACCAACACACTCATCAATGCCAAAAAACAAGGTATACGACTGTCCCCTTAAAGGAGCTGTCAAAGTCCAAAGACTTATCAACGTTCCATCGGACGGGGATAATCAGTTATCTTTATGAGTTTCATCAGTGAATGGAGGAGCAACATAAATAAATGACTGCCACTCCTTTCATTTGGGGAACCCTGGGTTTCTGTTCATATGATAATTGGGAACCAGTTGTTGGAACCCCATAAATCAGACAGTTATGACTTATCCTATGGCTAGGAGATACATTTTTGCAGTGGGACAAACCCTTTAAATATATCATGTATTAGACTCATTTCTATTTTTTTTTGTTTGCTTTTGTTTTTAGAAAAAGACAAAGTATTAATAAGGACCTGAAAAATGTGAGTATGAGTGATACAGATATAAATCCTGCTGTGCATTATACGGTCGAGTCTACCTGAAAACCGTATAAACAACTTTATTTTTGTGATTGAATGGGCTAGCAAAATAAATGAGGGGAAAAAAAGGGTCATAATGTATGTATCTAGATCAGAAAAGTTGATTCTTTTCAAACTCATACAATTATTGACCTGACTAGTGTTGAGCAAACCCAAACTGAAGGTCCGTACCGAACATTTCAATTTTTGTTAACCGGACCTGAACTTTGCTGTAAAAGTTCGGGTTCCAGTTCGGTGTTCGGGCTTTTAATAAAGCTTGTTGAAAGGCTGCAGGGCAACCAATCAACAAGTTTTTAAGCTGTGGGCACTTAGAAGCCTTCTCAGCCATACCTACCTATGGCATGGCTCTGATTGGCCGATGCATCATGTGACCCAGCCTCTGTATAAGCTGGATCACATGTAACACCGTCCACATCAGCTCTGAGTAGTACAGGGACAGGAAGCCAGCTGCTGAAGTGAGGGAGAAAGTTAGGAAGGAATCTCATCTGGCTAGTTGAATTCGCAATGCCAGTATATGTTCGCATTGCGAATTCAACTTAGAACTGAGTTCCTAATGGTTGTTGCTAGAATATAACGAAGATTGAGAATATAGTGCTATATTCAGGATATTCGTTACCTTCGTTATATTCTAGCAATACAACCATTAGGAACTCAGTTCTAAGTTGAATTCGCAATGCGAACATATACTGGCATTGCGAATTCAATTTAGAGCTGGTTCTCTAATAGTTGGATTGCTAGAATTGACGAAGATATTGAATATAGCACTATATTCTCAGCTCTAAGTTGAATTCGCAATGCAAACATATACTCGCATTGCGAATTCAACTTAGAACCGAGTTCCTAATGGTTGTATTGCTCTAATATATAACGAAGACTGAGAATATAGCGCTATATTCGATATATTCGTTATTTTCGTCAATTCTAGCAATCCAACCATTAGGGACCCAGCTCTAAGTTGAATTTGTGCTATATTCTCAGTTAATTATACACAGATGCAAGTTGAATGTGCAATACGAGTAATACAGGTTATATTAATCACATTGCGAATACAAATTAGTCAAATTTGTGAGATCGACGCTCCATGCACACGGGAAGTCGGCAGAAGATTGGAGCGGGCAGGGAGCCAGGAATCCTCCGGACAGGTAAGAACAGCTTTTGGAAAGCGGGAAGACAATCAGAGACCAACAAGGATTAACAACTTAAAAAAAAATTACAACAAATATTCGAAATAGCGAAAATATAGCACTATATTCGAAATATTCACGAATTAGCGAAGTGCCGATATTCGCTAAAATAATTTGCTATTCGAATATTTGCGCTCAACACTAGGCATAAACCGATTTTTTCTTTTAAGTACACCTGCACTGCATACCTGACAGGGAAATAAATATCGTAAACCCGTCTGTTAGATTGTTGGGTGACTTATACCCATTTTTTGCTATTGAAGTACCCCTGCGCTGCATACCTGACAGGGAAATAAATTTAGTAAATCCGTCTGTTACATTGTGGGGTAACATATACCCATTTTTTGTTTTAAGTACACCTGCACTGCATACCTAACAGGGAAATAAATGTATTAAATCCGTCTGTTAGTTCGTTGGGTGACCGCAAAGAATGAGGTGAGCACCAAAAAGGGACATGGCCCTGGAATGGTGCTGTTGGTGTTGGTGGAGCTCCTCCCTTTTGCAGGGAGAGGACGTGGTCAGTCTGTACCAGCTATACGTCCAAATGAAATACCTTCCTTATGTTTCCGGATGTGGACATGGGAAAACCACCGCAGCACGTCTTTGATGATGACGAGACACAGGTACCAAGGCCTTCTGCAGTGTGCAGACCGGCAAGGAGCGCAGGGGTGAAGAGTGGGGGGAAGATGATGTGGAGGAGGATGAGGTCCTAGACCCCACATGGAATCAAGGTCATGCGAGTGACTGGTGCAGTTCGGATGAAGAGGTGGTGGTCGCACAGAGCCACCAGCACAGCAAGAGAGGGAGCTGGGTGCAAAAGCAAAGTGGCTGTACCCTAGACCGTACGCCTGCTACTGACCATTGCACCCAGGGACCGAGCACAATAAAGCCAGCTCCAAGGAGTTCCCTGGCGTGGAAGTTCTTCAGACAATGTGCTGACGACAAGACACGAGTGGTTTGCATGTTGTGCCATCAGAGCCTGAAGCGAGGCACAAACGTTGGAAACCTGAGCACAACCTGCATGACCAGGCATCTGAATGCAAAGCACAAGCTGCAGTGGAGTAAACACCTCAAAAACCCTTGCCCTGAATGCCATCATTTCAAAATTCCTGGCCTTTGAAATGCTGTCATTCTGTCTGGTGAGAAAGAGACTTTTAAAAACATCATGTTGGCGGCTATCCCACAGTATGTGGTTCCCAGCCAGCCATCCCTGCCCTGCACAACCAAGTGGCAGACAAAATCAGGTCTGCACTGCGCAACGCCATCTGTGGCAAGGTCCACATAACCACCGATATGTGGACCGGTAAGCATGGCCAGGGATGTTATATGCCCCTAACAGCACACTGGGTAAATGCAGTGGCAGCTGGGCCTGAGGTGGATAGCAGTTTGCTGCATGTCCTTCCGCCACTGAGGATTGCAGGGCAATTCTCTTTCCCTCCTGTTGCCTACTCCTCCTAATCCACTTCCTCCTCTACCGCCTCCTCATCCGGTCAGCGTAACACAACACAGCAGGCTGTTTTGAAACTCATCTGTTTGGGGGAAAAAACCCACAGCGTGCAGGAGCTGTGGACGGGCATGGAACAACAGACCGATGAGTGGTTGCTGCCACTGAGCCTCAAGCCCGGCCTGGTGGTGTGCAATAATGGGTGAAATCTCGTAGCAGCTCTGGGCCTTGCCGGTTTGATGCACATCACTTGCCTGGCGCATGTACTGAATTTGGTGGTGGAGAAATTACTGAAAAATTACCCAATATGTCAGAGCAGCTACAGAAAGTGCGGGCCGTCTGTGCGCGCTTTCGGCGTTCTCACCCTGCTGCAGCTCGCCTGTCTGTGCTGCAGCATAACTTCGGCCTTCCTGCTCACAGCCTCATATGCGACGTGCCTACAAGGTGGAACTCCACCTTGCACATGCTGGAGAGACTGTGCGAGCAGCAGCAGGCGATAGCGAAGCTTCTGTTGCAGCATTTATGTGTGAGTCGCTCTGCAGAACAGTACCACTTCACCACTAATGAGTGGACCTCCATGCGAGACCTGTGTGCCATGTTGTGCTGTTTCGAGTACTTCACAAACATGGCCAGTGCTGATGACGATGATCTTCTCAGCATTACTATCTCACTTCTATGTCTCCTTGAAAAAACACTTTGGGCGATGATGGAAGAGGATGTGGCAGAGGAGGAAGAGGAGGAGGAAGTGGGATCATTTCCACAGTTATCAGGCCAGTCATTCACAAGTGGCTCCGAGGGTGGGTTCCTGCACCAACATAGGCCAGGTACACAATTGTCCAGCCAGGGCACAGTTCTGGAGGATGAGGAGGCGGAGGATGAGAAGGAGGGTGAGAAATCAGCTCATGGGCATCACTGGAGCATGGCTGGGGGTATACAGAGGACACAGACGATACACCTCCCACAGAGCACAGCTTGTCGTTGCCTCTGGACAGCCTGGCACACATGAGCGACTACATGCTGCACTGCCTACGCAACGATATCCGAGTTGCCCACATTCTAACCAGTGCTGATTACTGGGTAGCCACCCTGCTGGATCCCCGTTACAAGGACAATGTACAATCCTTAATTCCATCACTGGAGCATGATCGCAAGATGCGCGAGTACAAGCGCACGCTGGTAGACGCGCTGCTGATGGCATTCCCACCTGACAGCGGGGGCTCAGTGGAAGCACAAGGCGAAGGCAGAGGAGGAGGAGGAAGTCGCCAACGCAGCTGTGCACCGCCAGCACGTCAGAAGGCAGGGTTAGCATGGCCTAAATGTGGAAAAGCTTTGTCAGCACGCCACAACAACCAGCACTACCAGCTGATATGGAACGTTTTAGCAGGAGGCAGTATTTCAGCAACATGGTGGAACAGTATGTGTGCACATGCCTACACGTACTTAATGATAGTTCTGCCTCATTCAACTTCTGGGTCTCTAGAACGTGTGTTTAGCACGGCTGGGGGCGTTATCACAGAGAAGGGCAGCCGCCTGTCCACAGCCTATGTGGACAAGCTCATGTTCATTAAAATGAACCAGGCATGGATCCCACAGGAATTGTCCGTACCTTGTGTAGAATAGACATGTATACCGGCCTCACCCAGCCTTTGTTATACTCCAGCTCACTTTCTCTTTGTTTTCTTTTTTATATTTCCCAATGTTTTGGGGTCTATCCAAATTTATAAAAAAAATATAAAAAAAAACAATAAAGATAATAAAAAAAACAAAAACAAAAAACAGTGTTGGCTACCTCCTCCACCACCGCTTCCACCTACACCGCCACGTCCACTGCCTTTTTAACCTCCTACTTCATATGGACCTCCTACTCCTAGTTCAAGATTAATAATTTAAATTTTTATGTATTTTATGTTAAGTCATTTCCCTATCCACATTTGTTTGCAGGGCAATTGTCCTGCTCTTACCCCCATTTTACTGCCTTTTGCAGCCCTCTAGCCCTTTCCATTACTTTTTTAGAGCCATTTTAGTGCCCCAAAGTTAAGGTCCCCATTGACTTCAATGGGATTCGGGGTCAAGCTTGGGTCAAGTTCGCGTCCCCAACTCGAACTTTGTGATGAAGTTCGGCCGAACCCGGCGAACCCGAACTTCCAGGTGTCCGCTCAACCCTAGACTTGACAAACAAAACTAACATATATAGCAGTATTAACTACAATGATAAAGCCTCTGCATTTTCAGGGTTAAAAATAATTTAATACTACCTATTGTATGATCAAAAATAAAACTAATATCACTAATAATAATGCCTCATATGCACAAAATTATAACTCCCAGAAGACAGTTGCCACAATAGTAGCTGCTATAGTACTGCCTCCTACGTACAAGAATATAACTACTATACTACTGCTCCTATGTACAAGAACATGGAGTGATGTGTCAGGTGGCTCAATTAATCAGGATCTCATGGAAAAGGTGCTCTCACTCTGAATGGCCACCTGGCAAAAGGCCAAAAAACGGAGAAATGCGTATGTAAGTAGATTACAGAGTGGGCACTCAATATCAGGACAGGATGCAAGGAAACGCAAATAGTAAAGTAAAAGTTATTTTAATAAAATGACAGAAAATCTACAACATACTGAAATATAAACATAAACATAAACCCCACGCTAAAACTTTACAAGTAGAAGGCGTAAAAATGCGGATGTAACATTCATGGAGTAACAGAATAAAAATACTGACATAAATGGCAATGGAGTCTCCTCAGTGGATGTAAATTGCTGTAATGGTGTTTGCTCAGGTCCAATAACCCCCAAGTTTTCACTTGGAGAATATACTAGAGTCCCACAGTATAAAAAAAGAGGTGAATAGAGTATTAGTGGTACTAATGGGCAGAAAAAACGTTACCGCTCCAGTGGTAAATGTTGCAGATGGCGGCTGGATCTCCACATGTAGCTATAAATGGCATCCACTTTCCTGTAATGCTTCAGACACAGTTGCATGCAGCGTCCCACATGACGTGTCATACGACCAGGTGAAGTGTTCTCTGAGTGGAGACCAGGTCCTAAAGTCCACCTTGTATAGGAAATTTTGTGGAGCCTTTGAATCCTTAACTGGATAATGATGTATACGCACAAAATCAACAGAAGATCCACGTAAGATAGTTCGCCCAATGCTGCCCATTGCCCAACCATACGCGTTTCGGAGGTCCTCCTCCTTCCTCAGTGCTACCACTGAGGAAGGAGGAGGACCTCTGAAACGCGTATGGTTGGGCACCATTGGGCGAACTATCTTACGTGGATCTTCTGTTGATTTTGTGCGTATACATCATTATAACTTGGGGGTTATTGGACTCAGCAAACACCATTACAGCAATTTACATCCACTGAGGAGACTCCATTGCCATTTATGTCAGTATTTTTATTCTGTTACTCCATGAATGTTACATCCACATTTTTATGCCATCTACTTGTAAAGTTTTAGCGTGGGGTTTATGTTCATGTTTATATTTCAGTATGTTGTAGATTTTCTGTCATTTTATTAAAATAACTTTTACTTTATTATTTGCATTTCCTTGCATCCTGTCCTGATACTGAGTGCCCACTCTGTAATTTACTTACATGTACAAGAACATACCTACTATAATACTGCTCCTATGTATAAAAATATAACTACTACAATACTGCCTCCTATGTACAGGAATGTAACTACTATAACACTGTGCCTATGTACAAAAATATAACTACTATAATACTGCTTCCTGTGCGCAAGAATATAACTACTATAATGCTGCCCCTATGTACAAGAAAATAACTACTATAATACTGCTCCTATGTACAAGATTATAACTACTATAAAACTGCCTCATATGTACATGAATATAACTACTATAATACTGCCCCTATGTACAAGAATATAACTACTATAATACTGCCTCCTATGTACAAGAATATAACTACTATATTACTGCTCTTTTATGTACAAGAATATAACTACTATAATACTGCCTCCTATGTACAAGAATATAACTACTATAATACTGCTCCTATGTACAAGAATATAACTACTATAATACTGCCTCCTACATTCAAGAATATAACTACTATAATACTGCCTCCTATGTACAAGAATATAACTACTGTAATACTGCCTCCTTTGTACAAGAATATAACTACTATAATACTGCTCCTATGTACAAGAATATAACTACTTTAATACTGCTCCTATGTACAAGAATGTAACTACTATAATACTGCCTCATATGTACAAGAATATAACTGCTATAATAATGCCTCCTTTAGTAACAAATTGCTATGTTAAAACCCCATTCAGCCTACCAATCAATGTGCACCTAACAGCCGTTAAAAATGGTAATACGCTCGTATAATATGGCCTTTTAGGTTTAAAACAATAAATAAATCACTCATCCCATCCACTTGCTCTCACTCAGGTAGTCCGCTCCTCCCTTAATTGAAAAATAACTGCCGAAGGACCTCCGCTGAGCGTGATGACATTACAGCGGGCTCCCAGCATGACCACATTAGTACGCTGGGAATTTGCGGTGACATAATCACGCTCAGCTAAGGTCCTTCAGCAGGTCTTTTTTAATCAAGAGAACTAGCAAATTGTCTCTGTGTGAGCAAGTGGATGAGGTGAGTATTTTTTTTTCCATTCTTTGTAAGACAACTCCAGCCACCATTTTAGAAAAAATTGTTCTTTAACACAATTATTTTCTAACAGCCGGACTGAACTATACTTTGGATGCTTCGCTTAACTTTGCTTCACACAACGCTAGGTATAAAACAACCTACAAATAGATGGTTATGGAATTGGCTGAATTTGATGGACACATATTGTTTCTCTGTTCTGACATCTATGAGATAAATAACAGGTCTTGGATCTTTTCTCTTCTAGAATGTTGTTCCTCCAGAAGAAGCCACACAAAAAAACCTTCAATCCTCTCAAGGAGATGACCTAGTATATATAAATCATGATGATGTGAAGTATGCAAGTGTGGAGTTCTCCAAAGTGAAACTAAAGGAGGTCGTCGCTGAAAACATGGAGACTGAATACTCTCAAATTAGGAAAAATCATAATTGAATTAAAGGGTCTTACTGTATTAAAAGAGAGGTGTGTCTACAGACATGCTTTATGTCCTTTTATTACCCAGGGCAAAAAAAAATGTTTATGCCCCAACCCCACATCTCACAACCAGGCGAAGGACTGTATTAATTTTCTGTTTCATTCTCATCTTCGTTTCTGTAAATATTTGATAATCAGTTTTCTTCTTACTAAACTCTCCCCTCAATAATCCCCACTCAAAGCAATGGCCAGTCTACTCTATCTGTCCATATTGATGTCCCATACTGTGTCAGTCACTGCACCAATGCCTCCATCGTGTACGATTGGAAAGTACAACTTGTCCCGCAAATAACATGTTCTCATATGGCTTTGTGAATGGAAAAATTAAGGGCTTTGGAAAAATTATGGCTTTGGAAAGGCTGGGAATAAAATAAATAAATAAATAAAATAATAATAATGTAGTTGCCTAGTCGGTTTTGAAGGGGTTAAAGACAAATGCTTTCTTACCATGGCTGAAAATGAGAAATAAAGAAATAAATACTTATGTACATGAAACCCTTCCAAACATAGCTGCACAGTTATGTAGATGGCAATAAATTGCAACTGCCTGTATTACTGATAGCACAGTACCTACAGAATGAAATAATATGAATGCGGGTGCACTAGAAAGTAATGCACATGGAGACAGTCCCTCTGCACTCTCCCTGCACTGTCCCTGCAGTTTAAGTTCCAAGCCTTCTCACTGAGATGCGGCCACCGAATGAGGTGTATATGATTAGGCTCCATTCACACGACCGTATGTTGTCCGCAAAAAAAGGATCCGTTTTTTTGCGGACAACATATGGTCGTGTGAATAGAGCCTTAAAGACAGAGTGGCTGGGGTATAGCATATTTATCGAGAGTTGTGACAAGTTAATTCAGAACGAATCAACTTGGGCGAGTCATTCAAATCAAATTTTTCAAAACTTTGCCCATCTCTAATCGTGATATAAGGGAGTCGGTCGCCACTGTGGCCAGTGATTGGCTGCAGGCAATTTCAAACCAGATGTTTACAGCTAGGAAACCCAGCAGAGCATTGCTGGCCAGGAGGAGTAAGGAGCCAGCACCATGAAGTAGGTAAGTAAGCTTCCCTTTGCAATTCCAGCCAAGTATGGGTTTGCACAATCCCTTTAATAATGCAACACACCCACAATAAAGTTTCTTGGCAGCAGATGTCATCTTCACATTTAAGTGATACTTGGGTAAAAAAATGACCACCTGATGCTGCTACGTAATACAAAAATGCATCATCTCTCCATATACTTATATATAGTAAGTATGTTTGACTAAACCACTGATTCACAGCTCTAACAATGAAGAACCAGCTTTTCCCTAAGGGACGACCGTGTCCCAGGTTTTTAGGAATTCTGAGTGGTGACGTGGACTTATTAGTTTTGTTTGTGTCATGGTGCTCTTACCTGAATACCGTCGCTCCCCAGGGTTGGACTCTGTAGCAATAAAGGGGAAAGTGATAATTGATGGAGTAAGAGTCCAGACTTGGTAAAAGTTCAACAGCTTTACTTGAATAAACTTGCATCCAGACAATAAGTGATCTTTCTCTTGGCTCCAGCAGGTTTTGGGGTAAACTGTCAGGCAAACTCAGATACCTTGCTTTTTCTTTCTCTGCTGTGCTAGACTTTGACTTCGGTCTGGTTAGATGGACTTTATGACAGTTCTGGTACCTTTGGGTGGGATGCTTTTGGCTTTTGACCCCCTCGTGATACACTGTCTGTTAAACTGTAAGGAGTCAGGGTACTCCTCATCTCCTTTCAACTCTCAATTTCACTCTCAACTAACTATAGCTTCCTGCAACCCCTCCCTTGGTAGGAAGCATTACTACCCCACTTCTGCCCAAAAGAGGGGGCAATGGAATGGCAAGTTCCATTCTATCCAAAGGTACTCTGCCAGATACACTGCCACCTGCTAGGCAACCAGGCATATTACATGTAATAAAATACATAAGTTACATTGCAATGTTATTAAAGCACAATATCAAAGGACCTGGAATAAATGCACAGATTACATTATTAGTTAGCCTATTAGAGACAGTAGCTGGAAGTGGAAATTGTAGTGTCCACTCTCGGGTACTACAAATACAGAGCAGGTAGTTGGTAAGGGGGCCAAGAAGCCCACTAGAGATGAGCGAATCAAATTCGATTTGCACTGAAGCTGAATTTCCTCACGCTTCGTGGTAACGAATCAAATTTTTTCCTAAAATGTCTGCTACACGTGTTTGGACACTGGAAAAGGAACTCTGGGAAGGCGGGAAATCACCGACAATGCCATGCATGCAGCCAATAAGCAGCCAGCCAGCCCTGTGATGTCACAGCTCAATAAATAGCCTCATCCATCTTGGATTGTGCCATTTTCCAGCATACTTAGTGCAGGGAGAGAAGTCAGAAAATGCTAGGAACAATGAAAGAAATACTTGATTTTAGCGAAAAAACGATTTATAAGTGCCTAGAAAGATTATTTGAAGTGCAGGGACAGGATAGGTAGGAATCATTCCACAGAATTTATGTAGAACAGGGTTCAGAAGAGGAGGTTACAACCTGGGTAATAATAACAATCCTATTACACCTTGTTGCACAGACTGGGGATCCAAATAGCTATTATACAACTCTATATTTCCAGCAAACTGTTCTTGTTATTGTGGTGGAAAAAGAAAAAAATATTCTGCATTCAGCGCTGCAGCTATCTGTTGAAAAGCCTTTAGTGGTGTATATACTGTGGGTGGAAAAAGAAAAATATATTCTGCGTATAGAACTGCGCTTATCTGTTGAAAAGCCTTTAGTGGTGTATTTGAGTAAAATATGAAAAATATATTCTGCGTACAGCACTGCGCTTATCTGTTGAAAAGCCTTTAGTGGTGTATATACTTGAAAAAGAAAAATATATTCGGCGTTTAATGTTGCAGATATATGTTGAAAAGTCTTTAGTGGTGTATATCAGTAGAAAAAGAAAAAAGGATTTGGCGTTCACTTTTGCAGTTATATGTGGTAAAGCCTTTAGTGGCGTATTTGAGTAGAAAAAGAAAAATATATTCGGCGTTCAGCGCTGCAAGTATCTGTTGAAAAGGCTTTAGTGGCGTATATATAAGTGGAAAAAGTAAAATATATTCTGCTTTCAGGGGTACAGTTATCTGTTGAAAAGCTTTTAGTGGCGTATATCAGTAGAAAAAGAAAAATACATTTGGCATTCAGCACTGCAGTTATATGTGGTAAAGCCTTTAGTGGCGTATATCAATAGAAAAGGAAAAATATATTCAGCGTTCAGCGCTGCAGTTATCTGTTGAAAAGTCTTTAGTGGCGTACATACATGGAAAAAAATATATATTCTGCCTTAAGCCCTGCAGTTATCTGTTGAAAAGCCTTTTATGGCTTATATCAGTAGAAAAGGAAAAATATATTCAGCGTTCACTGTTGCAGTTATCTGTTAAAAAGCCTTTAGTGGCGTATATACGTGGAAAAAAAATATATTCTGTGTTAAGCGATGCTGTTATCTGTTGAAAAGCCTTTACTGGCTTATATCAGTAAAAAAATATATATATTCAGCGTTCAGCGCTACAGTTATATGTGGTGAAGCCTTTAGTGGTGAATATCAGTAGAAAAAGAAAAATATATTCAGCGTTAAGTGCTGCAGTTATATGAAGTAAAGATTTTAGTAGTGTATATACTTGGAAAAAGAAAAATATATTCAGCGTTCTGCGCTGCAGTTATCTGTTGAAAAGCCTTTAGCGGCGTACATACATTGAAAAAAATATATATTCTGCCTTAAGCCCTGCAGTTATCGGTTGAAAAGCCTTTTATGGCTTATATCAGTAGAAAAAGAAAAATATATTCGGCGTTCAGCACTGCAGTTATCGGTTAAAAAGCCGTTAGTGGTGTATATAAGAGGAAAAAGAAAAATATATTCTTCTTTCAGCGCTACAGTTATCTGTTGAAAAGCTTCTAGTGGCATATATCAGTAGAAAAAGAAAAATACATTCGGCATTCAGCGCTGCAGTTATATGTGGTAAAGCCTTTAGTGGCGTATATCAATAGAAAAGGAAAAATATATTCGGCGTTCACTTTTGCAGTTATCTGTTGAAAAGCCTTTAGTGGCGTATATACGTGGAAAAAATATATATTCTGTGTTAAGCGCTGCAGTTATCTGTTGAAAAGCCTTTACTGGCTTATATCAGTAGAAAAAGATAAATATATTTGGCATTCAGCACTGCAGTAATATATGGTGAAGCCTTTAGTGGTGAATATCAGTAGAAAAAGAAAAATATATTCGGCATTCACTCTTGCAGTTATATGTGTTAAATCCTTTAGTGGCTTATATATGTGGAAAAATATATATATATATTTGGCGTTCACTGTTGAAGTTATATGTGGTAAAGCCTTTAGTGGCGTGTATAGGTGCAAAAAGAAAAATTTATTCGGCGTTCAGAGCTGCAGTTATCTGTTGAAATGCTTTTAGTGGCGTATATGCGTGGAAAAAGAAATATATTGTCTGCGTTCAGCTCTGCAATTATCTTTTGAAAAGCCTTTAGTGGCGTGATGAAAATTGGCTTCTGCCTCACAGGGGTTTTTTGCCTTCCTCTGGATCAACTTGTAGGAAACAGGCCGAACTGGATGGACAAATGTCTTTTTTCGGTCTTATATACTATGTTACTATGTTACTATGTATATACGTGGAAAAAGAAAAATATATTCTGCGTTCAGCGCTGCAGTTATCTGTTGAAAAGCCTTTAGTGTAGTATATAAGAGGAAAAAGAAAAATATATTCTGCTTTCAGCGTTACCGTTATCTGTTAAAAAGTTTTTAGTGGCGTATATCAGTAGAAAAAGAAAAATACATTCGTCATTCAGAGCTTCAGTTATATGTGGTAAAGCCTTTAGTGGCGTATATCAATAGAAAAGGAAAAATCTATTTGGCGTTCACTGTTGCAGTTATCTGTTGAAAAGCCTTTAGTGGTGTATATACCATGAAAAAGAAAAATATATTCTGCGTTCAGCGCTGCAGTTGTCTGTTGGAAACTTTTAATGGGGTATATCAGTAGAAAAAGAAAAATACATTCGGCATTCAGCGCTGCAGTTATATGTGGTAAATCCTTTAGTGGCATATATCAATAGAAAAAGAAAAATATATTTGGCATTCAGCGATGCAGTTATCTGTTGAAAAACCTTTAGTGGATTATATCAGTAGAATAAGAAAAATATATTTGGCGTTCTGCGCTGCAGTTATATGTGGTGAAGCCTTTAGTGGTGAATATCAGTAGGAAATTAAAAATATATTCGGCATTCACTCTTGCAGTTATATGTGTTAAAGCCTTTAGTGGCTATATATGTGGAAAAACGAAAATATATTTTGCGTTCTGTGCAGCAGTTACATGTGGTGAAGCTTTTAGCGGTGAATATCAGTAGAAAAAGAAAAATACCCGTATATTCGGCAATCACTCTTGTAGTTATATGTGGTAAAGCCTTTAGTGGCATATATCTGTCACTACCAGAGCTTTGAGACGTTCTCACAGCTCTGTTTCTCCACCCCTGTGATGATGTCACTACTAGAGCTTGGAGGAGTTCTCTCTGCTCTGTTTCTCCGCCCCTGTGATGAGGTCTTTACTTTTAGTTTCCCTCCTCCCAGCTGTCCCTCCTGTGATTGATTCATCTTCCTATAAAATACCCCTCTTCCTGTTTAATCGTGCGGATTATACTTTTCATTTGACCTGTATCTCTCGCTTGAGTATCTTCACTTGTGTGATATCTTTTCACTGGAGCTGTGTTCTGCTGAAGCAAGTACTTCGGATATTGTCTGCTGACTTTGGATCTGTTTTCATTGCTGCTGCAGCTCCTTCAGTTAAGTGTGCAGACATTGTGTGTTTCTGTTTGTTTGCTGACTGGATCCAAGGCGACCCCGGTTCCGTCCATATACTGAGCAGGGCACCGGTGGCCGTGCCCCTTCCACTATTGTAGGGGTTACAGTGGTCATCAGCCTTAGGTACGCGGGCATGTCTCGATCCACCATCTGGATCTGGACATGGGCTTAGCAGCATAGGGAGAGCTTTTAGGGTCTGACAGGGGTCACCCTTTATGTTCCCTAGTTTGGGTCCGCTCAGTAGCTAATTCACTGTGTAAGCTCTTGTTGCTCACATACAGCCGTGACATTATAATCCGCGCAAACCATCCTTTTTGACATGGATCCGCTTTCTAACCTGGTTGACCGCATGCAGGGTCTTTCTTTGGAGGTAGCGGATCTCCGTCAATCTATGACTCAGCTTCAAGCATTGGGCTCGGCTCTGGCCCATGGAGTCTGTTGCGAGCCAAAGGTCTCACTTCCGAAAACGTTCTCCGGGGGCAGTGAGAATTTTGTTCGCTTCAGAGAGGCATGCAAACTCCATTTTTGCTTGTGTCCCCATTCCTCTGGTAATGAGGAGCAGAGGGTGAGGATTGTCATCTCCCTGCTCAGGGGTAATGCTCAGACTTGGGCTTTTTCGCTGCCATCGGGGGATCCCTCCCTTCGATCCGTGGAAAGATTTTTTGTGGCCCTGGGGCTGAATCTAACTTACGTTTTTATGCCAGAACAAACTGTCTGCGGAGCTTTATTGTTCTGAATTTCGGAGATGGGCAGCTGATTCAGGTTGGAATGATGCTGCACTCCAGAGTCAGTTCTGTCATGGTCTCTCAGAGAGATTGAAAGATGTGTTTGCTTTCCATGAGAGACCAACGTCCTTAGAGTCTGCCATGTCATTGGCGGTACGCCTTTATAGGCGTCTAAGAGAAAGAAACGAGACCTCTCTGTCCAGCCATTGTCAGTCTAGGGGCAGGGGTGCAGACTCATTCAGTGTGCAGGGGCCTCATCCTGTCTCGGTCCCCTCTGAGGAGGAGCCTATGAAGCTAGGTCAACTTGCCCCTGATAAAGGAGGATCTAGTCCTTAGAGAATGGTGTGTTTTTGTTGTGGGGGCATTGGTCATTTGGCAAATGTTTGTCCGTCTAGGAAATTCATGAACTGTACTAAGAGTGATAATAAGAGAAAAACCTCAAGAGGTAAATCGTCAAACTCTGCTTCATTTGCTACCTTGGGCAAAGTTGATGTAGGAATTGATGCTTTTCCTCTGACCTGCAGTTCCCGTTTTCTCCTTTCTGCCAAGGTGGCGCTAGAGAGCAAAGTAATTTCTTGTGAAATTTTTGTCGATAGTGGAGCGGCCGTCAATCTTATTGACACTCAATTTGTAGCCATGCATGGTTTTCAGGTTTGCACATTAGAAAAGGATATACCTGTTTTTGCTATTGACTCTGCTCCACTCTCACAGAGATCCCTGAAGGGCATTGTTCACAATATCCGGTTAGCTGTAGGTGACACTCATGTGGAGGATATATCTTGTTTTGTCCTTAACGGATTGCCTACTCCTCTAATTTTGGGGTTACCCTGGCTCACTAGACATAACCCCACTATTGATTGGCAAGGAAGGCAAATAAATGAGTGGAGTGATTTTTGTAGAGAGAATTGTCTCACAGCGACTTTTGCAGAGGTATCTACTAAAACTGTGCCATCATTTCTCTCCGATTACTCAGACGTGTTTTCCGAGAGCGGGGTTCAGGAGCTACCTCCTCACCGGGAGTTTGACTAACCCATTAACCTCATTCCCGGCGCCAAGCTGCCAAAAGCACACCTGTACAATCTCTCACAACCGGAAAGAATTGCAATGCAAACCTATATCTCTGAGAGTCTCGATAAGGGGCATATTCGTCCCTCAAAATCACCTGTTGCCGCAGGTTTTTTTTTTTGTTAAAAAAAAAGATGGCTCTCTGAGACCTTGCCTAGATTTTAGGGAGCTGAACCGTATCACGATTCGCGATCCCTATCCCCTTCCTCTGATCCCGGACCTCTTCAACCAAATTGTTGGGGCCAAGGTTTTTTCTAAACTGGATTTGAGAGGCGCGTACAACCTGGTCAGGGTCAGAGAGGGGGATGAATGAAAAACGGCCTTTAATACCCCTGAGGGGCATTTCGAGAATCTCGTTATGCCTTTTGGCTTGATGAATGCTCCGGCCGTCTTTCAGCATTTTGTTAACAGTATTTTCTACCATTTAATGGGGAAATTTGTTTTGGTGTATCTTGATGATATTTAGATTTTTTCCCCTGATGTTCAGACCCATCAGGATCATCTCTTTCAGGTTCTGCAGATTCTGCGGGAAAATAAATTGTATGCCAAGCTGGAGAAATGTGTTTTTATGGTATCGGAGATTCAATTTCTGGGTTTTCTCCTCTCTGCTTCTGGTTTTCGCATGGATCCGGAGAAGGTCCGTGCTGTGCTTGAGTGGGAGCTCCCTGAGAATCAGAAGGCATTGATGCGCTTTCTGGGTTTTGCGAACTATTACCGAAAGTTCATTTTGAATTATTCCTCTGTTGTCAAACCCCTCACTGACATGACAAAAAAGAGGGGGGCATTTTTCCTCTTGGTCGGAGGAGGCGCCTGCAGCTTTTTCTGAGATTAAAGAGAGTTTTGCGTCTGCTCCCATCATGGTGCATCTCGATGTTTCCTTACCTTTTATTGTTGAGGTGGATGCTTCCGAGGTGGGTGTGGGTGCGGTTTTGTCCCAGGGCCCTTCTCCTGCCAAATGGCGACCCTGTGCCTTTTTCTCTAAAAAAACTCTCCCCGGCAGAGAAGAACTATGATGTGGGAGATAAGGAGTTGTTGGCCATCAAGTTGGCTTTCGAGGAATGGCGCCATTGGTTGGAGGGGGCCAGGCACCCTATCACCGTTTTTACCGACCATAAGAATCTGGCGTACTTGGAGTTGGCCAAGCGTATGAATCCGAGACAGGCCAGATGGTCTCTGTTCTTCTCTAGATTCAATGTTGTCGTTACATTCCGCCCTGGGATCAAAAATATGAAGGCTGATGCTCTTTCTCGCTGTTTTCCGGGAGGAGGAAACTCCGAGGAGCCGGGTCCCATTTTGGCGGAGGGAGTAGTTGTTTCTGCTCTGTATTCTGATTTGGAGGCCGAGGTCCAGGCTGCCCAGACTGAGGCACCTTCCCGTTGTCCTTCTGGGAAGTTGTTTGTGCCTCCTGAGTTACGTCACAAACTCTTCAAGGAGCATCATGATACTGTTCTTGCTGGTCACCCCGGGAGTAGAGCCACGGTAGATCTCATTGCTCGGAGATTTTGGTGGCCGGCTCTTCGTAAGTCGGTGGAGGGTTTTGTGGCTGCTTGTGAGACGTGCGCTCGCGCTAAGGTCCCTCAATCACGGCCTTCAGGTCCCCTTCTCCCGTTACCCATACCTTCCCGTCCTTGGACACACCTGTCCATGGACTTTATCACGGATCTTCCTCGTTCCTCAGGGAAGTCGGTGATCCTGGTGGTGGTGGACCGTTTTAGCAAGATGGCTCATTTTGTACCCTTCCCCGGTTTACCCAATGCTAAAATGTCGGTGCAAGCTTTTGTCGACCATATTGTTAAATTGTATGGCATTCCCTCTGATATTGTTTCCGATAGAGGCACGCAGTTTGTGTCCAGATTCTGGAAGGCTTTCTGTTCTCGCCTGGGGGTTTGGCTGTCCTTCTCTTCTGCTTTTCACCCGCAGTCGAATGGTCAGACTGAACGCGTCAATCAGAATCTGGAGACATATTTGCGCTGTTTTGTGGCAGAGAACCAGGAGGATTGGTGTTCATTTTTCCCTCTTGCTGAGTTTGCTCTGAACAACCGTCGTCAGGAATCTTCTGATAAGTCACCATTCTTTGGTGCATATGGGTTCCATCCGCAGTTTGGGACATTCTCGGGAGGGGCTTCTTCTGGTTTGCCTGAGGAGGAGAGATTTTACTTGTCTTTGTCTACCATTTGGCAAAAGATTTAGAGTAATCTAAGAAAGATGAGTGAGAAATATAAGCGTGTGGCTGATAAGAGACGTGTGCCTGGTCCGGACCTGAATTTGGGTTATCTGGTGTGGTTGTCTACAAGAAATATTAAACTGAAGGCTCCCTCCTGGAAATTGGGTCCCAAGTTTATTGGGCCTTATAAGATCCTGTCCATCATCAATCCTGTTGCCTTCCGTCTTGATCTTCCACGGGTTTGGAAGATACATAATGTATTTCACAGATCTCTCTTAAAACCATATGTCCATCCCACGGTACCCTCCACTTTGCCTCCTCCTCCGATTTTGGTTGATGGAAATCTGGAGTTTGAGGTTTCCAGAATTGTGGACTCTCGCATTGTCCGCGGTACTCTTCAGTACCTCGTTCATTGGAAGGGTTATGGTCCTGAGGAGAGGATGTGGGTTCCGGTGTCGGACATTAAAGCCGCTCGCCTCATCAGGGCTTTTCATAGGGCTCATCCTGAGAAGGTGGGTCCTGGGTGTCCGGAGTCCACCCGTAGAGGGGGGGGGTACTGTCACTACCAGAGCTTTGCGACGTTCTCACAGCTCTGTTTCTCCACCCCTGTGATGATGTCACTACTAGAGCTTGGAGGAGTTCTCTCTGCTCTGTTTCTCCGCCCCTGTGATGAGGTCTTTACTTTCAGTTTCCCTCCTCCCAGCTGTCCCTCCTGTGATTGATTCATCTTCCTATAAAATACCCCTCTTCCTGTTTAATCGTGCGGATTATACTTTTCATTTGACCTGAATCTCTCGCTTGAGTATCTTTACTTGTGTGATATCTTTTCACTGGACCTGTGTTCTGCTGAAGCAAGTACTTCGGATATTGTCTGCTGACTTTCACTGCTGCTGCAGCTCCTTCAGTTAAGTGTGCAGACATTGTGTGTTTCTGTTTGTTTGCTGACTGGATCCGAGGCGACCCCGTTTCCGTCCATATACTGAGCAGGGCACCGGTGGCCGTGCCTCTTCCACTATTGTAGGGGTTACAGTGGTCATCAGCCTTAGGTACGCGGACATCTGGATCTGGACATGGGCTTAGCAGCATAGGGAGAGCTTTTAGGGTCTGACAGGGGTCACCCTTTATGTTCCCTAGTTTGGGTCCGGTCAGTAGCTAATTCACTGTGTAAGCTCTTGTTTCTCACATACAGCCGTGACAATATCAGTAGAAAATTAAAAATATGTTTGCCGTTCACTGTTGCAGTTATATGTGGTAAAGCCTTTAGTGGCGTATATATGTGGAAAAACAAAAATATATTTTGTGTTCAGCACTGCAGTTATATAATACAATACACTGGCCCCAGGACAGGCCAGCACCTCCAAGGCATAAAGGGCAAGCTCTGGCCATGTGGACAATTTGGAGACCCAGAAGTTGAATGGGGCAGAACCATCAGTCAGTACGTGGAAATGCTGCCTCCTGCTAACACGTTCCCTATCAGCTGGTGGTGCAGTTTGCTGTGGTACATTGATAGAACTTTTCCACAGCTCGGCCATGCTAACCCTGCTGTCTGAGGAGCTGGCTGTGACACAGCTGCGTTGCCGACCTTTTCCTCCTCCGCCTCTGCCTTCGTCTTGTGCTTCCACTTGTCCCCTCATGCCAGTTGGGAATGCCCTAAGGAGCGCATTCTCCAAGCATGTGCTTGTAGTCGCGCATCTTCATATCACGCTCCAGTGCGGGAATTAAGGTGGGCATGTTGTCCTTGTACCGGGGATCCAGCAGGGTGGCAACCCAGTAGTCAGCACAAGTTAAAATGTGGGCAACTCTGCTGTCATTGCGCAGGCACTGCAGCATGTAGTCACTCATGTGTGCCAGGCTGCCCAGAGGTAACGATAAGCTGTCCTCTGTAGGTGGTGAATCATCTGTGTCCTCCGTATCCCACCAGTCACGCTCCAGTGATGGCCCTGGGCTCCGTAGGGTGCCACCCTGCAGTGAAACCAGTTCCTCCTCATCCTCCTCATCCTCCAGAAGTGTGCCCTGGCTGTCCACATGTGTACCTGGCCTCTGCTGGTGCAGGAACCCACCCTCTGAGCCACTTCTGTATGACCTGCCTGAAACCCTGTGAAATGCCCCCTCTTCCTCCTCCTCCTGTGCCGCATCCTCTTCCATCATCGCCGTAATATTTTTTTCAAGGAGACATAGAAGGGTTATTGTAATGCTAACAACGGCGTCATCAACACTGGCCATGTTGGTTGAGTACTCCAAAGACCGCAACAAGGTACACAGGTCTCGCATGCAGGCCCAGTCACTGGTGGTGAAGTGGTACTGATCCGCAGAACGACTGACCCGTGCATACTGCATCTGAAACTCCACTATTGCCCACTGCTGCTCGCACAGTCTCTCCAGCATATGTAAGGTGGAGTTCCACCTGGTGGGCATGTCGCATATGAGGAGGTGAAGTTGCGTGCGGCGCAGAGAGGAGAGCAGAAGCAGGGTGAGAACCCTGAAAGAGCGCACAGACGGACTGCACTTTCAGAAGCAGCTCTGACATGTCTGGAATGTGCGTCCCAGAGCTGCAACGAGATTTCGGCCATCATCGCACACCACCACTGGTTGAGCATCAGTGCATTCAAGGTCTTTCTCTTTTGGGGCAGGGCTAGGTGGATGGGCCGGGTAAACCCTGCCAACAGAGTCATCAAAAAGCATGATACTTTCCTGCATGATTTGGGGCTCTGACTGCTTGGCTGATTTGCAAGTAGTGGTGGAAGACTGATGGGCATGGGCTGCAGGTGCCAACTCTGAGGTTTCTGCAGAGGACTGGGTGTTAGACACTGTGAAGGAACTGAAGGCACTGTCAGCCACCCAATCTACTATCGCCTGTACATGCTCTGACTTCACAATCCCTAGAGCGGCATTTTGGCCTATTTAAATAACGCTGCAGATTCTGTCGCCTACTCGCACCAGAGGTAGGTGTGTGACTTGGAGCGGTAGTTGGCGCTGAACGGCCATGTCCTCTCCCAGCAACAGGAGCTCCACCACGACCATGCCCACGTCCCTTATTTGATGTTCTCCTCATTATTTGCATTCACCCACCAAGCTAAAAGATTGGTCTCTCTCCAGTGTCAATTTACCTGCCACTAGTCGACACTAATATGCTGTATGCACAAGTGGTTTGTGGAACAAGAACAAATATTTTTGTGATAAGATACAGAAAATTAGTATTTCACTGCTGTAAATTGAAATTAATTATTTATACGTCGGATGCACAACTGTTTTTTCAACCTAAAACAATGCTTTTTTTAATAAAACTGCAAAATGCAGTTTTTTACTGCTGTACATTAACTGTAGATATTTATACTATGTATGGATACCATATTTGGGGACCCAGTACACAGATTTGGTCACCAAAATTCACAAATGCAGTATTGAACTGCTATATATTGGAAATAATTATTTCAACGACAGATGCACAACAGTTTTTTCGTCCCAAAACACGGCTTTTTTCAATAAAACCCCAAAATGCAGTTTTTAACTGCTGTGCATTAAAAGTAGATATTTATACTATGTATGGACACCAGATTTTGGGACCCAGAACACGGATTTGGTCACCAAAATTCACAAATGCAGTATTTGACTTCTATAAATTGGAAATCATTATTTAAATGACGGATGCACAACAGTTTTTTCAGCCTAAAACACGGCTTTTTTCAATAAAACCCCAACATGCAGTTTTTGTCACCTTTCCACTCTGTGGTCTCCTGATAATGCTGCTGCCATCTCCACGCTATGTCACCTTTCCACTCTGTGGCCTCCTGATGCTGCCGCTACCTGTCATTGTGCCACTCTGTCGCCTCATCCTGATGCTGCTGCTGTTGCCACCTCCACACTCTGTCATTGTGCCACTCTGCGGCCTTCTGATGCTGTCGCCAACTCCACACTCTGTCATTGTGCCACTCTGTGGCTTGCTCCTGATGCTGCCGCCACCTCCAGACTCTGTCATTGTGCCACTCTTTGGCCTCCTGATGTTGCTGCCACCTCCACACTGTCATTTTCCACTCCGTTCCTCTTCCTAATGTTGCTGCCACCTTCAGACTTAGTCATTGGGCTACTCTGTGGTCTCCTCATGCTGCTTCCACCTCACTACTATGTCATAGTGCCACTCTGTGGACTTCTCATGCTGTTCCCACCCTCCCCTCTTCATGACTGGGCCACTATTTTGCCTTTCGGCCTGGCTGACATCATCATTTATTTGACCCTTCTTCTGATCTGTCAGAAGGAAAGAAAAATGAGACGCACAACGGATCTTGTCTGTGTAGCAGCTGGAAGGCCTGTATGGTCCCATCAGAATTGGCTTATGATTTGGTAGCCAAAAGCGGGAGTGGTTACAAAACACAGAAGACATGTAAATATTCCATTTATATGTCATCTCTGTTTTGGATCCACTTCTGTTTTTATTTTTGGCATTAGCAATACTGATGGATTACTGAGCAAATGCTGACTGAGTGAAGGCTGATGCTCTACAGACAGGATCCATTTTTTGTTGTTTATTGTTCTGAAGGTTCAGAGGAAGAGCAAAATAATCAGTGACGTCAACAAAACCTTACTGCTGACACCCTCTTTACTCTGTCGTGGGTGGGCTCTACTTGTATAAGCGTTTAATTGAAGAGTTTCTGTAGACATCTATGTGGAATCAGCTGACGACAGTGTAAAAGGAGCGCGCTTCTTCTTGATGCTAACATCGACCTGTAAGGTTGAGTTCATACTTGAGTTATTTGGTCAGTTTGGGCCCTGTGACTGCCCAAATAAGTGAAGTGTGCAGTGATTCTAAGAGCGAAGCCTGTCATCTGCATGTCATACTGACTCACAGTATTATTTCACTACCACTGCAGACTCCCTATGAGTGTTACTGCAAGGCACAGTGTTCTACACCACTATAAAGGCTCTCTGCAGTCCATAAATAGCCATTTTTTTATGCGATTCCCCGGAAATAAATTCGGATCGAAACTAATTTTGTCTGAAAATTCGGCGAACCGGCCGAATCGAATTTTTGAAAAATTTGCTCATCTCTAAAGCCCACATTTATAGATCACAGTATTATAAAAGAGTTGGGGAGGGTGAATTGGGGTGTTAAGGAGGAGAAAAAAATTAGAGAAGGGTGGTAACCATTGTGGTATTAAAGAGCAGATGCAATGTAGAGCCAAAAACTCAACAAGAACTGGCAGGCCGGTAAGCTCGGGAAATGCTGATTCCACTGATACTGTGGATGCAGGCTCAAAACATACCAGACCTACGCCAACATCGGCTGCCTCTAGATCTGTGAGAGCAACTCCTATGTAGTGCATTTTTTCCTTAAGGAGTCTTGATGCTCTTAAAAAGAGAACAAATATACATGATTTTAGTTTGATACTATTTTCTGGCAAGATGAAGAGATCTGAGAGTTTCAAAAGCTGGCCTAATAACATAATTTATTGTAGTTAGCCATTAAGAGGTACAAAACTACAATATTTTACATTAGCATCAATATTTTATATAGTATCAAGGCTTCGTACTAGTAGCTAGCATGGTATATGTGCTTGCATTTTTCTCTCCACAATGCAAGCTCAGTAAACCACAGCCATGTATAATATCTGCAGGATTTAAATAAGCTGCAGGTGTTCAAAGACAAACATACAGTAGGTACGAGGGCTTTATTGCATTACAAGAGATGGAATCGCTGGATCCTGTTGGAAAATACAACTGGCCAGCATTCCCAGTCAGAACAAGTCTGTCCTCCTTCTTCTAGTCTTTTTTCTAATGACACATTCCCTTTAATAGAAAATGGTAAAACTAGCAAATCTCTAAATCACTTCATTTAAAAAAAATGCCTGCATCCACCAGTAGAAAAAGCTGTAAAGTCGTGGCTACCAACATATAACGGTACAAATAGCAGAAGTAAAATGTTCTAAAGAAACCAAAAGTTCAAGATAAAAAGTTCCCAAAATTTGTATAGGGTATCAGAGAAACAGATAAAACACTCAAAAAAGTAAAAACAAACAGAAGAGCTGATGCAATGGGCTGTCTCTAGCACAGAACTATCCCACCCAGAGAGCGATCCCTTTAAGGAGAGCTGTGATATAACTGGTTGTAGAATAACAATAATTGAACAGAGTTTCACAGCAGAGATGTCATATGTGAACAGGACAAACATGAAAGTGTGATCACACCCACATGATTACATAACTTGCCCCATAGTTTCTACCTGTCTACCTGTCACGGATGCGGTGTGGGTGGGAAACTCCACACTGAGCACAGGAGGAAAGGCGACCGGAACTAGGCCTGGAAACTGGGGTAAAGGAGAAGGTCACCTCCTAGAACAACCCTAATACAAGTCCTGACTAACTATCAGTATGAACTGACCTCGATGGTAGGAAAGTTTATACACAGGAACATAGAGCCCTAACAGACCCTGTAGGGCCCTGGTTATAGTGACAGGATTACAAAAGGATGGACAGGAGTCTCCCTCAGGCCTAGATACAAAAGACAGGGAAATACAACAAACAATATACAAATTGGGAAGGCTACACTTAACTTCACGTGGAGCAAAGGCAGCACCAGGAGCTCAACTGAGATCCAACAACCAGCTAGCCCAGAGTCCAGAAACTGAAGCTATAAACTGCACCCCCAGAAGGGGTAAGCAGTAATAAATAGGAGAGGTTAAATGACTATACCAACAACACCTGCAAGGGGTGTGGCCATTACCAAAACAACACAGACACAAATGATCCACAAGGAACCAGTCAGATTAACCCATGTATTGCAAGTCTCTCTGTACTTCTGGCACCTGTCACGGGAGTGTCCGTGACCCTACCTTTCCTGGACCAGAAAGGCTCTCGAGCTACAAGGGGTTTAGCTTCATTTAGAACTTGGAGGCTTTCAAAATATTTGGATAACAGTCCTTATGACCATGAATACACAAGTAGAGATCCAGCAGAGATAACTCGATGCTGCCAAGAACAAGTGCAGATAAATTTTATGAACTCTACAAAAGTGTAAAAAGACCATTTCAATGTTATCACAGATTTTCTTCTTATTTTGAAAATGTATTCGGTTTGATGTTTTCATAAACATGAGCTGCACCCACATCAGGTCCTAGAACATTGGGTCGTGCAGGGATCTCCGGCTGTAAGATAAAACAAGATACCGTCAATGATATCATCTGAATATAGAGAAATTATGAAAACTATACAGAGAAGACACCAGAAGAATTATAGTTCCCCGTAATCAGCATAAAAAACATCTTAATCCAACATAAAAAATATCACAGAACTATCCATACAAGGCAAATGAGAAGAAACCTGTCACATTGTACATGGTCTTTGAGCTGCAGGCAGCATGATATAGAGCAGGAGACACCGAGCAGATTGATCTATTGTTTTATTTTATTATTAATCCTGCTCATTCTAGGCTTTGACGTAGAGCAGTCGCCCTATCGATGATTGACAGCTATCTCTGTTATAGAGGGAAGACTGTCAATCACTGATAGGACTGCCTCTTTGGCTTCAACGCTCAGAATGAGCAGGAATTTAAAGAAAAAAAATACAAGTTTTACTGAATCTTTTCCCATAAAACTACAGTTGTGTTCAAAATTATTCAACCCCCAATGCTGTAAAGGGTTTTAGGGAATTTAGTGTACATTTGTAATTGTGTTCAGAATGAAATCTTACAAGGACTTTTTAAAGAACCAAATGCAACTAAAATGACATCAATTGTTTTTGTAATACAGTATTAAATGGTTTTTTTGTGATTTCTTCATTGACACAATTATTCAACCCCTTAAAGACGACCACTCTTAAGAACAGAGGTTCATTCAAGTGTTTTCTATCAGGTATTTAAAACAACTGTGGATGTCAAGGAGCAGCAATCAAGCAGAATAAGCCCCAATTAGGCAGATGTAAAATGACTGTGATACTCAGCTCCTTCTAGACATTTACTGGTGTGTTTACAGACATGGTGAAGTCAAGAGAATGGTCCAGGAAGACAAGAGAAGAGGTGATTTCTCTTCACAGGAAGGGCAATGGCTATAAGAAGATTGCAAAGATGTTAAACATACCAAGAGACACCATAGGAAGCATCATTCGCAAATTCAAGGCAAAGGGCACTGTTGAAACGGTACCTGGTCGTGGCAGAAAGAAGATCCTGACTTTGACTGCTGTGCGCTACCTGAAGCGCAACATGGAGAAAAATCCCCGTGTGACTGCTGAGGAACTGAAAAAAGATTTGTCAGATGCGGGTACTGAAGTTTCAGCTCAGACAATAAGGCGCACACTGCGTAATGAAGGCCTCCATGCCAGAACTCTCAGGCGCACCCCCTTGCTGTCTCCAAAGAATAAGAAGAGTCGACTGCAGTATGCCAAAAGTCATGTGGACAAACCACAAAAGTTTTGGGATAGTGTTCTGTGGACTGATGAAACAAAATTAGAACTGTTTGGGCCCATGGATCAACGCTATGTTTGGAGGAGGAAGAACAAGGCCTATGAAGAAAAGAACACCTTGCCTACTGTGAAGCATGGCTGGGGTCAATCATGCTTTGGGGCTGTTTTGCTTCTACAGGTACAGGGAAGCTTCAGCGTCTGCAAGGTACCATGAATTCTCTTCAGTACCAGGAGATATTGGATGAAAATGTGATGCAGTCCGTCACAAACCTGAGGCTTGGGAGACGTTGGACCTTTCAACAGGACAATGATCCCAAGCATACCGCCAAGTCCACTAGAGCATGGTTGCAGATTAAAGGCTGGAACATTGTGAAGTGGCCATCGCAGTCACCAGACTTAAATCCAATTGAGAACCTCTGGTGGGACTTAAAGAAAGCAGTTGCAGCGCGCAAGCCTAAGAATGTGACTGAACTGGAGGCTTTTGCCCATGAAGAATGGGCAAAGATACCCGTAGATCGCTGCAAGACACTAGTGTCAATCTATGCTTCACGTTTAAAAGCTGTTATAACTGGAAAAGGATGTTGTACTAAGTACTAAGATTGAATGTCACTTGGGGGTTGAATAAAACTGATAATGATGTGAGCACAGAAAAGACATTTGTGGTTATTTCATTATAAATGTTATGTTATATTTGTCTGACTTACAAGGGCCTCTTTGATTTAATTGTAAACAAGATGACTGAAATGATCAAAATCAATGTTAAACTGGCCAAAACACTCAATTTCAGTGGGGGGTTGAATAATTTTGAACACAACTGTACGTGTGCAGGAAAACATGGCCAGGTGCAGAAACTTGGACAGGTGCATGTTCAACTTCTGCACCATTGGAGTGCATGCATACTGTTGTCTTTTTGACTCAGTGATGGATTGGTGTCGAAACAAGTGAAGAGGCAAAGGAGAACGATGAGCATCAGGAGCAAGAGAAATATATGGGAAGAAACTACAGCTTCCTCTTGCTGATGGTGTCTTGCCCTGACTGCTGGATATGGGGTGCGGACTGGTGGGAGATGCAGTGGTTGGCGTATAAAGCTGTAACACTAATGGTGACACTCTTTGTTGACACAGGGTTGTTGTGACAACATTAGCACCCTGGCCATGCCTCAACTTCTGCCCACATATTCTGCCTGCCGCCACTGTAACGTCCCTCAGCGACTTGGTGAAAAATCCCCTCACAGGTAAGTATGGTATTTTCTCACCACCAATGCGTGATGCCTGCCTGCCACTGCTTTTATGAACCCATGCACTACTAGTGTGTTCCTCACAAACAGTCTCCCGAGTAGCAGATGGTGTACCCCTCCCACGTTTGGCTGCAGATCTCTCACTGCTTTCACAGTGCTGTCTCTCTATGCTCTCCCTGCAGTCTCAAAAAACTCTCCCTACGATCTCCCTGCTCTGTCCCTTGACTCTCCCTATCGAATATTCTTCTGCTAATAGCTGTCTGCAACACTGTCCCTAACGCAGTGATGACTAACCTTTGGCACTCCAGCTGTGGTGAAACTAGGACTCCCAACATGCTCCATTCACTTCTATGGAGTTCTGAGAACAGCCAATCAAGTGTACGTCTCGGAAGTTGTAGCTTTACCACAGCTGGAGTGCCGAAGGTTGGCCATCACAGCCCTAGTGCATGAAAACGGTAGAGTAGGAGTAGCAACACATAGGGATATACTGGCCTTGTGTGTGGTGGTGCGCATGTTGTTGGACGCCAGTCCTTAGCGTCCCTCCAAGCAGGCATCCGGGGGTTAAATAAACCGCAGCACTCTCTTGTCTCTTTGTATCTTTTATTCCATCACATTCATGCGACGTTTCGACCAGAGCGGTCTTTTTCAAGCCATAAAAGGTCTGCTCTGGTCGAAACGTCACATGAATTTGATGGAATAAAAGATATAAAGAGACAAGAGATTGCTGCGGTTTCTTTAACTCCCGGAGCCCTAGTGCATGAGTGCTTGTCCCATTTCTCCCAAAGCTTAGCTCACAGTAAAATGGAAGAGACTGCTTGGGATGAGGCTTTGATGGGGATGGCTATCTGCAGATTGGCTGGATGCACGGCATTATGGGTCATATCACGTTCCTGGGCTTCTTGGTTCAATTTGTTCAACACTAATAGTTACCTTCAGCTGATCATAAATACTTGTGATACCTGACAACCTCAGATCAGTATATATGTCATCAGTCTGCAGGAACAAAAAATGCAATTTAATTAAAACTGTACAAGTAATAATTAAAACTTTGCACACTAGAGGACACTTCCATGTGTTATTATTAGAAATATAAAATGCAATTTCTAAAGTCCTGAACTGGAAACATCTCTAGAAGATCCCTCCTTATCCAGAGCCAATATCCATTTCTATCATTTATTTTGTATACTGCTTATCTTTATCTTAGCTTTTTGGATAGTTCTCCATCTGATGATCCCAGGACCCAACTCAATGACATCCATATCGCCTAATGGAGCAAGTGGAAAAGGATTGGCTTCATTAGCTTGTCACATACCTCAGCGTTTGTCGGCTTCTGCTGTCTTTTTCTAAGGAAAAAATACATGTCATAATTATTCTTCAACACTGAACAAAACATTAGGAAATGTTACAATTACAGTTTCTCCAGTGCCCCCACAGGGTAAATGAAGGATTACACTGCGTTCATGAAATCATTCTGTTTTCTATATCATTTATGAAGCTTTTTGGAAGTTACGGCAGCTCAGTGAAAATATTAGTGAAGCATGAAGAGTAGACATTAATTATTAATATACATTACCTCCAGCAAGCAAACACCAGCAATGCAAGCAGCAGCAGGAGGCAGACTGGTCCGATCATTGCAAGGAGGAGAAGGAATTTGGATCCTCCTTCTTTATGTGAATCGATTCCTAATATAATAGATTAAAATGTGAGCCATAAAGAGAAAATAGTCAGACATAATCATACCCAAGGCTTGTATACTCAGGACTGTATGTGGAAAAAACAGGAAAATCCAGCTTCTTAAAAGTTGCAAATTTTATTCCATCAGGTTAAAATCTTCAATACAGGAAATGGACTCAAAGAATAACGCGTTTCAGACCTTAAAAAACATTACTGTTCCATAAACTGCCAGCGCCTTCTTTGTAATACAGCTGACAACATCCAACAATGACTGAGACTGAAAATAACTCTGATTCCAGATATTTAACCCCACAGATACTGCAGTCAATTATGACTACAATATCTGACAAGTTACTTGAAAGAAGAAGAATAAAGAAAGAAGAAGAAAGGAGGAAGAAGAAAGAAGAAAGAAGAAAAAGAACAAGGAAGATTTTTAAAATATAAAAATAAATGAATTCAAAATTAATCATTAACCTGACTTTTCACCAATCTGATAAGTTACTAAGGCATTTTTAACATTTGCATTGTGAGGAACCGGCGTGCACTTCCGTCGCCGGAAATGCCCGCCGGATCCGTCACAACGCAGACAACTGAAAGCATATTGAAGACTGATCAGTCTTCTTCAATATGCTTTCAGGTAACCATGGCCGCCAGGACACTACTAAAGTCCCGGCTGCCATGGAAAAAAAGCGGGGAGCCGGGGAGAAGCTACTTACATTCCGTGCGGCGGCCGGGGCACTCCTCGATGACGTCACCGGGTCCCTGCGTCGCATGGATCACATAGCTATGCATCCTGAACGGATTTCTCTCCATTCAGAATGCATTGGGATAATCCTGATCAGTATCTCTCCGTCCTAGAGACCCGAGGACGGAACTCTAGGACGGAAAGCAAAAGTGCAAGTGTGAAAGGGGCCTTAGAAAGAAGGAAGAAAAAAAAAAGAAGGAAGCTTTGGAAAATAGAGAAAATATTTAAATTTAATAAAAATGTTGCATAACAAATAAGACAACTGAAAATGTCTGAAGTCTAAGAATATGAAAATATATAACTTGCACATTGAATGCTATAATGGGGAGATAACTGAGGGGGAGATTTATCAAGACCGACACTTTCTGCATCGGTCTTGATATTCCCTGCACTGCTGGAGGATTTGTCTAATTTACAGTTGTGTTCAAAATTATTCAACCCCCAATGCTGTAAAGGGTTTTAGGGAATTTAGTGTACATTTGGAATTGTGTTCAGAATGAAATCTTACAAGGACTTTTTAAAGAACCAAATGCAACTAAAATGCATCAATTGTTTTTGTAATACAGTATTAAATGTTTTTTTTGTGTGATTTCTTCATTGACACAATTATTCAGCCCCTTAAAGACGACCACTCTTAAGAACAGAGGTTCATTCAAGTATTTTCGATCAGGTATTTAAAACAACTGTGGATGTCAAGGAGCAGCAATCAAGCAGAATAAGCCCCAATTAGGCAGATGTAAAATGACTGTGATACTCAGCTCCTTCTAGACATTTACTGGTGTGTTTACAGACATGGTGAAGTCAAGAGAATGGTCCAGGAAGACAAGAGAAGAGGTGATTTCTCTTCACAGGAAGGGCAATGGCTATAAGAAGATTGCAAAGATGTTAAACATACCAAGAGACACCATAGGAAGCATCATTCGCAAATTCAAGGCAAAGGGCACTGTTGAAACGCTACCTGGTCGTGGCAGAAAGAAGATGCTGACTTCGACTTCTGTGCGCTACCTGAAGCGCAAAGTGGAGAAAAGTCCCCATGTGACTGCTGAGGAACTGAAAAAAGATTTGTCAGATGCGGGTACTGAAGTTTCAGCTCAGACAATAAGGCGCACACTGCGTAATGAAGGCCTCCATGCCAGAACTCCCAGGCGCACCCCCTTTCTGTCTCCAAAGAATGAGAAGAGTCGACTGCAGTATGCCAAAAGTCATGTGGACAAACCACAAAAGTTTTGTGATAGTGTTCTGTGGACTGATGAAACAAAATTAGAACTGTTTGGGCCCATGGATCAACGCTATGTTTGGAGGAGGAAGAACAAGGCCTATGAAGAAAAGAACACCTTGCCTACTGTGAAGCATGGCGGGGGGTCAATCATGCTTTGGGGCTGTTTTGCTTCTACAGGTACAGAGAAGCTTCAGCGTGTGCAAGGTACCATGAATTCTCTTCAGTACCAGGAGATATTGGATGAAAATGTGATGCAGTCCGTCACAAACCTGAGGCTTGGGAGGCGTTGGACCTTTCAACAGGACAATGATCCCAAGCATACCTCCAAGTCCACTAGAGCATGGTTGCAGATTAAAGGCTGGAACATTTTGAAGTGGCCATCGCAGTCACCAGACTTAAATCCGATTGAGAACCTCTGGTGGGACTTAAAGAAAGCAGTTGCAGAGCGCAAGCCTAAGAATGTGACTGAACTGGAGTACGGTGTTCATTTTAGGACATGGAGGCTTTTGTCCATGAAGAATGGGAAAAGATACCCGTAGATCACTGCAAGACACTTGTGTCAAGCTATGCTTCACGTTTAAAAGCTGTTATACCTGGAAATGGATGTTGTACTAAGTACTAAGATTGAATGTCACTTGGGGGTTGAATAAAACTGATGATGATGTGAGCACAAAAAAGACATTTGTGGTTATTTCATTATAAATGTTATGTTATATTTGTCTGACTGACAAGAGCCTCTTTGATTTAATTGTAAACAAGATGACTGAAATAATCAAAATCAATGTCAAACTGGGCAAAACACTCAATTTCAGTGGGGGTTGAATCATTTTGAACACAACTGTATAATGAGGCTCATGCCTTGTCATAAATGAGGCTCATCCTCCGGCAGTTTGTGCACCTAAACAGAAATCAGTGACAGTTCGGAGCTGCCGTAGATTTCTGGCTTCACTTGTGCCAGAAAACTTGAGTAAATGAAGATAGATTTGTACCAGCTGCTGGTTAGGCCTCCATCCCACCATTGTCACATCCCCTTTAGCAAATGTGGCTAGGGTGGAATAATAAAACATGAGATGCGACTCAGTTAAATTATTGAAAACATATATTGTGCAACTTTTTTTGACACTTTTCAGGAGCAAAAGAGATGATAGATCTACCACTGAATCTCCATTTTTTGGACATTTTTTTTTACAGTATTCACTGTCCCTGATAAATAACATGATATTAATTGCTACCTAGCAGATACTTAGCTGCACATAATATATAGCAGAATGACTACCCATAAAACATACCGTAATAGGTATCAGTATAGTAATACAGTTACAGTAGGCTGACAGTAGAACAGTGCCAGTACACCATAGCTGTTATAAATGATCTACAATAACCTCACCATTTTTATCAAACAGCATTAAAAAATACAATGAATCAAAAAGCTTCCACATACACAAGAAAAACAATGGGACTAAAACATGTAAAAAGTATTACAAGCTTCATTAATCAAAAATAAATAATGAATTAGAGGACAGAAAATGACATGATGGAAAAAGATACAGAGAGCATAGCGAGGGGCGTAATGCCAGATAAGGTGATCCGTGTCTTGAAATGGGCATAACGTCATGAGCACGTCCAAATGGAGCCTGACACCGTATGCAAATATTCAATTCACTTGTCATCTCTGTTTTGGATCCACTCCTGTTTTTTTGGCCTTAGCAATACTGATGGATTACCGACCAAATGCTGACTGAGTTAAGGCGGATCCGTTTTTTTTTTTTTTTATTAAATTTTGTTCTTTTATTTCAATGTTATCAGCGTATGCAGTAACATTACCCCCCCCTCCCCCCCGCCTTGCAGAAGAAGAAAGAGAAAAAAAAAAAAAAAAATTCATCAATCGCCCCATTCCTTCCAAATACTATCCCACTTTTCGTAAGATCCTCTTTGTCTATGCAGAATCTTTTCATAGCTTTTAACCTTGGTGACTAAATTCAGCCAGTTCTTGCAGTCTGGTGCAGAGGGGGAAAACCATTTTCTAGCTACAAGGAGCCTAGCCAGAAACAAAACTTTAGTCAACAGTCGTGACTTCCTAACCCGACAGCTAATCTCCGATAAGTCCCCTAAAATCCATACCTTTGGAGAAAGTGGAATATCCATATCAAGTCTTTGGAATAGGGTTCTTTTAACCAACTTCCAGTATCTACTCACCGCTGGGCAATCCCAGAACAGGTGCAAGTGATCTGCCCCGGGGCTGCCGCAGTGGGAACACTCAGAGGAGGCTCTTAATCCTCTCCTATGGAGCCATCGAGGTGTTACATATATTTTGTGAATAATATTAAACTGTACTACCGTGTGGTTAAAGTTTTGCGAGACCCAACTTAGATTATCTCCTACATTCTCCCAATCCGGGGAGCCCAAATCTAACAGTAAGGAAGACCAGGATCTTTGCCCTGGAGATAAACAGTCCGTGAAATAATTTTTTATTAGGTACCTATAACAGTGTGAAACTCTAACTTTCATATCACCCTTCTTTTGAATCAGCTTGTGTAAAAATTCCGGAGTATCTATATTAAATAAGTGCTTATCAGAAATACTAAACAGTGCCGAACGCAATTGAAGATATGCATACCAAGCCACCTCACCTATATTTTCCTCTTGTTCTAGCTCCAAACGAGTAAGGATCTGCCCGTTTTTAACCACTTGACTCAACAAATAAATATTCTTTTTCTTCCAGTATTGCTGGCAATTTAAGTCATCCAAACTACACAGTTTTTGGTTGTGCCATAATGGGGTGCAGATCAGTGATGCACTGACCTGCATCCAGCTTTTTATAACTCTCCATGCTTTCATAGCCATTCTGCAGAAGGGTTTATATTCATCCTGTATCTTACATAAATAGTCAGACTCCAAAACTATAAAGAAATCTGAGAAACCTGAATCATTAACCAACTTTCTGCAAAGATGGCTATTTTTCCAGTCGTTAAAAAAACAAAGTTGAGAAGCCATATAGCTTATAGGGCATAGAAAAATACATAGCCTTTAGTCTCACTCGTTTCCTCCCCCATAATAAATCATTTATCATCCGCTCAATTAACCTGAAATACTTATCCTCAATCCATATAGGAGAGTTACGGAGAACGTAAAGAACCTGGGGCAGCACGACCATTTATATTAACAAAACTCTATCCGCTCTTGCGGACAGAATTTTTTGCCATATCTTAATTTTAGCTCTCAATCTTTGTAGTAGAGGAAACAAGTTGAGCTGTAAATAATCTTGAATTTTGGCAGAAACTGTCATCCCCAGGTACTTCAACGTCTCCGAGACCGATAATCTACTGGTCGTGTCATTAGTGGCTCCTCGCAATTCATCCACTGGGAGGAGAGTCGTCTTGGCCCAATTGACCTCCAATCCGGAAGAGTTACTAAAGAGGTTAACTAACTCCATTACTCGGGGAAGTGTACTTTCTGTTTGCTGAATAAAAAACAGGATATCATCCGCATAAAGAGAGATGCGATCCTGTTTTCCCATTACCCCGAAACCAGCCACCCTTATATCCTGCCTTATGCTGACCGCAAGGGGCTCAATATAAATATTAAACAGATGGGGAGAAAGGGGACATCCTTGTCGGGTACCTCTCCCTAGTTCAAAGCTCTCAGTTAACATATCATTAATCCTGATCCTAGCGGTCGGAGATTTATATAACAGCTGTACCATCGCTATAAATTTAGGACCAAAGTTCATTTTTCTCATCACTTCCCAAAGAAAAGCCCACTCGACCCTGTCAAATGCCTTAGTGGCGTCTAATGACAGGATGGAGCGGGCTTCGCTCCCAGGTGCCTGAATGTTAGAATAGAGCCTATGTAAGTTATAATGGGTGCCCCTTCCCGGCATAAAACTGTTCTGGTCTGGATGGATAACCGAAGGCAAGATCCTAGAAAGTCTCCTAGCCATAACTTTTGACAGTAACTTAACATCCGTATTTAATAGAGAAATGGGTCTATAGGAGCTCAAATCCGCCAGATCCTTATCCTTTTTTGGAATTAAGACTATTAAGGCTTCCATCATAGAGGTTGGGAGATTTCCCTCATCCAATGCGTGGGAAAAAACTTCCAACAAGTGAGGAAGAATATCATCGCTGTACGTGCGATAAATTTCGTACGGAAAGCCATCTAAGCCTGGCGAGGAGTTCCCCGAGATGGACCCCAAAGCCTCCTGAAACTCCAGGAGGGTCACTTTTTTTTCCAGAGAGTTTTTTTGGGTCTCTGTTAATAACGGCAGAGGGGTTCTCTCCAGAAACCGCCTCGCCAGGTCCGATGAGATACCAGGGGATGCCTTATATATTTGAGAAAAATATTGCAAAAAAATATCACTAACTCCCTTTGGTTCTTCTATATTAGCACCTTCTGGGCTACAAATCAAAGTTATAGCTTTCTTTTTCCTCTCCTGTTGTGAGACAACTCTGGCGAGAAGCTTACCAGGGCGGCCAGACTCTGAGAAATATTTTTGTCCTTTGAAAAATAATCTATGATTTGCTTTTTCAATTACATATTCCTCAAGAGAACGGCTGGCTTCCTGCATCTTATCCTTATTTTCATCCGTAGATTGATTAATAAATCGCTCAGTTGTAAACGCCGCATTCCTAATCAACTCCTCTTCTTTTTTCCTAAATGTCTTCCTCATCGTGGTGATATCACTTATAAGAACTCCCCTTAGGTACGCCTTTAGGGCATCCCATACGATATTGATCTTGGCAGAGGGGAGGTTCACCTCCCAAAAGGACGATATCAATAACTTAATGGAGGGGGAGTTATCCATAATGGTGAGCCAGTATGGATTCAACTTGAACCCAAGCCCCATGATGTTTCTGTCCCCCCCACTGCAAAGTTCAATTGTTATGGGAGAGTGATCTGAAATTGTTCTTACTCCATATCGTATAGTTTTTATGTTATTCCGTTTGCTCACATTAGTAAGCGCCAAATCAATTCTGGACATTGCTCTACCACCCCTACTAACACAGGAGTACACTCTCTTACCTCCACCCAGATATTCCCATATATCCACCAAGCCCACCTCCATACAGAACTGGGCCAGTGGGGAAGAACCAGAATTCCTACCCAAATCTGCATCCAAGGTCAATCTATCCCTTTTAGGATCCATAACCGCATTGAAATCTCCCATCAGGACAAGTCGACACTCTGGTCTCTCTTCCAAAAATAACAGCAACCGTTTGAGTAAATAAGCCGAAAACGGCGGAGGTATGTAAAAAAAGGCCAGAGTGTAGTCCCGTCCACAGAGTCTACCATACAAAAAAATAAATCTCCCCTGGTCATCTATGGAAGACTCTATTAACGTGAAATCTATGGAATGATGGATTAGAACCGAGACTCCCCTTGAGGAGCCACTAAAGGTAGAGTGGTACGATTGGGCTTGCCACCCTACTGTCAAACGAGACACCGTCTCCTTAGTGAGGTGAGTTTCTACTATACAGATGATAGCGGGGAGAACTCTTTTTATTGCATCCATGATGGCTTGTCTCTTAACCCTCTCCCCGAGACCTCTAACATTCCATGAGAGAATTCTAACCAACATTAATCACAAAAGGAAGGGAAGGGAAGAAAAAAAAAAACCAAAACTTCTGCAAGGCAGAAAATATTCGTCACTCAAGTTATTAAATATCACATCTTTGAGCTGTTTGATCAGCTGTGGGCCTTCTACTCCTTCTGGGAATCCTACTATACGGATATTATAACGCCTTGATCTGTTTTCCAGATCCTCAAGCTTAGCTTGTAAACGCTGGTTTTCTGAAGCAACGGTTAAAGTCTTTAATTTTAACGTATCCACATCTGCTTGAAGAGAATCAACCATCTTCTCCATATTGAGAACTCGATCTCGAATTTTAGCCAGATCTTCCCTTATTAGGGATATATCGCTCTGCATTGACCCCAGTTGGATAGCCATCCCTTGCATTAGGGTACCGTTATTTTTTACGGCGCACAAGATTTTATCCAGAGCTAGGGGCTCGTTCTCATTTTCTGTTGGTAATAACAAGCTTTCCTCCCCCTTCTCGGAGTTTGCTTCGAGTCGCCCATCCTCAAGAGGTTCTTCTACTTGGGAGGAGATAACATTTTTCCTAGGATTTACCCCTAGTTTCCCTTTAACAAGTCCCTTCCCATTTGGGGATTTCCAGAGTTGGTAAATTTTTCCCTCTGTAACCTTGACCCCTGTCCTAGTTCCAGAGGAATCGACTGATTGCCGCTTCGGAGCCATTTTTTTTTTCTTTATATTAGTTTTTAGGTCTTTTTGGGTCTTTTCTTGTGTTGTTCTTTCTTTCTTTCTTTATTAAAAAAAATAATAATTTTTTTTTTCTTTTCCTTTTTCCTTTTTTTTTTCTTTTTTTCCCCTTCTTCCTCCTCTCCACTCCTGTGAATTAGTCACTTATTTTTCTCCTCTTTTTTTTTTCTTCCCTTTTCCCTTAGCCCGTCCTTAACCCTTTAAGCTCTATTTATTGCTCCCTTTCTTTCACTCCTTTTATTTTTTAACAGTAGTTCTTATTTAACACTAGGTGACTTCCTTTCACCTCATTATACCCCTATCAGTTGGTGAGAGACAGGAGGTTTTCAGGGGATCATGCAAGGAGCAGAGGCAGCAAAAAAAATAAAAAATGGCAGGAGGGCAAAAGGGCAAACAGGGAGTGGATAGATACCTCCAATCGTACAGTCATACAAGATCACACAAGAGTGCAAAGTCTCACATGTCCGGCGTCTTCGCCCGCAGGGACGGGGGCAGCTGGAGACCAAAACACCCCGTTGGCAGTCCAAACTGGAGTAGAACAAGGGGTAGAGAGGCAGGAAGCAGGAGACCACCAGAGGAAAGCAGAGGAGCCCGGCACAGATCAGGAAGCCTGAAGGATCCTGGGCAGATCGAGGGAGCGGGTAGAGGAGAGAGCCCCGATGCGGCACCACGAGACGAGGAGAGCAGGGAAAGCAGAAGGCGAGCCGAAAACACCGACGGCAGAGGTCCCAGAAGACACGGCCAAGGCAGCTGGAACAGCGTCAGGATCAGCAGACCGGTAAAGGCAGTAAAAGCGGGGATCCAACTCCACGAGGCATCAGCAGCCTCGCGGCAACAGCATACATCGGCTGGTTAGAGAGGGGGGGGGAGGAGAGCCTGGAGAAGGAGGAGGAGAGCGCAACGCAAACTCCTCACGTCATCACGCCTGTACCGCCAGGCGGATCTGTTTTTTGACGTCAACACAAACTTACTGCTGACACCCTCTCCACTCTGTCGGGGGGCTCTACTTGTATAAGCGTTTAATAGAACAGGTTCTGTAGACATCTATGTGGAATCAGCTGACGACGGTGTAAAAGGAGTGCACTCTTTCATGCTCTAGTAGGATCTTGGGCCTCTGTACGGTTCTTTATACCTGGCACTAACACCGACCTCTAAGGCTGAGTTCATACTTGAGTTATTTGGTCAGTTTTGGCTCAATGACTGCCCAAATAAGTGTAGTGTGCAGTGAATCTGTGACACGTGTCATCTGCATGTCATACTGACTCACAGTATTGTTTCACTACTACGGCAGACTCCCTATGCATGTTACTGCAAGGCACAGTGTTCTACACCACTATACAGGCTCTCTGCAGCCAGGAAAAAGCAATTTTAACACGATTCGTCACAAATAATTTTGCATCGAATTTAATCTTTTTGGGAATTTTGGCGAACCATCTAAGTCAAATTTTTAAAATATCTGCTCATCTCTACCCCTTAACAAACACATCTACAGCACCCACCCCTTTAATAGTGACTTCCACAGTACCCCACTCCCTTAAGAGGGAGCTCATCCCTACTGGTGACATATTAATATTAGAGGAAATGCTCAGGGCTGATGCACCAAGGGATGGGAGAAGAAGGACAGGTTAAACATCTTGCTAGACACCCTCTAGCTGTTGGGGACCTGCATAGACAAAGTTGCATGGAGGAGGAAGTGGAGAATGAGGATGAAGAACTACAGCTGGAGCAGGAGAACAAGGAGTTGGTGGTGTAGGGGACATATAGTTTTCTGAGACATTAGGGGATGAGGAGGACGCTTGTCATGCTGCTGCTGATGATGACAATGAGAACCCTGGCCATGACCAACCAGCACAGTGCGGAGCAGAGACTGAAAGAAATGGGTCCTTGGGCACACTGGTAAGCATGATAAGCTGCTGTTTGGTTTCTTACATGCTGACAGGTGTTATCTTTAGCATCAAGCAGCACCAGGAGCAGACAATATAGTTTGTCAATGAGGATGAAACTGTTTTTTCAAGCACCAAACCAACCTGACACACATCAGCAAACGGATGCACACTGAAAAAACAGATTCTTACAACTGATTTGTTGAAATCAGACCCACTACACATTTCAAGAAATTCACGCACCTCCAAAGCAAGTCTGTCACCACTAGAATGGGTCTCAGAGTAAGCATACTGCCATGCACAGTAGGAGAGCCAAAACAGAACTTTACCTTTCTAGTGAAAGTTGTCTTCTCCAGTGGTGGGTGATATGACGCCTTATTCCTTGCTGTGGGACCTCTCTCCACTGTCTGGGTGCTGGGCCTAAATAACTGAAAGTGGTCTTCTCCAGTGGTGGGTGATATGACGCCTTATTCCTTGCTGTGGGACCTCTCTCCTCTGTCTGGATGCTGGGCCTAAATAACTGAAAGTGGCCTTCTCCAGTGGTGAGTGATATGATGCATGATTCCTTGCTGTGGGATCTCTCTCCTCTGTCTGGGTGTTGGGGCCTAAATAACTGAAAGTGGCCTTCTCCAGTGGTGGGTGATATGATGCCTTATTGCTTGCTGTGGGACCTCTCTCCTCTGTCTGGGTGCTGGGGCCTAAATATATGGAAGTGGCCTTCTCCAGTGGTGGGTGATATGATGCCTTATTCCTTGCTGTGGGACCTCTCTCCTCTGTCTGGGTGCTGGGCCTAAATAACTGAAAGTGGCCTTATCCAGTGGTGCGTGATATGTTGCATGATTCCTTGCGGTGTGACCTCTCGCCTCTGTCTGGGTGATGGGGCCTAAATAACTGAATGTGGCCTTCTCCAGTGGTGGGTGATATGACGCCTTATTCCTTGCTGTGGGACCTCTCTCCTCTGTCTGGGTGCTGGGCCTAAATAACTGAAAGTGGCTTTCTCCAGTGGTAGGTGATATGACGCCTTATTCGTTGCTGTGGGACCTCTTTACTCTGTCTGGGTGCTGGGCCCAAATAACTGAAAGTGGCCTTCTCCAGTGGTGGGTGATATGAAGCCTTATTCCTTGCTGTGGGACCTCTCTCCTCTGTCTGGGTGCTTGGGCCTAAATAACTGAAAGTGGCCTTCTCGAGTGGTGGGTGATATGACGCCTTATTCTTTGCTGTGGGACCTCTCTCCTCTGTCTGGGTGCTGGGGCCTAAATAACTGAAAGTGGCCTTCTCCAGTGGTGGGTGATATGATGCCTTATTCCTTGCTGTGGGACCTCTCTCCTCTGTCTGGGTGCTGGGGCCTAAAAAACTAAAATTGGCCCTCTCCAGTGGTGGGTGATATGACGCCTTATTCCTTGCTGTGGGACCTCTCTCCTCTGTCTGGGTGCTGGGGCCTAAATAACTGAAAGTGGCCTTCTCCAGTGGTGGGTGATATGACGCATGATTCCTTGCTGTGGGACCTCTCTCCTCTGTCTGGGTGCTGGGGCCTAAATAACTGTAAGTGGCCGTCTCCAGTATTGGGTGATATGAAGCATGATTCCTTGCTGTGGGACCTCTCTACAATTGATATTGGTTAATTTTTATTTATTTTATTTTATTTTAATTCATTTCCCTATCCACATATGTTTGCGGGGCATTTACCTACATTTTTCTGCCTTTTGTAGCCCTCTAGCCCTTTCCTGGACTATTTTACAGCCTTTTTAGTGCCTAAAAGTTCGGGTCCCCATTGACTTCAATTGGGTTCGGGTTCGGGATAAAGTTCGGGTCGAGTTTGGATCCCGAACCCGAACATTTTCGGGATGTTCGGCCGAACTTCTCGAACCTGAACATCCAGGTGTTCGCTCATCTCTAGTTCTGAGAGAGACAGCAGTGTCATTACATTAGATAGTTGGTTAGTTAGCTTATATATATAATACAGATAGTTAGTTGGAGATAGTCAGTGTAGGTTAGATAGTGATATAGTGTTCTGCTGTCCATACATACATGCTACAGGCAAGTTCACAACAATTAGTGCACCAATCACTAATAGGTAGTCAAACCTGCTAAAATTTAAAGTTGCACGTATTGCGCAAAAATATGCGCATCATTAATTGCCGATTTGCGCAGTCGCGAATATATTGGAGCACTTTATCTGCATATAAAGCTATTGTAATGTTCTGCCGTGCCAACCATTTTCTCCAGACTCAGGAAACTTCTAGCAACTTAAAAAATGTAGCAATAGTGACCCAAGCCTGTATTGCGCGTGCAATATGTGCATATTATAATGCTGATTTTTGCAATCAAGAAAATAATAATTTGACGAATATTCGCCCAAATACTTGCATAATATTGCGAATTCGACTATTGCCCCTGCCGCTCATTACTACCAGCAATTAGCTTATTTGCAAGCTAATTTCCGAATTTAGCCAAGTTGCTGGCGGTTCAGTTGCACATACTTCTTCGCCTTCACCTAAACTTAATTTTTCTGAGGTTGTTGCACAGGCATTGCCAGTGTGGGACTTCTTGCCAATCATGCAAGGGTTCTGCTATGTCAAATTTAACTCTTGTCGGTCTGGGTTCTGGCACGGGTGGTGTGCTGGGAATCTTGCAGTGTTCGTGTGACAGGGGAATAAGGGAATTCTCATTCCTTAAGGCATACATTTTGGATGCTTGGTCCCAAAACAAGCTATAAGTTTTGTTTAACCGCCATCTACCACCAATAAGGGACATTTTTTGGAAACTTTGAAATATTAAAACACGCTGTTTGTTAACGCCTTCAAACATGCGTTTAGCGATAGTTATGTAAAGCAAGGACGTTGCTAGAGTCTTAAAAGATCAGGAGCAAAAGCCTCAAAGCACATGCCTACCCCTGGAAAACAATTATAATAGCTCTATATATTGTAATATATACTGTATGTGTATATAATCTTCAAGTGCCAAGACCTCCCCATAGCACATAATACTAAGACCACCTCTACCAAATGCCACAATGCAGCATAAATTAAACCAATACAGCCACATTACAGTCCCTCCGTTAATACACAAAGAAAATACACAGCATCTTCATTCACAGTATATACTGCATCAACAGCTCCTCCGCTCACAGTATATACACAGCAGCTCCTCCGCTCACAGTATATACACAGCATCTCCTCTGCTCACAGTATATAAATAGCTCCTCCGCTCACAGTATATGCACAGCAGCTCCTCCGCTCACAGTATATACACAGCTCCTCCGCTCACAGTATATACACATCTCCTCCGCTCACAGTATATACACAGCTCCTCCGCTCACAGTATATACACATCTCCTCCATTCACAGTATATACACAGCATCTCCTCCGCTCTCAGCATATACACATCTCCTCCGCTCACAGTATATACACATCTCCTCCGCTCACAGTATATACACATCCCCTCCACTCACAGTATTTACACAGCAGCTCCTCCGCTCACAGTATATACACATCTACTCCGCTCACAGTATATACACAGCATCTCCTCCGCTCACAGTATATGCACAGCATCTCCTCCGCTCACAGTATATACACAGCATCTCCTCCGCTCACAGTATATACACATCTCCTCCGCTCACAGTATATGCACAGCATCTCCTCCGCTCACAGTATATAAATAGCTCCTCCGCTCACAGTATATACACAGCTCCTCCGCTCACAGTATATGCACAGCAGCTCCTCCGCTCACAGTATATACACATCTCCTCCGCTCACAGTATATACACATCTCCTCCATTCACAGTATATACACAGCATCTCCTTCGCTCTCAGCATATACACATCTCCTCCGCTCACAGTATATACACATCTCCTCCGCTCACAGTATATACACATCTCCTCCGCTCACAGTATATACACAGCATCTCCTCCGCTCACAGTATATACACATCTCCTCCGCTCACAGTATATACACATCTCCTCCGCTCACAGTATATACACATCTCCTCCGCTCACAGTATATACACATCTCCTCCGCTCACAGTATATACACATCTCCTCCGCTCACAGTATATACACAGCATCTCCTCCACTCACAGTATATACACATCTCCTCCACTCACAGTATATACACATCTCTTCCGCTCACAGTATATACACATCTCCTCCGCTCACAGTATATACACATCTCCTCCGCTCACAGTATATACACAGCATCTCCTCCACTCCCAGTATTTACACAGCAGCTCCTCCACTCACAGTATATACACATCTACTCCGCTCACAGTATATACACGTCTACTCCACTCACAGTATATACACATCTACTCCGCTCACAGTATATACACATCTCCTCCGCTCACAGTATATACACATCTCCTCCGCTCACAGTATATACACATCGCCTCCGCTCACAGTATATACACATCTCCTCCACTCACAGTATATACACAGCATCTCCTCCGCTCACAGTATATACACAGCATCTCCTCCACTCACAGTATATACACAGCATCTCCTCCACTCACAGTATATACACATCTCCTCCGCTCACAGTATATACACATCTCCTCCGCTTACAGTATATACACATCTCCTCCGCTCACAGTATATACATAGCATCTCCTCTGCTCACAGTATATACACAGCTTCTCCTCCGCTCACAGTATATACACAGCAGCTCCTCCACTCACAGTATATACACATCTCCTCCGCTCACAGTATATACACATCTCCTCCGCTCACAGTATATACACATCTACTCCGCTCACAGTATATACACGTCTCCTCCACTCACAGTATATACACATCTCCTCCGCTCACAGTATATACACATCTCCTCCGCTCACAGTATATACACATCTCCTCCGCTCACAGTATATACACATCTCCTCCGCTCACAGTATATACACATCTCCTCCGCTCACAGTATATACACATCTCCTCCGCTCACAGTATATACACAGCAGCTCCTCCACTCACAGTATATACACAGCAGCTCCTCCACTCACAGTATATACACATCTCCTCCGCTCACAGTATATACACATCTCCTCCGCTCACAGTATATACACATCTCCTCCGCTCACAGTATATACACATCCCTCCACTCACAGTATTTACACAGCAGCTCCTCCACTCACAGTATATACACATCTACTCCGCTCACAGTATATACACATCTCCTCCGCTCACAGTATATACACATCGCCTCCGCTCACAGTATATACACATCTCCTCCGCTCACAGTATATACACAGCATCTCCTCCGCTCACAGTATATACACATCTCCTCCACTCACAGTATATACACAGCATCTCCTCCGCTCACAGTATATACACAGCATCTCCTCCACTCACAGTATATACACAGCATCTCCTCCACTCACAGTATATACACATCTCCTCCGCTCTCAGTATATACACATCTCTTCCGCTTACAGAATATACACATCTCCTCCGCTCTCAGTATATACATAGCATCTCCTCTGCTCACAGTATATACACAGCTTCTCCTCTGCTCACAGTATATACACAGCAGCTCCTCCGCTCACAGTATATACACATCTCCTCCGCTCACAGTATATACACATCTCCTCCGCTCACAGTATATACACATCTCCTCCGCTCACAGTATATACACATCTCCTCCGCTCACAGTATATACACATCCCCTCCACTCACAGTATTTACACAGCAGCTCCTCCACTCACAGTATATACACATCTACTCCGCTCACAGTATATACACAGCATTTTCTCCGCTCACAGTATATACACAGCATCTCCTCCGCTCACAGTATATACACATCTCCTCCGCTCACAGTATATACACAGCATCTCCTCCGCTCACAGTATATACACAGCAGCTCCTCCACTCACAGTATATACACAGCATCTCCTCCGCGCACAGTATATACACATCTCCTCCGCTCACAGTATATACACATCTCCTCCATTCACAGTATATACAGCTCCTCTGATCACAGTATATAAATAGCTCCTCCGCTCACAGTATATACACATCTCCTCCGCTCACAGTATTTACACATCTCCTCCATTCACAGTATATACAGCTCCTCTGATCACAGTATATAAATAGCTCCTCCGCTCACAGTATATACACATCTCCTCCACTCACAGTATATACAGCATCTCCTCCGCTCACAGTATATACACAGCATTTTCTCCGCTCACAGTATATACACAGCATCTCCTCCGCTCACAGTATATACACAGCATCTCCTCTGCTCACAGTATATAAATAGCTCCTCCGCTCACAGTATATGCACAGCAGCTCCTCCGCTCACAGTATATACACAGCTCCTCCGCTCACAGTATATACACATCTCCTCCGCTCACAGTATATACACAGCTCCTCCGCTCACAGTATATACACATCTCCTCCATTCACAGTATATACACAGCATCTCCTCCGCTCTCAGCATATACACATCTCCTCCGCTCACAGTATATACACATCTCCTCCGCTCACAGTATATACACATCCCCTCCACTCACAGTATTTACACAGCAGCTCCTCCGCTCACAGTATATACACATCTACTCCGCTCACAGTATATACACAGCATCTCCTCCGCTCACAGTATATGCACAGCATCTCCTCCGCTCACAGTATATACACAGCATCTCCTCCGCTCACAGTATATACACATCTCCTCCGCTCACAGTATATGCACAGCATCTCCTCCGCTCACAGTATATAAATAGCTCCTCCGCTCACAGTATATACACAGCTCCTCCGCTCACAGTATATGCACAGCAGCTCCTCCGCTCACAGTATATACACATCTCCTCCGCTCACAGTATATACACATCTCCTCCATTCACAGAATATACACAGCATCTCCTTCGCTCTCAGCATATACACATCTACTCCGCTCACAGTATATACACATCTCCTCCGCTCACAGTATATACACATCTACTCCGCTCACAGTATATACACATCTACTCCGCTCACAGTATATACACATCTCCTCCGCTCACAGTATATACACATCTACTCCGCTCACAGTATATACACATCTCCTCCGCTCACAGTATATACACATCTCCTCCGCTCACAGTATATACACATCTCCTCCGCTCACAGTATATACACATCTCCTCCATTCACAGTATATACAGCTCCTCTGATCACAGTATATACACATCTCCTCCGCTCACAGTATATACACATCTCCTCCACTCACAGTATATACAGCATCTCCTCCGCTCACAGTATATACACAGCATTTTCTCCGCTCACAGTATATACACAGCATCTCCTCCGCTCACAGTATATACACAGCATCTCCTCCACTCACAGTATATACACATCTCCTCCGCTCTCAGTATATACACATCTCTTCCGCTTACAGTATATACACATCTCCTCCGCTCTCAGTATATACATAGCATCTCCTCTGCTCACAGTATATACACAGCATCTCCTCTGCTCACAGTATATAAATAGCTCCTCCGCTCACAGTATATGCACAGCAGCTCCTCCGCTCACAGTATATACACAGCTCCTCCGCTCACAGTATATACACATCTCCTCCGCTCACAGTATATACACAGCTCCTCCGCTCACAGTATATACACATCTCCTCCATTCACAGTATATACACAGCATCTCCTCCGCTCTCAGCATATACACATCTCCTCCGCTCACAGTATATACACATCTCCTCCGCTCACAGTATATACACATCCCTCCACTCACAGTATTTACACAGCAGCTCCTCCGCTCACAGTATATACACATCTACTCCGCTCACAGTATATACACAGCATCTCCTCCGCTCACAGTATATGCACAGCATCTCCTCCGCTCACAGTATATACACAGCATCTCCTCCGCTCACAGTATATACACATCTCCTCCGCTCACAGTATATGCACAGCATCTCCTCCGCTCACAGTATATAAATAGCTCCTCCGCTCACAGTATATACACAGCTCCTCCGCTCACAGTATATGCACAGCAGCTCCTCCGCTCACAGTATATACACATCTCCTCCGCTCACAGTATATACACATCTCCTCCATTCACAGAATATACACAGCATCTCCTTCGCTCTCAGCATATACACATCTACTCCGCTCACAGTATATACACATCTCCTCCGCTCACAGTATATACACATCTACTCCGCTCACAGTATATACACATCTACTCCGCTCACAGTATATACACATCTCCTCCACTCACAGTATATACACAGCAGCTCCTCCGCTCACAGTATATACACATCTCCTCCGCTCACAGTATATACACATCTCCTCCGCTCACAGTATATACACATCTCCTCCGCTCACAGTATATACACATCCCCTCCACTCACAGTATTTACACAGCAGCTCCTCCACTCACAGTATATACACATCTACTCCGCTCACAGTATATACACATCTCCTCCGCTCACAGTATATACACATCGCCTCCGCTCACAGTATATACACATCTCCTCCGCTCACAGTATATACACAGCATCTCCTCCGCTCACAGTATATACACATCTCCTCCACTCACAGTATATACACAGCATCTCCTCCGCTCACAGTATATACACAGCATCTCCTCCACTCACAGTATATACACAGCATCTCCTCCACTCACAGTATATACACATCTCCTCCGCTCTCAGTATATACACATCTCTTCCGCTCACAGAATATACACATCTCCTCCGCTCTCAGTATATACATAGCATCTCCTCTGCTCACAGTATATACACAGCTTCTCCTCTGCTCACAGTATATACACAGCAGCTCCTCCGCTCACAGTATATACACATCTCCTCCGCTCACAGTATATACACATCTCCTCCGCTCACAGTATATACACATCTCCTCCGCTCACAGTATATACACATCTCCTCCGCTCACAGTATATACACATCCCCTCCACTCACAGTATTTACACAGCAGCTCCTCCACTCACAGTATATACACATCTACTCCGCTCACAGTATATACACAGCATTTTCTCCGCTCACAGTATATACACAGCATCTCCTCCGCTCACAGTATATACACATCTCCTCCGCTCACAGTATATACACAGCATCTCCTCCGCTCACAGTATATACACAGCAGCTCCTCCACTCACAGTATATACACAGCATCTCCTCCGCGCACAGTATATACACATCTCCTCCGCTCACAGTATATACACATCTCCTCCATTCACAGTATATACAGCTCCTCTGATCACAGTATATAAATAGCTCCTCCGCTCACAGTATATACACATCTCCTCCGCTCACAGTATTTACACATCTCCTCCATTCACAGTATATACAGCTCCTCTGATCACAGTATATAAATAGCTCCTCCGCTCACAGTATATACACATCTCCTCCACTCACAGTATATACAGCATCTCCTCCGCTCACAGTATATACACAGCATTTTCTCCGCTCACAGTATATACACAGCATCTCCTCCGCTCACAGTATATACACAGCATCTCCTCTGCTCACAGTATATAAATAGCTCCTCCGCTCACAGTATATGCACAGCAGCTCCTCCGCTCACAGTATATACACAGCTCCTCCGCTCACAGTATATACACATCTCCTCCGCTCACAGTATATACACAGCTCCTCCGCTCACAGTATATACACATCTCCTCCATTCACAGTATATACACAGCATCTCCTCCGCTCTCAGCATATACACATCTCCTCCGCTCACAGTATATACACATCTCCTCCGCTCACAGTATATACACATCCCCTCCACTCACAGTATTTACACAGCAGCTCCTCCGCTCACAGTATATACACATCTACTCCGCTCACAGTATATACACAGCATCTCCTCTGCTCACAGTATATACACAGCATCTCCTCCGCTCACAGTATATACACATCTCCTCCGCTCACAGTATATGCACAGCATCTCCTCCGCTCACAGTATATAAATAGCTCCTCCGCTCACAGTATATACACAGCTCCTCCGCTCACAGTATATGCACAGCAGCTCCTCCGCTCACAGTATATACACATCTCCTCCGCTCACAGTATATACACATCTCCTCCATTCACAGAATATACACAGCATCTCCTTCGCTCTCAGCATATACACATCTACTCCGCTCACAGTATATACACATCTCCTCCGCTCACAGTATATACACATCTACTCCGCTCACAGTATATACACATCTACTCCGCTCACAGTATATACACATCTCCTCCGCTCACAGTATATACACATCTACTCCGCTCACAGTATATACACATCTCCTCCGCTCACAGTATATACACATCTCCTCCGCTCACAGTATATACACATCTCCTCCGCTCACAGTATATACACATCTCCTCCATTCACAGTATATACAGCTTCCTCTGATCACAGTATATACACATCTCCTCCGCTCACAGTATATACACATCTCCTCCACTCACAGTATATACAGCATCTCCTCCGCTCACAGTATATACACAGCATTTTCTCCGCTCACAGTATATACACAGCATCTCCTCCGCTCACAGTATATACACAGCATCTCCTCCACTCACAGTATATACACATCTCCTCCGCTCTCAGTATATACACATCTTCTCCGCTTACAGTATATACACATCTCCTCCGCTCTCAGTATATACATAGCATCTCCTCTGCTCACAGTATATACACAGCATCTCCTCTGCTCACAGTATATAAATAGCTCCTCCGCTCACAGTATATGCACAGCAGCTCCTCCGCTCACAGTATATACACAGCTCCTCCGCTCACAGTATATACACATCTCCTCCGCTCACAGTATATACACAGCTCCTCCGCTCACAGTATATACACATCTCCTCCATTCACAGTATATACACAGCATCTCCTCCGCTCTCAGCATATACACATCTCCCTCCGCTCACAGTATATACACATCTCCTCCGCTCACAGTATATACACATCCCTCCACTCACAGTATTTACACAGCAGCTCCTCCGCTCACAGTATATACACATCTACTCCGCTCACAGTATATACACAGCATCTCCTCCGCTCACAGTATATGCACAGCATCTCCTCCGCTCACAGTATATACACAGCATCTCCTCCGCTCACAGTATATACACATCTCCTCCGCTCACAGTATATGCACAGCATCTCCTCCGCTCACAGTATATAAATAGCTCCTCCGCTCACAGTATATACACAGCTCCTCCGCTCACAGTATATGCACAGCAGCTCCTCCGCTCACAGTATATACACATCTCCTCCGCTCACAGTATATACACATCTCCTCCATTCACAGAATATACACAGCATCTCCTTCGCTCTCAGCATATACACATCTACTCCGCTCACAGTATATACACATCTCCTCCGCTCACAGTATATACACATCTACTCCGCTCACAGTATATACACATCTACTCCGCTCACAGTATATACACATCTCCTCCACTCACAGTATATACACAGCAGCTCCTCCGCTCACAGTATATACACATCTCCTCCGCCACAGTATATACACATCTCCTCCGCTCACAGTATATACACATCTCCTCCGCTCACAGTATATACACATCTCCTCCACTCACAGTATTTACACAGCAGCTCCTCCACTCACAGTATATACACATCTACTCCGCTCACAGTATATACACATCTCCTCCGCTCACAGTATATACACATCGCCTCCGCTCACAGTATATACACATCTCCTCCGCTCACAGTATATACACAGCATCTCCTCCGCTCACAGTATATACACATCTCCTCCACTCACAGTATATACACAGCATCTCCTCCGCTCACAGTATATACACAGCATCTCCTCCACTCACAGTATATACACAGCATCTCCTCCACTCACAGTATATACACATCTCCTCCGCTCTCAGTATATACACATCTCTTCCGCTTACAGAATATACACATCTCCTCCGCTCTCAGTATATACATAGCATCTCCTCTGCTCACAGTATATACACAGCTTCTCCTCTGCTCACAGTATATACACAGCAGCTCCTCCGCTCACAGTATATACACATCTCCTCCGCTCACAGTATATACACATCTCCTCCGCTCACAGTATATACACATCTCCTCCGCTCACAGTATATACACATCTCCTCCGCTCACAGTATATACACATCCCCTCCACTCACAGTATTTACACAGCAGCTCCTCCACTCACAGTATATACACATCTACTCCGCTCACAGTATATACACAGCATTTTCTCCGCTCACAGTATATACACAGCATCTCCTCCGCTCACAGTATATACACATCTCCTCCGCTCACAGTATATACACAGCATCTCCTCCGCTCACAGTATATACACAGCAGCTCCTCCACTCACAGTATATACACAGCATCTCCTCCGTGCACAGTATATACACATCTCCTCCGCTCACAGTATATACACATCTCCTCCATTCACAGTATATACAGCTCCTCTGATCACAGTATATAAATAGCTCCTCCGCTCACAGTATATACACATCTCCTCCGCTCACAGTATTTACACATCTCCTCCATTCACAGTATATACAGCTCCTCTGATCACAGTATATAAATAGCTCCTCCGCTCACAGTATATACACATCTCCTCCACTCACAGTATATACAGCATCTCCTCCGCTCACAGTATATACACAGCATTTTCTCCGCTCACAGTATATACACAGCATCTCCTCCGCTCACAGTATATACACAGCATCTCCTCTGCTCACAGTATATAAACAGCTCCTCCGCTCACAGTATATGCACAGCTCCTCCGCTCACAGTATATACACAGCTCCTCCGCTCTCAGCATATACACATCTCCTCCGCTCACAGTATATACACAGCTCCTCCGCTCACAGTATATACACATCTCCTCCATTCACAGTATATACACAGCATCTCCTCCGCTCTCAGCATATACACATCTCCTCCGCTCACAGTATATACACAGCTCCTCCGCTCACAGTATATACACATCTCCTCCACTCACAGTATTTACACAGCAGCTCCTCCGCTCACAGTATATACACATCTACTCCGCTCTCAGTATATACACATCTCTTCCGCTTACAGAATATACACATCTCCTCCGCTCTCAGTATATACATAGCATCTCCTCTGCTCACAGTATATACACAGCTTCTCCTCTGCTCACAGTATATACACAGCAGCTCCTCCGCTCACAGTATATACACATCTCCTCCGCTCACAGTATATACACATCTCCTCCGCTCACAGTATATACACATCTCCTCCGCTCACAGTATATACACATCTCCTCCGCTCACAGTATATACACATCCCCTCCACTCACAGTATTTACACAGCAGCTCCTCCACTCACAGTATATACACATCTACTCCGCTCACAGTATATACACAGCATTTTCTCCGCTCACAGTATATACACAGCATCTCCTCCGCTCACAGTATATACACATCTCCTCCGCTCACAGTATATACACAGCATCTCCTCCGCTCACAGTATATACACAGCAGCTCCTCCACTCACAGTATATACACAGCATCTCCTCCGCGCACAGTATATACACATCTCCTCCGCTCACAGTATATACACATCTCCTCCATTCACAGTATATACAGCTCCTCTGATCACAGTATATAAATAGCTCCTCCGCTCACAGTATATACACATCTCCTCCGCTCACAGTATTTACACATCTCCTCCATTCACAGTATATACAGCTCCTCTGATCACAGTATATAAATAGCTCCTCCGCTCACAGTATATACACATCTCCTCCACTCACAGTATATACAGCATCTCCTCCGCTCACAGTATATACACAGCATTTTCTCCGCTCACAGTATATACACAGCATCTCCTCCGCTCACAGTATATACACAGCATCTCCTCTGCTCACAGTATATAAATAGCTCCTCCGCTCACAGTATATGCACAGCAGCTCCTCCGCTCACAGTATATACACAGCTCCTCCGCTCACAGTATATACACATCTCCTCCGCTCACAGTATATACACAGCTCCTCCGCTCACAGTATATACACATCTCCTCCATTCACAGTATATACACAGCATCTCCTCCGCTCTCAGCATATACACATCTCCTCCGCTCACAGTATATACACATCTCCTCCGCTCACAGTATATACACATCCCTCCACTCACAGTATTTACACAGCAGCTCCTCCGCTCACAGTATATACACATCTACTCCGCTCACAGTATATACACAGCATCTCCTCCGCTCACAGTATATGCACAGCATCTCCTCCGCTCACAGTATATACACAGCATCTCCTCCGCTCACAGTATATACACATCTCCTCCGCTCACAGTATATGCACAGCATCTCCTCCGCTCACAGTATATAAATAGCTCCTCCGCTCACAGTATATACACAGCTCCTCCGCTCACAGTATATGCACAGCAGCTCCTCCGCTCACAGTATATACACATCTCCTCCGCTCACAGTATATACACATCTCCTCCATTCACAGAATATACACAGCATCTCCTTCGCTCTCAGCATATACACATCTACTCCGCTCACAGTATATACACATCTCCTCCGCTCACAGTATATACACATCTACTCCGCTCACAGTATATACACATCTCCTCCGCTCACAGTATATACACATCTACTCCGCTCACAGTATATACACATCTCCTCCGCTCACAGTATATACACATCTCCTCCGCTCACAGTATATACACATCTCCTCCGCTCACAGTATATACACATCTCCTCCATTCACAGTATATACAGCTCCTCTGATCACAGTATATACACATCTCCTCCGCTCACAGTATATACACATCTCCTCCACTCACAGTATATACAGCATCTCCTCCGCTCACAGTATATACACAGCATTTTCTCCGCTCACAGTATATACACAGCATCTCCTCCGCTCACAGTATATACACAGCATCTCCTCCACTCACAGTATATACACATCTCCTCCGCTCTCAGTATATACACATCTCTTCCGCTTACAGTATATACACATCTCCTCCGCTCTCAGTATATACATAGCATCTCCTCTGCTCACAGTATATACACAGCATCTCCTCTGCTCACAGTATATAAATAGCTCCTCCGCTCACAGTATATGCACAGCAGCTCCTCCGCTCACAGTATATACACAGCTCCTCCGCTCACAGTATATACACATCTCCTCCGCTCACAGTATATACACAGCTCCTCCGCTCACAGTATATACACATCTCCTCCATTCACAGTATATACACAGCATCTCCTCCGCTCTCAGCATATACACATCTCCTCCGCTCACAGTATATACACATCTCCTCCGCTCACAGTATATACACATCCCCTCCACTCACAGTATTTACACAGCAGCTCCTCCGCTCACAGTATATACACATCTACTCCGCCACAGTATATACACAGCATCTCCTCCGCTCACAGTATATGCACAGCATCTCCTCCGCTCACAGTATATACACAGCATCTCCTCCGCTCACAGTATATACACATCTCCTCCGCTCACAGTATATGCACAGCATCTCCTCCGCTCACAGTATATAAATAGCTCCTCCGCTCACAGTATATACACAGCTCCTCCGCTCACAGTATATGCACAGCAGCTCCTCCGCTCACAGTATATACACATCTCCTCCGCTCACAGTATATACACATCTCCTCCATTCACAGAATATACACAGCATCTCCTTCGCTCTCAGCATATACACATCTACTCCGCTCACAGTATATACACATCTCCTCCGCTCACAGTATATACACATCTACTCCGCTCACAGTATATACACATCTACTCCGCTCACAGTATATACACATCTCCTCCACTCACAGTATATACACAGCAGCTCCTCCGCTCACAGTATATACACATCTCCTCCGCTCACAGTATATACACATCTCCTCCGCTCACAGTATATACACATCTCCTCCGCTCACAGTATATACACATCCCTCCACTCACAGTATTTACACAGCAGCTCCTCCACTCACAGTATATACACATCTACTCCGCTCACAGTATATACACATCTCCTCCGCTCACAGTATATACACATCGCCTCCGCTCACAGTATATACACATCTCCTCCGCTCACAGTATATACACAGCATCTCCTCCGCTCACAGTATATACACATCTCCTCCACTCACAGTATATACACAGCATCTCCTCCGCTCACAGTATATACACAGCATCTCCTCCACTCACAGTATATACACAGCATCTCCTCCACTCACAGTATATACACATCTCCTCCGCTCTCAGTATATACACATCTCTTCCGCTTACAGAATATACACATCTCCTCCGCTCTCAGTATATACATAGCATCTCCTCTGCTCACAGTATATACACAGCTTCTCCTCTGCTCACAGTATATACACAGCAGCTCCTCCGCTCACAGTATATACACATCTCCTCCGCTCACAGTATATACACATCTCCTCCGCTCACAGTATATACACATCTCCTCCGCTCACAGTATATACACATCTCCTCCGCTCACAGTATATACACATCCCCTCCACTCACAGTATTTACACAGCAGCTCCTCCACTCACAGTATATACACATCTACTCCGCTCACAGTATATACACAGCATTTTCTCCGCTCACAGTATATACACAGCATCTCCTCCGCTCACAGTATATACACATCTCCTCCGCTCACAGTATATACACAGCATCTCCTCCGCTCACAGTATATACACAGCAGCTCCTCCACTCACAGTATATACACAGCATCTCCTCCGCGCACAGTATATACACATCTCCTCCGCTCACAGTATATACACATCTCCTCCATTCACAGTATATACAGCTCCTCTGATCACAGTATATAAATAGCTCCTCCGCTCACAGTATATACACATCTCCTCCGCTCACAGTATTTACACATCTCCTCCATTCACAGTATATACAGCTCCTCTGATCACAGTATATAAATAGCTCCTCCGCTCACAGTATATACACATCTCCTCCACTCACAGTATATACAGCATCTCCTCCGCTCACAGTATATACACAGCATTTTCTCCGCTCACAGTATATACACAGCATCTCCTCCGCTCACAGTATATACACAGCATCTCCTCTGCTCACAGTATATAAATAGCTCCTCCGCTCACAGTATATGCACAGCAGCTCCTCCGCTCACAGTATATACACAGCTCCTCCGCTCACAGTATATACACATCTCCTCCGCTCACAGTATATACACAGCTCCTCCGCTCACAGTATATACACATCTCCTCCATTCACAGTATATACACAGCATCTCCTCCGCTCTCAGCATATACACATCTCCTCCGCTCACAGTATATACACATCTCCTCCGCTCACAGTATATACACATCCCTCCACTCACAGTATTTACACAGCAGCTCCTCCGCTCACAGTATATACACATCTACTCCGCTCACAGTATATACACAGCATCTCCTCCGCTCACAGTATATGCACAGCATCTCCTCCGCTCACAGTATATACACAGCATCTCCTCCGCTCACAGTATATACACATCTCCTCCGCTCACAGTATATGCACAGCATCTCCTCCGCTCACAGTATATAAATAGCTCCTCCGCCACAGTATATACACAGCTCCTCCGCTCACAGTATATGCACAGCAGCTCCTCCGCTCACAGTATATACACATCTCCTCCGCTCACAGTATATACACATCTCCTCCATTCACAGAATATACACAGCATCTCCTTTCGCTCTCAGCATATACACATCTACTCCGCTCACAGTATATACACATCTCCTCCGCTCACAGTATATACACATCTACTCCGCTCACAGTATATACACATCTACTCCGCTCACAGTATATACACATCTCCTCCGCTCACAGTATATACACATCTACTCCGCTCACAGTATATACACATCTCCTCCGCTCACAGTATATACACATCTCCTCCGCTCACAGTATATACACATCTCCTCCGCTCACAGTATATACACATCTCCTCCATTCACAGTATATACAGCTCTCTCTGATCACAGTATATACACATCTCCTCCGCTCACAGTATATACACATCTCCTCCACTCACAGTATATACAGCATCTCCTCCGCTCACAGTATATACACAGCATTTTCTCCGCTCACAGTATATACACAGCATCTCCTCCGCTCACAGTATATACACAGCATCTCCTCCACTCACAGTATATACACATCTCCTCCGCTCTCAGTATATACACATCTCTTCCGCTACAGTATATACACATCTCCTCCGCTCTCAGTATATACATAGCATCTCCTCTGCTCACAGTATATACACAGCTTCTCCTCTGCTCACAGTATATACACAGCAGCTCCTCCGCTCACAGTATATACACATCTCCTCCGCTCACAGTATATACACATCTCCTCCGCTCACAGTATATACACATCTCCTCCGCTCACAGTATATACACATCTCCTCCGCTCACAGTATATACACATCCCTCCACTCACAGTATTTACACAGCAGCTCCTCCACTCACAGTATATACACATCTACTCCGCTCACAGTATATACACAGCATTTTCTCCGCTCACAGTATATACACAGCATCTCCTCCGCTCACAGTATATACACATCTCCTCCGCTCACAGTATATACACAGCATCTCCTCCGCTCACAGTATATACACAGCAGCTCCTCCACTCACAGTATATACACAGCATCTCCTCCGCGCACAGTATATACACATCTCCTCCGCTCACAGTATATACACATCTCCTCCATTCACAGTATATACAGCTCCTCTGATCACAGTATATAAATAGCTCCTCCGCTCACAGTATATACACATCTCCTCCGCTCACAGTATTTACACATCTCCTCCATTCACAGTATATACAGCTCCTCTGATCACAGTATATAAATAGCTCCTCCGCTCACAGTATATACACATCTCCTCCACTCACAGTATATACAGCATCTCCTCCGCTCACAGTATATACACAGCATTTTCTCCGCTCACAGTATATACACAGCATCTCCTCCGCTCACAGTATATACACAGCATCTCCTCTGCTCACAGTATATAAATAGCTCCTCCGCTCACAGTATATGCACAGCAGCTCCTCCGCTCACAGTATATACACAGCTCCTCCGCTCACAGTATATACACATCTCCTCCGCTCACAGTATATACACAGCTCCTCCGCTCACAGTATATACACATCTCCTCCATTCACAGTATATACACAGCATCTCCTCCGCTCTCAGCATATACACATCTCCTCCGCTCACAGTATATACACATCTCCTCCGCTCACAGTATATACACATCCCTCCACTCACAGTATTTACACAGCAGCTCCTCCGCTCACAGTATATACACATCTACTCCGCTCACAGTATATACACAGCATCTCCTCCGCTCACAGTATATGCACAGCATCTCCTCCGCTCACAGTATATACACAGCATCTCCTCCGCTCACAGTATATACACATCTCCTCCGTCACAGTATATGCACAGCATCTCCTCCGCTCACAGTATATAAATAGCTCCTCCGCTCACAGTATATACACAGCTCCTCCGCTCACAGTATATGCACAGCAGCTCCTCCGCTCACAGTATATACACATCTCCTCCGCTCACAGTATATACACATCTCCTCCATTCACAGAATATACACAGCATCTCCTTCGCTCTCAGCATATACACATCTACTCCGCTCACAGTATATACACATCTCTCCGCTCACAGTATATACACATCTACTCCGCTCACAGTATATACACATCTACTCCGCTCACAGTATATACACATCTCCTCCGCTCACAGTATATACACATCTCCTCCGCTCACAGTATATACACATCTACTCCGCTCACAGTATATACACATCTCCTCCGCTCACAGTATATACACATCTCCTCCGCCACAGTATATACACATCTACTCCGCCACAGTATATACACATCTCCTCCGCTCACAGTATATACACATCTCCTCCGCTCACAGTATATACACATCTCCTCCGCTCACAGTATATACACATCTCCTCCGCTCACAGTATATACACAGCATCTCCTCCGCTCACAGTATATACACATCTCCTCCGCTCACAGTATATACACATCTCCTCCGCTCACAGTATATACACATCTCTTCCGCTTACAGTATATACACATCTCCTCCGCTCTCAGTATATACATAGCATCTCCTCTGCTCACAGTATATACACAGCTTCTCTTCCGCTCTCAGTATATACATAGCATCTCCTCTGCTCACAGTATATACACAGCTTCTCCTCTGCTCACAGTATATACACAGCAGCTCCTCCGCTCACAGTATATACACATCTCCTCCGCTCACAGTATATACACATCTCCTCCGCTCACAGTATATACACATCCCCTCCACTCACAGTATTTACACAGCAGCTCCTCCACTCACAGTATATACACATCTACTCCGCTCACAGTATATACACAGCATTTTCTCCGCTCACAGTATATACACAGCATCTCCTCCGCTCACAGTATATACACATCTCCTCCGCTCACAGTATATACACAGCATCTCCTCCGCTCACAGTATATACACAGCAGCTCCTCCACTCACAGTATATACACAGCATCTCCTCCGCGCACAGTATATACACATCTCCTCCGCTCACAGTATATACACATCTCCTCCATTCACAGTATATACAGCTCCTCTGATCACAGTATATAAATAGCTCCTCCGCTCACAGTATATACACATCTCCTCCGCTCACAGTATTTACACATCTCCTCCATTCACAGTATATACAGCTCCTCTGATCACAGTATATAAATAGCTCCTCCGCTCACAGTATATACACATCTCCTCCACTCACAGTATATACAGCATCTCCTCCGCTCACAGTATATACACAGCATTTTCTCCGCCACAGTATATACACAGCATCTCCTCCGCTCACAGTATATACACAGCATCTCCTCTGCTCACAGTATATAAATAGCTCCTCCGCTCACAGTATATGCACAGCAGCTCCTCCGCTCACAGTATATACACAGCTCCTCCGCTCACAGAATATACACATCTCCTCCGCTCACAGTATATACACAGCTCCTCCGCTCACAGTATATACACATCTCCTCCATTCACAGTATATACACAGCATCTCCTCCGCTCTCAGCATATACACATCTCCTCCGCTCACAGTATATACACATCTCCTCCGCTCACAGTATATACACATCCCTCCACTCACAGTATTTACACAGCAGCTCCTCCGCTCACAGTATATACACATCTACTCCGCTCACAGTATATACACATCTCCTCCGCTCACAGTATATACACATCTCCTCCGCTCACAGTATATACACATCTACTCCGCTCACAGTATATACACATCTACTCCGCTCACAGTATATACACATCTCCTCCGCTCACAGTATATACACATCTACTCCGCTCACAGTATATACACATCTCCTCCGCTCACAGTATATACACATCTCCTCCGCTCACAGTATATACACATCTCCTCCGCTCACAGTATATACACATCTCCTCCGCTCACAGTATATACACAGCATCTCCTCCGCTCACAGTATATACAACATCTCCTCCGCTCACAGTATATACACATCTCCTCCGCTCACAGTATATACACATCTCTTCCGCTCACAGTATATACACATCTCCTCCGCTCTCAGTATATACATAGCATCTCCTCTGCTCACAGTATATACACAGCTTCTCCTCCGCTCTCAGTATATACATAGCATCTCCTCCGCTCACAGTATATACACATCTCCTCCGCTCACAGTATATACACAGCAGCTCCTCCGCTCACAGTATATACACATCTCCTCCGCTCACAGTATATACACATCTCCTCCGCTCACAGTATATACACATCCCTCCACTCACAGTATTTACACAGCAGCTCCTCCACTCACAGTATATACACATCTACTCCGCTCACAGTATATACACAGCATTTTCTCCGCTCACAGTATATACACAGCATCTCCTCCGCTCACAGTATATACACATCTCCTCCGCTCACAGTATATACACAGCATCTCCTCCGCTCACAGTATATACACAGCAGCTCCTCCACTCACAGTATATACACAGCATCTCCTCCGCGCACAGTATATACACATCTCCTCCGCTCACAGTATATACACATCTCCTCCATTCACAGTATATACAGCTCCTCTGATCACAGTATATAAATAGCTCCTCCGCTCACAGTATATACACATCTCCTCCGCTCACAGTATTTACACATCTCCTCCATTCACAGTATATACAGCTCCTCTGATCACAGTATATAAATAGCTCCTCCGCTCACAGTATATACACATCTCCTCCACTCACAGTATATACAGCATCTCCTCCGCTCACAGTATATACACAGCATTTTCTCCGCTCACAGTATATACACAGCATCTCCTCCGCTCACAGTATATACACAGCATCTCCTCTGCTCACAGTATATAAATAGCTCCTCCGCTCACAGTATATGCACAGCAGCTCCTCCGCTCACAGTATATACACAGCTCCTCCGCTCACAGATATATACACATCTCCTCCGCTCACAGTATATACACAGCTCCTCCGCTCACAGTATATACACATCTCCTCCATTCACAGTATATACACAGCATCTCCTCCGCTCTCAGCATATACACATCTCCTCCGCTCACAGTATATACACATCTCCTCCGCTCACAGTATATACACATCCCTCCACTCACAGTATTTACACAGCAGCTCCTCCGCTCACAGTATATACACATCTACTCCGCTCACAGTATATACACAGCATCTCCTCCGCTCACAGTATATGCACAGCATCTCCTCCGCTCACAGTATATACACAGCATCTCCTCCGCTCACAGTATATACACATCTCCTCCGCTCACAGTATATGCACAGCATCTCCTCCGCTCACAGTATATAAATAGCTCCTCCGCTCACAGTATATACACAGCTCCTCCGCTCACAGTATATGCACAGCAGCTCCTCCGCTCACAGTATATACACATCTCCTCCGCTCACAGTATATACACATCTCCTCCATTCACAGAATATACACAGCATCTCCTTCGCTCTCAGCATATACACATCTACTCCGCTCACAGTATATACACATCTCCTCCGCTCACAGTATATACACATCTACTCCGCTCACAGTATATACACATCTACTCCGCTCACAGTATATACACATCTCCTCCGCTCACAGTATATACACATCTCCTCCGCTCACAGTATATACACATCTACTCCGCTCACAGTATATACACATCTACTCCGCTCACAGTATATACACATCTCCTCCGCTCACAGTATATACACATCTACTCCGCTCACAGTATATACACATCTCCTCCGCTCACAGTATATACACATCTCCTCCGCTCACAGTATATACACATCTCCTCCGCTCACAGTATATACACATCTCCTCCGCTCACAGTATATACACAGCATCTCCTCCGCTCACAGTATATACACATCTCCTCCGCTCACAGTATATACACATCTCCTCCGCTCACAGTATATACACATCTCCTCCGCTCACAGTATATACACATCTCCTCCGCTCACAGTATATACACATCTCCTCCGCTCACAGTATATACACATCTCCTCCATTCACAGAATATACACAGCATCTCCTTCGCTCTCAGCATATACACATCTACTCCGCTCACAGTATATACACATCTCCTCCGCTCACAGTATATACACATCTACTCCGCTCACAGTATATACACATCTACTCCGCTCACAGTATATACACATCTCCTCCGCTCACAGTATATACACATCTCCTCCGCTCACAGTATATACACATCTACTCCGCTCACAGTATATACACATCTACTCCGCTCACAGTATATACACATCTCCTCCGCTCACAGTATATACACATCTACTCCGCTCACAGTATATACACATCTCCTCCGCTCACAGTATATACACATCTCCTCCGCTCACAGTATATACACATCTCCTCCGCTCACAGTATATACAGCATCTCCTCCGCTCACAGTATATACACAGCATCTCCTCCGCTCACAGTATATACACATCTCCTCCGCTCACAGTATATACACATCTCCTCCGCTCACAGTATATACACATCTCCTCCGCTCACAGTATATACACATCTCCTCCGCTCACAGTATATACACAGCATCTCCTCCACTCACAGTATATACACATCTCCTCCGCTCACAGTATATACACATCTCCTCCGCTCACAGTATATACACAGCTTCTCCTCTGCTCACAGTATATACACAGCATCTCCTCCACTCACAGTATTTACACAGCAGCTCCTCCGCTCACAGTATATACACATCTACTCCGCTCACAGTATATACACGTCTCCTCCACTCACAGTATATACACATCTACTCCGCTCACAGTATATACACATCTCCTCCACTCACAGTATATACACATCTCCTCCGCTCACAGTATATACACATCTCCTCCGCTCACAGTATATACACATCTCCTCCGCTCACAGTATATACACATCTCCTCCGCTCACAGTATATACACATCTCCTCCGCTCACAGTATATACACATCTCCTCCACTCACAGTATATACACATCTCCTCCGCTCACAGTATATACACAGCAGCTCCTCCACTCACAGTATATACACAGCAGCTCCTCCACTCACAGTATATACACATCTCCTCCGCTCACAGTATATACACATCTCCTCCGCTCACAGTATATACACATCTCCTCCGCTCACAGTATATACACATCCCCTCCACTCACAGTATTTACACAGCAGCTCCTCCACTCACAGTATATACACATCTACTCCGCTCACAGTATATACACATCTCCTCCGCTCACAGTATATACACATCTCCTCCGCTCACAGTATATACACATCGCCTCCGCTCACAGTATATACACATCTCCTCCACTCACAGTATATACACAGCATCTCCTCCGCTCACAGTATATACACAGCATCTCCTCCACTCACAGTATATACACAGCATCTCCTCCACTCACAGTATATACACATCTCCTCCGCTCTCAGTATATACACATCTCTTCCGCTTACAGTATATACACATCTCCTCCGCTCTCAGTATATACATAGCATCTCCTCTGCTCACAGTATATACACAGCTTCTCCTCTGCTCACAGTATATACACAGCAGCTCCTCCGCTCACAGTATATACACATCTCCTCCGCTCACAGTATATACACATCTCCTCCGCTCACAGTATATACACATCTCCTCCGCTCACAGTATATACACATCTCCCCCACTCACAGTATATACACAGCAGCTCCTCCGCTCACAGTATATACACATCTCCTCCGCTCACAGTATATACACATCTCCTCCGCTCACAGTATATACACATCCCCTCCACTCACAGTATTTACACAGAGCTCCTCCACTCACAGTATATACACAGCATCTCCTCTGCTCACAGTATATGCACAGCAGCTCCTCCGCTCACAGTATATACACAGCATCTCCTCCGCTCACAGTATATACACATCTCCTCCGCTCACAGTATTTACACATCTCCTCCATTCACAGTATATACAGCTCCTCTGATCACAGTATATAAATAGCTCCTCCGCTCACAGTATATACACATCTCCTCCACTCACAGTATATACAGCATCTCCTCCGCTCACAGTATATACACAGCATTTTCTCCGCTCACAGTATATACACAGCATCTCCTCCGCTCACAGTATATACACAGCATCTCCTCCGCTCACAGTATATACACATCTCCTCCGCGCACAGTATATACACATCTCCTCCGCGCACAGTATATACACATCTCCTCCGCTCACAGTATTTACACATCTCCTCCATTCACAGTATATACAGCTCCTCTGATCACAGTATATAAATAGCTCCTCCGCTCACAGTATATACACATCTCCTCCGCTCACAGTATTTACACATCTCCTCCATTCACAGTATATACAGCTCCTCTGATCACAGTATATACACATCTCCTCCGCTCACAGTATATACACATCTCCTCCACTCACAGTATATACAGCATCTCCTCCGCTCACAGTATATACACAGCATTTTCTCCGCTCACAGTATATACACAGCATCTCCTCCGCTCACAGTATATACACAGCATCTCCTCCGCTCACAGTATATACACATCTCCTCCGCGCACAGTATATACACATCTCCTCCGCGCACAGTATATACACATCTCCTCCGCTCACAGTATATACAGCAGCTCCTCTGCACTGCACTTCAGCCGGGCACACAATGGAGCCGATCCTTGCAGGTTTAATGTACGCGTGGCTGATGTCATTGGTGGCTCAATATAACCATAAATAAGAAGCTGCCGGTGCAGTGAAAAATACAGCTATCGGCCAGAGATCCGGGGCAATGTGCTTGTAGTCCGGGGCCCAAGCCCCAAATCTACATGCCTAGCGACGCCACTGATGCTCAGTATATTATTTTCTAGTCTTCTGAGCAATTCTGCTGGTGGCCTATGTGTCTTCTTCATATAGTTATCGTTTGCTACTCTTGTCTATCCCAGTGATTTTTCAAACTTATCTAAATGTAAACTATTTATCTGGTTTACACAATATCATTTCATTTACAAAAATGTGCCACCAACATTTTTTCTGCCAGATAAAGACACATAGTAACACAAATCATTTGTTTCTAATCTGTTTTATTTTCTGATTCCTGATTGTTTGATTCTATTTCCTGAACATGATTGTGGAGGCGACCATCTTGCCTGAGCTCTTCTTAACAGTATTTATGGTACAAAGCATTAAAAAAATTGCTTTATGGCAGCCCCAAGGACCATAGACACAATGGACAGGAGGGGACCTCATTGACTCCCCTGGACATGCTCTGTGACCTGTGCAGAGGTCATTGTACAAGGAAATAATAGATAAGCTCTGACAATCACCTATGGTGAAAGGTGGATCCCGTCTTATCTGTACACAGAGGTGATATCATTACAGGCAGGTTTAGAATGATATATAGAAGTGTAAAGGCGGCTACACCCCTGGATCGACTTCTGGAGATGGTGCTCACCTGTCGGTACACCCAAACCGAATGAGGAAAAACATAAAATGTAATGGAATCAGGGGCACTGAATCTTGGAATTTGTAGATAATACCATGTACTATTTATTAAAATAAAATAAAACAATAATAAAATTCACATGTATAGATAGTAGAAGTATCAAATGACTGGATAATAACTGTAATTCACCCGATCCAATGTACCAGGTGGTAAGTATTGCAAAGTCCACAATATGGCAGTAGTGGATAATGAGCCGTCCTTCAGTAGTGAGCTGTAGTCCGCATATATTTAGATGTGACAGTGCCCAGCTTAATATAAAATAAACTCAGACCGCAAATATATCCTTGAATAAAATCAAGTTCCGCTCACCACATTCACCATTCGAGCTGGTGTGGAATATTTCGGCATAAACTTGAATTCACACGTGGTCTCTTGCCAGATTCACGTCCTGGGGATCGCTTACACAGACTTCTGCGGCGTCCCACGTGGTATAGGAGTCTACACGTGACGTCTCACATGACTCACAATCTCAAAGGTCCTTGAGCGTACTTAGCAGCGGTTCCCCCAGGTCTTTGGTCCTCGGTACTTAAAATATAGGTATTTGCTGGCTGTACTTTTAAAGTCCTTGGGCAGAAATTTGGATATTCTCAATGGTTGTTGAACATTCCGCAAGGCCAATTCAGTTGCATTAGAAGAAATTGTACACAAATAGAGACCTGAGATGATGGTTGTCTATGGAATTGGTCTCATGGTCTTGAGCAGTTTAGGCAGTGCACAGAAGTTGACTATTGTTGGGCATAGAATGATTAGAAATTTGTATTCGCCCTCACCAATTAGTCTAGTGCTTTTTGCATCCAACAGTGTTTTCTTCAGTTTATAGTATTAAGAAAATATATTTTATTAATACTGTAAAATGAAGAAAACACTGTTGGATGCAAAAAGCACTAGACTCAGTCGGTGTCGGTGTACCGGGGCTACATATAAGCTGGATAATGGTTAATACATTCACTTTCTTATAATGGTTTCATGTCTGCTTGTTTCTGCTGGGTTGCACTTTAGCCTATTTTGGGCTTTACATATAATATGTTTATCTGTGGGCATTTCCCTGATAGAGCTCTTTGGTTAGAAGTTTTTTCACCTTAGGTTACATCTCTGTTGGGTGCCCTGTTATTGACATGCAGTTTGAGCAGGACTATGATAGTTATCATTATTATTTTCTGTATTTTTTGATATTTCCCCATTTCCCATATATGTCTCTCGGGTACTAGTCTCTGAGGATTGGCCCAGATATGGGCCTTTTAGTAGTAGTGTCACTCTCATGTATTTGCATGTGATTTTTTTGTCAATAAAGTCAATGGTGATATTTTATCTCATATTGTCTGTGATTCTGTTACACAGCACTGGTATCTTTTTGGCTATGCATAAATGTGATTTATCTGCCAGGTGCATATTTAGTTATATAGTAATAGTGAGGTTATGTAGGTGTTAAGTCATGGCTGCCAACAGATAACAGTACAAATAGCAGAGGTGTACCAATGTACCAAAGAAACCAAAAGTTCAAGATAAAAAGTTCCAAAAAGTTGTATAGGGTACCAAAGAAACAGAAAAACACTCAAAACAAACTAATACCAAACAGAAGAGCTGAGGCAATGGGCTGTCACTAGAACAGAACCATCCCACCCAGAGAGCGATCCCTTTAAGGAGAGCTGTGATATAACTGGTTGTAGAATAACAATAATTGAGCAGAGTTTCACATCAGAGATGTCATGTGTGAACAGGACAAACATGAAAGTGTGAACGGTGCAGGAATCCAGAGACGGCAAGCTCACAAAATCAATGAAGAAAGGATCAGCACTCAAATTCAGTTCTTTGCAGCTATATTCCTTTTATTTTGCCCATAGATGAGGAGACAAAATGCTACACGTGTTTCTGCTATGTACTAGCCTTTGTCAAGCATCTGATGCTTGACAAAGGCTAGTACATAGCCGAAACACGTGTAGCATTTTGTCTCCTCATCTATGGGCAAAATAAAAGGAATATAGCTGCAAAGAACTGAATTTGAGTGCTGATCCTTTCTTCATTAAACATGAAAGTGTGATCACACTCACATGATTACATAACTTGGCTCATAGTTTCTACCTGTCTACCTTTCCTAGACCAGAAAGGTCTTGAGCTACAAGGGGTTCAGCTTCATTTAGAATTTGGGGGCTTTCAAAACATTTTAAAGTGGATAACAGTCCTTACGACCAAGAATACACAAGGCGAGATCCAGCAGAGATAATTCAATGATGCCAAGAACAAGTGCAGATATATTTTATGATCTCCACAAAAGTGTAAAAAGACCACTTCAACGTTATCACAGATTTTCTTCTTATTTTGAAAATGTATTTGATTTTAAGTTTTCATAATCGTTAGCTGCACCCACATCAGGTCCTAGAACATTGGCGCCTGCAGGAATATCGGGCTGTAAGATAAAACAAGATACCGTCAATGATATCATCTATATATGGGGAAATTAAGAAAACTTTACAGAGAAGACATCAGAAGAATTATAATTCCCAATAATCATCATAAAAAAGAACATCTGAATCCCACTATCATGAGGGTGTCACAACCTATTGCTGACCCTGTTGTGCCTCGAGTCAGAAGGTCGCAGCGGGTGGCTACTCACACAGTTTCAAGTGATCGCTCTATGACCTAGTAGTGGGAATGGATTCCGGTCCAGGTTTTCCTGCTTAGGTTTGCGATCCTTTTTGTCCCATTTAGGAATCTGTAGCTTTTCCTTTCAGCTGTTCTATGTCGGCCACTCCCAACGACTATATTTTCTCCCTTTCTGCTCCGCTTGTTGCCAGATATAGTCCTTCATTCCAGATCCTCTATTCTGACCTCTGGTGGAGTTGGAGTTGCTGTGGAGCTGTTGGATCTCCGGTTAACTCCTGTTGTCTCCCTTTGGGGATTGTTTGTGTTGTTTCTTCTCTGTTGTTCCCCTAGGTGTCAGTGGTGAGGACTACTGCTCCCAACACCCTACTTACTACCTAGGGCTTATTTCAGGGTAAGCCAGGGGCGAGGCACGTGATCTGTGTACGGGTTAGCAACCCATCTAGGGACGTCAGGGCAGCCAGGTGCCAGTGCCAGATGAGTTAGGGGTCACCACTCCTCCCTCTCCCTAGGGAAAGGGTACTCTCCTTCCCTCCCCTCTGCGCCCCACGTCTGTTACCTGCCATATATGACATAATAACCACAGTTTTGGGCAATAAAATATAAACAAATACCAGAACCATCCACATAGGGCAAATTAAAAATAGCCTGTCACATTGAACATGGTCTTCTGTAGGCAGCATTATATTCCAGAAGGGGCTGAGCAAATTGATATATTGTTTTATTGGAAAAGATTCAACAAAACTTCAATAAACTTCCTACTCTTTCTGGTCTTTGAGATCTAGGAGGTGGCCCTATCGATGATTGACAGCTATCTCTGTCATAGAGGGAAGGCTGTCAATCACTGACAGGTCTGCCTCATTGGCTTCAAAGCACAGAAGGAGCAGGAACTTAAAGAAATAAAATACATTTTTTTTCTTGAATCTTTTCCCATAAAACTACATATCAATCTGCTCAGCTCCTCCTGCTCTATAGCATGCTGCCTGCAGCTCAGACACCAGTTTCAATCTGACATGTTCCCTTTAATAAACACTCCACTCCAAGTGAAGTCCAGTACAGAGAACATTCCCATAAATATCAGAACTGTTGGCAAATAATATTTTATTTTTATTTCTACATTTTTGTAACCATTTTTCTGAACATGCATCCCCAGCAATCTACATGTTCAGTGTTTGTTGTCCTATTCTTCTATGGTAACAATTCTATGGGGGACAATATACTAGCTCAGCATCAAAAGTAACCTCCATGTATATTGTTTAATATAGGATAAGTCTCTGCCCTCAGCTGTAAATGTGTATTTCTGTATCTTTCCTCTTGGCTTAACACAGGATTTGTGATATGAGATGACCAGCTTTGAAAAAAAAAAAAGATTTGGTGATACTGGGTCATGAGATATCTATCCTATATCTCACTATATGAGGCCACTAAGTGGTTATGATGCCAATTGCAGACATTTTTTTCACTATTTTATAGTGAGAAAGTGGAGTCGTTAACAAAATCTGAACCAAGGTAAGCATGGACATGTCTGTAAATCCAAATTCTTCCTGAAGATCTGAGTAATCTAACACAGACTGTGGTTCTGTATCTATAGTAACTAATGTTGAGCGAGGATGCTCAGCCGAACTGTTCCGCTCAAGCATTTAGCCGAATACTGCGTGTGCTTGAGCACAATGAAAATTAATGTGAGACCTGAGCATCAAACCAAACACCCCCTGTTCTGAAGAGGAGATGGTGTCTGGTTCAAAAAAAAAAAAAAAAAGTTAGCAAATGTTGAAAACCCCATCAAAATAGTTTGAAACAACATTGTGAGAATATCTAGATGCATCTTTGACTCCCATTACCTATAACATACAATAGACCAGTGTTTCCCAACCAGTGTGCCTCCAGCTGTTGCAAAACTACAACTCCTAGCATGCCCACACAGCAAAAGGCTGCCCGGGCATGCTGGGAGTTGTAGTTTTGGAACAGCTGGAGGCACACTGGTTGGGAAACACTGCAATAGACAACCACACAAAAACTATATGCAAAAAGCTGGGTATGTGCAAGCTAATAATCTATCGATGAAACAGATGCAGTCAGCATACTGTACCTTACTATAACAGCCTTGTGCACTATTAGACATTCAAAACCAGCTCTTATCTGACTGAAAGTCAGTAAGTGTCAGGATTCGAACCCATGGCCAGCCATGTCCCTGGCAGTAGCTCTAGCCACTAGACTACCAGCCCTTCTGGACTTTTCCTTCTACTGAACTCTTTGATCTGCCTTGTTCCAGCCTTGCCTTGTTAATCTCTGTGATTCCTTTCACCTGCTACTTCCTCTTTATAGCCCAGCCTCTTGCACCTGACCCCCGCTGGTTATTTTTCTTCTGAACTTGATCCTGCTGTATCTACCGCTGTTCCTCTGTTGCTACTACTAACCAACTGGACTACTCTCTTGCTTGATTCTCTACTACTGTCTACCCCTCTGTTGCCAACCCAGACACCTCCACCCCGTCTCTTCTCATTGCGGTCTCCCGCTACTGGACTCCACCCTTTACACTGCCCGATGCCCTCCAATGCAGGTGAGCTAGCACCACTAACCGTAAGCCTCAAAGTTGCTTCATATCTGTTGGATGGCTTGGGTGGACCTGCGCACCTAGATCATTATCATTAGGGTGACAAATAATTTTCTGATTGTCCTAACATAATATTCAATAACCTTTCTGTACAGTTTTGTCATGTAGACTCATTTGCATAAACATGGGCATATGGGAAAGACATGCAAATGAGCAGAATCTTCCTTGTTTTTCAGCTAAAAAAACATTTGCATGGAAAATTTGCTATTACAATATTCGCGATCTACCCTACTCCTGAACAGCGCCATCTATTGGATTCATAGTCTTGTCATAAGACTATGAAACCAAAAGATGGCGCTGTTCATGACTCATGAATATTCTAATCGTTTTTTAAATACATTCTATTAGGTTTTGATATCATTTGCACATTTACATTCAAAGGTACATATTGGATCAAATTTCGGGTCATATTCCTTTTTTACAGATATGTACAATGAAACAAAAATAAAACAGTGCAATAATCCTTTCCCTAAACATTTCCCTCCCCCTTCTACACAGGTGATGTGGTTTAAAGTTTTATTTTTATTATAGGTATTCCTCTAGGTGTACAGTCTCTCATTTTGCGGTTCATGTGGATTTATTGTTGTGTATTCTTATAGTAGTCAGTCTTCATGTAAGGATTGATGATGCTTTATATGTTATTGGTTTCACAGTCTTGTCTTAAGACTATGAAACCAATAGATGGCACTGTTTGTGAGTCATGAACAGCGCCATCTATTGGTTTCATAGTCCTATGACAAGGCTATAAATCCAATAGATGGTGCTGTTCATGAATAGTGTAGATCGCGAATATTCTAATTGAGAATTTTCCATGCAAATTTTCCATGCAAATGATTTTTCAGCTGAAAAACAGGACAGATTCTGCTCATTTGCATGTCTTTGCCATATGCTCATGTTTATGCAAATGAGTTCACATGACAAAACTGTATAGAAAGGTTTTTAAATATTTTGTTAGGGCAATCAGAAAACTTTCTGTCACCCTAATGATAATGATCTAGGTGCGCAGGTCCACCCAAGCCATCCAATGGGTATGAATCAACTTTGTGTTGGGCATCTTTAACTACAAATATAAGTTTAAAGTCAAACTGAGGAGAGATGATGAAAATATTGGAAGTGTCAAGCACCTGCCAGCGAACTTTAATATTGTTGGTAACAGAGACTTCCATCCATACCCAGGACAGCCTCGATATTGCCGAAAATGTTATGTGTTTGGCCACACTGCATTTGAGTGTAAAAAGGGTGTTGTTTGCATGAATTGAAAACAGGAGGGGCACACAGCAGGTGATTGTCCTCAATCTAAGATATGTGATATGCGTGGTGATAACGAGCACAAGGACTGCCCTCTGGTGATCTCCAGGAGGCAGGAGAGATTCAGGAGACAGGAGGTGGAATGGAGTAGTTATGTAAATGTGGTGGTGGCGGGAAGGAGTGTGGAGGAGGATGGGAGGAAAGTAAAGCTGCTTGGCAGAAGTTCAGAGAGGAAGAAAGAAGAGTTTAAGACACCAGTCATGAGACAGCTGGAGGATGCGATAGAGGAGGCAGTCAGTCCTGAGCATCCTTCAGACCCTGCCAATATTGGTATTTTTCCGTTTGAGGAATCCGGTGATCCTGGGGGTGGAGAGCAGGAGAGCAGGAGAGCAGGAAGTGGGTCAGAATCCAATGAGGAGGAAGAAATGGAAGAGGTCCCTGTCAGGAGAAGCCAATTTAAAAAACCAAGAAGTGAACAGAGTGAAGAAAGTGGTAGCTAAAGCCAAAATCGCTACCGAGTATTGGAAGAAAAGGATAGAGAGGCTATGGACAATTGTTAAAGTGGTTAAACAAATTACCTTTATTTTCGTTTCTTATTATGAGTTTTGCCGTCGTATCACATAATGTAAGAAGGTTTAAGAATAAAGCAAGAAGCAGGGCCATTTTTTAGCTCAGGAAATTGCTTCTATTTGTTTACAAGAATGCGAGCTTGATGAGCCAATTAAGGAGGAAGAATGGCTACATGGGAGGTCCATATGGTCAGGAAGCTCAACAAATAAGAATGATGGAGTGGCCATTTTGATCAAGGGAAACCGGATACCCCTGAACAGTTATTTGATTATAGAAGAAGGAAGATGTTTTTCAGCAAATTTTGTTTTCCAGGGGGTTAAATTCTGTGTTATTAATGTGTATGCACCGACTGTGAGGGAAGAGCGTAAACATTTTTTTGAGAAAATTACGTTTTTTATCCAGGGTAGAACGCCTGTAATAATAGTGGGGGATATGAATTGTGATATAAGTAAAGAAACAGTGGATGTGTCGAAGAGAGCTTTATTGGGGTTGTTAAGTGATTTTCGATGAGGAGACATACAGAAATTATGTAATGTGAGTATGAATACATTTCACGCAGAAAGTAGGGGTGTAGAATATAAGATAGATTACTGTTTTGTGTCACAAAACATAGCTCCAAAAAGGTATTCTCAAAAGAAAGTTATTTTCTCAGACCATGAATGTGTAAGGTGTGAGTTTGATATTAATAGTAAAATAAAATACTGAAGAGGGTTATGGAAGTTAAATGTAAGCCTGATGGAAAATGAGCAAGTATGGACAGAGTATTCAAGACAGTATGAATGGTGGCGTGGAAAGACATTGATAATGTCTGTATTTGGTGGGACTGGGTGAAGAAAAACTTAGGTTATAAGGTAGCAGCATTTTTTTGTTAAGCTTAATGCTCGATTAGCCTTTTTATATAAGTTGAGAAGTGAGGGTATGGATGTCAATAAAGACATAATTTTAGTTAAGAGAAAGTTTAAAGAGATGCTGTTAGAGAAAGGAAGGAGAATCATGTACAGGGCTAAGTTAGATAAAATGGAGTCTGATGAAAAGTGCTCACGTTTTTTTTTTTTCCAAAAAAGTGTTTGGAAGAAAACAGGGTATAGATGTATTGTATGGAGGAAATGGAAAATAAGTGAGTGGAGAATAGAAGAAGATGTTGTGAGATTTTATGAAGAAATGTATGCAGAACAGAAAAATGGAGGGATGAGGTTTTGGAGGAAGATGTGTTGAGTGTAATAGACAAGAAACTGAGAGATTGCGTGATAAAGAATGTGAGGAAAGAGGAGATATGGGAAGTGATTAGCAAAGCTGCAGAAAACAAAACACCTGGTGAGGATGGTTTGCCGATGGAGTCTTATAGTAGAATGTGGAACGTGATAGCAAATGATATGATAGAATTGTGTGAGTATATGTGGAAGAATGTGGTGATGGCTGAGAGTATGAAAGCAGGATTGGTTGTTTTGGTTCCTAAGAAGGGAGATTTGAAGAATTTAAAGAATTGGCGTCCTATTATGCTTTTTAACAGTGATTATAAGATATATGCAAAGATGATAGCAAATAGGATGAGAGGGGTTGTGGGAAGCGTAATTGGAGAAAAACAAACATGTGCAGTGCCTGGTAGAAAAATTCATGAAAATATATGCATGTTGAGAGATTGTTTGTGGGATTGCAAAAGTCAGAAAAGTGGAATATATGTGCTGAGTCTGGACTTTAAGAAAGCGTTTGATAGACTATCACATACATTTTTGTTTAGGGTGTTATTAAGACTAGGTTTTCCTTCAGATTTTGTTTGGAAAGTGAAAAGCTTGTATGAAGGAATATATAGTAGTGTGTTGTTGAATGGAAATGTACTGTAAGTAGAAGTGTGCAGGTTATTTCAGGAGTACGGCAGGGAAGTCCACTTTCGCCAGTGGCTTTCATTTGGTGGAGGAAGAGAATGGAAAATGAGTGGTTATATAGATGATATATGTTTTTTGTGTGATTCTGAATGTGCTATTAGAAGAGTTAAGTTATTAGTTTTAATTTTCTGCGGAGCGTCAGCTTTCAGAGTGAATTGGGATAAAAGTGAGTGTAAAAGTTTTGGAGGTAGGAACTTGAGTGTGGATTTAGGTGTGAATGTGGTGACTGGACCAATAAAGGTGCTTGGGGTGAAATATACAGGATGTCTTGATGGGAAAGAAAGTTGGAATGATGTGAAGCAAAGAGTAGAGAAAAAAACTAAACTTTTTGAAAATGTGTAGTCTGTCCTTTTTTGGGAAGATTTTAGTAATTAAGAGTGTAGTATTGCCAATTTTTTTGTACACAGCATATGTTTTCCCTCTGGGATATATGTGCATGAGACAGCTAAATCGGATATTGTTTGTCTCTTTTTTGAATTCGAGGTAAGAGAGAGCTAGGAGAGAAGTTTTAGCGAAGAAGATAGAGAGAAGGGAGGTTTGGGTTTCCCAAACTTAGATTTTTTTTTGGGTGTGAAAATACAGTCGTGGCCAAAAGTTTTGAGAATGACACAAATATTAGTTTTCACAAAGTTTGCTGCTAAACTGCTTTTTGATCTTTGTTTCAGTTGTTTCTGAGATGTAGTGAAATATAATTACACGCACTTCATACGTTTCAAAGGCTTTTATCGACAATTACATGACATTTATGCAAAGAGTCAGTATTTGCAGTGTTGGCCCTTCTTTTTCAGGACCTCTGCAATTCGACTGGGCAAGCTCTCAATCAACTTCTGGGACAATTCTTGACTGATAGCAACCCATTCGTTCATTAGTGGGTTTTTGTTTGTCCACCCGCCTCTTGAGGATTGACCACAAGTTCTCAATGAGATTAAGATCTGGGGAGTTTCCAGGCCATGGACCCAAAATATCAAAGTTTTGGTCCCCGAGCCACTTAGTTATCACTTTTGCCTTATGGCACAGTGCTCCATCGTGCTGGAAAATGCATTGTTCTTCACCAAACTGTTGTTGGATTGTTGGAAGAAGTTGCTGTCGGAGGGTGTTTTGGTACCATTCTTTATTCATGGCTGTGTTTTTGGGCAAAATTGTGAGTGAGCCCACTCCCTTGGATGAGAAGCAACCCCACACATGAATGGTCTCAGGATGCTTTACTGTTGGCATGAGACAGGACTGATGGTAGCGCTCACCTTTTCTTCTCCAGACAAGCCTTTTTCTAGATGCCCCAAACAATCGGAAAGAGGCTTCATCGGAGAATATGACTTTGCCCCACTCCTCAGCAGTCCATTCACCATACTTTCTGCAGAAGATCAATCTGTCCCTGATTTTTTTTTTTTTTGGGAGAAAAGTAGCTTCTTTGCTGCCCTTCTTGACCCCAGACCATCTTCCAAAAGTCTTCGCCTCATTGTGCCTGCAGATGCGCTCACACCTGCCTGCTACCATTCCTGAGCAAGCTCTGCACTGGTGGCACTCTGATCCCGCAGCGGAATCCTCTTTAGGAGACGATCCTGGAGCTTACTGGACTTTCTTAGGCGCCCTGAAGCCTTCTTAACAATAATTGAACCCTTTTCCTTGAAGTTCTTGATGATCCTATAAATTGTTGATTGAGGTGCAATCTTAGTAGCCACAATATCCTTGCCTGTGAAGCAATTTTTATGCAACGCAATGATGGCTGCACGCGTTTCTTTGCAAGTCACCATGGTTAACAATGGAAGAACAATGATTTCAAGCATCACCCTACTTATAACATGTCAAGTCTGCCATTTTAACCCAATCAGCCTGACATACTGTAATGATCTCCAGCCTTGTGCTCGTCAACATTCTCACCTGAGTTAATAAGACGATTACTGAAATGATCTCAGCAGGTCCTTTAATGACAGTAATGAAATGCAGTGGAAAGTTTTTTTTTTAAATTAAGTACATTTTCATGGCAAAGAAGGACTATGCAATTCATCTGATCACTCTTCATAACATTCTGGAGTATATGCAAATTGCTATTATAAAATATTTTAATATATTATAAAAACTTAAGCAGCAACTTTTCCAATTTCCAATATTTATGTAATTCTCAAAACTTCTGGCCACGACTGTAGTAAGTATTATTCTGAGAGCTATTGAGAAGGATAGTAAGTATGCTGGTATGTGCAGATATTTATTTGGGAATTATTTGTTTAGATTAAAGTGGGGTGAAAGAGATTTGCGAAAGCCAATTGCTTTTAAAAGTCCTATATGGTATGTATGGGTTGTGAAGTTTCTGACAAAGTTTGAGCTGTGTGACGAGGAGGTTAGTGTGTTAAAGGATAAAAAATTTGTGACAAGAATGATTGAGGAAAAACAGATTGAATGTGATATAAATATGGTGAGTGGATGTGATGTGAAGAAGGTATGGAAAAAGTTGAGAATGAATGGTATGACAAATAGGCAGAGTGAGATAGTGTGGCAGACATTACATGGAGTTCTACCAGTGAGAGAATTTCAGAAGAAGAGAAGACTAGTAAGGAGCGAGGATTGTCCAAGACATGAATGTAGAGGGAAGGAGAATATAGTACATCTTTTTTGGAACTGTTTGTTCGTCGGAGAAGTAATTAAGAAGTTCGGAAAGTTATGTAAAGAATTGACTGGAATAACATGTTTGACCTTTGAGGTAATGATGTTTGGGTTAGGATTTAGAGGTGAAAGAGAAAGAGTGCTGTGGCTTTTTATGGCGTGTTTGAAGGAAGTATTATGGGATGTGAGGAATGTGTATGTGTTTAGAAGGAAAAAGTTAAGTGTGAAAGACAGTGTAAGGGTGGTATTAGGGAAATTGTATATGTGTTACTTGTGGGATGCTAAAAGAAAAAGGGGCTGTAGATGCAGAAGGAATATGGAAGGTGAAAAAATTGATACATCTGGATGATTGGTCATAGGATAGCATTGTGTTTTACTGTGTAAAGTTAGCAACTTGAAGAAGATATGTAATAAAGTTTAATGATGATGGGATGGAACGTTTCTGAAAGATTGATAGATTGATCGTAAACATTCCCGTCTGAGAAAAAAAAAAGCTGGTTTAGAATGTGTCAGAGTAAGTATAAAACTGAACTTGTATCCATAATAGCCATCTGGCTCCAGGAAGAGTACACAGTGGGCTCAGCATGCATGTTGGTACCTTCATCCCTCGATTTAATGGAGGCTGTTATAGCACCAAAAAGGGTTAATAAGCACGGTTGATCCTAGCATGCATGCTGGGCCCACACTTCCTGGATTTTATGTGGCTGTCATGGCCCATAACAGGTAGGATTTAGCGTTAGGACCACTCATATAGGGCGGCCTTGGCGTGGCGAGTGGCTTATTACTTTTTGATCAAAATGTACACTAACGTCCTCTGATAGCTTCTAGCATAGAGGCAGGGCAGTGTGCTGGTTGTAGAGTGCTGTTGCTTTTCAGTGATAGTGCACAAGGCTGTCATTGTAAGGTAGGCTGACTATCTGTCTCATGGATAGATTGTTGGCTTGCAAATACCTGGATTTTGGCATATAGCCTTTGTGTGTTTGTCTATTGTATGTTATAGGTAATGAGAGTTGAAGATGCATCAAGACATCCTCCCAATGCTGTTTCCAAACTATTTGGGTGGGGTTTCCTAAATTGCTAACTTTTTCTTTGTGAACCAGACACTTTCTCCAGAGCAGAGAGTGCCTGGTCTAATGTTTGGGTTTTCCCATTGTTCTTGGGTGCTCAGTAGAGCACCTGAGCATCCTGATGAATTTGAGCAACACTAATAGTAACCAGACTATCAAACAGATCTGATCAGATATGCAGTCATCTTCTGTCATCTCCATATAGAAGTACACAGAGACATTTTCATGTGTCATCAGAGTTATTAGCGATGTTTGGTATTAGCAAAGTTCGAAAAAAAATGATTTGGCCGATTCACCGAACTTTGAAAAGAATTTTGATTCATAACAAATTAGTTAATCGTAAATAGTGATAAATAGGGTACACCCGGACCACTTTGCCTAATCAGATTTATCCCACTTGGTGGCCCAATCTCAGTGTGAAGGCTTGTTAATGAGATTGCAAGCAGAGTGTATCTCCATGTGCATTACGTTCTAGAACATCAACATTCATAGTTAATCCTTCTGTAGGTACTGTGCCGTCAGTATTACAGGTGTAATTTATTGCCATCTACATCACTGTGCAGTGCATTAAGATTCCTGGCTAATCCTTTCTGTTCAACAAAAAAAAGCACACAGCACCCTTCAGTAAAGGCAAAAAACCCATGTGCGTACCTGCAGGAGCTGTGTCCAAATCGCTCCTTAGTGGGACAAAATAAAGAAATGGAGGCAGCGCCTATAAAGTAGTGGAGAATAAAATGTTGCTGAGTGTTGTGGCAGTCCAAACACATGCTGTTTAGAGTGGGGATGTGGGCCAACAGCAGTGGCAGTAACACGGACAATAGTGTCCCTTTACAAAATGGGGAGGGGAGATCAGCAGCAGTGTTTACATCACTGTTTATTTCTACGTTCTTCTGAGCCATCAGAAAAACTGAAAACTGAGTATTTGGTCAGTACGTTAGTGGCAGAATGATCAATTCTGTTGCATCCTGATTCAGGCACCAGCGTTTGGAAATCCTGGTTAATCTATGCCTAATTCATATTTATGAAGGTTAGTCTAAACATTTTGGGAGGGAAGGCTAGTTCTCTTAGGGGTAACTATGCCCCCGGCCAGAATGAACACCGGCTCTGATGCTATACTACTAGCCAGACAAGACTGCAAGCCCATGGCAAACTTGGCCAGTTGCGGCCACATATAAAACTTGCATGACCAGTAGTCCAGGGGATCTTGTATGATGGGTGACAGGGTGCAGTCCAAGTATGCCACCACCTGCTGGTTCAGGTTATGCCGCATGTCCTGCTGCTGGGTGGTTTCTTCAGTAAGCAACTGAAGAAAACTGCTCATCATAGACTCCAGACTGAAGTTGCTGCATATGGAGTTGGTGCTGCTCCTGCCCCCTCTTCCCCCCGCCAAGTCATGGCAGTGGAGCGTGAGCGATGTGGTTACCCCCCATTAGACCTTCCTGAGGAGAGGAGATGGCGCTCAGAGGCAGCGACCAACTAACTACACACTACGTCTCTATAATAGTCCATTTTTGCATCCTTTCAGATCTTAAAAATGCCCCCGGTGTTAACCAGTAGCGAGGGTCTAACAATGTGGATAGCCAGTAGTGATCTGCCGAATCCTGACAATGCAGCTGCACATTTAGCTTCTGCAACAATGGATGAGTGCACCCATACTGTTGTCTTTTCCAATTGCCTCATTGATCGATTGCTGTTGAAACAAGTGAATAGGAGGAGGATGATCGTCGGGAGCAAGAGACGACAATGAAGTCTATGGGAAGGAACTACAGCTTCCTTCTGCTGGCGTTGTCTTGCCCTGACTGCTGGAGATGGGGTTCAGGTTGGTGGGAAATGCAGCCGTTGGGGCATTAAGCTGTAACACTAAATGAGTGGCATGTTTTCTTCTTGCCACCTTATGGTAACAGTCTATGTGTTGACACAGGCCGTTGTGCCAACATTAGCACCCTGGCCACACCAAACCTTCTGCCCAAATATCCTGCATGTGGCCACGCTAAAATCTCTCATTGACTTGGTGAAAAATTCTCACATGGACGAGTATGGAATTTTTTTCTCCACCACTGTGTGATGCCTGCTTTTATGAACCTGTGTGCTCCTAGTTTGTTCCTCACAGGTAGTCTTCCAAGCAGCAGATGGTGTACCCTTCCCACGTTTGACTGCAGATCTCCCACTGAATCTACAGTGCTGTCTCAGGGGCACCCTTCCACCCAGCTGACTCACAAACACACTGCCACCCTCACCCATAATGATGACGATTAGAGATGAGCAAATTTCTTAAAAATTCGATTCGGCTGATTTGCCGAATTTCACATTTTTTTTTTACGGGTGCATTGACAGGGAGCTGCGATAGCACTGCCACCGTTATTGTACTCCTCAGATGCTGCATTCATACATGATCATGGCATCTGAGTGTAAAATTAACAATAAAAAAAAAAAAATGAAATCAAACTTACTGCCTCAATTTGCTCGCGATGGGCTGGCAGCCAAAATCTTGCTTGAAGATCTCGGCCTAAATCCTGTGTGGCACGAGATTACATCATCACTCCGGCTGGCATGGTGACGTGTGATGATGTAATCTCGCGCCGCTCGGGATTTCGGCCGAGATCTTTAAGCAAGATGGAGGTTGGTGGCCCATTGTGAGCAAATGGAGGTGGTAGGTTTGAATTTTTTAGTTTTTTATACTATTTCAGGTTAAATCAATTAGCTGACACGAAACAAAAGATAATTCGGCTTCTAGGCGAATCAAATTTAGCCTGAAATATGGATCGAATTCCACTTCATGGATTTTAATTCTCTCATCTCTAATGACAATGCCTTCTTTTCACCCGCCTCCCACGTGCGATCAGCTACATCATAATCTATATCTGTTTGTTTGTCATTTGTGTCACCCTCAACTGTCTCTAACGTATATTAAACCACCCTTTAACATTGAGGCACAGTAATTCTATGTATAAACTAACAGATTAACTGGGAATGTCGCAGTAGTTCAACAAGATGCACATGGCGATTACACTCAACTTGAACTATACCTGCTGTCTCTCTATGCTCTCCCTGCAATTTCAAAAAACTCTCCCTATGATCTCCCTGTACTGTTCTTGCACTGTCCCTGCACTCTCCCTATCCAATATTCTTCTGCTAATAGCTTTCTGCAACACTGCCCCTAGCACAGTGATGGCTAACCTTCGGCACACTAGCTGTGGTGAAACTATGACTCCCAGGATACTCCATTCATTTCTATAGAGTTCTGAGAACAGCTAAGCAAGTGTAGATCTTGGGAGTTGTAGTTTTACCACAGATGGAGTGCCAGAGGTTAGCCATCAAAGCCCCAGTGCATTAGGCCTTGTCACGTTTCAAAGCTCAGCTCACAGTGAAATGGCAGAGACCACTCAGGATCTGGCTTTAATAAGGCTGTGAAATCACAGGGGATCTGCAGATTGGCTAGCTACACGGCATTATGGGTCATATCACATTCCCGGACATCTTACTTCAATTTGTTCAACACTAATAGTTACCTTCAGCTGATCATAAATACTTGTAATACCTGACAACCTCAGATCGGTATATGTGTCATCAGTCTGCAGGAACAAAAAATGCAATTCAATTAAAACTGTACAAGTAATAATTAAAACTTTGCACACTAGAGGACACTTCCATGTGTTGTTATTAGAAATATAAAATGCAATTCCTGAACTGGAAACATCTCTAGAAGATCCCTCCTTATCCAGAGCCAATCTCCATTTCTATCATATACTTTGTATACTGCTTATCTTCTTTTTTTCTGCAGCATTGGTGCTTTTTGTTAGTTCTCCATCTGATGATCCTAGGACCCAACTCAATGACATCCATATCGCCTAATAGAGCAAGTGGAAAAGGATTGTCTACATAAGCTTGTCACATACCTCAGCGTTTGTCGTCTTCTTCTGTCTTTTTCTATGGAAAAATTAAATGTTATAATAATTATTAATCAACATTAAACAAAACGTTAAGAAATGTTACAATTACAGTTAAATGTTTTCTAAAGTATTGGATAAATCACCATTAATCTGTAATCTGAATCGTGAAGACATTAATTATTAATATACAATACCTCCAGCAAGCAAACACCAGCAATACAAGCAGTAGCAGGAGGCAGACTGGTCCAATCGTTGCAAGAAGGAGAAAGAGATTGTATCCTCCTCCTTCATGAGAATCGATACCTAATATAATAGATTAAAATGTGAGCCATAAAGAGAAAATAATCAGACATGATCATACCCAAGGCTTGTATACTCAGGATTGTATGTATCATCCAAAAGTCTTCTAAAAACAATATTAACCCTTTGTGTATCTTGATGTAACTGCAGGACTGAGCTGTCTAGACTCTAGAGGGTTGTATTGAGCAGGCTTATGAACTGATCCTGTTCTATAAACAGCCAGCGCCTTCTTTGTAATACAGCTGACACCATCCAACAACGACTGAGACTGAAAATAACTCTGATTCCAGATATTTAAAAGGATTCTCCGGGCTTAACCTTTTTTTGGCTATAAAAATCTAACCTGTAGAGGAAAGATTATTGCTCATATACTTACCTTACCACAGTGCAGCTGTTCTTGCGATCTGCCTCCCGGTCACGTGGTCCCTCCAGATGGCTTTTCTGTGCTTCCGGGCAAAGTCCGTCTTCTAGTCTTCCGCTCTTTCTTCCATTAATGACGTCACCGCCTACTGCAAGTGGAAGCGCCGGCCTCCGTCTTCTTCCCCAACCCAGGCGCAGAACGCACAATTATAGTGCGCATGTGCAGGTATCTCTGCCCGGCTCCCTAAAAGCATGCAGTGCGCATGCGCTGGTATCTCAAGTGAGGGAAGCGTCAGAAACTGCTTCTTACTGGGATTGGGATTGTCCTACACTACTCAAATTACTAATATAATTAGTAATTTGAGTAGTGTAGAAAATAAAGGGCTAATAAACTTTTACTTGTGTGCCTTTGTATTATTTCAACTATGGATGGCAAAGGGGGCACATGAGGAGCACTGTGGATGGCAAAGGAGCACATGAGGGGCACTGTGCATGGCAAAGAGGCATATGAGGAGCACTGTGGATGGCAAAGGAGCATATGAGGGGCACTGTGCATGGCAAAGGGGCATATGAGGAGCACTGTGGATGGCAAAGGGGCACATGAGGGGCACTGTGCATGGCAAAGAGGCATATGAGGAGCACTGTGGATGGCAAAGGGGCACATGAGGGGCACTGTGCATGGCAAAGGGGCATATGAGGAGCACTGTGGATGGCAAAGGAGCACACGAAGGGCACTGTGAATGTCACTGTTGTGGGAGCGCTGTGGAGGTCACTGTTATGGGCGCTCAGTATGAGTGATAGGGCTCAGGCACACAACAGTATCCGTTCAGCGGTATGTTTGGGTGTGCTTGCCGATTCCAGCTGTTTATCACACTCTGGAGATGGTGAGGGAAGAGCCCGTGGACGGTCAGTGATGAGTTTAGATACACAGCTCAGCAGTAGGGTGACCACGTGTCCCAGATCGCCTGGGACAGTCCCGCATTTGGAGAGTCTGTCCCGGGTCCTGGTCACCCTCATTCCAGGACAATGCAGTGTTCCGGAATGACCTAAGCCGCTGTCGACCGACGACCGCAGCGCTGCTGTAACTTGTGACAGGGCTGGCGCACTTGTGCAGCAGGGGAGGGAGACGAGAGGTGTGTCCCTTCCCCTTCCTCTAATAGGCTGCAGGCACTAGGCCTATCAGAGGCCCGCGCAGGCGGTGCGATGATGTCATTGCAATGCGTGACTCGAGCTTTGACCCGAACAGCGTGCTGCGCGGGAGGCGGGACTCAGCTTGCTGCATCATATGGTCACATAACGATTTGCTGCCAAGGAGGTAAGTATAAGTGTTTTTTTTTTGGCAATACTGTACTGTGGCTACTGGGCCTGGCACATGATGATGGGGGGGGCTAATATGGCTACTTGGACATGATAGTGGGGGGCCTATGGCTACTGGAACATTATAGAGGGGGGCCTTGGCTACTGGCAGTCTGGCACTTATAGGGGGCCTATGGCTACTGGCAGTGCCTACAGATATGTGTTTATTACTGGTTTTTGCAACAGGCCTGGGAAGTGGCGAGTAGTGTGGAGGACGGGAGTGATGTTAGAAATAATGGCGGTAATAGTTACTCAGGTTGGTAGTCCACACTCTGGTGCTCTCTGGCTCAGGGAGTTAAGGGAGGACGCACACTTTCTTTAAGTGTTCCTGAATGGCAGGCTGTATCACACAGAATAGGATTAGATACCAATGTGTTTGGGTGTGCTTGCTGCTTCCAGCTGTTTATTACATTCTGGAGATGGTGAGGGAAGAGCCTATGGACAGTCAGTGATGAGTTTAGATACACAGCTCAGCAGTAGGGTGACCACGTGTCCCAGATCGCCTGGGACAGTCCCGCATTTGGAGAGTCTGTCCCGGGTCCCGGTCACCCTCATTCCAGGACAATGCAGTGTTCCGGAATGACCTAAGCCGCTGTCGACCGACGACCGCAGCGCTGCTGTAACTTGTGACAGGGCTGGCGCACTTGTGCAGCAGGGGAGGGAGACAAGAGGTGTGTCTCTTCCCCTTCCTCTGATAGGCTGCAGGCACTAGGCCGGCAGCCTATCAGAGGCCCGCACAGGCGGCGCGATGATGTCATCGCGCCGCCTGACTCGAGCTTTGACCCGAACAGCGCGCTGCGCGGGAGGCGGGACTCAGCTTGCTGCATCATATGGTCACATAACGATTTGCTGCCAAGGAGGTAAGTATAAGTGTTTTTTTGGCAATACTGTACTGTGGCTACTGGGCCTGGCACATGATGATGGGAGGCTAATATGGCTACTTGGACATGATAGTGGGGGGCCTATGGCTACTGGAACATTATAGAGGGGGGCCTTGGCTACTGGCAGTCTGGCACTTATAGGGGGCCTATGGCTACTGGCAGTGCCTACAGATATGTGTTTATTGCTGGTTTTTGCAACAGGCCTGGGAAGTGGCGAGTAGTGTGGAGGACGGGAGTGATGTTAGAAATAATGGCGGTAATAGTTACTCAGGTTGGTAGTCCACACTCTGGTGCTCTCTGGCTCAGGGAGTTAAGGGAGGACGCACACTTTCTTTAAGTGTTCCTGAATGGCAGGCTGTATCACACAGAATAGGATTAGATACCAATGTGTTTGGGTGTGCTTGCTGCTTCCAGCTGTTTATTACATTCTGGAGATGGTGAGGGAAGAGCCTATAGACAGTCAGTGATGAGCTTAGATACACAGGAGCGGGCGCCATCTTTAAAGTGCGGACGAAGGGCGTACATGTACGCCCTTCGTCCTTAAGGGGTTAATTCTTCAGATACCACAGTCAATTACGACTACAACATCTGACAAGTTAGTTAGAAAGAAGAAGAATGAAAAAAGAAAAAGGAAGAAGAAAGAAGAAGAAACATGAAGCAAGAAGAAAAAAAGAGGAAATACTCCAGAGACTGTGTGGCAGAAGATGCAACTTTTTTGGGGACTTTTCTGTGATATTTCAAGTATTTCAAGTCACAGATAGTAAACGTGCCATAATCCAGGTCTAATCTTACTTTACTGCTTCAAACATAGACCACATTGAAAAGTGGCACAGATCCTAAATGTCGAATGTATCTGACCTCGAGAATTGCTACAGAAAGGAGCAGATAACTAAAGGGATAGCTTACTGTATATATAATACTGATGCTTTATACTTACTGTGATATATAATGTCTACCGTCCTGTGTGCGGCCCCATGTTCATTCTCTGCAGAACACCGATATCTCCCAGCATCACTCAGGGTAATGTTGCTGAGTGTAAGGGTGACAGTCCGGTCACTTATAATCCACTGACCCGTCGTGTCTTCTTTATACCAAGTAATGGAAGCCTTTGGGTCACTGTCTACAATGCACTTCATAGTTATAGAATCCCCGTCCATCACATTCACAGTGGTGATATCATCAGTATCAGCATCTAAGAGAGCGAGGTATGACATCATAGATTGAATTATCTATCTATTTATCTATTTCTCTTTTTAATTTATCATCTAACATATAAAGATGAGTGTATGTGTATATGTCCATTAAAAGAATCCGCACCGTCGCATTTACAGTACAATCACGAAATTTGTCACACAGCAATATCAGGTGTCCAGGAAGGTTTTAGTCTGGGCCTCAGCTCTCTAGGACATACTGTTCCTGAGATATTCCTAAAAATGCATTAGCCAATATAAGCTCGCTGGCCCTTTGTCTCCACATACACACAGTTTTACACCAGGTTTCCATATCAACCCAGCCATTTTTCTTCACTGCTGTAGGTCAGTTTTAAAGGGGCAGGGCACTGTGAATGACACTGTTAAGGGAGCAGAGTGTTGTGGAGGTCACAGTTAAGGGTGCAGGTACGGTGGCTATTCAGGCCACCCTCAAAAGACGGACTTAAAAACCCCACTGCCAGGTCCTGCTAAGCCACACCTGAACCGGTGCTGTGGACGTCACTTTAAAAGTGGCGAGCACTGTGGAGGGCTTTGTTAAGGGGGCAGGGAATGGTGGAAGTCACAGTTAAGGGGACGGTGCACTATGGAGGTCAGTGTTAAGGGGCAGGCGCCGTAGAGGTCACTGATAAGGGGCGGGGTGTTGTGGAGGTCACATTTTAAGGGAACAGAGCCCTGTGGAGGTCACTGTTAAAGGGGCAGTGGGGTACTGTGAGGTCACTGTTAAGGGAGCTGGGTACTGTGGCAGTTACTGTTAAAGGGGCAGTCGCTGTGGAGGTCTCTGTTGAGGGGTTCGGGAATGGTCAGTTAAGGGGACTGTAACCTATGGTGAGTGTTAAGGGGCATGTGCTGTAGAGGTCACTGTTAAGGGGGCGGGAACCTCTGGAGGTCACTGTTAAGGGGGTGGGGTGCTGTGGAACTCACAAGGAGCAGGCTGCTGTGAAGGTCAAAGTTAAGGGGGTGGGCTGCTGTGGAGGTCCCATTTTAAGGAGACGGGGCACTGTGGGGGGGGTCAGTGTTAAGGGGTGGGGGCTGTGGAGGTCACTGTTAAGACAGCGGGGTGCTGTAGATGTCACTGTTATAGTGGAAACTGTCAATATCTTTTAACGACACACACGAACATTGAAATAGATTAAATATACCCGCGCGAAGCTGGGTCCTTCTACTAGTTCTATCTATATTCAAATCTTCTCTTTACTCTTCCCTTTATGTTGTCTATATGTTACACAGATTTATTAAATCTGCCCCATTGTCTCTTATATTCCTGTGTTCTATATTGTACATTCACTACAGCTAAAGTTGTATTATTATTACCTTCCATGGTGATTTTCATAGACGGGGAATCTGGAAAAAATGTGAAACATACTGTATATTTAAGATGTCTATAAAGTGTATTTTTTATTTGTCTGACACAATCTGCTGTTCTCTATATAATATACAGTATGTCAGTAGAACGATCAGATTGCTCATACTGTAACATTGTTACAGATTTTATGTCCTGAACAACAGCTTCCCCACCAGAGACAAGGGCTCTCCAGACCAGGAACTAACCAGAAGTGCAATGGAAAATATTTTATTCTACCCTAGGACAATGAAGAGTAGCAGACAGGCCTCCTGATCACATGCTGGGCGCAATCATAGTGATGTCTCTATGCCGTCACTGTAGGGTGGTATTTAGAGATGCGCAAAGTTTTCAAAAATTCTATTCGGTTGCTTCTACGAATTTTTACCAAAAGTTTGCTTAGGTCCAGATTAATTTTTCATGAAGTGCGTTAAATCAGGTTTAAACAAACCCCCCCCCCCCTCCCGGCAGTTAAACTTTAGGGACAATCTATCCTGGTGGTTTACATTACTGTGTAGTGCAGCAACATGCATAGTTAGTCCTTTCTGGTAGCGAAACAGTTGCTGTGAATCAGTCAAGTCACATAGACTACTCAAATAGTTAGGGATATTTGGCTTTTGGGTGAAATGTATGAAAAACATAAAAAGATCACGCTACAGTGATATCATATCATGAAAGTAGGGCAGAAGCATGCAATGGTGATTTCCTTATTTCAAACAACTTACTGAAACAAAAGCCCACACCAGTGGTGGGTATACCCCCACAAAACGTCAGTGTCTCCATGACACATGTCAGGTGGCCTTGAGCATCAATTACAGTTTGACAACAACGTCACCTGCTGTTCACAAGTCGACTCTTCTTGAAGGGCGGCCCTCCGGTCATTGAGGTTCTGGGGTACAGAGTTACGAGCTTCTACACGGCGACTTAGATGATACCATCAGTCTTTAATGGGATTCAGGTCTGGAGAAAGTGCAGACCACTCAACTTGAGGTCCCCCAGTCTCTAGCAGCAGTTCCCTAATGATGTGACCTCGATAAGCTGGCGCATTGTCTTCCATGAAGATGACATTAGTCCTGTGTTGTTCATGCAGAGGCACAATGACTGGATTAATGATGTTCTTCAAGTAGTATAGGCTTGTCACTGGACCATTCACAAAGTGTAGGGCAGTTCTGTATTGACTAGACACACCTGCCCACACTCTAATACCAGACAACAGTGGCTGATGCATTGCACTCTCATCGACGTCTCCAACAACGTTGGCGGTCATCATTTCTGCTCAGCATGAATCGACTTTCATCAGTGAACAGTGCTGAGGCCTACTGGTCCCTCGTCCAACGTGGCATTCATCATCCGGTTCTGCAGGACATTGTTCACAATGAAGCGGTCATCAGTGTGGAATGTGGCCAACAGATGTCCACTTCTCTGCCTTTCTGTGACTCTTCCAGTCTCTGTATCTCTGATACAACCTGCTAATGAAGCTCTAATCTCAGTGGCCACTTCCGTCTGAGAACATCCTGCTTAAAGCCTCACAGCGAGGGACTGTTAGAGAAGTATTAAGCACTCTTACCCGTAGAAGCTTTAATATCACCTTTATGGGTATCTTCTGCCGGCTCGAATCTCGGCGTCTCCTCTAAAAGACCACAGCAGCCGCGCCCCTGTATTCAATGATTGGTGAATTAAAATATACCCCCACACTGTACCGGACCTAAAAGAGTGGAGAAATACTACAAATAATACTTTGGAGCGCTCCAGCATACAGAAGATAAACTACAGTTATCTTTCTCCACATCCTCTCCCGCGAACGCCAACCCCGATCCATGTGTCTGATCAGAGACTGCGGACAACGTGAATACAGACGCACGGCTGCCGTGGTCTTTTAGAGGAGACACCGAGATTCAAGCCAGTAGAAGATACCCATAAAGGTGATATTAAAGCTTCTACGGGTAAGATTGATTAATACTTCTCCCAATACAGCCACAGACCGGAGGTGAGAATAAACAGGTACCACTGCATTACTGTGAAGTGGACAGTGTAAATTTTTTAAAAGCAATTTAAACAGCACCTTATGTATTAAGTCTATTATAATCTATGGGACTGCATACCATCTAAAAAGAACTAAGGTGGTAATCTGTAACCTGAGTTTCCCATTTACAGATAGACCTGATATAGAGGAAACTCTGCAGACACATTAAATATATAAGTCATCAAACTCATATATATCTTGGATTGGGGACAAAATTTGGGACATTGATATGAGTCTTTTACATGATGGATATGAGGAATATTAACAGTCACTGATGAACATTCTTCACAGACATACTGTTTTTTTAACTGGGACCGTACTTTCATGAATTTTATAACAATACTCATTATTTGAGGACTATCGATTGAGACCAATTTGATTTTTTATTGTTCTTATTCTATATTTTTTATTTATTATATACATCTGTTTAGGGTGTTATTTTTATGTATTGATTTGTGCATTAATACATTTTTTTTGTAACCCTAGAACACTTGTGGGACATCTACACACGGATGAGTGCCAGCCTCAAAGTAAATTAATTATGGTCAGTATTTGGTCAGTTTTTTCCATAAGTATTTGATCAGCATTGGTAAGGAAAAGCAGGAGTGGATGCAAAACTAAGATAACATGTGATGTAAATATTTGCATGTTTTCTGTGTTTTCAACTGACTCCTGCTTTTGGCTTCCAAAATACTGACCGTGGAATAGAGGACTTCTGGATGCTCAATTGACAGGACCCAATTTTTTTTTGACGGATCGGAAGAACAGAAAAATAAACTGTGAAGTCAACAAGGCCAAACAACGACACTAGTGGCCCCTTAATTGAATGGTGAGTTTGGCAACAGCATGAAGAATCACAATAGTGGCCCCATAACAGACTGGTAAGGGTGGCAACAGCATGAAGAGTCACAATAGTGGACCTGGAACAGACTGGTGAGGGTGGCAACAGCATGAAGAATCACAATAGTGGCCCCATAACAGACTGGTAAGGGTGGCAACAGCATAAAGAGTCACAATAGTGACCCTGGAACAGACTGTGAGGGTGGCAACAGCATGAATAGTCACAATAGTGTCCCTGAAACAGAGTTAAGAGGAGGGGGCAACAGCAGTGGCAGTAACAGCACAAGATTGTGGTAGATCACAGTAGGGGCAGATAGCAGTAGAGGTAGCAGGCGTGTGACATCAGGCGTGTGAAAGTAACATAATAGTGGCAGCCGCACGTAGGCAGAATTAACGGCCCATTTGTCACAATATTCTGGTGTGGCAGCTCACTACTGTCAGATCATTAATGTCAGATTGATCTACTCTATTGTATCAATCACCGGTATCTGTAAATCCTCGTTGATCTAGGCCCTATTCATCTTTATAGAGGTTAGTCTCTAAACATTCTGGGTTCGAAGGCGAGTTCACTTTCGGGTAACTTTGCCACCCACTGCACTAAACACCCACTCTGATGCCACACTACTGGCGGGGCAGGAAAGCTTAGACAGCTGCGGCCACAATTCAACTTCGGCTGCCTAGTTGTCTAGGCAATCTCAGATTTGGGTTGACAAGTTGTAGTCCAAGTATGTCAGTCACCACCTGCTGGTCCATGTCCTGCTGCTGGGTGATCTCTTAAGTAGGCGGGTACAAAAAACTGCTCAACAGAGACTTAAAGAGGACCTTTCATGACTTCTAAAGATATCAACTAAGGATGCTCACATGGAGAGCGGCGCCCAGGGATCTCCCTGCACTTACTATTATCCCTGGGCGCCACTCCATTCTCCCGGTATAGGCTCCGGTATCGACACTCACCAAGTTATAGTAGGCAGGGAATTGGTGGAATTGGTTATAGTAGGCAGAGCCTGCCCTTCATCTCCTTCTCCCCGGCTGTAGCGCTGGCCAGTCTCAGCGCAGAGCTCATAGCCTGGGAGTTTTTTTTCTCCCAGGCTATGAGCTCTGCGCTGCGATTGGCCAGCGCTGCAGCCTGGGAAAAGGAGATGAAGGGCAGGCTCCGCCCACTATAACTTAGTGAGCACAGATACCGGAGCCTATACCGGGAGAACGGAGCGGCGCCCAGGGATAATAGTAAGTGCAGGGAGATCCCTGGGCGCCGCTCTCCATGTGAGCATCCTTAGTTGATATCTTTAGAAGTCATAAAAAAGGTCCTCTTTAAGTTGCTGCTGATAGAGCTGGTGCTGCTCCTGCCTCCCTCCCCACCACCCCTCCAGCAGCCATGGCAGTGGATTATCCTCTCTAGAGACGAATCAAAGTTGATGAAGTCATGCTGTTCTGCAGCTGGTTTGCCTAGCTGAAAGGAGTCACACAGGGGAGGAAATGCTCCGCATCCTCTATCAAGAAATTGAATCCAAATGAAAATGCAAACCATGGTCAATGACAACGGGGAGAAAACAGTGTTGGGGCTGCATTAAGGAGGGCTGAGACATGCACCCGTGTTTAATCTGGTTGTAATGCAGTTCCTGAAGTCTTCCACCCATCTGCAAGACATCCTGAAAATGTCCAGAAAACTGTGCATACACTTCGGTCACTCTTACACTGCAAAGCACACCCTTCTTAAGCTGCAAAGGCAAAAAGGCGTTCCCCAACATCGGCTGATATGCAACGTTTTCACCCATTGGAACGCCAACCTCCATATGTTGGACCGACTTTATGAACAGAGAAAGGACACAAACGATTTTTTGATGATACAGGCAGACAGAAGTACTCCCCTGTGTAACTTCAAAGTTATCCAGTGGCAGCTTATTCATGACACCTGCCATTTGCCTAGGCCCTTAGAGGAGGCCACTATATTTGTCAGTCACCAGGACTACAGGATGAACAACATCATTCTACTGCTTCATGTCCTGGGAAAGATGCTGATAAATCTGAGACGTGGCAACTATATCTTACAGCCACATAAGCCCTGTGAGGGTTGAACTGGAGGAGGAGGACATTCGCACACAAAGTGTAGATAAATTGGTTGTTTATCAGCACAGGTGACAGGAGAGAAGGAGCAGGAGGAGCTACATGACGTTGAGGAACACGAGGCAGATGTCCCAGACACACCTTGGAAGTATGCAGTGGAGATGGAGGTGGGATGTCCCTTTGAGTCACTTGCGCGAATGGCCAGGTGCATGCTGAGTTGCTTGGGTAGTGACAGCCGAATTGTCACTATTCAGCAGAGGGATGAATACTGGCTCTCCACCCATGTTAGACCCTCGCTATCGGTCCAACCGCTGAGAGGGAGGATGTATATCGATACATCCCATGTAGTCAGTTTGCCTATTTGCACCATCGGCCATCCTCACGAAAGTCTGACCGGGGGGCCCTCTGTGCTCATGTTCCGCTGCCATGGCTGCTGGACGGGGGTGGGGGGTGGACATAAGCAGTACCTGCTCCATTAGCAGAAACTTAATTCTAGAGTCTTTGATGTTCAGTTTTCTTCACCCGCCTAGTGAAGAAACTACTCACCAACAACACCAGCTAGACATGGACCAGAACCTGTACCAGCAGGTGGTGACATTCTTGGACTTTAACCTGCCACCCCACATCGAAGATCCCCTGGACTACTGGGCAACCAAACTTGATTCGTGGCCGCAACTGTCTGAGTTTGCCCTGGACAAGCTTTCCTGCCCGGCCAGTTGTGTGGCATTAGAGTGGGTGTTTAGTGCGGCAAGGGTCATAGTTAACCCAAGGAGGACTTGCCTTTCCACCTAAAATTTGAAGAGACTGACCTTTGTGCATGGATCAGCCAGGATTTGCACATACCAGTGCCTGATGCATCAGACTAGATGATTTGTGGTGCCACACCCAAACTTTGTCACCCATTTCTTTTGGCTACCTGCTTCAACCACTATTCTGATGTAACTGGGCCACAGTGTAGACTCCTCATGCTGCTGCCACCTCACCACTTTGTCACTGTGCCAGTATGTGGACTTCTCACACTGCCACCTCACCACTCTCTCACTGGGCTACTATGTGGTCCCCTCATGCTGCTGCCACCCCACCACTGTGTGGACTTCTCATGTTGCTGCCACCTCACCACTCAGTCACTGTGGCACTCTGTGGACGTCTCATGCTGCTGCCACCTCACCACTCTGTCAATGAGTCACTCTGTGGGCTCCTCATGCTGCTGCCACCTCACCACGCTATGATGGGGCTGCTATTTTCCCTTTTTGGCCTTGTTGACATTACCATTTATTTTACCCTTCTTTGATCTGTCAGAACGATAGAAAAATGAGACACAACGGATCCTGTCTTTGGAGCAGCCGTAAGGTCTGTATGACATGGTCCCTTCCTTTTTCTTTATTGGCCTTAGCAATACTGATGGATTACTGACCGAGTGAAGGTAGATGCTCAAAAGACAGGAACTTGGAACCGAACCCAAGTTTGGGAAATGTTTTTTTACAGTTCAAATTAATTTATGAAGCTATTGCTCGAAGTCTCGCGAGTAGTGTTGAGCGAACACCTGGAAGTTCGAATTTGCCGGGTTCTGCCGAACTTCAGGTGAAAGTTCGGGTTCGGGACCCGAACTTCACCTGAACTTAACCCCGGACCCGATTAAAGTCAATGGGGACCCGAACTTCACTTTATTATTTTCCGCTATAACATGGTTATAACGGGGAATAATAGCATTCTTAAGACAGAATGCTAAATAAAATGGCCATTTAGGGGTTAAAAAAAAAAACTCACCTCATCCACTTGATCGCGCAGCCGGTATCATCTTCTTCTTTATGCATGACCTGCAAAAGGACCTTCGATGACGACATTGTGCTCACCATGTGGTAAGCGCGGTAATGTAACCACAGGTCTTGCTGTGTAAAGATAGAAAAATCACGTGAGCATGATGACTAGAGATGAGCGAACTTTAAAAAAAAGTCTGGATTTGATCCCGTGCTGAGCCACGCCCCCTGCACTGATCACATGACGGTGACATCACCCCAGGTCCTTCGGCTGTTCAACAGTTCGGGTTGGTGGCAGCCGCCCCTTATGGATTCCATATGCCGCTATAGTGGAATCCATAACGGGATGCGCGACTTACCACAACCCGAACGCCGAACATCGGACTTTTTTTTAAAGGTCCTTTTGAAGGTCCTGCATAAAGAAGAAGGATACCGGCTGCGCGATCAAGTGGATGAGTTTTTTTTTTTTTTTTTTAACCCCTCAATGGCCATTTTATTTAGCATTCTGTCTTAAGAATGCTATTATTTACCGTTATAACCATGTTATAACTGAAAATAATAAAATCACCCAAACACCGAACCCAAACCCGGACTTCAGTGAAAAAGTCCGGGTTCAAGTCCAGGTACCCGAACTCGCAAAGTTCAGTACGAACCCGAACTTTGCAGTTTGGGTTCGTTCAACCCTACTTGCGAGACTTCGCAAAGCAATTACTTTGGCTCATCGGAGCCAATACATTCTAATAGTGTAATAGAACGAACTTTTATGCGAATCGACTTCAGATGTTTCATCCGAAGTTGATTCACTCATCCCTACACAAGACCATGGAGGCAGGCAAAAACTGTTGGGGTATACAAGTATGAAGATAAGAGACGGCACTCACCAATTTGGTCGATTTGTTACTTTATTGCTCCACATCAGTATAAAAACAGGTAAGATAGCGGTAGGGGCGCAGGACGCCACACAGTCACCTCTTTGGACTGAATTGTGTTGGAAGCCGCTGGGTCACCACCATAGGGAATGTTCCCTTTATGTCTGTGGAGGTGTGCCGGAGTTGTGCAGTCCTATTTCTTGATCTGACCATAGTTGTTTCAAAACACTGTTGGTGTATTACTCAGCAGTTCTGGACCCTGTAATCATTGGATCTCCTCCATTTGTGCATGAACAGTTGCAATTGCAGCTGAACTCGTTAAACAGCTGCAAGAGCCCCATGTCTTGTCTAAAATTTTACCAAACCAGACACCTGTTTACAGCTAGACCAGACACCTTTCCAAGGTTAGATTCACCAAATATTAGGTTTAACTACTCTCACCCTCCAATGTTGTGAAGTGTTGCAATGTTCTGAATCCAACCACCTTGCTGCTGTTGGATTTAGAAAAGGGGGGATTGCATGGAGAAAGCGGAGAACAAAGTGAAATGCAGTCTCTAATTTTCAAATTAGTCAGTAAGGACTACCCATTTAACATGACAAACATGATGGTTACGGCTTGTTCACACGTAAGGTTTTGGGGTCCGTTTTTCACAGATCAGTTGCTTCGTTTTTTGGATCCGTTGTGTTTTCGCTACGTTTCTGTTCCGTTTTTCTGCAAAAACAGGAACTTTGTAATGATTACAAACACCAAACACATGTACAAAATAGGCTATGCATAGCATTTCTATAGCATGGATCCGCAAAAAACGGATGACATGCGGACATGTGTTCCGTATGCATTCCATTTTTTATGGGGACCCATTGCCTTGAATGGAGCCACTGAAGGTGATTTGCGGACAAAATTAGGACCTGACTCAAAATGTTGCGGAAAGGAAAAACGGAAATGCAGAAATGGAATGCATACGGAGTATATTCTGTTTTTTTTTTTGCGGACCTATTGAATTGAATGGTTCCGTATATGGAAAGCAAAAAACGTTCGTGTGAATGAGCCCTTAAGCAAAGTTCTTTCTTGACCACTTTACCACCTGACTTCTACACTTTCTTTCTGCCGACATCCCCACTATCATCATGGGTGACTATTATGATGGCTTGGGACTCTCCACCTTGGGTGGGCAACTTCAGAACTATTAGGACACAGCATCACATCAGAAGATCCGTTTGCAACCACAGTTGTGTTATATATTCTCTTCATTTGCACTGTATTTTCAACTCTCTGTAGAAAGGGTTAACGAATATTGCGAGACTTTTGGGACTTTGAATGACAAGCTGGTAATTTTCTGTGCTGTGCTATGCTGGCATGAACTGTACCAGACACTGACAGGCACAAGGACTGGCCCATCTTCTGCTCAACATATGTGTGCAGGGTTGGTACAGATTTTTTAGAAGAGGTATGAGGGCTTGGGACTCTCCACCTTGGGTGGGCAATTTCAAAACTACTAGGACACAGCATCACATCAGAAGTTCGGTTTGCAACCACAGTTGTGACATATATTCTCTTCATTTGCACTGTATTTGCAAGGCTCTGTGGAAAGGGTTAATGAATACTGAGAGACTTTTGGGACTTTGAATGACAAGCTGGTAATTTTCCCCAGCTGCTATAGGGTCGAAAGAAGAGCATGTCTTGGAGGGAAAAAGCCAGACTTGTTTATCACAAAAACCAGACAGACTAACCTTTTGAATGCTTGGATTTAGGTATGTTTTTATGTATGTTTTTTTGTCAAAATCGAATATTCGTCATTATTCTATATATTGAGAAGGTTACGCAAATCTATATTCGCATTGCGAATTAAAAACAAAGGTGCAATGGCACACTGCAGCTAGAGCTCCGTCCTGCCACTATGCTGGATGTTAGATGAGGCATTAGTTTATATTTTGGCCAAATTATGTAAGCCACCCACCACTTCACGGTTGCCTCTCGAGTGGTCCCTAACATTAATTCTTACCTTTTATGGGCCATATCAGCCACACAAAACCCAGGGAGTGCAGGTGCAGCATGCATGCCAGATACACTCTGCTTGTAACCCCGTCTGGTGCCATACAGCGTTCATCAGATCAAGGGATGCAAATACCAACATGCATGCTGAGCCCACTAGTACTTTTCCTGGAACCAAATGGCTTCTGGTAAGTTCTATAAAGCAGACTCAGTTTTATACTGACTTTAAAACCAGCCTACAGGGCGGATTCACTAGTCAGGTGTGCATGACTGCATGGAGGTCACCACGCCTCCCATATATGGCGTGGTGGCGTTTTTTTTTCTTTGTAGCATATATGGGAGGCGTGGTGACCTCCATGCAGTCATGCACACCTGACTAGTGAATCCGCTCTGTAGGCTGGTTTTAAAGTCAGTATAAAACTGAGTCTGCTTTATTGAACTTACCAGAAGCCATTTGGTTCCAGGAGAAGTACTAGTGGGCTCAGCATGCATGTTGGTATTTGCATCCCTTGATCTGATGAACGCTGTATGGCACCAGACGGGGTTACAAGCAGAGTGTATCTGGCATGCATGCTGCACCTGCACTCCCTGGGTTTTGTGTGGCTGATATGGCCCATAAAAGGTAAGAATTAATGTTAGGGACCACTCATAGAGGCAACCATGACGTGGTGGGTGGCTTACATAATTTGGCCAAAATATAAACTAATGCCTCATCTAACATCCAGCATAGTGGCAGGACGGAGCTCTAGCTGCAGTGTGCCATTGCACCTTTGTTTTTACGTTTGTATGTGTATTTCACCATAGCAACGTGCACCTGCGTATTGGGTTGTGCTGACTGCAATCTCCATTTTTTTTTTTTCCTTTGTAGCATTGCGAATTAAACTTAGAGCTGAGTTCCTAATGGTTGTAACTTGTATTGCTAGAATTGACGAAGATAGCGAATATCATGAATATAGCACTATATTCTCAATCTTCGTTATATTCTAGCAACAACCATTTTGAACCCAGCTCTAAGTTTAATTCGCGAAGCGAACATATAATCGCATTGCGAACTGATCTTAGAGCTAAGTTCCTAATAGTTGTATTGCTAGAATTATAGAATATAACGAAGATGACGAATATCACGAATTCACGAATATAGCACTATATCCTCAATCTTCGTTATATTCTAGCAACATACACAACCATTAGGAACCCAGCTCTAAGTTTCATTCGCGATGCGAGTAATTCAGGTTATATTAATCGCATTGTCATTACAACTTAGTCAAATTTGTGAGATCGTGATTCTCACATCTGACAGTACATTTTAGCATGGAGGCGTTCCCATGCACATGGGAAGTCGGCAGAAGCGGCAACGGGCATTGACTGGAGCGGGCAGGGAGCCAGAAATCCTCCAGACAGGTAAGAACAGCTTTTGGGAAGTGGGAAGACAAGTTAGACAACCAGAGAGCAACAAGGATTAACAACTTAAAAAAAAAAACGAATATTCGAAATAGCGAATATATAGTACTTCTTTCCTCTGGCTCAACTAGCAGGATGACAGGCCAAACTGGATGGACAATTGTCTTTTTTCGGCCTTATGTACTATGCTACTATGTTATAGCACTATATTCGCAATATTCGCAAATTTTCGAAGTGCCAATATTCGCAAAATAAATTCGCTATTTGAATATTTGCGCTTAATACTACTTATGAATGGTGCAACAGACCGACCAGAAAAACACACCTATATCTTACACTGCCCATTGTCGGACTGGGATGTCAATGGCCAACCAGTAAAATTTATTTTGGGGGCCCACCATACGAATACATTCAAATATTACCTGCTGATACGGCAGCAGATAGCAGCAAGATGCTGCAAGATGATTGATTATGGGGTCCCTGTAGCAAATTTGAGAAGGCAGGTCTTTGGGAAAGGAGGATACTGACTGCCCTTCCTCTGATGCTCTAAGCCATCTTAGCCACATGAATGTGTCTATAATAATAAACTGTGGAGTTTCTTAAATATTCTACCCAGTTTTTCATATGAACTTAGGCTGGTTGAGGTGCTGTACACTGCCCATCTATATGTAGTGCAGTAAGTCTACTATGTTATGTGCTACTTGCGCAGGGGGTGGAAGACAAGGGGCCCACCTTGCTTAGGGGCCCACTGGGGGATTCACCTGTACACCTGTGGGCCAGTCCGAGCCTGACACTGCCTGTTGACAATGAGTCTGATGCACCGTATGTCTATGTATAACTGAACAGACTAACTATTAATGGCACAGCAGATTAACTAGGTACACAAGTCTATAGATTACTATGGCTGTTGAGACTAAGTTTGATGCACAGTCAGTCTATGTATAACAGATTAAGAATGAATGTCACAGCAGTGAAACAAGATGCACAGGTTGATTACACCAGCCTGCACTGTTCCTGCACTGTCCCTGCATTCTCCCAATGCTCTCAGTGCCTGAAAACTCTCTGTACACTCTCCCTATACTGTTCCTGCACTGTCCCTATCCAAGATTCTACAATTAAAGCTTTGTTAAACTCTTTCCCTGGCACTTGGCACATCTGTCCCTATGCTCATTTTACAGTAAAATGGCAGAGAACGTACGAGATTAGGTTTTTTATAGGGCTGTGACATCAGAAGGGATGACTGCTCTGCTGATTGGCTGGCCGAATTGCATTGTGAGTCATATTTACTTTCCGGGCTTCTTACTTTTACTTTGTAACACGAATAGCCACCATTTTAGGAAAAACATTAGTCATTAAAACGAAACGAGAGGTCGTTCGTATTCGTTGTCTAACAGAGTTTTCCTGAAATTCTGATTGAATTCAATTTGTTTCACTTCGAGTCGCTCAACTCTAGTGGTATAACTGTTTGGGCTTCCTATGTTAGTTTAGCACTGCATGTAGTGTTATGCTTCATTCACACGTGAGTGTTTGGTCAATGAATACCATTAATGGTTTTGAGCCAAAACCAGGTGTGACTCTAAAAACAGAACAGGTGCAGATCTTCCCCTTATACCTTATCTCTGTGGAGGGTTCAATCCTGGTTTTATCTCACAATCACTGATGGAAATCACTGACCAAAACACTGATATGTGAATTAGGGCTTACTTTGACAGTGTTTTATGCATGGTATATCATTGTGTTATTTGGGCATGACATGGCATTGTTCATAGACAATATACCTCTTCCGCAGCGCTCTTGCATGTTGGCTCCCGCCTGTCCATCTGCTAGTCATGGGCTTGTTTTCTTCTAGCCAGTTATGGACATGGTCATGTATGCAACGGCCAGGCCCTAGGTGTTGTGGGTGTGAGTGTACTAGTAATGTCGTGCCGAGTGGGTGAAGTAGCACTCACAGTTAAGTTGTCCCCTGGGCCGGCGTGCAGTGGATGGGAAGACAGTACTAAATCCTCTGGGGCACTCTCTATTGGCTGAGATCCCCCTGATGATAATGGGTATGCTTAGGGTGCTTTGGCGGCTGGGCCCCTGTGTTTGTGACGCCAGCACCGTGAGGTGCAATGAGGAGATCAAAGGGAATGATGAAGGATGCAGTAGTTGAACCAAACAGGAACTTTACTTGTCAGTTGCAGTCTTGCAATAAATAGCATCTGATAGCTACACTTTGTGTTACATGAAGTTGGCAAAGATGATGAAGCTGCAAATCCCCAATTAGCAGGCTCTGTAAGGCATTGCATATGTAGGTTCCAGCTGAACTTGTATAGGAGTGGTAATGAACTTGTGCAAATGGACTGTTTGCGGTTGTTTGCGGTGCGTTAAACGGGGAGTTTGGTCTGTCACTGTGAAGCGGGCATAAACCTTACACTACCTGATCGATACAACATCATACCTGATCGTATACACACACTGGATGTTTTAAAGCACGTTATTCCAAACAATTTAGGAATGATAGGTGATTTATGCCCTTTATGGATTAAAACCCAACTCTGCGTCAACTACGCAATTTTCCATTGGAGTTTTGCCATGGATCCCCCTCCAGCATGCCACAGTCCAGGTGTTAGTCCTCTTGAAACAGGTTTTCCATCACTATTGTGGCCAGAAAGAGTCCCTGTGGGTTTTAAAATTTGCCTGCCTATTGTAGTCTATGGCGGTTCGCCTATTCGCAAACATTTGCGGAAGTTCGCGTTCGCCATTCGCAAACGGAAAATTTTATGTTTGCAATATCTCTATTGATGACATGCCACTTGGGGACAAGACTAGCATAAGAAATACAAGCCTCAATAAATCTCCCCTATTATGTGCAACTGCCCTAAAGTCATCTGAATTATAGCAGTATTGGATAGATTGGTATTTGAGTTTGCAGCTAATTGTGGAATATTATCTGGGGAGAGGAAGTGTAACACCCCGGAGTGGTGTCACCCTATCTACCCCCTGCTACTGTCTCTAATATGGGTTAACATAAATGCCAAACTGTGTATTTCTTTCCAGATCCTTTACATGTGCAATGCTGGGATTGTTATGTAACTGTTATTACATGTAATATGCCTGGTTCACCAGCAGGTGTCAGTGTAAATGGCAGAGCTATACTTAAAGAGAATTGAACTCGCCATTCCATTTCCCCCCCTCTGGGCAGAAGTGGGCCAGTCCTGCTTCCTATCGGTAGGGAGGGGCAGCAGTTCCAGTCAGTTCGAGTTAGAGTTCTAGTCTGCACAGGAGAGGAGTAAGGTGTGGCACGCTCACAGTCTGACGTGCCTATGTCATCCTGAGCAGCCTAAGCTCTGCTGACCATGGAAGCAGATATCTAAAAGCCATAGGGACCAGAGGAAATCATTCTTTGGTCGCCATAAGAGATATCAGCAAAAATAAATTGTTCTTCAGCTGAAGATGTTATTTACTGAGTGTCAGAAAGAGAATAACAGCCCAAGGATACCAGTACAAACCTAAAGTACAGAAACCAGACCTAAGCAGAGTTTAGTGCAGTACAGAGAAAGAAAGCCAAGTTATTAAGCAAGCCTGTCAGGACAGCAGAGAAAGAGAAAACAGAGCTATCAAGTTTGCCTGTCAGTTTATGCCAAAACCTGCTGGAACCAAGACAAAGCCTGAAATTTGTTTGAATGAATGTTTATTCAAGTAAAGCTGCCGTGAACTTTATATCAAGATCTGGATGAAAACATTTTCTTCTTCACCCCTCAACTATTCCCCCTTTTTAATGCTTTGGAGCCTAAGCCTGGGGTCTCGCTGTATCCAGGTAGGAGCACTGGTGACACATATAGGCTGCACCACACCACTCGGCATTCCAACTAAAGCTGAGACACGATAGGGCCCTGGGGGGCAGCTCGTTGCAGAAGCAGAAATCGCTTGTATCTTGTCTATCTTTATAATGACATATGGTGTGACATCATGGAGTGTACACATAGCCAAACCATACAGTGCCTAATTATACTGCCCAAATGTACAATGTCACTACTGCCATATATTGAGTATTGTGGGGAGTCGCTCTGGTAGTCAGCGGTGCGGGTGCAGTTTAGAGGCAAAACCAGGAGTCCAGATTGTGCAACAAACAGTGTTTTATTCACACTTGCACACAAAATGAAAAACAGTCTCTTGGTGACAGTTCACACACAACGGAAATAACGTAGCCAAACAAAAACAGTCCAACACAGGTTCAGTCACCTGGGAGGTGTAGGTGCAGGTTCGCACCACGCTGTCGGCCCAGCCGCAGGAGAATCCAGCTTCAGGTAGCCAGGAACACAACACCTCCTTGCTGAGCGCTTTCCTCCAGGACAGAGAACTCCCAGCCCTGTTAGCAGCTCCAGGATAATCACACTCTCAGCTGGTGGTGCTGGCTGAGTTTATAAACCCAGCCCAAAACTCGGACTGGACCGTGGGGAGCAGCCACCCACCCTACTCTTTAGCTGCTCCCAGTAAGAGCCGGCCCGGATCGGCTTTGCAGCCATGCTATTTAACAAAGTCAAACAGCACTAGCTGCTGCAGACAAAAACCCGGCTCTCACCTCACCGAGGCCAGCAACCTCGGTGACACGTACCTGCCATCTAGGACGGCACCCTGCACCTTACCACAGTATATATAACACTCAGTGTTACTACCGCCATATAGTGAGTATATATAACACTATACAGTGTCACTACCGCCATATAGTGAGGATATATAACACTATACAGTGTCACTACCGCCATATAGTGAGTATATATAACACTATACAGTGTCACACATCACATAAATAAATATCGGTGTAAAAATAAAATAACTATACTGCCGTATAATCATGAAATAACACTTCCATTCAGAAAGCAATTTACCATCAGAGCTATACAGTGTAAGTAATATCTCTAGTCAATAATTCCGCATATTCCATAATCATGGATATTGGACTGTTCCCTGTATAATACAATTCTAGACAAATCCCCTTCCTGTTAGTTTAGTAAGGAATATGTGATATTACGATGAGTCTGACTTACATTCAACATTCAGCGTCCTCTTCTCCACTGTGGTCACTCCTGATTTGAAGGTCACTCTACAGAATAATGTGGAATTGTTGTGTGACTTCCTTGGGGTGAATGTGATATTGGAATGGAAGGTTCTGCTGCCATCTCCATGGGTGACATCATATATCTCCTGTCTTATACCAGTCATGGGTCCTTCCCATGTAATCTGTGGTGTTATATTCCGGCATCTACCAGGACTTGTACAGGTCCAAGTCACCTCCTCCCCATCCACCAGCCTCGTAGAGGAGATGGTAGGTTTATCTGTGAGATCTAGAAGAATAAAACATTATAGGAAAATGGAAAGAAGGGAGGAGGACGTACAACCTATAACGTACAAACATCAAAAAATAGAATGCAGTCCATGTTATGCCATTTTCGTGGCCAGATGGACACCACTGAAATCAATGGGACCGTTTATACACACCGTTAGGCAGGAGTGTACCCATATAACAGACATTAAAAATAGGTAGATTAGTGTAAGGGTACTTTCACACTTGCGTTGGTGCGGATCCGTCTGTTTATTTGCACAGACGGATCCGCACCTATAATGCAAACGTTTGTATCCGTTCAGAACGGATCCGCTTGCATTAGGTTTAAAAAAAAATGACAAAGTCCAAAACGGATCCGTTTTGAAAGTACATTGAAAGTCAATGGGGGACGGATCCGTTTTCAAATGCACCATATTGTGTCATTGAAAACGGATCCGTCCCCATTGACTTACATTGTAGTTAAAAACTGATCCGTTAGGCTCCGCCTCTTCAGACGGACACCACAATGCTGCATGCTGCGTTTTGGTGTCCGCCTCCAAAACGGAATAGCGGCGGAACGGAGCCGAACTGATGCATTCTGAGCGGATCCTTATCCATTCAGAATGCATTGGGGTTTAACTGATCTGTTTTGGACCGTTTGTGAGAGCCCTGAAACGGATCTCACAAACGGAATCCAAAACGCTAGTTTGAAAGTACCCTAAAATGTATTTTTTAGGGGTTAAAAAAAAACACACAAAAAAAAACATTATTACTGCTGGGGGCCACTATGGGGGACATTATTACTGCTGGGGGCCACTATGGGAAGATTATGTATACTGCGGGGGTTGGGATTTTATAAAAGAATAAGCTAATTAAAATCATCTATTTTTAACAGCTGTTTTTAATGACTATTAAAAACAAATACAAAGCGGTTATTAAAATCGGTCAGGAAATGGATGCAAAACTGGATGAAAAATGGCCACGAAAAACTACTGGTGCAGAGCACCGACTGCCCATGCGCCGCTACATAGCAGATACTAGTAGGTAGCAGGAGCAGAACCTCTGTGCTTGTGCCCCCACTCGGCGCTGTTCAGAAATTGACAGGGCTGGGTGAGATGTCTGTGCCTGCCAGTCTAGAGGGAGAGGGGGGGGGGTCTCTTTAGTAGTGGGACAGCCCCTCACTGCTCAAGAACTCAATGGATTCATACAAATCGATTCACTCATTTCTATTACGGCTCATGCACACGAACGCATGTATTTTGCGGTCCGCAAAAAAGGGATCCATAGAAAATACCGATGATGTCGTGTACATTCCGTATTTTGCTCAACGGAACAGCTGGCCCCTAATAAAACAGTCCTATCCTTGTCTGTAAGGCCTCTTGCACACAAATGTTTTTTTTTTTTCCATTTACGTTCCATTCCGGACTGTATATGGAACCATTCACTTCAATGGATCCGCAAAAAAAAACGGAAGGTACTCTGTGTGCCTTCCGTTTCCGTATTTCCTTTTTTCCGTTCCGTTCAAAGATAGAACATTTCCCATAACATAGGCCCATACCACCCCAACAAGATTAGGCCATACGCAAACATGTAATAAAATAAATCTTTATTAGTATTTCATTAAAAATTATTAAAAACATCAAATACATAGAATAGGACGAAGACTATCTAAACAGTGGAGGGGCGTATCCCCCCTATCGGTGAGGATCTCTCCCACATAGAACCAAAATTGGTTGAAAAGCAAAAATGACACCATCCAACATCAATTATACTGGTATAATGATCCCCCAATCCTAAAATTGTCCCTAGAGAGTCATGCTCATCAGTAAATGTTTTAACCGGAAATTAACCGGGTGCAAGGTGGAGGATCAAAAACCAGCATATAAATCTAGGCTCCCCATAGATGGAAAGCTGTATAGTATATAACAGATGGAAAGCCAAGCCGACAAAAATATACTGAAAATACTACACAAAAGGCAAGAAGTGCACATAAGGAGAGATACAAACCAGATAGGGGTGAACGCCGTCCTCACAGCCCCAACGCACGTTTCGCTTCCTGCTTTTGCCCCTGTGAAAAAGGGAGGATCGTAAACAATCTCAACCCACACATCAGACACAGCAGTCCACTAGATGGGGGAGATATTTCTTGGGATCCTTTCTGAGGTTCTTGAATTCGTTAGAGAGAGAGTTTACCCATTATTCCCATGCGCAACGGTCGTGGTCTAGATTGAATTATGCCTTGACCTCACCGCAGTTATCAAAAAAAGTTATACGGGCAGAGATCACAGATATGGTGATATCAGACCACGCTCTGGTGTGCATCACACTTGTTGAACAGGCCCCTAGGGGTACTGACTGAGTATGGCGCATGCCTAGCTATCTGATGTCAGACGATGAGTTTATAGATAGGTTGAAGGGATGGTGGTGGGAGTTCTTGGATAATAATGCAGGTCATAGAGATAATCTTTGCCTTTTTTGGGACACGGCAAAAGCAGTCATCAGAGGGAACATAATTTCATACTCAGCGGCGAAGTAGAGTAAGGTGTGGCTTGGGCTTTAGCGGGCTACGGAAGTGGTCCAGAGCGCATACACCTCTTTTCTAGCAGACCCTACTGACCTAAACAAGGTTAAATGTGTCACGGCAAAACACAGTTATGACCACAACTTAGAACAACAGATGAAGCTACACCTGGACTTCCATTCGGCTAGACTGTTTAAGTATGGTAATAAAGCAGGGAGAATGCTGGCTAATCTGATAAAAACACAGTACTACAGCCTGGCCATTAAGTCAATAGTAAATGGTTCGGGAAAAAATCGCACAAACCCGAAAGATATCATGGAATGCTTTGGGAATTACTACGAGGCGTTATACTCCCAGGACAGTTATGATCAGACTAAAGCTGAGGAACTCCTGGCTAAGGTCTCCCTCCCAAAACTCACTGAAGACATGTTGAGTCATCTTAATAAGCCAATTTCAGCTGAGGAAGTCCATAGTACCATAAAATCACTTAAAAACGGGAAAGCACCAGGCCCGGATGGGTACCCAGCGGAGCTCTTCAAGGCCCTGAGAGAAGAAATTTCTCCAACTCTGACAGAGTTATTTAACACCTTCTTAGCTGGGGGAGATATTATGTCGTCAGGGACGTTAGCTCATATAAAGCTCATCCCTAAACCTGGTAAGGATGTTGCCCAGATGGGCTCCTACCGTCCAATCTCCCTAATTAATCAGGATTTGAAAATTATGACCAAACTGATGACGAACAGATTAGCGAAATATATGCCATCCCTGATTGGCTCTCATCAAGTGGGATTTACTAAGGGGAGGGCAGCTGTTACTAATATTAGGACAGTACTGGCAGTGCAGGACTATTTGTTCCATGGCCAGGGGGGGTCTACTTGCCCTGCCCTGCTGTCTGTGGACGCGGAAAAGGCTTTCGATACCGTAAACTGGAAGTGGCTCCGGAGGACACTGGAGGCTTTTGGTCGTAGTGGTCCGTTTCGGACATTCCTTGACAGTGTGTACGCTAGTCCAAGAGCACAAGTACATTTACCGGGATTTCTGTCAGCGCCTTTCCTCCTCTACAGGGGCACGAGGCAGGGTTGTCCTTTATCCCCCCTCCTTTTTAATCTGGCCCTGGAGCCAGTGGTCCGATTTTTGATACAGTCGGACCTGTACCAAGGCATAAAGGTGGGAACTAAAGAAATTAAACTTATGTGTTTTGCAGATGACATTCTGCTTTTTATTAACTCCCCAGCCTCAGATCTACAAAGGGTTCTGGATTCAATACTGTATTTTGGGGACACGACAGGTTATCAAATTAATGTGAGTAAAAGCCAACTGTTATATTTAAGAGGAATCACCCGAGACCTTTGCCTGCCGCCAATGCCCCAGGTGGTGAAAGTGGTTCCCCAGTTCCAGACATATTTAGGCATCAAAATAGGCAAAAGCCCATTATCTCTCTATAACCTAAACTTTGACCCATTAATTAGGAGGATAGAGGAGGAGCTTAAGAAGTGGCTGCATTTACCGCTGTCACTGTTTGGGAGAGTCCATCTGTTAAAAATGGTTAGTTTTGCCAGGTTGCTTTAGCCTATCCAAACGTCCCCTCTCCTGTTGAAACATGTAGATGTCAACAGGATTCATGGGGCTTTTTCACGTTTTCTATGGCGGGGGAAGAGGCCACAGATTGCATATGCCAAACTATGCTTACTAAAGTGGGAGGGAGAGTTACAGATGCCCAATGTCAGAAACTATAATTTGGCCTCCCTATGTAGACATATCAGGGATTGGCTAAAGGGATCTTCAAACTTCTCAAATACACCTTTAGAAAGGGAACTGGCAGCTCCGTGGGATCTGGGGGCCATCTTACACACTAGACTCCGAGATTTCCCTCCCCTTTTGCGAAAGTATACATTATTGAAAGATACTTTGGCAACATGGAAAGGGATTCGCAAACTCTATCAGTTGCCCATGTATCTCTCTCCGTATACTTTATGCCTCTTTGGACCCTTCCGGCTTTTCCCGCAGGGAGACAATCGGTAATGTTTACCCGATGGAGGGAGAAGGAGATAACTGCCCTGAAATAATTATTGACCCCATCAGGGACCGAGCTCCAGTCATGGCAGGAAATCCAGTCACAGCTCCAATTGCCTCCCTCGCACTTTCTGCCCTATAATCAATTAAGGTCGTTTTGTACAGCACAAGCCATGAATATGGGAGACCAGGAGAGGTTGGCTTGGTTTGAGGCCCTAATGGGTGCCCAGGGCTTATCCTTGTCAGAATTATACCGAAAAATTCAAAACACTTATTCAATCCCTTTGGAGGCCAAGGTCTTACAGAAATGGGAGGTGGAAATTGACGACGGGCCGTTAACCTCTAAATTGAGAGAAGAGATGGAGCGAGTGAGACAAGCTATTAGCAACGAGTCATGGAGGGAAATGCATTTTAGAATATTACATAAGGCGACATATGCGTTTGACCTATCTTATAGGTGGTACCCGAAATGTCCTTTACAGAAGGCCAACCTACTACATGGGTTATGGAGCTGCCCCTCCCTGCAACCTTTATGGAAGGAGGTGTTGGAGTACATAAAGCAGATTTGGGGAATAGAGGTTCAATTAACCCCGCTACACTGCATTTTTCATTACATCCCTTTTAATGCTAAGGGTAAAAAATCCCAGTTTACACAAGTCAAAGGTATTCATTTGTTTTTATTGGCAATCAAAATAACGATACTGAGACATTGGATATATCCCACTGTCCCGACACTTGAAGAAGTAGTAGGTACTTCAAAATGGGTCCTTTATATGGATAGGCTAGAAGCGGAGCATAACAAAGAAAAATCTGTGAAGCCCCTTTTTAGTAAGTGGAGGGAGTTTATTGTTCATGCCATGACTTCGGTTGAAATACAGGAGCTGATGACACCGTTCTGCCACACCAAGTGGTATCTGGAAGAACACATTAAAGGGACGTTAGGGAAACTAGAAATGCGAGCGTGAGTCTCTTTCAGGAGGTTAAGAATAAAGGGAACTACACACCTACTCACCTGTCAATAGGTGTATTGACCAATGAGTTATATCTGCGCAAGCATCTTTGACGATGAGGTTATGGCTGATAGTTTTGTTTGCTTTGTTTGTGGTTGGGGAAATTGGTTATATTGAGGAAGGGGGGGGGGATGAAAATGAGGGATATACTTGTTTTGTGATTAATGCAATATACTACCTGACTCTTTCATGTCCTTATGTATGTATATGATGACATTTGCATATGTTGTATATTGCTACTGATCTTGTTTATTGATATATTGTATTTTCCCTAAATAAAACTGTGTTTCAAAAAAAAAAAAAAAAAAAAATGAGCTGTTCCATTATCCCAAAAAAATATCAGATGTAGAGATTGTGATAGAGAAGATCCATCCATTGTGGTCACCTCTGGTGAGCTCTGGACAATATTTTATACTCACCGGTTACATCCACGTAAGGCTGGATATCTTGATAGATTAACTTTTGGGGTCCATCTTCATATCTGAAAAAATATCTTCCCTCATCTGTAGGCAATGGGTCTTCTATGGAATATGAGCAGTCTCCGCTGTACACATTTCCGGTCAGAAAGAAGCGTCCATTATTCGACTGATGTTTAAGAATATTTTTAAAAGCAATAGTAAGTCCACGTTCATTAAAGATTTTATACCATATACCAGTGGTAGATATAGATAACTTTTTATCTCTGGGCACGGTAAATGAGCATGGAACATGAACACAGAGACCTCGCTGCACCGTCACCGATGGACTTGTATCTATCTTATGTCCAGGGAGCAGTTCACAGACAGAACCTGTATAAGAAAAGACAGGGGTTAGTAGAAGAATTGTCCTATTAGATGCATGCACTGTAAGAACGAATCAAAATGCTTTAACCCTTTCAGGATCTTACGATTTCCATTTTTTGCATTTCTGATTTTTTTCCCTGTCTTCCCAGAGCCACAACTTTATTATTTTTCCATTCACATAGGCGTATAAGATCTTGTTGCAGATTTTTTGCAGGACAAGTTGTACTTTCTAATGGCGCCATTTGCTATTGCATACAATGTAGCAAAGAGCTGGGGAAAAAAACGCAATTCCGCCACAGTTTTATGGGTTTTATTTTTAGAGTGTTGCTCATGCAGTAAAACTTTTACTTCGTTCCTTCACTTACAATGATTTCATATTTATGTCGTTTTTCTTGTGTTTTAATACTAAAAAAAGTAAAAAATGAAATAAAAAAGAAAAATTTTGAAAACTTTTCATTAACGATGAATAAAGTATTCAAAGATTCAATTCAGCAGCCTCACTGAATTTTATGAAAAATTACTGACAAACGCATTTCTTTTCAAATAGAGGGTGCAATGACAGGTAGCGGAGATTGTGCCATTCCCATAATTGTACCCCTTCATAGCTGATTAAGGCATCTGACAGTAAAATTAAAAAAATAAATGCATGCAGGACTATTTTTCCATCTAAAAAATGGATCTCAGACAGAAATGGCTCAAATGGATGACAACAGGATCCGTTTTTTTTTTCTCTTCTTCTGATGGATATGAATAACGGAAAGCTACCCAGTGATGTGAAATCAGCCTAAGGGCTCATGCACATGAATGTCTTTTCTTTCCGTGTCCGGTTCTGTTTTTTTTGTGGCCCGTATGCGGAACCATTTATTTCAATGGGTCCACAAAAAAAATGGAAGTTACTCTGTGTGCATTCTATTTACACAAGTCCGTTCCACAAGACAATAGAACATGTCCTATTATTGTTTGCATTACGGACAATGAAAGTACTGTTCTATTAGGGGCCAGCTGCTCCGTTCCGCAAAGTACGGAATGCACATTGACGTCATCCATTTGTTTGTGGATCCCTGCAAAATACATATGGTCGTGTGCATGAGCCCTAAGAGAAACTTCTTGTATTGCATCCCACTTGGTTGTCACATTTGTAACCATATCGCACAAACCAAAAAATGTACATCCTTTTCTATGCAAAAACATATTTTTTGTCCTGTGATACCACACGTGCTATTTTTGTAATTTGTTGTGATCACTGCCGGGTACGGTATGTAGGTATTACTATGAGAACTGTCAGGAAACACATAGCATTTGTATTACATTAATAATCCAGCAAGTAGGAATTTATCTGGTGCAGCTAGACATTTTGCTTATACCCAAAATTGCCTCGTTGATACTTTTAAGCTTGGTTGTCCAGCGTGGCCCTCCAGCTGTTGCAAAACTAGAACTTCAAGCATGCCCTGATAGCTGTAGGATGTCTGAAAATTTTCACACTGTAGATGAGATAGTTGAAAATCTCATCTTCTTAGCTGGTTTTGTAATTCAATGCCGAAATATTGCATGGAAACATGTGCATAATACTCACTATGTGCATGTGGCCTTAAGGGTCAAGCTATATTTTATGTTTTTTCCTCGTTGCATTCTATGAGCAAAAACAGTTTGCTTTGTCTATCGATGAAGCTGGGTGAGTTGTATTTTCTCTTGCTAGTATTTTGAGATCATTTTTGCTAAGCTTTTATTATTGTTTTGGGAGAAGATAGGGAGGTATATCATAATCAAAAAAGCTCCAAATAGTCATGCGCCGATGTGACTCCAAATAGCGCCCATGTGAATACGATTACAATTTTGGTTTTGACTAGTGTTGAGCGAACAGTTCGAGAATAGTTCGGGTTCATACCGAATTTTGGGGTGTCCGTGACACGGACCCGAACCCGGACATTTTCAAAAAAGTTCGGGTCCGGTGTTCGTCGATTTCTTCCCGCTTTCTGAAGGGCTGCACAGCAGCCAATCAGTTAGCATTTTACTTCTTGCCCTAAGAGCCCATCACAGCCATGCCTACTAATGGCATGGCTGTGATTGGCCAAGTGCAGCATGTGACCCAGCCTCTATTTAAGCTGGAGTCACGTAGCGCCGCACGTCACACTGCTCTGATTAGTGTAGGGAGAGGACTCAGCTTCTGTCAGGGCGAGATTAGGCAGGTTAAAGTCAGCAACAGCACCTAATGAACGGATCAATTTACAGCTGAGAATCATTGAACTTCTGCTAGTTACTTGCTCACTGGTTTTTAGGCTGCACAGAGCGTTTTCTGTCACTTATTTTCTGGGTTGTTCGGCGGCCATTTTGTGACTTGTGGTGCGCCAGAAGAAGCTGCCACCAAGTCCATCAATCCATCAATACTAGTTGTTTTTTTTGCTATATCCTACATCAGGGGCTTGGCTGTGCTAATTGTCACCCCTAGAAACTCAGGAAAGAAATTTCTATATTTTATTAAGGGTTAAATACAATTGCCCAAATACCAATCCCCTAAATCTGGTGTTCCAGCTTTGGCTAGACAAGTATAATACTGTCTGCTGTCTGGCAAAGGATAGATTATTTTCTGGGGTTAAATTCAATTGCCAAAATAGCAATACCATAAATCAGTGGTTTTAGCTGTGGCTGGCAAAATAGAATAGTGTCGAGTACGCACACACATACAGGCGCTTACGTACACGATTCTTGAATAGTTGTATTATCGCGATAATAAAACTAACAGTGTAAAGTTGACTGTATTGCTCTAAGTTATATTCGCGTACGAATGTAACTTCTATTACAACACACCAATACTAAAACTGACTAAGAGACAGCTTTAAGTTCTATCCGAGCGCGATTGCAACTTTGGAACTTAAAGTGGTGTACGATTTTAAAAGTTGAGTACTAAAAAGTTGGAATCGCAATGCGATTCTTATGTATTGCTTAATGCATTGCGATTACAACTTTGAGCTACCGATCACCATAGAACGCCTCCTCCAGTAGAATGTACTGGAGGAGGCGTTCCCATGGTGATCGTTAGCTCAAAGTTGTAATCGCAATGCGTTTATTGCGGTATATTATCCCTCTGGGTGTCTTTTACAGCCTTTTTAGTGCCCAAAAGTTCGGGTCCCCATTGACTTCTATGGGGTTCGGGTTCGGGATGAAGTTCGGGTTGAGTTCGGATCACGAACCCGGACATTTTCCGGAAGTTCGGCCGAACCTCTCGAACCCGAACATCCAGGTGTTCGCTCATCTCTAGTTTTGACCCCATATCATATTTATTTTTGGTGTTTTAATATTACTCAATAAAAAGTGATTTTATGGGAATATTATGGCTACAGATTTTATTTTTTTAAATAGTTTATAGACTTAAAAAAGTTTAAATTTATCATTTGTAATTGAGAATTTCAGTGCAAAAGTTGAGCAAAAGTAATACTGCACGAACACCATTTTTATACTCGTATTTTTAAATGTTTTGCATATTACTGCGAGATAACGGGTAGTTATAGAGAAAGCAATACTGCAATAATGCCATTTTATGCCTAATTTATTAAACATGTTACATATTACTGCAGGATAAGGGTTATATACACCAAAAACAATATTGCACTAACACCAGCTTTATATCTGTGTTTTTAAATGTGTTGTGTATACTGCAAAAGCAATACTACAATAGCTCCATTTTTTATTACCCATTATATTAAATGTGTTGCATATTACTGTAAGATGGTGGGAAATAGACATGAGCGAACCAGTTGAGATTTTGTTCGGTTCAGGATCTCAGATTTTTTAAAATGTACAGTTTGGCAGGCTGAAGCAATGATATGACAGTGGCGGTGTCATGATGAAGGCAGCAGCGGTAGCCATACAGAATACAATGGTTGTCAGGTTGCAGCAGTCACATGACAGTGATGGTGGCATAATTATGGCAGTAGCAGCCATACACATGATGGTTGGCAGGTCGCAGCAGTGGATGATGATGGCAGTGGCATGATGGAGGCAACAGCAGCCGTACAGAACTTCTGGTTGCCAGTTCACAGGAGTTGCTTGATGGTGGTGGTGGTGGCATGATGGTGACAGTGGTAGCATGGAGGTAGCAGCAGCAGCAGCCGTACAGAACATGATGGTTGCAGGTAGCAGCAGTTGCATGATACCAGCAAAGCCAAATCTATTCATCATCCAAAGCCTTAGGAGCGTGAAAATCCTCCTGTATACAGGCTTGGTTCATTTTGACAAAAGTGATGTTTTAGACACTAATGGAGGACAACTTGGTCTGTTTGTGTGTCACCACACCCCCCTGCAGAGTTGAAAATCCTCTCTGAGATGAGATTGGAGACTGGTCAAGATAAAAGAAAGAGAGTGTGCTGTGGCAGTTTAGGCATTGTTCCAGTCTGCCTGCCTAGAAATCCAGGACAGGGTATGCGACAGAGACTGACTAGCGTGTAGATAGGCCTGGACCTGGTTATAGAGACGGGAGCTGTTGGCTTGCTGACTGGCCTCAGCCTGGTATGGCACGTGGAAAAACTGCTTTATTTTGTTGAGGTGACTGAATTGGCTGCTGCTTCTGCTACTTGGGTGACTCTGCGGGGACGAAGAGTGGCCTTTCTCTCAGACAATTGGACGGCAGGCATCTGCTCACCATAAGCTGGAACAAGCTGCGTACACAGTGTTTTCTGGTAATAACATAATTGCCCTCCCTGTCGCAGGGAGGAAAACATTACCCAATTTTTCTTTGATAGTGAGGGTCTAAAAGGATGTCTATCCAGTAATCATCAGACTGCTTGATGTCCCCAAACTGCCAGTCCCTGCATTCCCTGCATAAGCAAGTGGGTCTACCGGTCGTCATTCTGGCCAATTTGCCCGGGGAGCCAGTTCTTTCCAACTTTGCCCCCACTGAGACGATTGGGTGTTGTGGCCTGTATCACTGTCATCATCATCATCCTCTTCTTCTTCCAGCTCTGACTCCTTTTCTTCCTCCTCCTCAAGTTGCTGCACCCCCCCCCCCCCAAAAGCTACAGGGTGGAGAGCAAGATGTGTTAGCTGTTCTTCTTCCTCCTCTTTCGTTGCTACCTGTTGCATGAGAGTCAGCATCTTCTCAAAAAAACATATGACGGGGATGAGGGACATCTACAGCATGAAAGGCATGAGCTGCCACTGCTCGACCTGGAAACTGCACATACTTCCTGCTGTGGCGGTCTGGTGCATGACAAAATCCTACATGGCTTTCCGCTGCTCGTACAGATGCTTGGGGATTTGGGGAGTTGGGATTTTGCGGATCAAGTGGTGGAGCTGCATACCATTCTGACCCTGCAAGTCCAGGAGAGCGTTCCTTACCATTTGAGAATGGCTGCATAGAGGAAGAGTCTCTTAGGCCTTGCCAGCACCTTGTGCAAGCCAATGCAGGGAGCAATGCAGGGAGCATATGTTAATTCCCTCAGGTTCAGGACGACCAGGATGTTGTGCCCATTGCCAATGGCCACCTAGCGCAGTTGAAGTTGGTGGGATGACAGCCAGCAGGATGTTTGCTGTTCGATGTACTTTAACAATTGCTCACCAGTGTGGCCACTCTTGCCCAGGCCGATCAGCTCAAACATGATATGGCAATGCTTGACTTGACACATGTTATAAAAATATGGGGAGTGAGAGTGACGCTGTGCCCTACTGCTGTTGGAGACGGGACCATGTCCATGAAAGAGGAGGTGATAAGTGCCTCCTGTGGGAGCCAGCCGGATAAAATGGTAGAGAGGGGGTCAAAAGGACTCAACCATGTTTCTAGAGTTCTGCGTCTCCACTGCCACAAAAAAAATGGATCCAGTGGCTGTAAAAGACATCTATTACCCCTGCCCATAACATCTGCTCCAGGTGTCCACCGTGCAGTGCTGCTTGCCGCACAATGAGAATCACAAGGAGTGGATTGCATTCTCTGCCATGTGTGAGTACAAGGCACTAATACAATGTCGCAGCAGCGACTGCACCACCAGCAACATAGCGATGTGGGGGTTCAGCTTGTAGACAAGCTAATTGCAGGTGGAGAAAAGGTTTTTCATTGCCAAACATTTCATTATAGATGTCTCAAGATGAAGCTGTGGACAAGGAGGATTCTTAGCAGGAGAAGAAGGTGATAATGACGAAGATATTGTATTGCTTGGGGATGTGAGTTGGCTGTCACAAAGAAGAGCAAGAGAAGGAGGACAGACTTGTTTTTGATTGGCCAGTTGCATTTTCCCAAAGGATTTGGTGATGCAGTTTCATGTGATGCAGTAGAACACTGGTACTTATGATTGAGTTTGAACTCCCAATAGCTTATTTTAATCCTGCAGATCTTGCACATGGCTTTGTTTTTGTGTGCCCACCTCGTAGTAAAAAAAGCCATACCGGAATTGCGTGCACAGACCTACAGGCAGCCGAGCTCTGCTTAACTCTGGCAAGTTTTGGCCCTAACCCACCCATAGTGTCAGTGGGATTACTAGATCCCAAAATAGATGTGGCCCTGGCTATTTTTTGGGAAGTATGTCTTCTCTGCAATTTATTGATGCCACCACCCTTCTCCACTGATGTTGCCTCCTCTTCAGCACCCCTATCCAGCTCCCAGGTACTGTCTAGCACTCAATCAATTATCAGAGTCCTCACTCTCCCTGCCGCTTTTATAAGACTGTAAGATATCATTATGGGCTCCTGGACACCATCCCCTACTCTGCATTTTCCCCAACTGCCACTGTCGCTGCCCCCACCTCCAATGACGTGGCTACAGGTGCCACTCTTACCACCTCCATCAACACAGTTCTGCATGGGGTCACCAGCCTCCTCCTTCCTGAACCTCCTCCTCAGGGCAGATCAACAATGTCCTCTCCCTGCAGCCGGAGCTCCACTAACACCAGGAGCACCTCGACCACGGCCACGTCCCCTAATTGATGCTCTCCTCATTTTGTTACGGTCACCCACAAAGTTGTCTGACAGATAAACAATTGTATACCCGTGTCACAGATGCAAAAGAGGTGTTTAGCAAAAAAATAAAAAATAATTGGTATGTCTTGGCACCCCAATTAACAGAGTAATTGCCTATTTTATTTCTCTGTGACAGTGACAAGTGCAGTTTTTTTCACCAAAAAAATAGGTAGGTCTCACAGACCCAATTAACCGGCCGATTAACTATTATATTTCCCTGTGACAGTGGCAAGGAAAGGTTTTTTTGCCAATAAAATAGATATGTCTCTTTGACACAATTAACAGACTGATTAACTATTATATTTCTCTGTCACTGGTGCAAAGGAGTAGGATTGCACTGAGAAAAAAAAAATGCCAACAGATCACCCTCAGTCTGAACAAAAGGATTGTACTGAAGCATGGTATTTCTGTCTCACTGGAGCAATGCAGATGTATTGCACCCATCAATAATGCCTACACCAGCACACTGCTTAAAAATAATAAAATCCTGCCTGCAGCAGCGTCCTGTCCCTATCCTAGTCAGAGCAGAATGTGATCCAGCATTTATTCATGCATGGTCCCATGGTGCGCCGGCCAATCACAGCCAATCACTAGGCATGACTGTGAAGGCTTCCAAGTGCCCACAGCTTAAATGCTTGTGTATTGGCTGTGCTGCAGCCTTTCAACAAGCTTTATTTAAACTATGAACAATGAACCCGGATATGCACTTTGAAGCCAAAATCCATGTTCAGGTTCGGTACCCGGATACCAAATTGTCCAGTACGGTCCCGAACGTGGCGGTCCGGGTTCGCTCATCACTAGTGGCAGATTATTATTTACCAACATCCTTCAACTCTTTCAACGTATTGCTGTCACATGGAATACCTCCAGACCTTGCATACAGACAGACACAGACAGTTCTCATGTAGAGGAAATGTAGTAATGCGCAGATGGCTGTACTGTTGCAGAGGCATGGAGTCCCAAGAAAGGGACACCCCCTATGAGGCCCAGATGCTGTAATAGGGCATGTGTACAGTGGACCTGGGTTGTCTTCAGAGTCAATCTTAGCACTTTTGCATTTAAAAAATTGAGATGTGGGTGAATTTCTCTACATAGAGCATTACCATCTGTCTCACTCCTTTTTCTCTAAGTTACTAATATTTTAATGAAAGAAGTTACATAATAACATATAGAGTAATATACCACATACAGTGACTATAAGATACTTACCGCTCCACAGCTGGGAATCAATCAAAACTAAAGCCAAAAAATAATACTTGGAAAGGACATGTTTGTTATTCTCCATATTCTTTGTTACGTTGTATTCTCTAGGATCTAGAGGAAAAAAATATATGAAAGTAAATACTAATAATAACATGAGAGCAAACAGATATACTGTAAACATGATTATACAGGTAAGCAATACATGATACATTTACAAGTATAGCAGTAATGCAGTTTACATTTATTCATGTTTCCAGTGTGCAGCTACTTTGTTTTTTTTACTACTTTTGCAATGTTAGCTTTGCATTGCAACCATGTTAGTACTACCTGAACCCTACAGAGCAATAAAAAAAATTCTTTATGGTAGCCCCATGGTCCACAAACACAATGGTCAGGAGTGGAATTCATTGACTTCTATGGGAGAGTTTTTTAGGCTTCTCTGTGACCTTTGAAGAGGTCATTTGTACAAAGTAAAAAATTTTAAGCTTTGGCAATCAGTGTTGAACAACTCAAAGCATCTGAAGTGGAATTTGATCCAAAGTTTAGGAAACATTTGATTCACAACTAGTGTTGAGCGAACAGTTCGAGAATCGTTCGGGTCCGTACCGAATTTTGGGGTGTCCGTGACACGGACCCGAACCCGGACATTTTCAAAAAAGTTCGGGTTCGGGTCCGGTGTTCGTCGATTACTTCCCGCTTTCTGAAGGGCTGCACAGCAGCCAATCAGCTAGCGTTTTACTTCTTGCCCTAAGAGCCCATCACAGCCATGCCTACTAATGGCATGGCTGTGATTGGCCAAGTGCAGCATGTGACCCAGCCTCTATTTAAGCTGGAGTCACGTAGCGCCGCACGTCACTCTGCTCTGATTAGTGTAGGGAGAGGATGCAGCTTCTGTGAGGGCGAGATAGGCAGGGATAAAGAAGTGAATGATCTACCTTTCTACACCTGTGCATCAGAACAACTCAGCTGAGCTGTTCACTGAAAGTCACTATTTTGTTGAGACTGGCCAGAGCGATTTTACTGGCACATGTAACTGGGCTGACCGGCGGTGGCCATTTTGGGACTTGTGGTGCGCCAGCACAAGCTGCCACAGAGTCTAAACCAAAGCTCCAAAGAAGTGAAAAATCTACACCTGTGAATCAGAACAACAGCGATTCAGCTGCTCAGTCAAAGTCAATTTTTTTCTGGCTGGGCAGACCGTTTTCTGGCACATGTTACTGGGCTGATAGGCGGCGGCCATTTTGGGACTTGTGGTGCTACAGCAAAAGTTGCCACAACGTCCATTAATCTCATGTAATAGTCGATTTTTTCATAGATATACTACATCAGGGGTTTGGCTGTGCTTGTGTCACCCATACTAACTGCAAAGATATTTAATATATCAGTGGTGAAACTGAAAGTAACCCACTTGGATAGCAAATCCCATGAATGTGCTGTTCCAGCTAGGCTAGCCAGTGCCACTACAGCCAAGTCCAATACTGTCAGCCAGAAATATTTTTTTTTTTATGTGCCAGACATATAAATTAAAAAAAGCTTTCACCGTAATAATAAAATTATTCTGGTGTTAGACCAGAAGAAGCACTCCTGTTGTAATTAATACTGTAAAAAGGCTTAGGCAATATTTCTCCCAGTGTGGGAAATTTATCTAGCAAAACTAGCATTTTAAAAATTCCGGTGTTCTGAAATACCAGCAGTCCTCTTGTAATTAATACCGCAAAAAGGCATTATATCGTCCAGTGTTGTAATTTTGGTGAAAAAAAGGCCAATTTAATCAATCTGGTGTTAGTTACACCAGAAACAGTAGGCCTCACGTTTTTACTCCTGTAAAAAAGAATTAATACCGGAAAAAGGCATTACATTGTCCAGTGTTGTAATTTTGGTGAAAAAAAGGCCAATTTAATCAATTTGTTGTTAGGTACATCAGAAACAGTAGGCCTCACGTTTTTACTCCTGTAAAAAGGAATTAATACCGGAAAAAGGCATTACATTGTCCAGTGTTGTAATTTTGGTGAAAAAAAGGCCAATTTAATCAATCTGGTGTTAGTTACACCAGAAACAGTAGGCAGCACGTTTTACTCCTGTAAAAGGAATTAATACCGGAAAAAGGCATTACATTGTCCAGTGTTGTAATTTTGGTGAAAAAAAGGCCAATTTAATCAATCTGGTGTTAGTTAGACCAGAAACAGTAGGCCGCACGTTTTACTCCTGTAAAAGGAATTATATCTCCCGTGTGGGAATCTATGTACCAAAACTAGCATTTTAAAAATTCTGGTGTCCAATTTGCAGCAGTTTTCTTGTAATTAATACCGGAAAAGGAATTATATCTTCCAATGTGGGAATTTATGTACACAAACTAGCATTTTAAAAATTCTGGTGTCCAATTAGCAGCAGTCTTCTTGTAATTAATACCTGAAAAAGGCATTACATTGTCCAGTGTTGTAATTTTGGTGAAAAAAAGGCCAATTTAATCAATCTAGTGTTAGGTACACCAGAAACAGTAGGCCTCACGTTTTTACTCCTGTAAAAGGAATTAATACGAGGCATCAAGCAGTCTTCTTGTAATTAATACCTGAAAAGGCATTACATTGTCCAGTGTTGTAATTTTGGTGAAAAAAAGGCCAATTTAATCAATCTGGTGTTAGTTACACCAGAAACAGTAGGCAGCACGTTTTTACTGCTGTAAAAAGGAATTAATACCGAAAAAAGGCATTACATTGTCCAGTGTTGTAATTTTGGTGAAAAAAAGGCCAATTTAATCAATCTGGTGTTAGTTACACCAGAAACAGTAGGCCGCACGTTTTTACTCCTGTAAAAAGGAATTATATCTCCCCGTGTGGGAATCTATGTACCAAAACTAGCATATTAAAAATTCAGGTGTCCAATTTGCAGCAGTTTTCTTGTAATTAATACCGGAAAAAGGAATTATATCTTCCGGTGTGGGAATTTATGTACACAAACTAGCATTTTAAAAATTCTGGTGTCTAATTAGCAGAAGTCTTCTTGTAATTAATACCTGAAAAAGGCATTACATTGTCCAGTGTTGTCATTTTGGTGAAAAAAAGGCCAATTTAATCAATCTGGTGTTAGTTACACCAGAAACAGTAGGCCGCACGTTTTTACTCCTGTAAAAAGGAATGATATCTCCCCGTGTGGGAATCTATGTACCAAAACTAGCATTTTAAAAATTCTGGTGTCCAATTTGCAGCAGTTTTCTTGTAATTAATACCGGAAAAAGGAATTATATCTTCCAGTGTGGGAATTTTGGGGCTAAAAAATAATATATTTTATTGTGGTGCGAGTTGAATCGCAACAATGAGGAAACATTCTATTAAGGGACGAGGACGCGGTCGTGGTGGTGTCCGTGGAGCCTCTGTTGCTGGCAGAGGACGTGGCCGTTCGGCCTCAGGCGCACAAAGTAGTGAACCAACTCCCTCAAGTAGCCGGCAGAATTTACAGCGATATTTGGTGGGGCCCAATGCCGTTATGAGGATGGTAAGGCCTGAGCAGGTACAGGCATTAGTCGATTGGGTGGCCGACAGTGCTTTCAGCACGTTCACTACATTGTCTTCCGCCCAGTCTTTTGCGGAAAGCGCACAGGTGGCACCTGAAAACCAAGCCCATCAGTCTGTCACATCACCCCCATGCATATCAGGGAAACTGTCTGAGCCTCAAGTTATGCAGCAGTCTCTTATTCTGTTTGAAGACTCTGCTCGCACGGTTTCCCAGGGGCGTCCACCTAGCCCTTCCCCAGCGGTGGAAGACATTCCATGCACTGACGCACAACCACTTATGTATCCAGATGATGAGGACATGGGAATACCACCACAGCAGAGTGACCGAGTCTCTGATGATGACGAAACACTGGTGCCCACTGCCGCGTCTTATTGCAGTGTGCAGACTGAACAGGAGGAGGTCAGGGAGGAAGACTGGGTGGAAGACGATGCAGAGGACGATGAGGTCTTAGACCCCACATGGACTGAAGGTCGTGCCGCTGACTTAACTAGTTCAGAGGAAGAGGCAGTGGTGAGACCGAGACAACAGTGAAGATAAAGAGGGAGCAGGGGGCAAAAGCAGAACAGCCGCCGTCCAGAGAGTTTGCCTGCTATTGGCCAGCGCCAACAGGGACCCAGCACCCCAAAGGCATCTTCAAGGAGTTCCCTGGCATGGCACTTCTTCAAACAATGTGCTGACGACAAGACCAGAGTGATTTGCACGCTGTGCCATCAGACCCTGAGGCGAGGCATTAACGTTCTTAACCTGAGCACCACCTGCATGATCAGGCATCTACATGCAAAGCATGAACTGCAGTGGAGTACACACCTTAAAAACAAGGAACCCGCTCAGGCTCCCCCTGCTCCCTCTACCGCTGCTGCCTCGGCTTCCGCCTCGAGAGGAATGGTGCCACCTGCCGAGCAGCAAACAGAGGATGTGCCACCGACACCACCACCGCCACCGTCACCTAGCGTCTCCACTATTTCACACAGCAGCGTTCAGCTCTCCATCTCTCAAACCTTTGAGAGGAAGCGCAAATTCCCACCTAGTCACCCTCGAGCCCTTGGCCTGAATGCCAGCATTTCTAAACTACTGGCCTTTGAAATGCTGTCATTCCGGCTGGTGGACACAGACAGCTTCAAACAGCTGATGGCCATAGCTGTCCCCCAGTATGTGGGGTTCCAGCCGCCACTACTTCTCCAAGACAGCCGTGCCTTCCCTGCACATGCAAGTGTCCGGTAAAATCAAGTGTGCACTGCGCAACGCCATTTGTGGAAAGGTCCACCTAACCACAGATACGTGGACCAGTAAGCACGGCCAGGGACGCTATATCTCCCTAACTGCACACTGGGTAAATGTAGTGGCGGCTGGGCCCCAGGCGGAGAGTTCCTTGGCGCACGTCCTTCCGCCGCCAAGGATCACAGGGCATCATTCTTTGCCTCCTGTAGCCTCCTCCTACTACTCGGCTTCCTCCTCCTCTGCTTCCACCAGCTCATCCAGTCAGCCACACACCTTCACCACCAACTTCAGCACAGCCCGGGGTAAACGTCAGCAGGCCATTCTGAAACTCATATGTTTGGGGGACAGGCCCCACACCACGCAGGAGTTGTGGCGGGGTATTGAACAACAGACCGACCAGTGGTTGCTGCCGGTGGGCCTCAAGCCCGGCCTGGTGGTGTGCGATAATGGGCGAAATCTCGTCGCAGCTCTGGGACTAGCCGGTTTTACGCACATCCCTTGCCTGGCGCATGTGCTGAATTTGGTGGTGCAAAAGTTCATTCACAACTACCCAGACATGTCAGAGCTGCTGCATAAAGTGCGGGCCGTCTGTGCGCGCTTCCGGCATTCACATCCTGCCGCTGCTCGCCTGTCAGCGCTGAAGCGGAACTTCGGCCTTCCCGCTCACCGCCTAATATGCGACGTGCCCACCCGGTGGAACTCCACCTTGCACATGCTGGAGAGACTGTGCGAGCAGTAGCAGGCCATAGTGGAGTTTCAGCTGCAGCACGCACGGGTCAGTCGCACTGCGGAACAGCACCACTTCACCACCAATGATTGGGCCTCCATGCAAGACCTGTGTGCCCTGTTGCGCTGTTTCGAGTACGCCACCAACATGGCCAGTGGCGATGCCACTGTTATCAGCGTGACAATACCAATTCTATGTCTCCTAGAGAAAACGCTTAGGGCGATGATGGAAGAGGAGGTGGCCCAGGAGGAGGAGGAGGATGAGGGTTCATTTTTAGCACTTTCAGGCCAGTCTGTTAGAAGTGGCTCAGAGGGAGGTTTTTTGCAACAGCAGAGGGCAGGTACAAATGTGGCCAGCCAGGGACCACTACTGGAGGACGAGGAGGATGAGGAGGAGGATGAGGATGAAGCAGGTTCACAGCGGGGTGGCACCCAGCACAGCGCAGGCACATCCCTGGTGCGTGGCTGGGGGATACAGAGGATGATGACGATACGCCTCCCACAGAGGACAGCTTGTCCTTACCTCTGGGGAGCCTGGCACACATGAGCGATTACATGCTGCAGTGCCTGCGCAACGACAGCAGAGTTGCCCACATTTTAACGTGTGCTGACTATTGGGTGGCCACCCTGCTGGATCCACGGTACAAAGACAATGTGCCCACTTTACTTCCTGCACTGGAGCGTGATAGGAAGATGCGCGAGTACAAGCGCACACTGGTAGACGCGCTCCTGAGAGCATTCCCAACTGTCACAGGGGAACAGGTGGAAGGCCAAGGCAGAGGAGGAGCTAGAGGTCGCCCACGCAGCAGTGTCACCGCCAGCTCCTCTGAGGGCAGGGTTAGCATGGCAGAAATGTGGAAAAGTTTTGTCTCCACGCCACAGCTAACTGCCCCACCACCTTATACGGAACGTGTTAGCAGGAGGCAGCATTTCACTAACATGGTTGAACAGTACGTCTGCACACAACTCCACGTACTGACGAATGGTTCGGCCCCATTCAACTTCTGGGTTTCCAAATTGTCCACGTGGCCAGAATTAGCATGTTATGCCTTGGAGGTGCTGTCCTGCCCGGCGGCCAGCGTTTTATCTGAATGTGTATTCAGCACGGCAGGGGGCGTCATTACTGACTAACGCAGCCGCCTGTCCGCAGCCAACGTGGACAAGCTGACGTTTATAAAAATGAACCAGGCATGGATCCCACAAGACCTGACCCTCCCTTGTGCAGAGTAGTCCTTAATAACTGCCTTAAACCATGTTGTCTTGTACTCCTGGCCACTTCTTCATTGAAAAATCAATTTTTGAAATTAAGTAGGATCTTGGGGTGCAACCCAGAGTTGAATGAACCTTTCCTCTGTCTGGGTGCCGGGGCCAAAGTACATGAAAGTGTCCTTCTCCTGTGCTGGCTGATATAAATGCCTGAATCTCTGCTGTGGGACCTCTCTCCTCCGTGTGGCTGCAGGGGTCAAAGTCTCTAAAAGTGCCTTTCTCCTGTGGTGGTTGATGTAAAACTGATGCTTGTGCTATCTGACCTTTCTCCTCTGTGTCGGTGCTAAGGCCTAAGTCACTGAAAGCGGCCTTCTCCTGTGCTGGTTGATATAAATGCCTGAATCTCTGCTGTGGGACCTCTCTCCTCCGTGTGGCTGCAGGGGTCAAGGTCTCTAAAAGTGCCCTTCTCCTGTGGTGGTTGATGTAAAACTGATGCTTGTGCTATCTGACCTGTCTCCTCTGTGTCGGTGCTAAGGCCTAAGTCACTGAAAGCGGCCTTCTCCTGTGCTGGCTGATATAAATGCCTGAATCTCTGCTGTGGGACCTCTCTCCTCCGTGTGGCTGCAGGGGACAAGGTCTCTAAAAGTGCCCTTCTCCTGTGGTGGTTGATGTAAAACTGATGCTTGTGCTATCTGACCTGTCTCCTCTGTGTCGGTGTTAAGGCCTAAGTCACTGAAAGCGGCCTTCTCCTGTGCTGGCTGATATAAATGCCTGAATCTCTGCTGTGGGACCTCTCTCCTCCGTGTGGCTGCAGGGGTCAAAGTCTCTAAAAGTGCCCTTCTCCTGTGGTGGTTGATGTAAAACTGATGCTTGTGCTATCTGACCTGTCTCCTCTGTGTCGGTGCTAAGGCCTAAGTCACTGAAAGCGGCCTTCTTCTGTGCTGGCTGATATAAATGTGATATAAGTGCCATCTGACATGGTTGAAGCTATCAAATTAACTAAAGGTGGCCGACTCCTGTAGTGGGTGATCAGTAAAACTGATGCTTGTGCTATCTGACCTGTCTCCTCTGTCTCGTTGCTAAGGCCTAACTCACTGAAAGTGGCCTTGTCATGTGCTGGGTGATATAAATGTTATACTTGTGCCATCTGACATGGTTGCCGGGGTCCCATTAAATGATGGCCTACTCCTGTGGTGGGTGATCTAAATGCCTGATTCTCTGCTGTGAAAATCTCTCTCCTCCGTCTGGGTGCAGGGGTCAAAGTCTCTAAAAGTGGCCTTCTCTTGTGCTGGGTGATGTAAAACTGATGCTTGTGCCATCTGACATGGTTGCCGGGGTCCCATTAAATGATGGCCTACTCCTGTGGTGGGTGATCTAAATGCCTGATTCTCTGCTGTGAAAACCTCTCTCCTCCGTCTGGGTGCAGGGGTCAAAGTCTCTAAAAGTGGCCTTCTCTTGTGCTGGGTGATGTAAAACTGATGCTTGTGCCATCTGACATGGTTTCCGGGGTCCCATTAAATGGTGGCCTACTCCTGTGGTGGGTGATCTAAATGCCTGATTCTCTGCTGTGAAAACCTCTCTCCTCCGCCTGGGTGCAGGGGTCAAAGTCTCTAAAAGTGGCCTTCTCTTGTGCTGGGTGATGTGAAACTGATGCTTGTGCCATCTGACATGGTTGCCGGGGTCCCATTAAATGGTGGCCTACTCCTGTGGTGGGTGATCTAAATGCCTGATTCTCTGCTGTGAAACCTCTCTCCTCCGTCTGGGTGCAGGGGTCAAAGTATCTAAAAGGGGCCTTCTCTTGTGCTGGGTGATGTAAAACTGATGCTTGTACCAGCTGACATGGGTGCAGGGGTCAAATTAACTAAATGGTGGCCTACTCCTGTGGTGGGTGATATGATGCCTGAATATGTGCTGTGGGGCCTCTCTCCTCTTTCTGGGTGCAGGGGTCAAAGTAACTAAAAGTGGCCTTCTCCTGTGCTGGATGGTAGAAATGTAATGCTTGTGCTATCTGACATGTCTCCTCTGTCTGGGTGCTAAGGCCTAAGTCACTGAAAGTGGCCTTCTCTTGTGGTGGTTGATATGATGCCAGATTCTCTGCTGTGGGACCTCTCTCCTTTGTCTGGGTGCTGGGGTCGAAATAATAGTAAGCGACCTTCTCCATTGGTGGGTGATTTGAAGCCTGATTCTGTGCTATGGGACCTAACTCCAATTAATATTGGTTAATTTTTATTTATTTTATGTTAAGTCATCATTTCCCTATCTACATTTGTTTGCTGTGGATTTACCTACATTTTGCTGCCTTTTGCAGCCCTCTAGCCCTTTCCGGGAGTCTGTTACAGCCTTTTTAGTGCCCAAAAGTTCGGGTCCCCATTGACTTCTATGGGGTTCGGGTTCGGGATGAAGTTCGGGTTGAGTTCGGATCACGAACCCGGACATTCTCCGGAAGTTCGGCCGAACCTCTCGAACCCGAACATCCAGGTGTTCGCTCAACTCTATTCACAACAAATTTGAATTTCTTTGCATGTCATGGTAACAAATCTTTTTTTTCCACGTGTAACAAAGTGACAGTAAGAAGCCCGGGAACACAATATCTGCCATGTCACAGCTATTTAAAAGGTTCATCCTGCGGTTTCACTGCGAGCTGAGCATTGGGAGATACCTGACAAGCGCTAGAGACAATGTTGGTAAACTCTTTTTAATTGTGGAATATTTGATAAGGAGACAACATGGACAGTGTAAGGAGGTCATAGGGAGAGTTTTTACACACTTTAGGAATAGCATAGGAGGACTGCAAGGACACTGCAAGGACTGTAATTCAAAGCTAAAAGGATTCATAGGGTACAGCACAGGTTGCACCAATCCCTGTGTAGGGCACAGACCTATCTATTTAAACAGCGTCCTCCTTGTTTAATAGATAAGCAATTCCATTAAGCCTTGATTCTCAAATTGGGGTGAATAAGCTGTCTAGTTCTACTTTTAGGCTACTTTCACATCTGTATTTTGCTTTAAGTTTTTTAGATCCATTACAGGATCTCAAAAACACAGCAAAACTCTTTAATTTTCACCCATTCATTTTCAATGGGGACATTGAACGAACTTGAATGGAGTGCATCAGAATGCACTCCATTCCATTTCGTTATGTTCCCATGCCACACACAAAAACACTGCAAGCAGCATTTTTGTGTACAGCATGGGATACTGAGCAAGACAGATCAGACATGAAAAACAGTGTAAGTCAGTAATGTCGAATCAGTTTTTTTCTGCCCACTTCTACTGTTATTGGGGCGTCCGCCTTGTTTATTAGATAAATAATTCTATTATGCCTTGATTCTCAAATTGGGGTGAATAATCTGTCTTGTTCTACTCTTAGTGGGGTGTCCACAACTACATAGAATAACTTAGTTTACATATACAGCTACTGTTACAGTGCACTATGTTCAACAGACAGTTGCCAGTGCCCTCCAAAGGAATAGGCAGTGACAAAAGTGTTGAGGCCAGCAGAAGAAGCAGGAGCCACAGCAACAGGCCAGAGCTTTATCCAGCGGCCATGTATTGACAACCAATCCCACTGTCCTGGAATGGTTGAGTCGGTGGGTTCCTCTGACACACACTTAATTGGCATTGCCCAGGAATAAGCTCAGTGCCCTCACCTATTCTGAACCTCTTTCTGCCTCTTTCCTTTACTGCTCCTTCTCCCAGGCAAGTGATGTATGCCGGCGGCTCTGCTCAGTGAGGAAGGGATTATTAAGAATACTCAGCAGCTACTGGCCAGCCAAGATTTGGAAGAGAGGTACCCTGCTTTCTCCTGTAGACATGCAAGTAATGATATTAATATTTGTGTGGGAAAAGGTCTTGCCATCAGCCTGGGATGCAGCCATGACATTGGTAAGAGTAAGATAAGTGAGGAGCAGACAGTAGTGGATGATGGTGTGGAAGCCGGGTGAAGGGGAAGCTTTATCATCATCATCATCATCATCATCAGGGGAGAGGGTGCCAGCTTTCCTGTGAGACAGGGGCAGGCTGGCAGCATGCAGCTGAGCCAACAGGGTGCAAGCATGCTAGTGAACCATCAGGATGACAGCCCGGGGTAGAAAGCTACTTAGGAACCTACCTGTCTTGAAACAACTAGCGGTGAACGCCTTCATAGAGGCAGCGGCAGGCAGTCAGCACAGAGTTGTGAAGGTAAAATGCCATACTCACTGGCGTGGGAATTTTCCATTAAGTAGCTTGAGAACGTTAGAGTGGCTGTATGTAGGATCTGTGGGCAGAAGTGAAGGACTGTCAAGGTACTAATGTTGGCACCACGGCCTTGCGTCAACATATGGAGTGTCACCATAAAATGGCCTGAGAAAACTGTCGCGCTAATGTATCTCCCAGTGGCTTGCATCCCTTCTCCAGCAGTCAAGGCTCCACCTTCTCAATAGAAAGGAGCTGTATTTCCTTCCCATTGTCTACTGGTCTTGATGCTCCTCCTCATCATGTGTTACTCCAGCAATCGATCACCGAGGCGATTGCAAAAAGACAACATTATGTGTGCACTCATCCAGCAGCGCAGTGTCATGGCTGTATGTGAGCAACAAGAGCATACACAGTGAATTAGCTACTGACCGGACCCAAACTAGGGAACATAAAGGGTGACCCTTGTCAGACCCTAAAAGCTCTCCCTATGCTGCTAAGCCCATGTCCAGATCCAGATGGTGGATCGAGACATGCCCGCGTACCTAAGGCTGATGACCACTGTAACCCCTACAATAGTGGAAGGGGCACGGCCACCGGTGCCCTGCTCAGTATATGGACGGAACCAGGGTCGCCTCGGATCCAGTCAGCAAACAAACAGAAACACACAATGTCTGCACACTTAACTGAAGGAGCTGCAGCAGCAGTGAAAACAGATCCAAAGTCAGCAGACAATATCCGAAGTACTTGCTTCAGCAGAACACAGGTCCAGTGAAAAGATATCACACAAGTGAAGATACTCAAGCGGGATATACAACTCAAATGAAAAGTATAATCCGCACGATTAAACAGGAAGAGGTGTATTTTATAGGAAGAGGAATCAATCACAGGAGGGACAGCTGGGAGGAGGGAAACTGAAAGTAAAGACCTCATCACAGGGGCGGAGAAACAGAGCAGAGAGAACTCCTCCAAGCTCTGGTATGACACACAGAAGCTGAACGGGCCCCTGGCCAAGTTGCAGGTACTACAGTCCCCCCCTTTCCATGTGGTTGACTCTGCACATTTAAGCCCAGCCAGCCCGGTAGATTGCCACCAGTTCCTATTTAGATAAGCCTAGTCCGCTAACTGGATCATATTGGGCTAGAAACCAACCCAGGTAGCGTATGACAACATGGATGTGTAGAATTCGTGGATCGAGATACAGAACAGCGCAAGATTACGTTATATATTTAATTGTCTAAAGGGAGCAGTAGACATGACACTATATACACAAACAATATAATAGTGTTTGCAGGTCGGCACTGCTGCTGGAATCGCGGTGCACGTGTCTGTGGGATGGCGTTCCCCATAAAACACTGAAGAAGAGACCGGCACTTGCTGTAGATAATTATTCTTCTGCTTTATTGTCACATATACAGTTAGTAGTGACGCGGCGTTTCGGTGCTATCACACCTTCATCAGACTGTCAGTCTGATGAAGGTGTGATAGCACCGAAACGCCGCACCACTACTAACTGTATATGTGACAATAAAGCAGAAGAATAATCATCTACAGCGAGTGCCGGTCTTTTTTTCACCATATACACACAGATGTATACTGTACAATGGTCCGGTATGCAAATACAGATGGTGGTACAATCAGAGTTAGCAAATGAAAGTCAGCTACTGGATAAATGCATAATCCTTTAGCTCTGATGGTGAATGATGTAGCAACACAGGAGACAGTGATGTAAGCAGGTTTTCCAAGGTCCCTCCAAACACGTTACATGGCGTGACCCCCTTCAGAGAAAGACAATGGCCTCTGGCCTGAATGGTCACTTTAACCCTTAGTTGGTTATGCCCCTCCCTGCCCCTGGGAGGATCCCACTTCCCCTCCTGTAGGTAGTGAAGACCAGGCAGATGACCCCGACAGACCATGGCAGTTTGCAGTGGAGATGGAGACAGGTTAATTCCCTTGCGCAAATGTAAAATCAACTATAAATCTGCCTGCGCTGCCGTATATTCAGTACAAGAAAAAGTCTCCCTGGTAATGGGGGACTCCGCTGCTTAATTATCAAATCCGGGCTCTGTTGCGGCCCTCGTGTGATTTAGTTTACAAAAAATTATCGCGAATGGCGATAATGATAAATAGCGCTGGGATATTGTACTGGTATATATAGATTTATGGGTAGAAGTTGTATCACCATTTCCAATATTAGTCAGTATACATGTAATGGTGATATGGGTGCCGGAGTTGTGAGTTTAAAGAATGATCAATGTATTTGTCAGTAGTAGGTAAGATCGCGGTACAGACGTTCAGCAGTAAGGTGTGCAGTCGGAGTCAGCGATGTTTCACCCACTAATTCTGTTTGTAATTACCTTTTCCTTTGTGGGTCCTTCCGTGAGTGTCCGATCACTGCTATGCAGACTTTCCACCAGTCTTCTGTTCTGCTGCGCCTGTAAGACTCTTCTGTTCTCCTTCTAGCACAAGCGCTGGTCCGGCCGGCAGCACGTGCTGTGCGAGGGAACGTGAGGGAGCGTTAAAGCGTTGTCCTGGAGATTCCTGTGGGTGACGTCACCACTGGTTGTACGGTAGCCTCCAAGGTCCACAATTCCTTCTACGCGTTTCAAAGCCTAGGGGGCTTCTTCATCAGGGATGATAAGTCCTAGTGGTCTTAGGGGTTTTATAGGCTTGATAGTTTCCATGGCAACTTCTATGTTTTACCGCACGTGTAGTATTTAACTGGTTAGTGTCTGCATAGTGGTGTGGAGTCATGATAAATGGCATCTTGCTCTATTTTACCGCTCACTGAAATGCAAAAAACTCTATTTCATGATTTAGTCCGTTCGGTACCAGACTATTAAACCTAAATATCCACTTGGTCTCTGCTTGGGACATTTCTTTTATGTAATCTCCTCCTTTTATGTTTTTGGCTACTCTCTATAAACCCCCGAAGGATGATCCTTGGAAATTGCTGTTATGGAGTTCCACATAAATTTCCCTTGCGCAAATGGCCAGATGCAAGCTGAGTTGATGACTACTGGCTCTACATGGTGTTGGACCCTTGCTATGGGGCTAAAATGGGGGCATTTTTCCACCTTCTGAGAGGGATGATAAACTCAACTATTATCAAGACATCCTGTGTAGTCTGTGGGTCACTGCCTATGTGCACCATCGCTTGTCCTCACAACTGGGGGGACCTTTTGCGCTCACGCTCCACTGCCATGATTGCTAGAAGAGTGGTGGGGGTGGGGGACAGGAGCAGCACCAGCTCCATCAGCAGCAACTTGAGTCTCAAGTCTCTGATAAGCACATTTCTTCACCTGCCTACTGAAGAAACCTGCCAGTTGCAGCAGCAGGACATGGAGCAGAACCTGAACCAGCGGGAAGTGGCATACTTAGAATGCATCTTGTCATCCCATATCCAAGATCCCCAGGACTTCTGGGCAGCCACACACCAGTGCCTGATGAATCAGACTAGATCATTCTGGGTTCCACACCAAAACATTGTGAAAAAAGGCCTGTTTCTTCTGGCCACACACTTCAACCACTATGCTGATGCTGCCACACACCTGATGCCACACACCTGCTGCCTCTGTTGCCATCTTCACCTACTGTCATCATCTTGTGCTGTTACTGCTACTTCTGTCACCCCTACCACCACTCTGTGACAGGGTCACTATGTTGACTCCTTATGCTGTTGCCACTCTCCCCACTCTGTGACTGGGCCACTACTCCTCATGCTGCTGCCACCCTCAGTCTTTTCTGGGGCCATTAGTGTCCCTGTTTGGCCTTCTTGACATCCCCTTGACATGTACTTTTCTTCTGATCGGATCCTGTCTTTGTAGCATCCGTAAGGCCTCTATCTGAAGTATTTTTCTTCAGGATTTCATCATGATTTGTAAACCAATAACAGGAGTGGGTCCAACACACATAAGTGGGTCCAACACACAGAAAACATGCAAATATTTCCTTTACATATCATCTCTGTTTCAGAGATGTGTGAGGGCAGATACTCAAAAGACAGGATCTAATTTTTTTTTTCGTGGTGGGGGTTGTTCTTCTGATGGATCAGAAGAAGGGAAAAATAAACAGTGAAGTCAACACAAACTTACTACTGACACTCTCTCCACTCTGTGACTGGGCCACTACTTGTATCAGTGGCTAACAAAATAGGTTATTTATCAATTTATGTGGAAGCAGCAGCTTGTTTAAAAGGAGACAGCCCCTTCACTCTATAGTACAATCAGTCCCTAACAGAAAAGGTGATTGAGCAATCTATGTGAAAGGTGAAACAGTGAAATGAGACAGCCCTTTCCCACTTTAGTAGAATGAATATTAGAATGGATAGTAGATTGGCCAACAGAACAGGTTAACTATCAATCTATGTGGAAACAGCAGACGGTCCTGTGACCCCCCCGTATCAGTGATTGCTGCAAACCGCAGGTCAATTCAGACCTGCGGTTTGCAGCGCTTTTTGCAGTTTCTGATCGGATCAGAAACTTGAATGTTGCTAATTTTAAGCTAATTTTAAGTTATTCTTGAAGGGATCACAGAGGGAGGGGGTCCCCCTCTCTCCCCATCACCCGCTGCTCTGTTCTGGCAGCAGGTGATGGTCACCACGGCAACAGGACGCCTTCACAGGCGTCCTGCTTGCCATGGTAATGGCAAGTCTGATCTGACTTCTGCTAAAGGCAGAAGTCTAATCAGACTTTGTAAAGTAAAAAATACAGTACAGTACACTATATAGTGTACTATACTGTATTATATAGACATCAGACCCACTGTATCTTCAGGAACCAAGTGGGTCTGGGTCAAAAAAATGTAAAAAAAAAGTGAAAAAAAGGTAAAAATAAAAAAACACATTTATCACTGAATAAAAATGTAAAAAATAAAATACACTACACATATTAGGTATCGCCGCGTCCGTAAAAACCTGCTCTATAAAAATATCACATGATTTAACTCCTCAGATGAACACCATAAAAAAAATGGTGTACAAAAGCCATTTTTGGTCACCTTACATCACAAAAAGTGTAATACCAAGCGATCAAAAAGGCATATGCCTCCCAAAAGAGTACCGATCAAACTTACATCTCATCCCACAAAAATTGAGCCCATACATAGCGCAATCACCAGCCAAAAATGTAAAAATATGGCTCTCAGACTATGGAGACACTAAAACATGATTTTTTTTCTAAAATGTTGTTATTGTGTTAAAGTAAAATAAATAAAAAAAAGTATACATATTAGGTATCTCCGCGTCCGTAAAAACCTGCTCTATAAAAATATTATATGATCTAACCACTCAGTTAAATACCGTAAAAAAAATTAAATAAAAACAGTGTCAAAAAAACATTTTTTGTAACCTTACATCACAAAAAGTGTAATAGCAAGCGATAAAAAAGTTATATGCCTCCCAAAATAGTGCCAATCAAACAGTCATCTCATCCTTCAAAAAATGATACCCAAAATAGGACAATCGCCCCAAAAAATATATATATATGGCTCTCAGACAATGAAGACATTAAAACATGATTTTTTGGGGGTTTCAAAAATGATATTATTGGGTAAAACTTAAATAAATAAATAAAAAGTATACATATTAGCTATCGCCAAGTCCGTAACAAGCTGCTCTATAAAACTAACACATGACCTAACCCCTCAGGTGAACACAGCAAAAAAAAAATATATAAATACGGTGTCAAAAGCCATTTTTGTCACCTTACATCACAAATAGTGTAAAAGCGACCAAAATGTCATATGCACCCCAATATAGTGCCAATCAAACTGCCATCTCATCCCGCAAAAAATGAGCCCCTACATAAGACTGTCGCCCAAAAAATAAAATAAAAAATATGGCTTTCAGAATGTGGAGACACTAAAATATATTTTTTTTCAAAAATGCTTTATTATGAAAAACTAAAACAAAAATTAACAAAAAGTAATATTTGGTATTGTCGCGTCCGTAATAACCTGCTCTATAGAAATAGTACACAATCTAACCTGTCAGATCAATGATGTAAAAAACAAAAAATAAAAATGGTCCCAAAACAGCTATTTATTTGCAAATTTTCCATTTTAATCCATTTTTCCAGTAACAAAGTAAGGATTAACAGCCAAACAAAACTCAATATTTATTGCCCTGATTCTGTAGTTTGCAGAAACACCCCATATGTGGTCGTAAACTGCTGTATGGCCAAATGGCAGGGCAGAGAAGGAAGGGAACGTCATATGTTTTTGGAAGGCAGATTTTGCTGGACTGTTTTTTTGACAATATGTCCCATTTGAAGCCCCCCTGATGCACCCCTACAGTAGAAACTCCAAAAAAGTGACCCCATTTTGGAAACTACGGGATAAGGTGGCAGTTTTGTTTGTACTATTTCAGGGTAAATAGGATTTTGGTTGCTCTATATTACACTTTTTTTGAGGCAAGGTAGCAAAAAATTGAAATCCTGAAATTTCATCTCCATTTGCCAATAACTCTTGTGGAACACCTAAAGGGTTAACAAAGTTTGTAAAATCACTTTTGAATACCTTGAGGGGTGTAGTTTCTTAGATGGAGTCACTTTTTTGGAGTTTCTACTCTAGGGGTGCATCAGGGGGGCTTCAAATGGGACATGGTGTCAAAAAACCAGTCCAGCAAAATCAGAATGGCCTGGATAAGTAAAAGCGTTTTAAAGTTATTTACACATAAAGTGACGCTGGTAAGATTTGCAAAAAATGGCCGGGTCCTTAAGGTGAAATAGGGGTTAAGGGTTTATGGGCAATTGTAGTGAAAAGCTCCTGTGCTTGAGTTTTTATAACCTTATTACGTCACCGGTCTTCCTGGCAGCCCTATGGAGAGCCTGGTATGTCAACAAATCTCCAACAAATGCCTTTGCCCTGCGCAATTTAGCATGAACTGCTCCAATGCTCAAGTCAAGGGGGCTGCCTGGGTGAAAATGGAGGTATGTCGGGTTCAGCTACCGGACAACCACTTTAACATGGTGCCTGAAAACTATTCCCTCCAAAAGCATGGCGCTCTTTTTGTTCTGAGTCCAGCGGTGCACCCAAACAGCAGTTTAAGACCACATATCAGGCATTGCAACAAATTTTAGGGTGCTTTTCCTCATGTTACCCCTTGTGAAAATGAAAAATCTGTCTCTAATGCAACATTTTATTGGAAATAAATTCCTTAAAGGACTTGTCTCACTTCAATAATTTGCATTTATTATGTAAAAGAGGTTAATGCAAGACACTTACTAATGTATTGTTTTTACCCGTATTACTTCCTTTGCTGGCTGGATTCCTTTTTCTATCACATTATATGCTGCTCGTTTCCATGGTTACAACCACCCTGCAAACCAGCAGTGGTGGTCATCCTTGCATGCTATAGGAAAAAGCAATAGCCTATGTGCACTCCCATGGTCCAGGCCACCAGAGAGGCCAGAGCATTTACCTTTGGTGTGCAAGCATAAGCATCTGATGGATTGCAGGGTGGCCATAACCATGGAAACAAACAGTGTATAATGTGATGGCAAAATTAATTTAGCCAGCAAAGGAAGCAATATGGAAAATCACAATACATTAGGAAGTGGCTTGTATTAACATTCTCTACATGATAAATGCCACTTGCTAAAGTGAGACAACCCATTTAAGGGTATGGTTTCTAAAAATGAGGTAGCTTTTTGGGGGATTCCACTCTAATGGTATGTCAGGGTCTCTTTGAATGTGACGGTGCAAGAAAACCATTCCAGTAAAATCTGTCTTCCAAAAACATTTTGCGCTCCTTCCTTTCTAAGCCCTGCGGTGTGCCAAAACAGCAGTTTATGACCAGACACTGGGTGTTGCCGTGTGCAGAAGAATGTTTTGGGTGCTTTTTCTCCTGTTACCCATTATGAAAATTAAACATTTTCAACATTTTATTGAAAGATAATAAATTTTTAATTTTCACAGACAAATTTTATGAAATGCTTGTGGGGTTAAATCGGTCAGTGCACCTCTTAATAAATTCCTTGAGGGTTGTAGTTTTCAAAATAGGGTCACTTATAAGGGGTACCTTAGTGTCTCTTCAAATGTGACATGACACTCAAAAAAAAATTCCAGCAAAATCTACCCTCTGAAAACTATATACCTCTCGGGCCAGAGTCTGGCAGCTGAGCCGCATGCACGTTGCTGAGTGAGCTGTGGTGTGGACCGATTGGGAGCTGGCATGTTTATCCTTTTATTATCAGCCAACATGGGTAAACTTAGCAAACTAGAGACCAAAAGAAACTCCAGGACCCTTGAAAGCTGTCTCTGGTCAGGTAGATTTGGACCAGTTTGTGAAAAAAACAAGCGTGGTGCACCCGAGAAAGCCGGACAAGATAACGTTGAACCCAACGTCTCACATCACCATGACACTACAGAAGACTTAGAGAAGGAAGATGGTAGCAAAGCTGTAGCTGATACGTTCCGGGAAAACTTGTCTGTCTCCAGAGCCTTTATGAGCCAACTACTTGCAGAGTCTATGGACCCTTTATTCCAAGAAATTAAATACTTTAAACAAGATTTCAAACAACTAAGTTACCGAGTGGAGGCAGTTGAACCCTTACAGGCTGCCATGGTGGACTTTGAAACAGCGATCTCCCATGATATGGACCATACACAAGCTAAACTGATCCATCTTTACAGCCAATTGGAAGACTAAGACACTTGGGGTACCTCAGGGATCTGTTCTGGGACCCATATTGTTTAATATCTTTATCAGCGAAATTGCAGAAGGCCTCAATGGTAAGGTGTGTCTTTTTGCTGATGACACAAAGATTTGTAACAGGGTTGATGTTCCTGGAGGGATACACCAAATGGAAAAGGATTTAGGAAAACTAGAGGAATGGTCAAAAATTTGGCAACTAAAATTTAATGTCGATAAGTGCAAGATAATGTACCTGGGGCAGAATATAAAATCAGTGATACAGTACTAACCTCAGTATCTGAGGACAGGGATTTAGGGGTCATTATATCAGACGACCTAAAGGTGGGCAGACAATGTCATAGAGCAGCAGGTAATGCCAGCAGAATGCTTGGGTGTATAGGGAGAGGCAGTAACAGTAGGGAGGTGCTCGTGCCACTCTACAGAGCACTAGGGAGACCTCATTGGCAGTATTGTGTGCAGTACTGGAGACCATATCTGCAGAAGGATATTCAGAGAAGAGCTACTAAACTAGTACATGGATTGCAGGATAAAACTTACCAGGAAAGGTTAAAGGACCTTAACATGTATAGCTTGCAAGTAAGAAGAGACAGAGGGGATATGATAGAAACTGTTAAATACATAAAGGGAATCATCACGGTAAAAGAGGAGAGAATATTTAAAAGAAGAAAAACTGCTACAAGAGGACATAGTTTTAAATTAGAGGGGCAAAGGTTTAAAAGTAATATCAGGAAGTATTACTTTACTGAGAGAGTAGTGGACGCATGGAATAGCCTTCCTGCAGAAGTGGTAGCTGCAAATACAGTGAAGGAGTTTAAGCATGCATGGGATAGGCATAAGGCCATCCTTCATATAAGATAGGGCCTGGGGCTATTCATAGTATTCAGTATATTGGGCAGACTAGATGGACCAAATGGTTCTTATCTGCCGACACATTCTATGTTTCTATGTTTGTGGGAGATGGACCAATTTGCGGCTGAAGGGTTTTCCGGAAACTATCCAAGCACACTCCATTATGCCTACGTTGATAGAATTTTTCACTTACCTACTGGGCACAGATGCTGCTACAGACCTAACCCTGGAGGGGGCACACCGTGCTCTGAGACCTGTGCTGAGCCTCACAGAGCAGCCGAGAGACATTACATACAGGCTGACAAACTTTCAAACCAAAGAAATGATATTGAAAGCTGCCCGCTCCTCCGCACCCATAACGTATGCAGGTGTAAACATAACTATCTATCAAGATCTCTCTTTAGATGACCTTAAAGAAAAGAAGGGAACTTAAACCACTCTTGGATGCTCTGCAGGAGCATAAGATTGTGTGTAGAAGGCTGTACCCCCTCGGCCTGCTTGTTAACACTCCCAGCAGGAAAATGGTTTCCGAGTGCAGGCTGACTTGAGAAGGGTTTATGAACACTTGGATATTGTAGATCTACAAATCGCTGATTGGAACCCAGTCCAAGAACTCTTCCAGCCTTGCCAATGATCACCCCTTGGACCCCCATTGGAGCCGGGAGCCCACAGCGGCAAAAGAAAAAGTCTGGGAAACTCACACCACGGAAAATCTCCTTGGAAAATGACTGAGGGACACTTTGATCAAACATCATGTGCTTTTTTTTTCTTTTTGAAGAAAGGATGAGACAAATATCTTAAACTTCTTTGGTTGTGTGGCTACTTCCCTAATGTTTGTTATGCCCCAGAGTGGCATTACCACATATGCACATCGCTACTATCTCCTATGGTTAACCTAATGTCATTTTGAGTAATTATTCCAGGTCTTCCACAATGTGCATTCCTATTTTGTTAATCAATTGTTATGTTCACCTGTAATGTGCCTGGTTCACCATCAATTGGCAGCGTAAATGTCAGAGCTACAGGTACATAGAATGGAGCTTTCCATTCCATTCTAACCCCCCCCCCCCTCCTAAGTAGGGACTGTCATCCAGTTGTCCCCTGTCATCAGGACTCGTGAGGCAAGTAGGCAGGGACAGGGGTGAGGGTGGAGCGCAGTGGTCACTATCCTTCCCCTTGTGTGTGTGTGGACGTGACCGTTACAGATTAACAGGCCCAATAACCACTGTATCATGAATCCTCTTGAGAACCTGACTGACTATGTCTCTAACCTGACACAGATGGTGCAGAAGCTAGGAGAGAAACTCCGTTCTTTTGAGTTAGGGCAAGGTCCTTCCACTCCTCAGCCCTTTAGTCCACATTTTGAGCCCCAGATCAGGCTCCCAGAACTCTTTTCTGGAGACCGGAAGAGGTTTGTCTCCTTTAAGGAGAGTTGCAAACTCTACTTCCGTTTGCGCCCCGTGTCCTCCGTTCCCGAGAGCCATGCGTGGGTATTATCATTTCTCTACTTCAGGGTGATCCCCAGGACTGGGCATTTTAGTTACCTCCTGGGGCCAGTTGTCTAACTGCGGAGGTTTTTTTTTAGGCCTGGGTATCCTCTATGATGAACCCGACAGGGCCCTGGTAGCCAAGACGGCTCTTAGGGCACTGGTTCAGGGCCATCTCCCTGCAGAGGAGTATTGCACCCAATTCAGATGGTGGTGTGTTCCCTCTGGATGGAATGAACCAGCCCTGAAAAGTCAGTTTAGGTCTGGTCTGTTTGATAATTTAAAAGATCTATTAGTTAATTATCAAGTCCCAGAGACCTTAGAGGAGATGATGACCCTAGTTGTCCGACTTGACCGACGAGTTAGAGAGAGACGACAAGAACGACAGTTCTGTTCTCAGATGGTGGTCTAGCCAGAGGCTAGAGGTCTACACCGAGGAACCCATGCAGGTTGGCATAACCCATGGTAAACCATTAGAAAACGTGGTGTGGTGTTTAACAAGCAGGATATGCTCAACCCACATGCAGTTGTGCATGTATATAGGGGAGCACATCCTGCACTTGTAGTCCGTTGCTAGGGGCAATCAACAGCAAAAAATGCATACAATGGAAGATGCCAGTAACGGACTACAAGTACCACAATAACCATCCTACATACAATAATGATAATGTGGATGTGGAGAACAATCAAAAACATAACCATAGTAAAGGCATGTGCACTCTGCAGCAATACTCACACTGATAAAATTGAGAGGTTAGTTCGACACATCCTACTAGGAGGACATGTCTTAAGCTCGGACACCACGTCAAGGTCTCTCAAGTAGCCCGAGGCCCTACCACTCAACCTACCTGTGCCGTATGGGCGATACCAGGAGCCATTGGGCATTACGGGAGCGTAAGGCCTGACTCACAGACAGCTCACCAGTGACCTCCAGTATGTAACCATGCTTGCAATGGGAGGTGGGAGGTGCCTGTGAGCCCCACCCGAGACCAGCTGATATGGCCCAGAGCCTACCAGCTGCACCTGAATGTAGCCTGTAGATAAAAAACAGGCACATTTAAATTGGAGTTTATACACCTCCAAACATATTATACAAACCATTAGAAAACGTGGTGTGGTGTTTAACAAGCAGGATATGCTCAACCCATATGCAGTTGTGCATGTATATAGGGGAGCACATGCTGCACTTGTAGTCAAGTCCTACGTGTCAGCCTTTGAGGTTTGTGCCAGGTCTAAGACAACTAGGACTCACCCTGCTGGTAAACCTACGACCCCTACCCATTCCCAGTAGACCCTGGTCCCATATCTCCATGGACTTTATAACTGACCTACCGCTGGCAGAGGGTAAGACTGTGGTTTGGGTAGTGGTCGATAGGTTTAGCAAGATGGTTCATTTCATTCCCCAGTCTAAATTTCCGAATGCAAAAACCTTGGCGTCTATTTTTGTGAGAGAGATTGTTCGTTTACATGGCATCCCGGAAGATTTTGTTTCTGACAGGGGTGTGCAGTTTGTGTCCAAATTCTGGAGGGCCTTCTGTCAAAGATGTAAAGTTTCATAGTCTTTTTCTTCCGCCTACCATCCTGACAGTAATGGGCAGAATGAACGCCTTAATCAGTCTGTGGAACAATTCTTGAGGTTATACGTTGCTGATGACCAGCAATTATGGGTCAAATTCCTTCCATTGGCCGAATTTGCTTTGAATAACCTGTTCAATTCTTCTGTTGGGATCTCCCCTTTCTTTTGTAACCATGGTTTTCATCCCCGTTTTCATTCCGGGTTGTCCGTCTCCTCCTCTAACCCTGAAGCGGATAAACTCTCCTCTGAACTGTGCACAGTTTGGGCCTGGGTTCAATCGAACCTAGAAAAGGCTTAAAGCTCTCAAAAACTCAAGGCCGATAGGAGACGTTCCAAGGGGGTGAACTTTCAGGTTAGGGATAAAGTATGGTTGTCCTTCAAGAATCTATCTCTCAAGGTAGCTTCTAGAAAATTTGTTCCTCGTTTTATTGGACTGTATAAGATATCGTTTAGGTTGGAGCTGCCCGAGTGGTTCCACATTCATAATGTATTTCATATCTGTCATTCAAATCTCTTCTCAAAAAGTATTTTGAACCTGTTGTACCCTTGGAGGTCTCGCCTCCGCCGATTCTTGTTAGTGATGCTGTCGAGTATGTTGTGTCTAAGATTGTGGATGCGTAATTCCTTACAGTACCTGATTCACTGGAAGGGATATGGACCCAAAGAGAGATCTTGGGTACCCGCCAGGGAGTTTTATGCTCCTAGATTCGTTCGAAAATTTCATTTAGAACACCGTGAAGTCTTGGGTCCGGTGGCCCCTCGTAAAAGAGGGGTACTGTCACGGGGCGCCAAAGGTGCACTCAGTCTCCCATTAGCCACAGACCTGTTGCTTAGCTTCGGGAGTGAGCATCTCTGCTTGGCTTCGTTCCCAGGACGGCTTTGCTAGCAGGGAGGCTCCCTGCTCCTAGGTCTGCCTTGAGCGCCAAGCAGATCACTCGGTGCTCGACTAGTCTGTCTGTCGGTCATGTGATGCTGGTCACGTCACATGACCCTCATACCCCACTATAAATACAGGCAGCCTGCTGACCACAGGTTGCCTGTTAATTCTAGGTTCCTGGCTATTTGTTTGAATTCTGAATACTCACCTGATCCTGTTCCCTAACGATCCTTTGCCTGCTCTTCCTGTACTGCGCATCCCTCCTGGTATTGTGACCTCGGCTCCCACCTGACTACTCTTTGCGGACTCCTCTGGTACTTATCTACTCTCCTGGTATTTGAACCCAGGTTCTCCTGACCATTCTTTGCTTAACCCTTTGTACTGCGTAGCTCTCTTGGTTCTTACCCGGTCCGTTCACGTTCTGTATTTTGTCTTGTCTGTCTTCTCTGCACATATCCTAAGTAGGGACTGTCGTCCAGTTGTCCCCTGTCATCAGGACTCGTGAGGCAAGTGTGCAGGCCCAGAGGTAAGGATGGAGCGCAGTGGTTACTATACTTCCCCCTGTGTGTGTGTGGACATGACCGTTACACTAGGGTTCTTCTTCACTAGTGATTTCGCGAACATAAAATTCTCCGTTCGTGAACGACGAATGCGAACTTCCGCAAATGTTAGTGAACGGGCGAACCGGGTGAACCGCCATAGACTTCGATAGGCAGGCGGATTTTAAAACCCACAGGGACTCTTTCTGGCCACAATAGTGATGGAAAAGTTGTTTCAAGGGGACTAACACCTGGACTGTGGCATGCCGGAGGGGGATCTATGGCAAAACTCCCATGGAAAATTACGTAGTGGACGCAGAGTTGGGTTTTAATCCATAAAGGGCATAAATCACCTAACATTCCGAAATTGTTTGGAATAACGTGCTTTAAAACATCCAGTGTGTGTATACGATCAGGTATGATGTTGAATCGATCAGTTAGTGTAAGGGTTACGCCCGCTTCACCGACATTGACAGACCAAACTCCCCTTTTAATGCACCGCAAACAGTCCATTTGCACAACCGCAAACTCCCCATTTGCACAAGGTTGGATACCAAGCTAGCCATGTCCCGGTGATGTCATTGAAGGTTTCTTCCTCCACCCAGCCACCTACAACAACAAGGGTCCCCGAAAGGTGAATTGAATTGATTTTTCGAACGGGGAGATGGTTAAAAAAACGCTGGCTCCCTCCCCTTTGTTTTAATCCACGGTGACTGCGTCTGCGCCGTGCAATTTACTGTCACACCCGATATGAGTGGTGTCTTAAATAGTACTATTCCTATCAGTTTAATCCCTGTTACGTCCCATATCAGGGATTGCCTTTTGTGAAAAAAAAAATGTAGGCCGGGTACCTCCGACTGCCTTCACAGTGACAGACCAAACTCTCATACACCAAACTGAATTGATTTTAGGAACCGGGAGATGGAAAAAGCAGCTTGGTCGGTCCTCTTACTCCCAAATTGGGGCACTGCGCGTGCACAAAGCAATGTGCTGTGACACCCTATATGAGTGGTGTCCTAACTAGTTCTATCAGTTTAATCCCTGTTACGTACCCTATCCGGGGACATGTGTCAAATTGATTAATCATTGTTGAAATAACGAACCATTAGGACATCATGAAATAATTTTGTTCTGAGCTCTGTACTTGCTTTGCATTGGAATTGATGGGGATTTTTTTAATTGTCTGCATTATTTCTAATAATCTATTAAGAGACTTTATCATGATTTTCTATTTTATGTATTAAAAACCCATACAACGTAAAAAAAAATAAATAGGTAAATTAATGTTTTTTCTATGAAATATTATCCAGCCGCCCGATCGCTTTTGGTCTGACCATAATGAAGCAATGGCCTTATCATCTGGGGTGTGGCAACATTGCCAACACACTCATAGAGGTGATGACTGCTTCATTGTGATACGCAAGCCCCTTCACCACAACAAGGTAACGATCACGAAGGGGAATTGACACTTGTATGTGCCTTTTTGTTTTGGTTTGTTTTGCAGCCACAGTGCTGCACCATAGGACAGAAAAATTTCGCATGCACACATGCCTGAAAAATAATGACATTGTTGCAGCCGCTGTTGTAGCAGCGGACGGAAAAAATGATGTTTTCCAGGCAGAAAAGTGACTAAAACATTGCGGCTTGAACCCTAGTTGGTGGCGGAGAATTCACAAAAGTCATCCGGTATGCAGACGTTAAATACAGCAGCGTGGGGACCATTTTGAGGCCAAGGCATGTCATCAGGCCTTTTGTTAGTCAAACGTATCCCCCACTGTCAGTCCCTTCGGGATCCATGCCTCATTCATCTTTATGAAGGTGAGGTAATCAACACTTTTTTGACGGAGCTGACTTCTCTTGTCAGTGACAATGCCTCCTGCTGCACTGAAGGTCCTTTCTGACAGGACACTTGAAGCAGGGCAGGCCAGAAGTTCTATCGCAAACTGGGATAGCTCAGGCCACAGCCAGGTCAAGCCTGCACACCCAGTAGTGAAGGGGTTAATCGCTCCTCAGAGTGTCGATATCTGCTGTTAAGGCGAGGTAGTCTGCTACCTGTCGGTCGAGTCGTTCTCTAAGTCTGGATCCCAAAGGGCTGTGGCGATGTGTTGGACTGAAAAAGCTCCGCATGTCCTCCATCAACAACACATCTGTAAATCGTCCAGTCCTTGCCGCCGTGGTAGAAGGAGGATTACACTCACCTCTTCCCTAATTAAATTCCCGTTGTGCTGTGACATCCCCCTTATAAGCTGTGTAAAGCATATTTTTTTGTTTGGTTTTGAACTGCTACATCCTTTCCGACTTTCGGTAATTTGGTAACATTTCTGCCACCTTCTGCTTATACCGGGGGTCTAATAGCATGGCCACCCAGTACAGGTCGTTCTCCTTCATCCTTTTTATACGAGGGTCCCTCAACAGACATGACAACATTAAAGACCCCATTTGCACAAGGTTGGATGCAGAGCTACTCATTTCCCGTTCCTCGTCCTCACTGACGGTCTGTTCCCTCCAGCCACGTACAACACCATGGGGGGGTCCCAGATATGTGACAACAACGAGCACCCTGGGGTGCCTGCTGTGGTTGGTCTTCCTCGTCCTCAAAGCCGCCACATTCCTCCTCTGACTCCTCTTCCTCATACTCCTCTTCCAGCGTTGCCGCAGGTCCGGCAAGCGATGATGACATGGCTGTTTCTGGTGGTGATGGTGACCACAACTCTTCCTCTTCACGCTCATCTACAGCCTGATCCAGCACTCTTCGCAGGGCACGCTCCAGGAAGAAAACAAATGGGATTAGGTCGCTGATGGTGCCTTCGGTGCGACTTACTAGGTTTGTCACCTCCTCAAAAGGACGCATGAGCCTACAGGCATTGCGCATGAGTGTCCAGTAACGTGGCAAAAAAATTCCCAGCTCCGCAGAGGCTGTCCTAGCACCCCGGTCATACAAATACTCGTTGACGGCTTTTTCTTGTTGGAGCAGGCGGTCGAACATTAGGAGTGTTGAATTCCAACGTGTGGGCTGTCGCAAATCAAGCGCCTCACTGGCATTTTGTTTCGCTGCTGAATTTCGGAAAAGTGCGCCATGGCCGTGTAGGAATGCCTAAAATGGTCACACACCTTCCTAGCCTGCTTGAGGACGTCCTGTAAGCCTGGGTACTTAGACACAAAGCGTTATACGATGAGATTCAACACATGTGCCATGCACGGCACATGTGACAACTTGCCCAAATTCAATGCCGACAACAAATTTGTTCCAACTGATGTGTAAATAACTCCTCTGACGGATCAAGTGAAGTGGCTGTAGTGGTAGTGGTGGTGGTGGTGGCGGCCGGCGGAAGCGTGGTAACTTGAGAGCAGGTGACCCAAGCTGAGCTGGAGGAGGATGGTGCGTCAAGGTTCTTACCGGAAGCTGTTGAAGATTGGGTGTCCTGTCTAAGCCAGTCAACTATGTCCTCAGAATTTTTCGGGTTCAGGGTACGTGAACTGGGCATTATTCCTGGGCCAGTGGAAATCACAGCACCACGACCACGACGGCCCCTGCGGGGTGGCCTGCCTCTGCCTGTCATTTTTTTTTTAGATAAGTGGTACTACGCGTGCTAGGTACTGTGCCACCCGGTATGAGTGGTTGGCACTGGCAGTGGGCACACTACAGTCAGTGGAAGCCGGCCTGACACACACTGGCGGCAGGCAAGCAGCTGAAATTAGACTAATGTGTAAAAATTAAATGCCTTATTTATCGTCAAGCTACTGTGCCACCCGGTATGAGAGATGGGCACTGGCAGTGGGCACACTACAGTCTGTGTAAGTCGGCCTGACACACACTGGCAGCAGGCATGCAACTGAAATTAGACTAAAGTGTAAAAATTAAATGCCTGTGCCACCCGGTATGAGTGGTGGGCACTGGCAGTGGGCACACTACAGTCAGTGGAAGTCAGCCTGACACACACTGGCAGGCAACTAACCTTAGATTAAAGGGTAAAAATTAAATGCCTTTGTTTGATGCAAAGTTCTGTGCCACACGGTATGACTGGTGGGCACTGGCAGTGGGCACACTACAGTCTGTGGGCCTGCAGCTCCTCACACACAAGCAGGCCAGGCAACTGCAATATATATATGGAGAAAAAAAAAAGCAGACTAATGTACTAGCCCTAAAAAGGGCTTTTTGGGGTGCTATCAGGACGCTGTCCTTACAGCAGAGATCAGATGAGTCTTTCAGGACTGGAGTGGACACTGAATACACTAGCCTAGCTATCGATTTCCCTAATAAATCAGCAGCAGCTACACTCTCCCTCCTCTCACTAAGACTGCAGCTTCCGAATGAATCTAAAATGGATGTTGTTCAGGAGATGGGAGGGTCTGGGAGGGAGGATATGCTGCTGATTGGCTGGAATGTGTCTGCTGACTGTGAGGTACAGAGTCAAAGTTTGCTCAATGATGATGTATATGGGGCGGACCGAACATTGCATATGTTCGCCCGCCGAGGCAAACGCGAACAAGCTATGTTCGCCGGGAACTGTTCGCCAGCGAATAGTTCGGGCCATCTCTATTCTTCACCTCATTGAGCAGTCTGCGCTGTGCTCTTGCAGTCATCTTTATAGGACGGCCACTCCTAGGGAGAGTAGCAGCAGTGCTCAACTTTCTCCATTTCTATACACTTTGTTTTACCATGGACTGATGAACAGCAAGGCTTTTGGAGATACTTTTATAACCCTTTCCAGCTTTATGCAAGTCAACAATTCTTAATCGTAGATCTTCTGAGAGCTCTTTTGTGCGAGGCATCATTCACATCAGGCAATGCTACTTGGGAAAAGCAAACCCAGAACCGGTGTGTGTTTTTTATAGGGCAGGGCAGCTGTTACCAACACCTCCAATCTCATCTCATTGATTGGACTCCAGTTGGCTGACACTTCACTCCAATTAGCTCTTGGAGATGTCATTAGTCTAGGGGTTCACTTACTTTTTCCATCTTCAATGTGAATGTTCAATAAAAACATGGTAACATTTAATTTTTTGTGTGTTATTAGTTTAAGCAGACTGTGATTGTCTACTGTTGTGACTTAGATAAAGATCAGATCACATTTTGTGACCAATTTGTGCAGAAATCCATATTATTCCAAAGGGTTCACATACTTTTTCTTGCAACTGTATATCTTTAAGTGAACTTTGTCTATGTTGCCATAACTGCCTGCTCCTTCACTATGGTCCTCTAGGTGGCAGTCTACGCTCTTCTCATCTTACCACATCCCCCCAAAAATACACTAGCTAGCTACTGCTATTTAGGTTGTGTGTGGTTTCATATGAAGTAGGTACACCGATAGAACCAAAAACCACCACGCTAAATAATCAATATCAAAAATCTTTATTAGTACACATCAATAATATTAATATATTAAAATCAAATCACAACAGCAGCATACATATACAGAAATAAGGAAGTTACTTTGGTCATGTAGTAAGTGGCTTCATATATCCCATGGGCTCATAATAAAGCGCCTAAACCTATCATCACATAAGGTACATATAAACAGGTAAAGTGCATAGTGCAAAGCAGAAAGCTAGTATAAGTAAAAGATATCACAAGACAATAGGGAATTAAAAGCAGCCATGCATATAAACCACAAATGAAATCAAATATTAAAAAGACAAAGCATAGCCCATAATGAATGTAAAATACAGACCAGTGTGCCTCCAACCCCGACGTACGTTTCGCTTATAAGCTTCCTCAGGGGATAACACATTGCTAGCTCCTAACCTATTTATACCCTGTCAGGTGTGAATAAGAGGCTGTACCTTGAACCATTTGTATCTGTTCGATTATTAGGCTTGCTTTCCAATATGGAAAGCATGATGTCACTTCCTCTTTGAATGCCCTAATGCTCCACATACCTAGTAATGCTCCTATAGTTATATAAACATAAAGCCAGGACAAGATGAAAAAAATATAGCACCACTAGTAGGCAACAAAGCCATAAGCGTCCAAAAAATGGATACCCCCCCAGATCGCATTCGGCTGTGGAATGCAAACCGGCATTGTTCCACAGCAGAGCACACAAGGTATCGCGTGATCACAGTATCATCAGTCCAGTATGCCAAAAGTGCCACGTTCAAGTAAACATGCAGAAATAAAGTAAGAAAATGATAAAATCATGTGTGTAAAGCATAATACGTAATTTCATAATAATCTATACTAATAAAATCTCTCTGTGAGTGGCGTCTGTGCCGAATAGTGAAGTGCGCATGCACGGCGCACACACCAATCAGCACACACTTCACAGACTCCACAGACCGCACAACAGGTGCCCTATACCCAACGCGGCCGCTCCACAGTGAGGTGGAGGAGACAAGCGGCCACGTGGAGGAAAGAAACGGACGCATAACATGTAGGAGCAGATCCACTAATCCGCAGCGGGATACGCAGAGCTGAGGACATGCAAATGAAGTAGCTGCTTCTCCCGCGGCGGTATTGAACACAGAGCGGCCGTCCAATCAGAGTCGCCACCCGGACCACCCACAAAATTAAGGCGGCCAATGAACACATGGCGCACCACACGTGGTAGGGACCGCCCCCTCTTTTTACTCAACCTGGTGTGTTGTGTCAGTTGGAGCCCTGCGCCGCCATTACAGGAACAGAGAGCCAAAAACACTGCAGCAGCTGCTATAAGTATTAGCCAGCACCACCACTCACAGTGACAGCAGTCTAAGTGTCAGCCACCAGTCACCATGCCAGCAGTCAGTGTCAGCCACCAGTGACAGTGTCCGCCATCTCACGTCAACAGTGACAGTGCCCGCCGTCTCAGTGCTAGCAGTAAGTGTCAGCCACCAGTCACAGTGCCCACCGTCTTAGTGCCAGCAGTCCGTCTCAGTGCCAGCTGTGTCAGACACCAGTCACAGTGCCCGCCGTCTCAGTGCCAGCAATCAGTACCAGCTGTGTCAGCAACCAGTCACAGTGCCCGCCATCTCAGTGCCAGTAGTCCAGTCTCAGTGTCATCAGCCAGTGCAAGCCGTGTCAGCCAAAATCACTGAAAAACCAATAATTTCAAAATCCTTGCAATAACAGACAGGTATATCACTGAAGGCAAGAATCTAAAACATAACTTTTAATGCATCCAATAAAATCATATAACTCAGATCCAAAAAGATCTTATACAAACACTGCAAAAAGCTATCACTAAAATCGACGTAGGCTCACGCAGTGGGATGAGTACTCCGGGAGACTGTGTGAAAAATATAACACTGTCCCTGATCTCATCCTCTAACCTGCTCCGTCCGGGGACGCACCTTGATGGTAGATGCTCCACGTCCTCGTGCTTAGGGCTGCACTTTCCTTATTATGTCCTTAGCCTACACTTGGACAATATTCACTATATATCAGTAAAGCCAGTCCCAGAATGCACACATACAAAGCCAGGCCCAACTCGCTTCCTCCTCCTGATGGGCAGAGGATTCATCAGGGGATTGGACCACAAAGGTTAAATGTCAGCCACCAGTCACAGTGCCCGCCATCTCAGTGCCAGCAGTAAGTGCCAGCTGTATCAACTACCAGTCACAGTGTTCGCCATCTCAGTGCCAGCTGTATCAGCCACAAGTGACAGTGCCAGCCGTCTCAGTACCAGCAGTTAGTGCCAGCCGTATCAGCCACCAATCACAGTGCCTGTCGTCTCAATGCCAGCAGCCCCATCTCCGTGTCATCAGCCAGTGCAAGCCGTGTCAGCCACCAGTGACAGTGCCAGCTATCTCAGTGCCAGCAGTCAGTGCCAGCTGTATCTGACAACAGTCATAGTGCCCGCCATCTCAGTGACAGCAGTGAGTGCCAGCTGTATCAGCCACCAGTGACAGTGACAGTCGTCTCAGTGCCAGCAGTCAGTGCCAGTTGTGTCAGCCACCAATCACAGTGCCTGTCGTCTCAATGCCAGCAGCCCCATCTCCGTGTCATCAGCCAGTGCAAGCCGTGTCAGCCACCAGTGACAGTGCCAGCTATCTCAGTGCCAGCAGTCAGTGCCAGCTGTATTTGACAACAGTCATAGTGCCTGCCATCTCAGTGCCAGCAGTCAGTTCCAGCCGTGTCAGCCACCAGTGACAGTGCCAGCCATCTCAGTGCCAGCTGTGTCAGCCACCAGTCACAGTGCCAGCCATCTCAGTGTTAGCAGTGAGTGCCAGCTGTATCAGCCACCAGTGACAGTGCCAGCCGTCTCAGTACCAGCAGTCAGTGCCAGCCGTGTCAGCCACCAGTCAAAGTGCCCGCCATCTCAGTGCCAGCAGTCAGTGCCAGCTGTATCAGCCACCAGTCACAGTGTCCGCCATCTCAGTGCCAGCAGTCAGTTCCAGCCGTGTCAGCCACCAGTGACAGTGCCAGCCGTCTCAGTACCAGCAGTCAGTGCATGCCGTCTTAGTGTCAGCAGTGAGTTCAAGCTGTATTAGCCACCAGTGACAGTGCCCACTGTCTCAGTGCCAGCAGTCAGTGCCAGCCGTGTCAGCCACCAGTCACAGTGCCTGCCATCTCAGTGTCAGCAGTGAGTGCCAGATGTATCAGCCACCAGTGACAGAGCCCGCCATCTTAGTGCATGCAGTCAGTTTCAGCTGTGTCAGTCACCAGTCACAGTGCCGGCCATCTCAGTGCCAGCAGTCAGTGCCAGCCGTGTCAGCCACCAGTCACAGTGCCCGCCATCTCAGTGACAGCAGTGAGTGCCAGCTGTATCAGCCACCAGTGACAGTGACAGTCGTCTCAGTGCCAGCAGTCAGTGCCAGTTGTGTCAGCCACCAGTCACAGTGCCTGCCGTCTCAGTGCCAGCAGTCCCGTCTCAGTGTCATCAGCCAGTGCAAGCCGTGTCAGCCACCAGTGACAATGCCAGCCGTCTCAGTGGCAGCAGTCAGTGCCAGTTTTATCTGCCAACAGTCACAGTGCCCGCCATCTCCGTGCCAGCAGTCAGTTCCAGCTGTATCAGCCACCAGTGACAGTGCCAGCCGTGTCAGCCACCAGTCACAGTACCCGCCATCTCAGTGTTAGCAGTGAGTGCCAGCTGTATCAGCCACCAGTGACAGTGCCAGCCGTCTCAGTACCAGCAGTCAGTGCCAGCCGTGTCAGCCACCAGTCAAAGTGCCCGCCATCTCAGTGCCAGCAGTCAGTGCCAGCTGTATCAGCCACCAGTCACAGTGTCCGCCATCTCAGTGCCAGCAGTCAGTTCCAGCCGTGTCAGCCACCAGTGACAGTGCCAGCCGTCTCAGTACCAGCAGTCAGTGCATGCCGTCTTAGTGTCAGCAGTGAGTTCAAGCTGTATTAGCCACCAGTGACAGTGCCCACTGTCTCAGTGCCAGCAGTCAGTGCCAGCCGTGTCAGCCACCAGTCACAGTGCCTGCCATCTCAGTGTCAGCAGTGAGTGCCAGATGTATCAGCCACCAGTGACAGAGCCCGCCATCTTAGTGCATGCAGTCAGTTTCAGCTGTGTCAGTCACCAGTCACAGTGCCGGCCATCTCAGTGCCAGCAGTCAGTGCCAGCCGTGTCAGCCACCAGTCACAGTGCCCGCCATCTCAGTGACAGCAGTGAGTGCCAGCTGTATCAGCCACCAGTGACAGTGACAGTCGTCTCAGTACCAGCAGTCAGTGCCAGTTGTGTCAGCCACCAGTCACAGTGCCTGCCGTCTCAGTGCCAGCAGTCCCGTCTCAGTGTCATCAGCCAGTGCAAGCCGTGTCAGCCACCAGTGACAATGCCAGCCGTCTCAGTGGCAGCAGTCAGTGCCAGTTTTATCTGCCAACAGTCACAGTGCCCGCCATCTCCGTGCCAGCAGTCAGTTCCAGCTGTATCAGCCACCAGTGACAGTGCCAGCCGTGTCAGCCACCAGTCACAGTACCCGCCATCTCAGTGCCAGCAGTCAGTGCCAGCTGTATCAACCAACAGTCATAGTGCCCGCCATCTCAGTGCCAGCAGTCAGTGCCAGCTGTATCTACCAACAGTCACAGTGCCCGCCATCTCAGTGCCAGCAGGCAGTTCCATCCGTGTCAGCCACCAGTGACAGTGACAGTCGTCTCAGTACCAGCAGGGAGTGCCAGCCGTATTAGCCACCAGTGACAGTGCCCGCCATCTCAGTTTCAGCAGTCAGTGCCAGCTGTATCAGCCAACAGTCATGGAGCCCAAGGATGTGCTCAACCCAAAAATGCAGTTATATATATATACAGGGGAGCAGATCCTGCACTTGTGGCCCGTTGCTAATGGCGATCCCCAGCAAAAATGCATATGGTGGAGGATGCCCGCAGCGGACCACAAGTACCACAATAGACATCCTACACAATATGAGTCGGCCGTACTTACTGGTCCGTGTACCAGTGGTAATGTGGACCTTGCCACAGATGGCGTTGAACAGTGCGAACCTGATTTTGTCTCCCACTTGGTTGTGCAGGGCAGGGATGGGTCACCTGGAAAAGAAGTGGCGGCTGGGCAACCCATCCATCTTCACCAGCATGTTTATAGTTTTGTTTGTTCATTTGTAGCATCCCCAAGTCAGAGCAATGTGTGGGACTAACCTGGGGAATGCCAGTGATGGAGAGGCCGGCACGCTGTTCCTCTGGGGCACTCTCTGGGTTCTGGAGGGACACAGCCAGGTGCAATGTGAGGTGCCCTTGGTGTTGTAGATTAACGTGCCTATGGCTAAGTCCCTGATGTTTCGTGACGCCAGTGCCAGTAAACGGTGGCACACTGTATTTATAGTGGGAATAATGGAGGTGCAGACTTGTATCTTGAAACAGAATTCCAACTTTACTGAAACAGTGGTAATACAGAAAGCACTCTCTTAAACAGTTCTTTTGCAGACAATTTGCTTTGGTACGATCTCAATTACAGCAGGCTTAAATCCAGCAAGGTAAACAGAGGGTTAAATAACAGGACTTTTGAATTGCAGGCGAACCTTACTTTCTTCCTGGCTTGTCCTGACTGGCAATTATACTTCAAGGCCCCAATGCCCTACTTCTGGCTTATATCCTTGAATCTCCAGTTTGCTGCGTACCTCCTCTGACATTACAATACCTCTTGCTCTAAGGATTGCCTCAGCTTGACTCCTGCTGACTTGCCTAGGCCCGTGACATGTGGCCTTCACAGACTCCATTCCTTCACAGGCCCATGGCCTGGAGTGGACTTCACAGGCTCATGGCTTGCCCTTGTCTTAGACACCGTCTAAAAACTGCCTTTCCCTTCCCTGACTGGGCCTTATATAAACTAGGGCTCCCTAGCTCCCTCTAGTGACTAGAGCTGGAATGACATCCCTAGCAGGCCTGCACTTGGCACATTTCACAGTAACAGGGAAATACATAGCATTACATTACATTGCATCTTATGAAGAGGACTTATACCAACCTCCCCATAAATGAGGGGAACGACAGCACTCAAGTGACCCTTCTGTAGTGACGGGCATCACAACTCCCGTACACTACACATTTAGTTTATCTGACTTATTAAAATATGTTCATAAGTAAATTTGTAAATAGTTTGTGAATGGGTACTTCCTCTTTCTATTTCTCTTTCCCTCCAGTGTTTGGGAGAAGAACCACTGATAGCTAAACACTTCCATGGGATACGGTGGAGATGCTTGGTGACAGTAACAGATGCTGCCACATCCTCTGTTTGCTGGTTGGCTGGTGCCACTGTCACTCATTTGGTCTCAGGTTTAGAATGTTTATTTTTAATTTGTATGTATTTTATGTCATAGTAAGTTATTTCCCTATCCAAATCTGTTTGTAGGGCACTTGTCCTACTCTAAACTCCATTTTGCTTCCTTTTCCAGCCCTCTAGCCGTTTCCAGGACTTTTTTACAGCCATGTTAGTGCCTAAAAGTTCGGGTCCCCATTGACTTCAATGTGGTTCGGGTTCGGGTTCGGGGTCAAGTTTGGGTCAAGTTTGGATCCCGAACCCAAACTTTTTTTATGAAGTTTGGCCGAACCCGGCGAACCCGAACTTCCAGGTGTTCGCTTAACTCTAGTACAGACCCCCCAACAATCTGAACGCCACCTAATGTACTGAATATATTTCCAAGTCAGGTATGCAGTGCAGGGGTACTTGTAAACAAATAAGGGGTGCATCCCTTATTTGACGCTCTCCTCATTCTTTTCGATCAACCAACGAAGTAACATACAAATTTAATAACACTTGTTCCATGTCAGGAATGCCATGCCCATGTCATAAACAGAAAATATTGGTTTAGGTCACACATCTGAGTGACAGATGAATTTATTACACTTTGTTCCCGGCCCAATAGGCCCTGGTAGTGTGATAAAGATAAAAAATTGGTTAAGGCCACACCACTTTGTAAGAAATGAGGGAAACAGATCCACCAACAATCAGTACACCACCTAATTTACAGAATATATATTGCCAAGTCACGTATGTAGTGCTGCAGGAACACCACCTCCAAGCCACTTGTGAATGACTGGCCTAACAACCGTTGCAATGTCCATCCACAATCTAATAGATGGACTTACTGTTTATTTTTTAAATGTCAGATACACAGCGCAGGCCTCAGGGTTACTTTATGGCAACAAAGATTTTCTTTTCAACTACAATATCCCAGTGGAATTTACTGATTTTGTTTGATTTGCAGTACAAGGCAATAAGATTAGAGTTGAGCGAACCCAAACTGTATTCGGGTTCGTACCGAATTTTGGGGTGTCCGGGACCCGGACCCGAACCCGGACATTTTCAAAAAGGTTTGGGTTTGGGTCCGTTGTTCGGCGATTTCTTTCCACTTTCTGAAGGGCTGCACAGCAGCCAATCAGCTAGCGTTTCACTTCTTGCCCTAAGAAGTCATCAAAGCCATGCCTACTAATGGCATGGCTGTGATTGGCCAAGTGCAGCATGTGACCCAGCCTCTATTTAAGCTGGAGTCACCTAGCGCCGCCTGTCACTCTGCTCTGATTAGTGTAGGGATAGGATGCAGCTGCTGTGAGGGCGAGATTAGGCAGGGAAAACTCAGCAAAAACACCTAATGAAGTGATCGATCTACATCTGTGAATCATTCAACTTCTGCTAGTTAATTGCTCACTGGTTTTCAGGCTGCCCAGAGCGTTTTTCTGTCACTTTTTTCTGGGGTGATCGGCGGCCATTTTGTGTCTTGTGGTGCACCAGCACAAGCTGCCACCAAGTCCATCAATCCATCAATAGTAGTTTTATTTTTGCTATATCCTACATCAGGGGCTTAGCTGTGCTTATTGTCACCCCTAGAAACTCAGGATAGAAATTTCTATATTTTATTGAGGGGTGAAATTCAATTGCCAAAATAGCAATTCCCTAAATCTGGTGTTCCAGCTGTGGCTAGCCAAGTGTAATACTGTCTGCTGTCTGGCAAAGGATAGATTTTTTTCTGGGGTGAAATTCAATTGCCAAAATAGCAATCCCCTAAATCTGGTGTTCCAGTTGTGGCTGGCTAAGTTTAATAGTGTCCGGCAAAGGATAGATTTTGTTCTGGGGTTAAATTCAATTGCCAAAATAGCAATACCGTAAATCAGTGGTTTCAGCTGTTGCTGGCCAAGTGTAAATCTGTCCGTAAAAGTGTATATTACACTCAGCGTGTTATCGTCTAAATACAAGGCCTGATAAATAAATCCTCTATATTTGCACACGCTACCGTACATGTCCAAGTGTATTTCTTTCCTTAAAAGGGTATATTACACTAGGTATTAAAATACAAGTGCTGAAAGCATAATCCTCTACATTTGCACACACTATTGTGCATCTCATAGTGTATTTCTGTCCGTAAAAGGGTATATTACACTTAAGGTGTAAATACAAGTGCTGATAGAGTCATCCTCAATAACTGCACACGCTACTGTGCATCTCCAAGTGTATTTCTTTCCGTAAAAGGGTATATTACACTAAGTGTTAAATTAAAAGTGCTGAAAGCATAATCCTCTACATTTCAACACACTATTGTGCATCTCCAAGTGTAATTCTGTCCGTAAAAGGAAACCTTTCATCCAGGGCCTAAATACTAGGCCTACAATTGATATTCCACAAAATTTGTGGTTACTGCTGTGCCTGTATTAGTATAATACGGTATATCAATAGATAGCCAGATAGTGTTAGGTGCCTGTAAAAAAAAAAGGCCTGAATTTGAACTCAATACATTGGGCCAAATAATATTTTTCTTATTGTGGTGAACGGTAGCAATGAGGAAAACATCTAGAAAGGGACACGGACGCGGACATGGTCATGGTGCTGGGAGAGGATGTGGCCGTTTTGCCACAGCCACACAAAATAGTAAACCAACTACCTCAGGTGCCAGTACCCGCAAGAATTTACAGCGATATTTGGTGGGGCCCAATGCCGTTCTAAGGATGGTAAGGCCTGAGCAGGTACAGGCGCTAGTCCATTGGGTGGCCGACAGTGGATCCAGCACGTTCACAACATTATCTCCCACCCAGTCTTCTGCAGAAAGCGCACAGGTGGTGCCTTAAAACCAAGTCCATCAGTCTGTCACATCACCCCCATGCATATCAGGGAAACTGTCTGAGCCTCAAGTTATGCAGCAGTCTCTTATGCTGTTTGAAGACTCTGCTGGCAGGGTTTCCCAAGGGAATCCACCTAGCCCTTCCACAGCGGTGGAAGACATAGCATGCACTGACACACAACCACTTATGTTTCCTGATGATGAGGACATGGGAATACCACCTCATCAGAGACCGCACGTCTCTGATGATGACGAAACACAGGTGCCCACTGCTGCGTCTTTCTGCAGTGTGCAGACCGAACAGGAGGTCAGGGAGGAAGACTGTGTGGAAGACGATGCAGGGGACGATGAGGTCCTAGACCCCGCATGGAATGAAGGTCGTGCCACTGACTTTCATAGTTCAGAGGAAGAGGCAGTGGTGAGACCGAGCCAACAGCGTGACAAAAGTGGGAGCAGGGGGCAAAAGCAGAACAGCTGCCGCCGAGAGAGTTCGCCTGCTACTGGCCACCGCCATCAGGGACCGAGCACCCCAAAGGCAGCTTCAAGGAGTTCCCTGGCATGGCACTTCTTCAAACAATGTGCTGACAATAACACCCGAGTGGTTTGCACGCTGTGCCATCAGAGCCTGAAGCGAGGCATAAACGTTCTGAACCTTGGCACAACCTGCATGACCAGGCATCTACATGCAAAGCATGAACTGCAGTGGCGTAAACACCTTAAAAACAAGGAACTCACTCATGCTCCTCCTGCTCCCTCTTCTGCTGCTGCCTCGGCCTCTTCCTCCGCCTTGGGAGGAACGTTGGCACCTGCCGCCCAGCAAACAGAGGATGTGCCACCAACACCACCACCTCCGTCACCAAGCATCTCCACCATGTCACACGGCAGCATTCAGCTCTCCATCTCACAAACCTTGGAGAGAAAGCGTAAATTACCACCAAGCCATCCTCGAGCCCTGGGCCTGAATGCCCGCATTTCTAAACTACTGGCCTTTGAAATGCTGTCATTCAGGCTGGTGGACACAGACAGCTTCAAACAGCTGATTGCGGTGGCTGTCCCACAGTACGTTGTTCCCAGCCGCCACTACTTCTCCAAGAGAGCTGTGACTTCCCTGCACAAACAAGTATCCGATAAAATCAAGTGTGCACTGCGCAACGCCATCTGTGGCAAGGTCCACCTAAACACAGATACGTGGACCAGTAAGCACGGCCAGGGACACTATATCTCCCTAACTGCACACTGGGTAAATGTAGTGGCAGCTGGGCCGCAGGCGGAGAGTTGTTTGGCGCACGTCCTTCCACCGCCAAGGATCGCAGGGGATCATTCTTTGCCTCCTGTTGCATCCTCCTCCTACTCGGCTTCCTCCTCCTCTTCTTCAACCTGCTCATTCAGTCAGCCACACACCTTCACCACCAACTTCAGCACAGCCCGGGTTAAATGTCAGCAGGCCGTTCTAAAACTCATATGTTTGGGGGACAGGCCCCACACCACGCAGGAGTTGTGGTGGGGTATTCAACAACAGACCGACAAGTGGTTGCTGCTGGTGAGCCTCAAGCCCGGCCTGGTGGTGTGCGATAATGGGCGAAATCTCATCGCAGCTCTGGGACTAGCCGGTTTGACGCACATCCCTTGCCTGTCGCATGTGCTGAATTTGGTGGTGCAGAAGTTCATTCACAACTACTCCGACATGTCAGAGCTGCTGCATAAAGTGTGGGCTGTCTGTGCGCCCTTCCGGGGTTCACATCCTGCCGCTGCTCGCCTGTCTGCGCTACAGCGTAACTTCGGCCTTCCTGCCACCGCCTCATATGCGATGTGCCCACCAGGTGGAACTCCACCTTGCACATGCTGGAGAGCACGTTGCTTGCAGCAGCAGGCCATAGTGGAGTTTCAGCTGCAGCACGCACGCGTCAGTCGCACTGCGGAACAGCACCACTTCACCACCAATGACTGGGCCTCCACACGAGACCTGTGTGCCCTGTTGCGCTGTTTCGAGTACTCCACCAACATGGCTAGTGGCAATGACGCCGTTATCAGCATTACAATACCACTTCTATGTCTCCTTGAGAAAACGCTTAGGGCGATGATGGAAGGGGATGTGGCCCAGGAGGAGGAGGAGGAAGAGGGGTCATTTTTAGCACTTTCAGGCCAGTCTCTTAGAAGTGGCTCAGAGGGAGGTTTTTTGCAACAGCAGAGGCCAGGTACAAATTTGGCCAGCCAGGGCCCACTACTGGAGGACGAGGAGGAGGATGAGGATGAAGCATGTTCACAGCGGGGTGGCACCCAACGCAGCTCGGGCCCATCACTGGTGCGTGGATGGGGGGAAACGGAGGACAATGACGATACGCCTCCCACAGAGGACAGCTTGTCCTTACCTCTGGGCAGCCTGGCACACATGAGCGACTACATGCTGCATTGACTGCACAATGACAGCAGAGTTGCCCACATTTTATCATGTGCGGACTACTGGGTTGCCACCCTGCTGGATCCCCGGTACAAAGACAATGTGCCCACCTTAATTCCTGCACTGGAGCGTGATAGGAAGATGAGTGAGTACAAGCGCACGCTGGTAGACGCCCTCCGGAGAGCATTCCCAAATGTCACAGGGGAACAAGTGGAATCCCAAGGCGAAGGCAGAGGAGGAGCAAGAGGTCGCCAACGCAGTTGTGTCACGACCAGCTCCTCTGAGGGCAGGGTTAGCATGGTAGAAATGTGGAAAAGTTTTGTCACCACGCAACAGCTAACTGTACCACCACCTGATATGGAGCGTCATAGCAGGAGGCAACATTTCAATAGCATGGTGGAACAGTACGTGTGCACACCCCTCCATGTACTGACTGATGGTTCGGACCCATTCAACTTCTGGGTCTCCAAATTGTCCACATGGCCAGAGCTAGCCTTTTATGCGTTGGAGGTGCTGGCCTGCCAGGCGGCCAGCGTTTTGTCTGAACGTGTATTCTGCATGGCAGGTGGCGTCATTACTGACAAACGCAGCCACCTGTCCACAGCCAACGTGGACAAGCTGAAGTTCATAAAAATGAACCAGGCATGGATCCCACAGGACCTGTCCATCCCTTGTGCAGAATAGACATTTATAACTACCTCCCCTTAACCATATATTCTTTTATTGAATCCTTTTTTTTTTTTACCATTATTTTGTGGGGCAACCCAAAGTTAAATGAACCTCTCCTCCATCTGGGTGCCAGGGGCCTAAATATCTGAAAGTGGCCTTCTCCATTGGTGGGTGACATGAAGCCTGATTCTCTGCTATGGGACCTCTCTCCTCTGTCTCGGTGCTGGGTTCTAAATAACTAAAAGTGGCCTTCTCCATTTGTAGATGACATGATGCCTCTTTTGCTCCTATGGGACCTCTCTCTTCTGTCTGGGTGCTGGGGCCTAAATAACTAAAAGTGGCCTTCTCCATTGGTGGGTGACATGATGCCTCTTTTGCTGCTATGGGACCTCTCTCCTCTGTCTGGGTGCCACGGCCTAAATACTTAAAAGTGGCCTTCTCCGTTGGTGGGTGACATGATTCCTCTTTTGCTGCTATGGGACCTCTCTCCTCTGTCTGGGTGCCGCAGCCTAAATAACTAAAAGTGTCCTTCTCCGTTGGTGGGTGACATGATGCCTCTTTTGCTGCTATGGGACCTCTCTCCTCTGTCTGGGTGCCGGGGCCTAAATAACTGAAAGTGGCCTTCTCCGTTGGTGGGTGACATGATGCCTCTTTTGCTGCTATGGGACCTCTCTCCTCTGTCTGGGTGTCAGGGGCCTAAATTTCACATACTTGATTGCTGTCTTGGTGGCAGACATTTATCTCTTTTTACTGTCTAATGACTGCCCCATTGTCTGGGTGTCAGGGGCCTAAATTTCGTTTAATTGCTTGCTGTCTTGATGGCAGATATTTAACTATTTTTGCTGTCTAATGACCGCCCCATTGTATGGGTGTCAGGGGCCTATATTTCGTTTACTTGCTTGCTGTCTTGGTTGGAGACATTTAACTCTTTTTACTGTCAAATGACCTCTCCTCGGTCTGGGTGTTAGGGGCCTACATAAATGATAATGGCCTGTTCCATTGCAGGTTGACCTGAGGCCTGTGTTGCTGTTACTGGACCGCTCTCCTCTTTGCGGGTGCCATGGCCCTGAGTCTGTGAATGAGGCCTGTGGCACTGTAGGCAGACATGAATCCTTTTTGGCTGTAATGAGAACTTCAACTCCCATGGCATTCCCACCTGACGCTACCCCAACCTCCTATTCCACCTCCTCCTCCTCCAAGTTACCAATTGATATTGGATAATTTGTAATTATTTTATTTTATTTTAAGTCATTTCCCTATCCACATTTGTTTGTAGGGGATTTACCTACATTTTGATGCATTTTAGAGCCATCTAGCCCTTTTCTGGGCTATTTTACAGCCTTTTTAGTGCCCAAAAGTTTGGGTCCCCATTGGGTCAATGGGGTTCGGATCCCAAACCCGAACATTTTCGGCCGAACTTCTCGAACCCGAACATCCAGGTGTTCGCTCAACTCTAAATAAGATACTTTATAGGAAAACAAATATTATTTTTTCATCCCCAGTGACACAGATGGACTTACAGATTTTTTTTTAACTAGCAGATTGGCGGTGCAGGCAGTAAATGTTAAAAAAGAGGATTTTTTCACCCCCAGTGACACAGATGGATTTACTGATTTTTTTTCACTAGCAGATTAGTGGTGCAGGCAGTAAATGTTGTAAAAAAAGAGGATTTTTTCACCCACAGTGATACAGATGTATTTACTGGTTATTTTTCACTAGCAGATTGGTGGTGCAGGCAGTAAATGTTATAAAAAAAAGAGGATCTTTTCACCCCCAGTGACAGATTGATTTACTGATTATTTTTTAGTAGCAGATTGGCGGTGCAGGCAGTTTACTTTAAAAAAAAAAAAAGAGGATCTTTTCACCCCCAGTGACACAGATGGATTTTCTGATTATTTTTCACCAGCAGATTGGCAGTACAGGCAGTAAAGGCAGTTTATGTTAAAAAAAATATATATTATTTTTTCACCCACAGTGAAACAGATGGATTTACTGATTATTTTTTAACAATCACAAATGCAGTGCACATAGCACATGAAAAAAAATCAGCCCAGAATCTGATGGAGTTAGGGTACTTTCACGCTAGCGTTTTGGATTCCGTTTGTGAGATCCGTTTCAGGGATCTCACAAATGGTCCAAAACGGATCAGTTAAGCCCCAATGCATTCTGAATGGATAAGGATCCGTTCAGAATGCATCAGTTCGGCTCCGTTCCGCCTTTATTCCGTTTTGGAGGCGTACACCAAAACGCAGCATGCAGCATTTTGGTGTCCGTCTGAAGAGGCGGAGCCTAACAAATCCGTTTTATTTTACAATGTAAGTCAATGGGGACGGATCCGTTGTCAGTGACACAATATGGTGCATTTGAAAACGGATCCGTTCCCCATTGACTTTCAATGTAATTCAAAACGGATCCGTTTTGAACTTTGTCATTTTTCTTTAAAGCTAATGCAAACGGATCCATTCTGAACGGATACAAACGTTTGCATTAGAGGTGCGGATCCGTCTGTGCAAATAAACAGACGGATCCACACCAACGCCAGTGTGAAAGTACCCTTATAGAATTAATGACAAGGATATATGCAGCACAGGGGTACTTTACAGAACAAAATTGTCACACTCTAGGTCCCTAAAATCACAAATGGAGTAACAGTATTATTTTTCTCTTCCTCTGGCAGATATGCAGTGCAGGTGCACTTAAAAAATGGGTAAATTTTGCCAAATGAAGTAAAAAGACTGGATTTAATTACTGTCCCTGGCACATATTCAGCTGTAAGTGCACGTCACTTGAACAAAATGGCCGCCAACACCAACCACTCACAGAAAAATAAAAGTCTTTGTCACTGGCCTCATAAAAAAAAAACATTGCCATTGCACCCACAATAAAAAAGGTTGTAGATTGCTGAGTGAACACAATTATGATATCAGATATTATTTAGCAAAGCTTTTTTCCTATTCTCTCCCTGAAAGCACCAGCAGCAACCTGTCCCTAGAGACGTGCTGTGCTACATGACTCCAGCTTAAATAGAGGCTGGGTCACATGCTGCACTTAGCCAATCACAGCCATGCCATTAGTAGGCATGGCTGTGATGGCTTCTAAGGGCAAAGTAGTTAGACGCTTGTTGATTGGCTGCCCAGCAGCTTTTCAACAAGCGCCATAAAATCTGCCAAACACCCAACCCGATCCAGAACTATTACGAAAATGTTCGGGTCTGGGTGCCAAAAATCCTAAAATTCGGCACGATCCCTCAACTCTACTGAAGGACATTTCATGATGTCATCATATCATATGATTGCAGGTTCCTTAGCCTTCAAATACACAAGAGGAGAAGGAGGAGAACCAGACCATTCAGCCTGTAAGTAAATAAGTGTGTGTGTATTTATGTCAACATCTCTATATATTCTGTATATAGCAGATAGCATCAGTGTGATAAATATCTGGATATGATGAGTGTTAGTGTATATAAGTATAAAGAATAAGAGCACTACTACTCCTATCCAGATATTTAGCCCACTGATACTTGTTAAAAAATAAAAATATACCATAATATAAAATAATAATAATAATAATAATAATAATAATAATAATAATTGTATAATTACAAGTCTCTGTATCAGTTTCTAGGTATTAAGGTCCTAAATATCTAGCACAGGACAAGGTGAGTAATTAGAGAGGGCATTACTACTGTAAAGGAGAGAAAAATAATAGCATAACAACTGTGAGGGGCATAATGTTTTATAGTATGGGGGGGAGAGGTGCCAGACAAAAGACCCTCAGAAACACTACTGCTTCTTTCATTCAAATTCGGCAGGTATGTGCCCTGGCCCCTGCCTCATACCAACGAATGCCATCCCTGACCTGAATACATTTATTTATTTAAAGGGCTTACTTTAAGTGAAGGGGGAAGGGGGGGGGGGCGTGTCAAAAAATTAGCTGTGGGTCCAAGTCAGTTTTAGCTACACCCATAATTATACTCCAGAGCTGCACTGACTATTCTGCTGGTGATGTCAAAGTGTACAAACATTACATTATGTATCCTATATAGATCCTGAGCAGAATAGTGAGTGCAGCTCTGGAGTATAATTCAGGATGTAACTCATGATTAGTATAGGATAAGTAATATATGTACACAGTGACTGGACCAGCAGAATAGTGAGTGCAGCTCTGGAGTATAACACATGATGTAACTCTTGATCAGTACAGGATAAGTAATGTAATGTATTTACACAGTGACTGCACCAGCAGAATAGTGAGTGCAGCTCTGGAGTATAGTATAGGATGTAGCTCAGGATCAGTACAGGATAAGTAATGTAATGTATGTACACAGTGACTGCACCAGCAGAATAGTGAGTGCAGTTCTGGAGTATAATATAGGATGTAACTCAGGATCAGTACAGGATAAGTAATGTATGTGCACAGTGACTGCACCAGCAGAATAGTGCGTGCAGCTCTGGAGTATAACACATGATGTAACTCATGATCAGTACAGGATAAGTAATGTATGTGCACAGTGTCTGCACCAGCAGAACAGTGAGTGCAGCTCTGGAGTATAATACAGGATGTAACTCAGGATCAGTACAGGATAAGTAATGTATGTGCACAGTGACTGCACCAGCAGAATAGTGAGTGCAGCTCTAGAGTATAACACATGATGTAACTCATGATCAGTACAGGATAAGTAATGTATGTGCACAGTGACTGCACCAGCAGAATAGTGAGTGCAGCTCTGGAGTATAATACAGGATGTAACTCAGGATCAGTGCAGGATAAGTAATGTATGTAAATTCCAACATATAAATCGATCAAAATATGGAGATAATCAAAAACTAAATTCCAGCACAAGAAAAACTCTCCTTAAAACGTAGCTTTTACTATAATTGTATTAAAAACAGGGTCGGTAACCCCACCATTATAATGTTCAAAAAACATGAAACCACTCCTCTACTGTCCAAACCTAGACACCTGTAGTGGACACCAATAAGCCAACAGTGGGAGCAATCATAATAATACACTATCTCGATAAAACCAGGCACTGTCCCTGATCGTACCCTAAGCTAAACCTTAGCCCAGGAACGACCCCTTATGGTGGGGACCTCCTGTCCTCGTGCCTAGTCTATAAAGCCCTGGACATCCCTCACTTAGAGATGGGTGACATCCATTGATTGCTCCCTTGGCCAAAAAACAACAAAAACAAGTGACAGGAAAAAATCATAACACTAAGATACAACAAAAAATGGGGATTATACTGTATAAGAAAATATGTGTGATGATACCATAAATTACAGCAATAATGATACCCCTAATAAGACCCTTAAATAGAGGGCACATAAAGCGTAGCCTCCGAAAATAAGCCCATAAATCAATGTTCATAGGTAACCCTCGACGCGTTTCGCCCTTGTCATGTTTCAAGGGTTCATCAGGAGGTTATATAGCAACCCAAGAGGCAAAAGATTTGTGTGATGATCTCGCCCAGCACCCTAGGTCAGAGGTGCTCAAGGACAATATACACTGTCAAACAACCGGCAAATCACAGTAATAGTCACAGGAGGGAATCCAACATCCACGGTATAGTCAGAGATACCTAGACGGAGAGAAAATATATATGACATTGTGGAAAACACCAGGAGTGTGCCTCGTATCTCAGATATCTGCTCACACCAACTCACATCATATGGGCAATCCCACAAAACAGGGAAGAGGACCTCTGTCTTCGGTCAAAAGATACAATGACCAGGAAGATAAATATCCAGGCTACAAATGTATAAAAGGAAAATCATCCTTACCGATTAGATTGAAGCTAAATGCGACTGTGTTGCAGAAAAGGCAGATACTCACATCATACAGTGTTTGCTCACATGTCAACCCTCCTGTGTTGCTACAGTGGTGACCAGGGTTTAAATACTCCCGCCCTAACCTCATAGCCCCACCCCCTGGGCAGTCTCAACCTATTGTAATGTATTGCTAACCCAGAAAGTGTTGAAAATAATCTACCCACAGTTTTGGTACGAGATGTGTAGCATCCCCAAGTCAGAGCAATGTGTGGGACTAACCTGGGGAATGCCAGTGATGGAGAGGTCGGCACGCTGTTCCTCTGGGGCACTCTCTGGGTTCTTGCGGGACACAGCCAGGTGCAATGTGAGGTGCCCTTGGTGTTGTAGTTTAACGTGCCTATGGCTGAGTCCCTGATGTGTCGTGACGCCAGTGCCAGTAAACGGTGGCACACCGTATTTATAGTAGGAATAACAGAGGTGCAGACTTGTAACTTGAAAACAGAATTCCAACTTTACTGAAACCGTGGAAAATACAGCAGGCAACCTCTTAACACAGTTCTTGTTTGCAGAAAATAGACGTTTGTACAGTCGCAGTTACAGCAGGCTTACATCCAGCAAGGTATAACAGAGGGAAAGACAACAGGACTTAGAATTGCAGGTGAACCTTACTTTCTTCCTGACTTGTCCTGACTGGAATTGATGCTTCAAGGCCCCAATGCCCTACTTCTGGCTTATATCCTTGAATCTCCAGTAGACAGTGTACCTCCTCTTGGCATTTAGTACCTCTTGCTCTAGGGATTGCCTCTGCTTGACTTCTGCTGACTCGCTTAGGCCTGAGACATGTGGCCTTCACAGACTCCAGGGTCTGCACTCCTTCCCAGGCCCAGGGCCTGGTGTAGACCTCACAGGCTCATGGCCTGGAGTAGACTGAACTGAGCTGTCTGACTGAGCTTTCTTTCCCTGACTGGGCCTTATATAGACTAGGGCTACCTAGCTCCCTCTAGTGACTAGAGCTGGAATTACATCCCTAGCCGGCCTGCACATAGCACATTTCACAGTAACAGGGAATTAAATACCATAAATTGCATTGCATTATATAAATAGGACCTTTACCAGCCTCCCCATAAATGAGAGGAGCGACAGCAGCCAAGTGACCCTTCTGTAGTGACGGGTAGTACAACTCCCGTACACTACATACCCCGCTGCTTTAAGCTGAGTACGCCCTCGTACTCTAACAGGAGTACCGCCCAACTGGAATTTTCACCTGAAAGAGACAAAAGCAAACATGCAGGCATACATAATCAATTCCATCTGCATTTACAATTATGATCAGGTCCAGCTGGTGACGGAGAAGTGCGGTGACAAGGGCGTCGCTCTCTTTCTTCAGGATAGTAGAGTGGAACTGGGGCGCTGACCTGGCACAGCGGATGTTAGGGAATACCAGGATAGTCCATGACAATGAATGAGTCCACAATAAAAGCAATATCTCAGAGGCTCGCACACAGGAGTCCATCTCTGGGCACATAGACTTGAATAAAATATTTCTTGAGTAATAAATACGGTCAGCAGCACATACATAAAATGACAATACAGGACTCTGACAATACCAGGGTAACACCTTCCTGGCAAGTCCTGCGTATTTTTAAAGTGCTGACATAAAAGAACCCTTTTCAACCTGAAATGGGGGTTAAAAGGGGATAAAGTGCAATATAAAGCACAACTTGGAATTATTAAAGTACTTGACGCCAAAATGGTAGCAGCAGGCAGGATGTCCCGGAACAGAAAGAGGCAGGCTGGGAGCAGTGGTTCCACAGTGGCAACTTATCTTCACAAAAATGCCACCGGCCGTGGGGAACTGGCAGCAAGCTCCACCAGCCTGGCAAACTTAAAGGAACAGTTCCTGCAACATGTATGATGTCCCTGTGAGGATGAGCAAAAATGGCCTAGCAGGCCTGCTCACAGGTACGTATCAAAGGATCCCTGTTCATCAGAGGTAGTGCAGCCCTGTGCTGCTGGTAATCTGGGCCATGCACCAGGGCCACTTGGAGGGTGCCCACCAAAGAGAATGGGCTGGAAACATCACCGGTATTGGGCCGACCCACCTCACTGGCCCGCTGGGTTGCGGACACATAGGAGCTGCTGGTCTCGGGACACGGGCCGGCGCTGGGGTAGACACTTCCTCTGGCCGGGACATAGTGCTCCCGTCAAGGCGGACTCGGCTCCTGGCATATGTCAATTTATCCGCTTTACACGGACCTTGGGTGGCTCAGCGCTAGCGGTAGGACTTGGTACTACGGGTTCAGGATGGCACAGGGGTCACAGGTAACTCACCACCGCTGGACTGCTGCGCTGCCTTCTTAGCACTCTGTCACTTGCCGCAGGCCGTCCAGATGAAGCCTGTAAGATAGCGATCCGCTCCTCCAGGGCGGCGATGTCACTGCTGGATTCCGGCACACTTGCAGCAGGCTCCAATACTTCCTTTCTGCTTGCACAAGTCTGCGGCCACTCCCCCAGACTCGGGAGTTCTCGCCCAACTTCAGGCCCGCCCACATTGTAATCCACGTACAGGGGCGGCATCCCCGGACGGTTGTCTCCTCCCTCTTGGAGGGTTTTGGCGCCAAATCTTCGCGCCACTGAGGACAGTGATGGCGCAGGAAGAAGTCCAATGGCGCCGGCGTCATCTTGGGCGCCATGATGCATCAATTCAATGACAGCAAGCAGCGGTAGTAAAACAGCATAAAAGTCCACAAAAGCACACTTGGAAGTGGCGATTTTCTTCCTCTTGATAGCGCAACACTGCCCAGCGCTTTTTAGAGGTTTTTGGGACACTTTTCTGTACGTTTTAGGTCCACAAAGTTTACTTCAAATAAACAGGCGTTTTGTCACTTGGCAAACTGGTTAAGGCACAAAGTTCACGTTTTTGCTCACAGTCCGTAAAACGTGCGTATCCTGTTCGTGACGCCAAAATGTAGCATCCCCAAGTCAGGGCAATGTATGGAACTAACCCGGGGAATGCCAGTGATGGAGAGGCCGGCACGCTGTTCCTCTGGGGCACTCTCTGGGTTTTTGCGGGACACAGCCAGGTGGAATGTGAGGTGCCCTTGGTGTTGTAGTTTAACGTGCCTATGGCTGGGTCCCTGATGTGTCGTGACGCCAGTGCCAGTAAACGGTGGCACACCGTATTTATAGTAGGAATAACAGAGGTGCAGACTTGTAACTTGAAAACAGAATTCCAACTTTACTGAAACAGTGGAAAATACAGCAGGCAACCTCTTAACACAGTTCTTGTTGCAGAGAATAGACGTTTGTACAGTCGCAGTTACAGCAGGCTTACATCCAGCAAGGTATAACAGAGGGAAAGACAACAGGACTTAGAATTGCAGGTGAACCTTACTTTCTTCCTGACTTGTCCTGACTGGAATTGATGCTTCAAGGCCCCAATGCCCTACTTCTGGCTTATATCCTTGAATCTCCAGTAGACAGTGTACCTCCTCTTGGCATTTAGTACCTCTTGCTCTAGGGATTGCCTCTGCTTGACTTCTGCTGACTCGCTTAGGCCTGAGACATGTGGCCTTCACAGACTCCAGGGTCTGCACTAACTTCCCAGGCCCAGGGCCTGGTGTAGACCTCACAGGCTCATGGCCTGGAGTAGACTGAGCTGAGCTGTCTGACTGAGCTTTCTTTCCCTGACTGGGCCTTATATAGACTAGGGCTACCTAGCTCCCTCTAGTGACTAGAGCTGGAATTACATCCCTAGCCGGCCTGCACATAACACATTTCACAGTAACAGGGAATTAAATACAATAAATTACATTGCATTGTACAAATAGGACCTTTACCAGCCTCCCCATGAATGAGAGGAGCGACAGCAGCCAAGTGACCCTTCTGTAGTGACGGGCAGTACAACTCCCGTACACTACAGATGATTGTCCCAGAATCAGTGATGGTTCAATCGGATATGTAAAAATCGCTAAACCGAGTGCCGATTTTAGCCGCTGTATTAAACGAGACCACACTTCCGGTGCGTGGAACGCACGGAAGTGATGCGATAGATCCGGTTTCATGTTAACATGCGGCCAGTCCATAGTGTGGCGTCACTTCCGGCGCATGGAGCGCATAGAGGATACTACCTCGCGCATAGCCGTCACTTCCGATGTATGGAACGCATCACGGAGAAGAACTGGGGTGCAGCTAGAACTATATTAAGTACGGAAAACAAATAGATATATAATCCACAATGTCCGAAAATAAACTGGTGTAATGTGCGGAACCAATGCCTATTGATAATGTGAATAGACATTAATCTATAGATAGAGAAGGTTCATAAGATACAGGGCGGAGTAGGTCACGGGTAAGTAAAATGCCGCATGGAAGAAAAAGGATCAGTGTATAAAGTAGTTCTGCTCAATGTTTAGAGTACACAAATGGAATATCAAAAAAGGATAAATATAAAAAATAATAAGAAAGAACCCACAGCAGGTCTATAGTGAGTAAAGATAGACAGTAGGAAATCTACATTAAAGTGGGAAGTTCAAAGGAAGCACGTAAACGTCAGCCTTTCATTAAGGCCTGTGGGGGTCTGCGATCTAAAGCGGTGGATCCACTTACACTCCTTCTGTAAAATTTTACGGTCCCAGTTACCCCCCCTGGGGGATGGAGATATCACTTCAAGAATGGTAAATCTAAGGATGTGTGGATCGCTCCCATGTTTTTCCCTCATATGTAGTGCCACAGGGGTCTCTCTCTTTTTGGTCACATCATTAATGTGTTCCAGGAATCGTCGCCGTGCCTCCCTTATGGTCTTGCCCACATAGTCCATGGGGCATGGGCACTGGCAGACGTAAATGGCCCCTTGGCTTCTACAATTGAAAAAATCCCGTAGCTCGAAAATGTGTCCCGTTGCTGAACAGGTCACTGTCTTCGACGTATTAATAAAGTCACAGGCTTTACAGTTACCACATCGGAACATACCTTTCGGTTTCCGATCTAGCCACGTATTTCCCCCTAGTGGTGGAGCATAGTGGCTATGGACCAAACGGTCTCTAAGACTTCTGCCCCTCCTGTATGTGACTCCAGGATAATGGGGCAAAACATCCCCCAGGTCCGGATCCATCTGAAGTATAGGCCAATAACGTCGGAGAATGCTGCACACTTCTACATTAGCCGAATCGAAAGTTGCAATGATCCGTGCTAGCTGTCCGTCAGCAACCCCCCGATCTTTCGGTACCAGTAAACTTGCACGGCCTTTTTCTACTGCATTTTTAAATGCCTCGGTCAGAACTTTTGGGGGTACCCCCTGTCCCTAAATCGACCACGGAGATCCCTGGCTTCTCGATGGAAAGTTTCTTTTGTGGTGCAATTACGTCTAACCCGAAGGTACTGGCCCTTTGGGATCCCTCGCTTCAGTGGGCCTGGATGATGACTTTCCCAATGGAGCAGAGAATTGGTCGCCGTAGTTTTCCTAAAAATTTCTGCCACTAACTTGTCATCCTGTTTAATCACCCTCACATCCAAGAAGGCCAGGGATACCGGATTGATTTCGTAGGTAAACCTCAGCCCAATTTCATTTTTGTTAAGCTCATCAATGAAATTCTGGAACTCACCTGACCCACCTTTCCAGACCATGAACACATCATCAATATATCTGGTCCAGATGATGATCTTATCGGTCCTCCCACCAGCCCAGGAAGACGTTGGCATAGGTCGGGGCACAGGAACTCCCCATGGCCGTCCCCCTGAGCTGGTGATAGAACCGGGCGTTAAAGAGGAAAAAGTTGTGGGTCAGGGTAAACTCCAATAGCATGAGGACAAATCGATTGTGTGCCCTGAACTGCATGCCCCTTGTGCGGAGGTAGTATTCGATAGCCAAGAGTCCCTTATCGTGTGGGATAGAACTATATAACGATTCAACATCCACGCTAGCCAACAGGCTGTCTGGATCGATCGTGATGGAGTCTATCTTATTGAGGAAGTCCATCGTATCCCTCGTGTACGAGGGGAGGGACACGACGAACTCCCTCAAGACCTGGACCAAAACGTCAGTTGATTGTGAAGTTGCCCTGTAAATAAAAGTTCTAATCTACACAGAATTGGAGTGCTGTTGTTAATATCTATTATTGAACATTGGCTGGGAAGCCATTGCAACAAGTACCAAAGATATAACGGACGAGAGTGCCCACCATTTGTATTAGTGCGAATGAGTGCTGACACAGCTTTTTCTCCAACTCCTATCCACTATCATAAAAAGTGACTACACGTATGCAAGGAATCAGGGCTGAGGCACACCTATCCTCAGCATTCTTTAAACGTACAGGACTGAACCGGAAGTCAACACTAGGATTTTCTTTATTAGCAGTGTCTTTTGCTACCATCTTCATATCCGGGCCATGGCAGAGAGGGCTGCAGCATTCCCGCTGGCACCCAGCTCAGGGAGCATGTCCATCTAGTCTCTCATTGCCAATACATGAGCCATAAGTGTCTATATTGGGAAATCATCTTTAACCCATTCCGTCCTGCCCAGTGCAATAAGCAGTGCTATGAACAATCCCTCAATATCCCGTGTCCTCAGGGTTGTTGGTCTCTCACCTTAAATTCTCCTATGGGGTGCATCCAATTATAATTCCATTTCTTTAGTGTCCAGCTTTCACGGTTATATACAATACGCCGTTCTCTGCCCTCTTGTCTGATCTCTACTAAATCTATGGAGGAACTAAGGATTTTCACAATAACTAAAATGCAGAAGGAAATTGAGAGAATTAGGAAATTTCCTATATTTTTACATGTTTATTTTCATCCCATCCTCTCAAGATTTATGTTAATGTCACTCTCCTATAGAAAGACAGGAAGGCAGGGAAAAGAATGCAGTGAGTTATTACATGAGGATTATTGCAATGAAATGTGATTAGTGATCCAGTTCGTAACTAGTGATGAGCGAGCACGCTCAGCCAAATATCTGTTCAGCTCGAGCATTGCTATGCTCGGCACATGGCGGAACTTGACCGTGCACCGCATGTGCTCGAGCCAAATGCTTGAGTCTCCGGCCCGCACGTTTCACGGGTTTTAAACAGCCAATAAAGGTGCAGGTAAGTACTGCCCTCACTGTAATGCCAGTAGCTATATTGGCTGCAGGCATTACAGTGATTGGCTGGCCAGAACACGTCATCGGGAGCTATATATCACCCAATGACGCATGTTCGGCTCAGACGTAGACAGGGAGAGCAGAACGTAGGAATTAAAAGACAGTGAAGGGAGCAATTTTCACAGTTTTTATTCAGAGAAAGCTTTTCCAAGAACCAAAAGTCCTTTTAAGGACTACTTACTGTGTGTGTTTTAGAGCAGCAATCTATTTACCTGCTGCAGTTTCAGGGACAGTGCTCTGGAAGGGACAGATAGTGCAGGGAGAGGCATTTGCTGTTTTTACTACTAAAAGCTTTTCAACAATCCAAAAGTCCTTTTATGGACTACTGTGTGTGTTTCACAGCAGCAAGATATTTTTATTTTATACCTAATAGTGACATATACTGTACATCATCCGCAGACTGTGTCTTTAATAATCTGAGCCACAACTAGTGTTAATAATCTGTCGTGTTCTGTAACCAATACTGTAGAACATCTGCAAACAGGTTTATTACAAATTCCAAAATTTTGGGCCACATCTAGTGTTCATAATCTATGGTGTTCTTTAACCAATACTGTAGAACATCTGCAGACAGTGTCTGTATTACAAATTCTAATAATCTGGGCCTAATATAGTGTCCATATTTTGTGGGTTTCTGTGACATATACTGTCCTGCAAACTATGTCTTTAGCAGACAGTAAAACAATCTGAACCACATCTAGTGACAAAACCCATTAATATGAACAGGGCGAGCACTAAGGGACGGGGAAGTGCGCGTGATGGTGATGTGCACACAGAGGCTGTGGCCCTGGGCGCAATGAAACTTAGTAAAAGAATGTAGCTGAGGGCCGACAGGTGCTCTAACCCTCTAAAACAGTGATGGCTATGGCGAACCTTTTAGAGACTGAGTGCTGAAACTGCAACACAAAACCCACTTATTTATTGCAAAGTGCCCACACGGTCATTTACCCTGAATACTACAGTCCAAAATAGTAATGTTCCTTATCATTTAGCTATAGCTGTAGAGTTCCAGTTCGTGCCATGTGTCCAGCTTGGACATCCAGTATTTGTAAGGCACAGAGGGATCACTGAGGACGCTGACATGCTCTGCTATGTACTCCTTCACGATCTTCCAAATTTTTTCCATCCTTGTGACACTAGGCCACACATCAGGGTGAGAGTGCTGGTGGGGTGTCATGAAACTGTCCCAGGCCTTGGAGAGTGTTGTCCTGCCTCTGTTGGAACTGCTGTGTGTTCCCCTTATCTCACCTCCTGGGTTGCCCAAGGAACTACATACTCTGCCGCTAGCTTTGTCAGGAAACTTATGGAGCAATTTTTCAAGAAGGACCTTCTGGTATTGCACCATTTTGCTCGTCCTCTCCTCCACAGGGATGAGAGATGAGAAGTTCTCCTTGTAGCGGGGGTCGATAAGGGTTAACTGAACAACCAGTAATTGCTGTTGTGCAAAATGCGTAGAATGCAGGGGTCACAGTAAAGGCAGCATAACATAAAGTCAGCCATGTGTGTCAGAGTCACAACAGAAAAGACTTTGCTATCCTCATCTGGAGGATGACTCTCAATCTCCTCCCCATCTATGCTGAACAGATGTAATAAACCTGCTATGGTTACTACCCTCTGTAGTGGAGGCAACCGTCTCTTGCTCCTCCTCCTCCTCATCATCATCATCATCATTACCATCCGATTCACACTGAGTATATAAACTGAGTGTGGTCTGGCGATCACCCTGTGTAATGTCTTCCCCCTAGTTCCACCTCTTCCACATGTAAAACGTCCACCATTATTCTTAGCAGCCAGCGTTTCAGTAGACACAGAAGTGGGATGGTTAGGCTGATAATAGTGGCATTGCCACTCACCATCTGTGTTTATCCCCCAAAGTTGCATAAAACCTCACAGAGATCAGACATATAAGACCATGTTACAGCTGGTATTCCACTACTGCCTTCTGCTGCTCACAAAGCCTGGCCAACATGTGTAATGTGGAATTCCAGTGCATGCTCACGTCGCACAACAGTCAGTTAGCTGGCAAATACAAGTGCTGCAGCAGCGTTACAAGACCTTCGGCAGCTGTAGATGACTTTCTGAAATGGGCACATACATTGTGGTAGGTACCGCATACATTGCGGTAGGTTTTGAGAAATTTTAGAACACGTGTGCTAGGCATGGTATGGCTGGATCCCGGACATTAAAGAGGGATCCACATGGTCATATCAGCATTTGTCCCATGTACAATTTTGTCTTCTTCGCTGGGCAGAGGTTGTTTTCTGCCCAGTGATTTAGATTCTATTATTAGTACAGGTTTTTGAGTGACAATTTCCTGACGCTTTGCTGTGGTAATTGGGCAGAGTTGTCATTCTGCCCAGCGAGGGCCATTAATGACTGAGGGCTGGGCCTGTTATGTTCAATTGTTTGAGTTTTTATTGTTATGGTTTGAGTTTGAGTTTATAACTGCACTGTAAAATATGTTATGGTTATTTGGTTATTGATGAGTTCTCAAACAGGCCATGCCATTAGTTTACCTCCCTTCTTGTGTGTTATGTTTTTATTTACATTAATGTATAAGTTTGGGATGTTTGTTGTGCATAGTACATATATGCTCTATGATTGCCATGTGTGTGTGAGCTTGCCGAGCTACAAAGCTGCCAACAAGTTATGGCTATTATCAGACACAACCAACCTGGTCCCATATACCCTGCCACAGCTCTGCGGCAGTGTGCTGTTTGTCACCTAAGCAAATTAGTTTCAGCACGACCTGTTGCCGCTTCCCAACTGCCGTGCTACACTGCTTCCAGCTTCTGACTGATGGTTGACTGCTGCTGCAAGATGAGAATTCAGAGTTTGCAGTGGAGGAGAAGGTGGAGGAGGAGGAGAATATGAAGGGGGGGGGGGGGTTGCACCCGTTAATGTAAGTGGTGGCAGAAATCCCGATGGAAGTAGGTCCCACAATCCTTGGCTTGGGTAGCACCTGTGCCATCCCAGGGTACGACTTGCTACAAGGTTCACCCAATGTGCCGTCACGAAAATGTAGCGTCCCTGGCCAAAAGCACTTGTCCATGTGTCCGTCATTAAGTGGACCTTCTCAATAACTGCATTGGTCAGGGCATCGGTGATGTTACAGGACATAATTGCTGGTGTAATGACTGCACACTGAGAAAAATAGTGGCGGCTGGGGACTGAGTAACGAAGGATGGCCGTCGCCATGAGGCCGAGGAAAGCCTCAGTGTCCACAGGTTTAAATGGCAACATTTCCAGGGCCAGGAATTTTGAAAGGTGCGCATTTAGTGCTATGGCCTGTAGGTGGGTGGCTGGTTTATATGCGCTTACGTTCAAAGGCTGGGGTAAGGAGATCTGTACGCTGTACTTGGACACAGAAGTGGGTGTGCTAGCTGATGCTAGCTGCAGGGCAAGAGTGGTCCAGGCCTGCGTCTAGGACAGAGGATTGACAGTGGTGTGAGCCACAGATACTGATTGTGGACCCAGGGGTTCGGCCCACCTATTAGGGTGCTTTGATGCCATGTGGCAGATCATGCTGGTGGTGGTGAGGTTGCTAAGTGTTCACACCCCTACTCATTTTGCTTCCAGTGCCACCTGCAGGCCCTCATCTACAATCTTTTATAGGGCAATCAAAAAATATTCTAAAATTTCAATTAAAAAATTTGGGTGCTGACCACCATTCCCTGTGCTAACTCTGCAGTGTAACATTACCGGAAAAAATATATTTATTAAATTAATTTTTTTTTATCGTGGCCAGTGTTTTTGATAATATCTCCTCAATGTCCTTGCACTGGCAGCCGGGGGTTACTCGTTAGCACAGAGGAATCTCGTTGGTTATCGGAATGAACCAGACAAATGGCTCCACCCACTCACAACGACCATGCACCACCACCCACAGAATCGAGAAAGAGGTATCAATCTGTCAATCCTTTCAGTGTCCGGGCCAGGTGAGGTTTCCCATGTGGAATCAAATTAAGCTGCAGGCTCCACTCCTGGTGGTGCCCTTCTGTCAATTAGTTTAAGTTTCAGCTTTGCAAACATACTCCCCTCGGAACCCAAAGACTTTGGTTTCCAGGAAAATGCTCGGCGGGTAATGGGAATAACGCCGCCGGATTGTGTGTCGTTTTCAAACCAGGCTACAAATTTCATCCTGGATTAATGAAAACATTCTTGGCAAATGCTTTCAGTGTGGTTCTTCTGGCGCCAGTCAAAGAATTTCACCTCTAGCAGCGCAGTACGGATACTTCCAGCCGTCCATCTTAATCATCAGTGTTAGTGTTGATCAATCTGTTTTGTGCCCTATCAGGGGCTGGTGTATGGAATAGATTTTAGGAACCGGGAGATGGAAAGAGATGGTTGGTCGGTCCTCTTCCTTCCAATTTGGGGCACTGCGCGTGCGCCGTGCAATGTACTGTGCCACCCTATATGAGTGGTGTGTTAAGTAGTACTATTCCTATCAGTTTAATCCCTGTTATGTCCCCTATCAGGGGATGTGTATCGAATAGATTTTAGGAACCCGGAGATGGAAAAAGAAGCTTGGTCAGTCCTCTTACTTACAATTTGGGGTACTGCATGTGTGCCGCGCAATGTACTGTGCCACCAATACAAATAGTGTGAACTACTATTCTTACCATTTTAATCCCTGTTTCGTCCCCTATCAGGGGACATGTATTTAATTGAATCCTTGCATGGAGAGATAGAGAAAAAAGCTTGCTCTGTCCGCTTCCTTCTAATTTTGGGCACTTGCAATGCAATTTGCCACCAATGCAACTAGTGTTAACTAAGTACTACTGCTATCAATTTAATCTCTGTTTTGTCCCTTATCAGGAACAGGGCCGATGTAGTGAATAGATTTTTGGAACCGGGAGATGGAAAAAGACCCATGCTAGGTCCGCTTCGTTTGAATTTTAGGTCACTGCGCGATGTACTGTGCCACCCGGTATGAGTGGTGGGCAGTGGGCACAGTACAGTCTGTGGGCCTGACACACACTGGCAGGCAACTGCAATTATATTAAAGGGTAAAAATGAAATGACTTTTTTATCTACAAGGTACTGTGCCACCCTATATGAGTGGTGTGCGCCCAGTACAGTCTGTGGGCCTGCGGCCTCTCACACACGGGCAGGCAACTGCAATATATATACTGTAGAAAAAATAAATAAAAGCAGACTGATGTACCAGCCCTAAAAAGGGCTTTATGGGGGGCTGTCAGGATGCTGTCCTTAAAGCAGATGAGTCTTTGAGGACTGGAGTGGACACAGAACACTGGCCTCGCTAACGCTTTCCCTATTAAGGCCCCATTCACACGTCCGTATGTGTTGCGGATCCGCAACACACCATGCCGGCACTCCCCATAGAGATGCCTATTCTTGTCTGCAGGCTGCAGACAGGAATAGGACATGCTCTATCTTTTGCGGAGCCGTGGCCGAATGTTTTGGGGCTGAAACCTGGAAGTTCGGGGCCCCGGCTCCGCAAATGCATAGTTTGCTCTCCGCATCACGGCCAGCCCCATTCACAATGAATGGGTCCACATCCATTCTGCAGAATTGCGGAATGGATGCGGACCAAATTGCGGACGTGTGAATGGGGCCTTATTAAGCAGCAGCAGCACTCTCCCTGCTCTAACTAACACTGCAGCTTCAGAATGAATCTCAGATGGATGCTGTCCTTGCTTTTTGATTGGAGGTGGGAGGGTCTGGGAGGGAGGGTATGCTGCTGATTGGCTGAAATGTGTCTGCTGACTGTGAGGTACAGGGTCAACGTTTGCTCAATGATGATGTATAGGGGGCGGACCGAACATCACATATGTTCGCCCGCCTCGGCGAACGCGAACATGCGATGTTCGCCGGGAACTATTCTCCTGCGATTAGTTCAGGACATCTCTAATTATCATTAGATGATAGTCCGGTCAACACAATCGAAGCCACCGGCCGTCCCTCTTAGTCATGGCCCCAGTTCCTAAAATCATGAAAATTTTTACCTGAACTTGCTATCACCATGGTAGGCGCATAAAAGAACATCGAAAGTTGAAAGAGCAGACATCGATAGATCATCAACATCACGGGGACGTGCGATCAGCTTAGAAGTTATCTAGAGTTAACAAAGCGGCAGCAGACCCTCACCTACAATTTTATATACACGATCACTGGTCAGCTCAACGTCCGTTCCTTACAAGTTCATTATCATCAGATGATAGTCCGGTCAACACAATCGAAGCCACCGGCCGTCCTTCTTAGTCATGGCCCCAGTTCTGAAAATCATGAACATTTTTGTCTGAACTTGCTATTGATATAAAAGTAAATATACAGGAAACAATGTTTCCTAACAATTTTTCATCTAAAATCGCTTTTATCTTCGGTTTTGTGAGTTTTATGGTCAGTCTGTAAAAGTGACGTACAACTCGGGCAACATCGTTCCCAGCAGCGACATTGTAGTCCAAGATGCATCCAGACATCCTCCCCATGCTGTCCCTGACCCATTTCGGTGGTGTTTCCATCAATTTCTGACCTTTTCCTATGAAACAGGCACCCTCCCCTCTTCAGAGCAGGGGGTGCCTGGTTTAATGCTCGGGTTCTCCCATTGACTTCTATAGGGCACGGGTGCTCGGTAGAGCACCCGGGCATCCCGATGTGCTCAGGCAGAGCACCAGAGCACCCGAGCATTGGGGTGCTCGATCATCACTAATCAGTGGTGTTTGTGTCACTTTCTAACCTTTTCCAATGGACCAGACAGAGCAGAGGGTGCCTGGTTGTTTCCCATTGACTTCCATTATACTCGGGTGCTCAGCACACAAATATAGCAATACTTTGGTGCTTTCTCATCACTATTCATAACAGAGTTCATTGCAAACTTTCCAAATTTTTCTTTAGCACATCCAAACTTGAAGCTTTTCAGGTTTTATGAATCCAGTAAAACGGCGTGTAGCTCTATTTTACTGCACATGTCAGTGGGAATAAAGCAGCAGGAAAGCAGAAGAAGGGTACTCACATGACCCTGAGAGGAAATGGTGGGGAGGGCTTGCCCTGATTGTCTCCCAGGCTGACAGACAGCCTCAATGAGCGAATCCGTGCTGTACCAGGCAGGGAGGTGCCCTAGCAGAATGAACAGAACACCATTCTGTGTGGGCTGTGAATGAGGGTGGATGATTCTTACAGTGTTTGCCAGAACAACCATCTTAGGACTCTTTCACACTAGCGTTTTTGTTTTCCGGCATAGAGATTCGTCGTCGGGTCTCTATGCCGGAAAAATCCTGATCAGGATTATCCCAATGCATTCTGAATGTAGAGAAATCCGTTCAGGATGCATCAGGATGTCTTCAGTTCAGGACCGGAACGTTTTTTGGCCGGAGAAAATACCGCAGCATGCTGCGCTTTTTGTTCCGGCCAAAAATCCTGAACACTTGCGGCAAGGCCGGATCCGGAATTAATGCCCATTGAAAGGCATTAATCCGGATCCGGCCTTAAGCTAAACGTCGTTTCGGCGCATCGCCGGATCCGACGTTTAGCTTTTTCTCAATGGTTACCATGGCAGCCAGGACGCTAAAGTCCCGGCTGCCATGCTAAAGTGTAGTGGGGAGAGGGGGAGCGGTATACTTACCATCCGTGCGGCTCCATGGGCGCTCCAGAGTGACGTCAGTGTGCCCCACACGCATGGATCACATGATCGCATGGATCACATGATCCATGCGCATGGGGCGCTCTGACGTCATTCTGGAGCGCCCCGGGAGCCGCACGGACTGTAAGTATACCGGTCCCCCGCTCCCCACTACTACTATGGCAATTAGGACTTTAATAGCGTCCTGGCTGCCATAGTAACACTGAAAGCATTTTGAAGACTGATCAGGATCCTGATCAGTCTTCTAATGCTTTCAGGCAACTTGCGTTCTGACGGATCCTCAGAACGCAAGTGTGAAATAGGCCTTAGGGAGTCAGGGACAGTCAGAAATCAATCAAACTTGTAATCTGCTGACAGACACAGTGAAGGGAAAGGCTATAATTACAAAGAAGAATTATGGGGGTCTTTTACTATGCTGAAATACGCCTAAATTATGAGTATTTCAGGAGCAGATGGCGGCGCAACGGTTAGTTGTGATGCTATCTGCAATAGTGTTGAGCGCGAATATTCGAAAAGCAAATTTTTTTAGCGAATATCGGCACTTCGCTAATTCGCGAATATTTCGAATATAGCGCTATAAATTCGCTATTTCGAATATTCGTTTTTTTTTTTTTTTTTTAGTTATATTTTTTTCTTTCCTACTTCCCAAAAGTAGTTCTTACCTGTCCTGAGGATTCCTGGCTTCCTGGCTGCTCTAGTCAGTGCCCGTTGCCGCTTCTGCCGACTTCCGTGCTCATGTGGAGCGTCCCCATCCATGGGAGAATCTCCATATACTAAAATGTACTGTCGGATTTGAGGAATTACGTTGAAATCGCAATGCGATTAATTCAAGTTATATTAATCGCATTGCGATTACAACTTAGCACTGCTATCTTACATAGGCTAGAATTAACAAATATGGAGTATAGCTATGCACTAGCAGTGCTAAGTTGAAATCGCAATGCGAATACTTTAAGTTAAATTAATCGCATTGCGATTACAACTTAGCACTGCTATCTTACATAGGCTAGAATTAACGAATATGGAATATAGCAGTGGCACTAGCAGTGATAAGTTGAAATCGCAATGCGAATACTTTAAGTTAAATTAATCGCATTGCGATTTCAACTTAGCACTGCTGCTGTATTCCATATTCGTTAACTTCGTTAATTCTAGCAAGCTGACCCATTATAAACCCAGCTCTAAGTTGAAATCGCAATGCGATTAATATAACTTGAATTAATCGCATTGCGATTTCAACGTAATTCCTCAAATCCGACAGTACATTTTAGTATATGGAGACGTTCCCATGGTGATGGGGACGCTCCATGAGCACAGAAGATATGGTTGGCTTGGTAGAATTAGCGAATAGCGAATATGACGAATGTATTCGTCTATTCCTCAAACGAAGATAACGAAGTATTCTACATCTTCGCTTTAGCTACCTATTCGTCTCGTCATCGTCAACTTCGCTATTCGCTAATTCTAGCAATCAAATAGGAAGGTTGACTTACCAGACAGCTGTGTTAGAATTCGCTATGCGATTTTTTTTTTAATACAATAATTATATTACTTGATAAAATTATTATAAGTATTCTATTTATTAAAAAAAAAAAAATCGCATAGCGAATTTAACACAGCTGTCTCTATAGTCAGTCAACCTTCCTATTTGATTGCTAGAATTAGCGAGGTTGACGAATAGGTAGCTAAAACGAAGATGTAGAATACTTCGTTATCTTCGTTTTGAGGAATAGACGAATACATTCGTCATATTCGTCATCCTCGCTAATTCTAGATATGAAACCAATAGGAAAGTAGCCTTAAGTACAAATCGCAATATGCGATTATTTAAATCGCATGTTAATCGCGATAACTAGAAAAAATGACGAATATTCGATTTCGACGAATATGAAACGAATATTCATTCGAATATTCGCGAATTTCGTCGAAATCGAATATGGCACCTGCCGCTCATCACTAATCTGCAACTTTGTCCTGCTAACGCCAGCTCTAAAATGATCAGCATGGATGGGGAAGGGGACAGGCCGGCAGGCCCGTCTCATTCACCATTTTCTATGCCTGCGTAGAAAAACTCTAAGGCCCATTTCACACTGAAAGCATTTCACCCGCACTTAATCCGGACCAATTCATTTCAATGGGGCTGTGTACATGAGCGGTGATTTTCCCGCATCACTTTTGCGTTGCATGAAAATTGCAGCATGCTCTATATTCTGCGTTTTTCACGCAACGCAGGCCCCATAGAAGTGAATGGGGCTGCGGGAAAATCGCAGGCATCCGAAAGCAAGTGCGATTTTCCCGCATGGTTGCTAGGAGACGATCGGGATGGGAACCCAATCTTTATTATTTTCCCTTATAACATTGTTAAAAGGGAAAATAATAGCATTCTTTAATACAGAATACTTAGTAAAAGGACAATTGAGGGTTAAAAAAAATAAAAAATTAACTCACCTCCTCCAATTGATTGCATAGGTGTCGGTCTCCTGTTCTCTCTTCAGCTATGGGTAAAGGACCTGTGGTGATGTCTCTGAGCTCATCACATGGTCCATCACCATGGTGATGGATCATGTGATTGGACCATGTGATGTCACCACAGGTCCTTTGACAGGTCCTGAAGAAAGAACAGGAGACTCAGCTTGGCGATCAATTGAAGGAGGTGAGTTTATTTTTTTTTTCTAACCCTCAATTGACCTATTAAAGAATGCTATTATTTTCCCTTATAACCAGTTTTCCACGTCGGTGCAATTCATGACATGAACGCATAGCACCCGCACTGAATCCTGACCCATTCATTTCAATGGGTCTGTGTACATGAGCGTTGTTTTTCACGCATTACTTCTGCGTTGCGTGAAAATCGCAGCAAGTTCTATATTCTGCGTTTTTCACGCAGCTCTGGCCCCATAGAAGTGAATGGGGCTGCGTGCAAAACGCATTGGATCCGCAAGCAAGTGCGGGTGCATTGCATTTTTCACTGATGGTTGCTAGGAGATGTTGTTTGTAAACCTTCAGTTTTTTATCACGCGCGTGAAAAACGCATCAAAACGCATTGCACCCGCGCGGAAAAAACTGAACAACTGAACGCAATTGCAGACAAAACTGAATGGCTTTGCCTGTGAAATCGCACAGTTTTCACTGAACGCATCAGCAACGCATCCAGACAAGTTGTTTTCCGTCTTGCATAACGGGAACCAGACGGATCCGATATGCTTTCACATAGACTTGTATTATGACAGAAAGCAAACGGAATGCCTTTTAAAGGCTTCCGTTTTGCATTCCATCATAATAGACGTCTATGGGCAAAAGAACGGATCCGTCCTTCTGTCTTATGGATTCCGTTATGTTCTGTTATAACCACGTTATAACGGAAGGCCATAACGGCAACCATAACGCTAGTGTGAACCCACCCTAAGATTACTTTCACATCTGCGTTTGTACTGGATCTGTCATGGGTTTAGCAAAAACGTACCTATATAGTTCAACCGTCTGCATCCGTTCAGAACGGACCCAGTTGTATTATATCCCAAATGAAGTAAACTGGATGAACTAAATCCATTGTAAGTCAATATGCGCCGGATTATTATTTTTTTTTCGTGTCTGAAAAAACTGATCCGTCACCATTGACTTACATTGTGTTTCATGACGGATCCGTCTTCTTGATCAGTATCTCATGACGGACTCAAAAACGCTGCTTACAGCGGTTTTGTGTGCATCGTGGGAACGCAACACAACATAATGCATTCTGGTGCTCCCCGTTTCAGTTCAGTTTTGTCTCCATTGACAATGAATGGGGACAAAATGTAAACATTTTCCTCCGCTTTTGAGATCCTATTATGGATGTCAATAGCGGAAATGGAAAGCACAGGTTTAAAAATAGATTAATTCAGTGATTGATAATGTAATATTAGGGATAAATCCGTTTATTTATCTTTATTTCTTATCTCCACACAGTTCCTTTTTTATTTTTAGTATAGCACATTATCTGTGAGTAAAAAGGTGATAATAAGCATCAGGTTTGGCCCTTAACCCTTTAAGGACCGGAGGTTTTTTACTTTTTGAGTTTTCGTTTTGCGCTCCCTGCCTTCCCAGAGCCATAACTTTTTTATTTTTCGGTTCACATAGCCATATGAGGGCTTGTTTTTTGAGGAACAAGTTGTACTTTCCAATGCCACCATTTAATATTGCATATGATGTAGTGGGAAGTAGGAAAAAATTCCAAATAGGGTGAAATTGTAAAAAAAGCAATTCCACCACAGTTTTGTGGCTTTTTAAATTCCGACGTTCGATGTGCGATAAAACTGACCAGTTAATTTTACTCTACAGGTCAGTACGAATCCGGTGATACCCTATATGTATAGGTTTTCCTGCGTTTTGATAGTGGAAAAAATCTGTTTTACTTTTTTGTCACCATGTTTTGACCCCTATAACTTTTTTGTAATTATATGTACAGAGCTGTATGGGGGCTCATTTTATGCGTCATAATCTTATCTTTTTATTGATACCATTTTGGGGTGTGTATGACTTTTTGATCACCTTTTATGTATTTTTTGTGGAAAATGAAGCGACCAAAAATGCCGAATCCGCCATTTGGACGCTTTTTTCCGTTTTTATGTTTGACGTATGGGGAATATTTTTTTATATTTTTATACTATGCACATTGCGACACCCATGATATGTATTTTTTAATTTTTTTTAGTTTTTTAATTTTTATTTTAGCAAAAGGGGGGTGATTTGAACTTTTATGCTTTTTTTTTATTTTTATTTTTTTAACTTCTCATTTTTTTTTTTTTTACACTTTTATATAGTTCCCATAGGGAACTATAACTTACAATCATCTGATTGCGATTATCATATATTCCTATGCAATAGCATTGGAATATATGAAAAAAATCGCATATTTCCTATGAAGCCTATTACAGGCTATGGCTCCATAGGAAATACTATACAGCAGCCTGGGTTTCATTCATAGAGACCCAGGCTACTACAGGCGCTCCGGCTCCTCCGATCGCCACATGAGGGAGCCGGAGCGCAAACCGAAAGTAAAACTTTCGGTTTGTGCGCACTCAGATGCAGTGGTCAGGATTGACCACAGCATCTGAGGGGTTAAATGTCCGCGATCGGCATCGCTGCCGGTCGTGGACATTAGCCGCGGGTGTCTGCTACAGGAACCATGCGGACACCCGCGGCTAAGGAGCCCGCATGGAGCAGGAGCGGGCGCCATCTTTAAAGACCATGTACGTCCTGTGTCCTTAAGATGTTAATCACCCATTTCTGTTTATTCTATATTGAGATGCACACGGTTGTAATTAAAAAATTTTGGGACTTGTTCAATTTAATTAAAGTAGCATATAACTGATTAGTACACCAATACACAGGGTAGGGCAACAATTTACCTCTGAGTGATAATCTGAAATTAAGCGTCGGGCCTCAAATATCAGTTTTTGTTTATTGTATCTACACACTGTTGTAATTTCTTTGTTTTTGTACTTGTTCAATTTAAATAAACCAGCATATACAAGTATCTCACAAAAGTGAGTACACCCCTCACATTTTTGTAAATATTCAATTATATCTTTTCATGGAACAACACTGAAGATCTGACACTTTGATACAATGAAAAGCAGTCAGTGTATAGCTTGTGTGGAAGCTTAATTCCTATCTGGCCAAGTTGCTGGTGGTGCAGTTGCTGCTGTACCATTTAGTTAAGTCTGCTGCCTTTAGGGAGCTAATGGCATGCGCTCAACCTTGCTGGAAGATACCTAGCTGGCACTATTTCTCCCAAAAAGCCATCCCTAGCTTGTACCTTGTACTCTCACGTGGCAAATAATGTGGACCTATTCCTGCGATTCTTGCTGTGCAACAAAGTTTACATCACAGCGGCCACCTGGAGCAGCTCTTATGGGCAGAGACAATCGTACTGGGTCAATGTTTTTTTCCAGCAGCGATGAGGCAGCACCCTGGTGACGAGGCCAGGGCCTTTTGATCCTCTCACAATGTTATCCAGTTCCTCCACCTACTCCTCCATAGACTCTCACCCGTCCCAAACAGCATCAGGGCACAGTATCGCTCACACTACTCCTCCTTCCTGGCTGTCCCCCCGCTGACTCCAACTGAGCAAGGTGGTCAGCATCAATGGGCAGAACATCCTGGCCACCCTTAACCTGGGTAAAATAACTTATGCTCTCTGTATGGCGCACGTCATCAACCTAGTGGTGCAGCACTTTCTAAATAAGGATACTGGCTTGTGCAAGGTAATTCAAGTTCAAGTTTCAAGTTTATTTGTCACACACAGTACAATACATAACATAATGTGCGGTGAAATGCTAAAACAACATTGTGTTACGTTTTTAAAAAAAGAATAAAAGAGTAGCAGAACATTACATTAAAAACAATGATAGTACAAAAAAATGTCTCACAATTGTTTTGTTACCGGACACAGATTCACTTAGTCATCTGTCCCTCTATTATGTTCTGATTCAGCATCCGAATATCCGAATGGCCTGCAAGAAGAAACTCTTCCTAGTTCTCTCGGTGTTAGCTTTTGAAATGCAGTAACGTTTCCCCAACCGCAGGAGACAAAACAGACCGTTATTTGGGTATCTGTGACCTTTCACCACCTTCATGGCCATGGTCAAGCACCTCTCATTATAAATGAGCTTCAAATCAGGAAGGTCAGTGTGGATTATTCGCTTGGCCGAGAACACCACCCTATGAAGTGCCCTCTTCCCACGTTTCTTGCTACTATCAAACCAGGCTGTAATGTTTCCTGTCAAGGTACTCTCGATGACACAGCTGTAGAAGTTCTTTAGTATCCTGAGGGGTAGTCTGAAATCTCTCAGTCTGAGGTGATAAAGAAGCTGATGAGCTTTCTTTACTAAGAAGTTTATGTGACTAGCCCTAGATAATTCTTGTGTTATATGTACACCCAGGTATTTAAAACTGGCCACACACTCCACTATATCCCCATTAATACTGATGGGTTAATAGATCCTCTTCTGCTTCTTGCTGAAATCCAACACCACCTCCTTTGTTTTTCTGACATTCAGACTAAGATGGTTATCTCGGCACCAGGTCACCAAGTGATTGATCTCCTCAAGGTAGGCTCATTGTTATTGGAGATCAGATCTACCATAACAGTGTCATCATCAAACTTAATAATTGTAGAGGAACTGGAGATGGCCAAGCAATCCTAAGTATATAATGAGTAGAGCAATGGTGAACAGGGAGGGAGCTCTCAATCCCATCGGGGGGCTGCTGTGCCTTTGCAGCCCCCCGACAGGATGGGATCACAGAGGGAGGGAGCCCCCCCCCATCACCCGCTGCTCTGTTCTGGCAGCGGGTGATGGTTACCATGGCAGCAGGACGCTTTCAGAGGCATCCTGCTTGCCATGGTACTGTAAGTCTAATCAGACTTCTGCTAAAGGCAAAAGTCTGATTAGACTATGTAAAGTAAAAAAAAATACAGTACAGTACACTATATGGTGTACTGTACTGTATTAGATAGACAACAGATCCACTGGATCTACAAGAACCAAGTGAGTCTGGGTCAAAAAAAAGTAAAAAAAAAGTAAAAATAAAAAAAACACATCACTGAATAAAAATTTAAAAAATTAAATACACTACACATATTAGGTATCGCCGCATCAGTAAAAACCTGCTCTATAAAAGTATCACATGACCTAACCCGTTAAGTAAATACCGTTAAAAAAAATTAATAAAAATGGTGTAACAAAAGCCATTTTTTGTCACCTTACATCACAAAAAGTATAATACCAAGCGGTCAAAAAGGAGTATGCCTCTCAAAATAGTAGCAATCAAACCGCCATCTCATCCCGCAAAAAATGAGCCCCTACATAGGACAATGGCCCAAAAAAAAATAAAAGAACATGGCTCTCAGACTATGGAGACACTAAAACATTATTTTTTTTTTCTAAAATGCTGTTATTGTGTTAAAGTAAAATAAATTAAAAAAGTATACATATTATGTATCGCCACGTCCGTAATAACCTGCTCTCTAAAAATACCACATGACCTAACCCCTTCAGATGAACACCGTAAAATTTTTAAACAAAAACGGTGTAATAAAAGCTATTTTTTGTCCCCTTACATTACAAAAAGTGTAATACCAAGCGATCAAAAAGTCATAGGCACCCCAAAATAGTGCCAATCAAACCGTCATCTCATCCTGCAAAAAATTAGACCCTACCTAAGATAATTGCCCAAAAATTGAAAAAACTATGGCTCTCAGACTATGGAGACACTATGATTTATTTATTATTTTTAATGAAATCATTGTGTAAAACGTACATAAATAAAAAAATATACATATTATGTATAGCCGTGTCCGTAATAAACTGCTCTATAAATATACCACATGATCTAACCTGTCAGATGAATGTTGTAAATAAGAAAAAATAAAAACAGTGCCAAAACAACTATTTCTTGTTACCTTGCCTCACAAAAAGTGTAATATAGAGCAACCAAAAATCATATGTACCCTAAAATAGTACCAACAAAACTGCCATCCTATCCCGTAGTTTCTAAAATGGGGTCACTTTTTTGGAGTTTCTACTCTAGGGGTGCATCAGGGGGGCTTCAAATGGGACATGGTGACAAAAAACTAGTCCAGCAAAATCTGCCTTCCAAAAACCATATGGCGTTTCTTTCCTTCTGCGCCCTGCCGTGTGCCTGTACAGCAGTTTACAATCACATATGGGGTGTTTCTGTAAACTAATATTATCAATGTGGGGACGCTAAAAATAAAACAATAAACACTTTATTCAATATTCTCTTTCTAAAACTGTGAAAAAATGGGGGGGAAAAAGGTAGAGGGAAAATAAATTGGAAATTCAAAAATTCAACCAAGGATTTTAATGGATCCGAGCGGTGTCACACTCTCTCAGCCTGTAAAGGCTGATTTATGGCTACAGCCCAATATTTATGCGGCCGCACATCTCCCGTGTAAGATTCGCATCACCCAAAACTTCGTTGTAGAGGGCCAAGCGCTCATTTATCACTGGTTCCTTTTCAAAATTGCTTAAGGCCGATCCTTTCAGTTACCGCTATATTTCTAAAAGCACACCCAGCTCTAATGTCCTTTAATATGCACCTGGATGTGTCCCCAATAGCCACACCCAGCTCTAATGCCCTGTAATATGCACCTGGATGTGTCCCCAATAGCTAATGTCTACTAAAGCAGTGCCTGCTGTCTACAACTACTCACTACCTGCCTCAACTACACAGCATCGTCACAGGCTCGAGCTGGCCGTGACACAACTATTTTGGCGACCTCTCGCTCCTCCTCTGCCTTCGCCTTGGGCTTTCACTTGTTCCCCTGTGACATTTGGGAATGCTCTCAGTAGCGCGTCTACCAACGTGCGCTTGTACTCGCGCATCTTCCTATCACACTCCAGTGCAGGAAGTAAGGTGGGCACATTGTCTTTGTATCGGGGATCCAGCAGGGTCGCAACCCAGTAGTTCGCACGCGTTAAAATGTGCGCAACTCTGCTGTCGTTGCGCAGGCACTGCAGCATGTAGTCGCTCATGTGTGCCAGGCTCCCCAGAGGTAAGGACAAGCTGCCCTCTGTGGGAGGCGTATCGTCATTGTCCTCCGTATCCCCCCAGCCACGCACCAGTGATGGGCCTGAGCTTTGTTGGGTGCCACCCCACTGTGAATCTGCTTCATCCTCATCCTCCTCCACCTCCTCCTCATCCTCCTCGTCCTCCAGTAGTAGGCCCTGGCTGGCCACATTTGTACCTGGCCTCTGCTGTTGCAAAAAACCTCCCTCTGAGGCACTTCTAACAGACTGGGCTGAAAGTGCTAAAAATGACCCCTAATCCTCCTCGTCCTACTCCTCCTCCTGGGCCACCTCCTCTTTCATCATCGCCCTAAGTGTTTTCTCAAGGAGACAGAAGTGGTATTGTAATGCTGATAACGGCGTCATCGCCACTGGCCATGTTGTTGGAGTACTCGAAACAGCGCAACAGGGCACACAGGTCTCGCGTGGAGGCCCAGTCATTGGTGGTGAAGTGGTGCTGTTCCGCAGTGCGACTGACGTGTGCGTGCTGCAGCTGAAACTCCACTATGGCCTGCTGCTGCTCGCACAGTCTCTCCAGCATGTGCAAGGTGGAGTTCCACCTGGGGGGCACGTCGCATATGAGGCGGTGAGCAGGAAGGCCAAGTTACGCTGTAGCGCAGACAGGCGAGCAGCGGCAGGATGTGAACGCCGTAAGCGCACACAGATGGCCCGCACTTTATGCAGCAGCTCTGACATGTCGGAGTAGTTGTGAATGAACTTCTGCACCACCAAATTCAGCACATGTCCCAGAGCTGCGATGAGATTTCGCCCATTATCGCACACCACCAGGCCGGGCTTGAGGCCCAGCGGCAGCAACCACTGGTCGGTCTGTTGTTCAATACCCTGCCACAACTCCTGCTGTCTCCCAAACATATGAGTTTCAGAACGGCCTGCTGACGTTTATCCCGGGCTGTGCTGAAGTTGGTGGTGAAGGTGTGTGACTGACTGGATGAGCAGGTGGAAGCAGAGGAGGAGGAGGCCGAGTAGAAGGAGGAGGCTACAGGAGGCAAAGAATGATGCCCTGCGATCCTTGGCGGCGGAAGGACGTGCGCCAAAGAACTCTCCGCCTGGGGCCCAGCCGCCACCACATTTACCCAGTGTGCAGTTAGGGAGATAGAGCGTCCCTGGCCATGCTTACTGGTCCACGTATCTGTGGTTAGGTGGACCTTGCCACAGATGGCGTTGCGCAGTGCACACTTGATTGTATCGGAAACTTGGTTGTGCAGGGAAGGCACGACTGTCTTGGAGAAGTAGTGGCGTCTGGGAACAACATACTGTGGGACAGCCATGAACATCAGCTGTTTGAAGCTGTCTGTGTCTACCAGCCTGAATGACAGCATTTCAAAGGCCAGTAGTTTAGAAATGCTGGCATTCAGGCCCAGGGCTCGAGGGTGGCTAGGTTGGAATTTACGCTTTCTCTCCAAGGTTTGTGAGATGGAGAGCTGAACGCTGCCGTGTGACATGGTGGAGATGCTTGGTGACGCAGGTGGTGGTGTCAGTGGCACATCCTCTGCTTGGTGGGCGGCAGGTGCCAACATTCCTCCCGAGGTGTAGGAAGAGGCCGAGGCAGCAGCAGAAGAGGGAGCAGGGTGAGCCTGAGTGAGTTCCTTGCTTTTAAGGTGTTTACTCCACAGCAGTTCATGCTTTTCATGTAGATACCTGGTCATGCAGGTTGTGCTAATGTTCAGAACGTTAATGCCTCGTTTCAGGCTCTGATGGCACAGCGTGCAAATCACTCGGGTCTTATCGTCAGCACATTGTTTAAAGAAGTGCCATGCCAGGGAGCCCCTTGAAGCTGCCTTTGGGGTGCTCAGTCCCTGGTGGCGGTGGCCAGTAGCAGGTGAACTCTCTTGGTGGCGGCTGTTCTGCTTTTGCCCCCTGCTCCCCCTTTTGCTACGCTGTTGGCTTGGTCTCACCACTGCCTTTTCCTCTGAACTATGAAAGTCAGCGACACGACCTTCATTCCATGTGGGGTCTAGGACCTCATCGTCCCCTGCATCGTCTTCCAGATAGTCTTCCTCCCTGACCTCCTGTTCGGTCTGCACACTGCAGAAAGACGCAGCAGTTGGCACCTGTGTTTCGTCATCATCAGAGACGTGCGGACTCTGATGAGGTGGTATTCCCATGTCCTCATCATCAGGAAACATCAGTGGTTGTGCATCAGTGCATTCTATGTCTTCCACCACTGGGGAAGGGCTAGGTGGATTCCTTTGGGAAACCCTGCCAGCAGAGTCTTCAAACAGCATAAGAGACTGCTGCATAACTTGAGGCTCAGACAGTTTCCCTGATATGCATGGGGGTGATGTGACAGGCTGATGGGCTTGGTTTTCGTGTGCCACCTATGCGCTTTCTGCAGAAGACTGGGTGGGAGATAATGTTGTGAACATGCTGGATCCACTGTCGGCCACCCAATTGACTAGCGCCTGTACCTGCTCAGGCCTTCCATCCTTAGAACGGCATTGGGCCCCACCAAATATCGCTGTAAATTCTGGCGGGTACTGGAACCTGAGGTAGTTGGTTCACTAGGACGTGTGGCTGTGGCAGAATGGCCACGTCCTCTCCCAGCACCAGAGGGTCCACTAACACCACCACGACCGCGTCCGCGTCCCTTACTAGATGTTTTCCTCATTGTTACCGTTCACCAAGCACCAAAATGTATTGATTTCAAATTCAGGTCTTTTTTTCCAGGCACCTAACACTATCTGCCTATTTATTTATGTAGCGTATTACATTAATCCAGGCACAGCAGTAACCACTGATTTAGGGGAATATCTATTGTAGGGCTAGTATTTAGGCCCTGGATGAAAGGTATCCTTTTATGGACAGATATACACTTGGAGATTACACACGCTGAGTGTAATATACCTTTTTACGGACAGATTAACACTTGGCCTGCAACAGCTGGAACACCAGATTCAGGGTTTTGCTATATTGGCAAGTGAATTTCACCCCAGAACAAAATCTATCCTTTGACGGATACTATTAAACTTGTCCAGTCACAGCTGGAGCACCAGATTTACGGTATTGCTATTTTAGCAATTGAATTTCACCCCAGAAAAAAATATATCCTTTGCCGGACACTATGAAACTTGTCCAGTCACAGCTGGAACACCAGATTTACTGTATTTCTATTTTTGCTACTGACTTTCACCCCAGAAAATAATATATCCTTTGACGGACACTAGGGAAATTGTCCAATCACAGCTGGAACACCAGATTCAGGGTATTGCTCTTTTGGCAATTGAATTTCACCCCAGAAAAAAATATATCCTTTGGCGGACACTATTAAACTTTGCCAGCCACTGCTGGAACACCAGATTTACGGTATTTCTATTTTGGCAACTGAATTTCACCCCAGAAAATAATAATTCCTTTGCCGGACACTATTAAACTTGTTCAGTCACAGCTGGAACACCAGATTTACGGTATTTCTATTTTTGCAACTGACCTATTTTTGCAACCTAGACTGTGTCCTGGCCCTATACTTGTGATTACTGTATAGCGTCAATTGTTGATACCCAAAAGAACTAAACCCTTGCAAAAAAAGGAGTTACACCATGTAAGATAAAATATCTCTCAATTTTATTATTATAAAGTAACACATAACATATGGGAAAAGCAAAACACCGAAGTGCCTGTCACAGCAGGCCACAACCCGGAAGACAGAGTCCACGCACAACCCGAATATGTAGACATATGGAATATAATAATCCTACATACACACAATGGGTCTATACAAGTTGAAACATACAGGGATGTAATCCCCACACGGATAAACTCACATAAATGTCCAACCAAGTGGTCAGAAAAAACCCCCACCAAAGAAGGTAGGATATAATAACAGAACCTGACCCAAACAATCAAACAATGCAATATAGATACTATAATGTATTACCCATTGTCCTATCCGGGAAGAGCGTGGACACCAGAAACCTCGACGCGAGTTTCACCCCTCACAGGCTTCGTCAGGAGGCGAAGCCTGTGAGGGGTGAAACGCGCGTGAAATGCCCAGGCTCTGCCATGCGTAGATGGAAATGTGGCTATTCCTCTCTACATAAGGCTAGCCTGGATGCCTGTAAGTTACATTAGGAAGATATACATTTCTCCCCTTTTTAATAGGTATATCAATGAAACTTTATTTTTTCTTTTATCACGTTCTTTCAGGCTGAGATAATGCCAGGGCTAGTTTTACACCAAAACATCTGTATGACTTCTGCAGCAAAAATGTGCCTGGTATTACATTTTTCTTTGTCCCAAAGGAAGATGTTGATGCAAACAGACATATTCAAGAAAAACGGTTTACCAAGGGTCATACTGTTGCTGGGACAAGGGAGCACCATCAGTTCAAACCCATTGATACAACTGATATTTGTGTTAGCAAAATCCTGTCTTCAACTTGGTCAGTACGTAGCTTGCACCTATGATAACTCCTGGTCGATCGGCAATGTATGTGAAGTTTCAATAGTGATGTCGCGAACATAAAATTTTCCGTTCGCGAACGGCGGACGCGAAGTTCTGCAAATGTTCGCGAACGGGCGAACTGGGTGAACCGCCATAGACTTCAATAGACAGGCGTATTTTAAAAACCAAAGGGACGTTTTCTGGCCACAATAGTGATGGAAAAGTTGTTGCAAGGGACTAACACCTGGACTGTGGCATGCTGGAGGGGAATCCATGGCAAAACTCCCAAGGAAAATTACATAGTGGACGCAGAGTCGGGTTTTAATCCATAAAGGGCATAAATCACGTAACATTCCTAAATTGTTTGGAATAACATGCTTTAAAACATCCAGTGTGTGTATACGATCAGGTATGATGTTGTATCGATCAGGTAGTGTAAGGGTTACGCCCGCTTCACAGACATTGACAGACCAAACTCCCCTTTTAATGCACCGCAAACAACCGCAAACAATCCATTTGCACAACCACAAACTCCCCATTTGCACAAGGTTGGATACCAAGCTAGCCACGTCCCGGTGATGTCATTGAAGGTTTCTTCCTCCACCCAGCCACGTACAACACCAAGGGTCCCCAAAAGGTGAAATTAATTGATTTTTCGAATGGGGAGATGGTTAAAAAAATGCTGGCTCCCTCCCCTTTGTTTTAATCCACGGTCACTGCGTCTGCGCCGTGCAATTTACTGTCACACCCGATATGAGTGGTGTCTTAACTAGTACTATTCCTATCAGTTTAATCCCTGTTACGTCCCATATCAGGGATTGCCTTTTGTGAAAAAAAATTTAGGCCAGGTACCTTCGACTGCCTTCACAGTGACAGACCAAACTCTCATACACCAAACTGAATAGATTTTAGGAACTGGGAGATGGAAAAAGCAGTTTGGTCGGTCCTCTTACTCCCAAATTGGGGCACTGCGCGTGCACAGAGCAATGTGCTGTGACACCCTATATGAGTGGTGTCTTAACTAGTACTATTCCTATCAGTTTAATCCCTGTTACAAACCTTATCCGGGGATGTGTGTCGAATTCATTAACCATTGTCGAATTAACGAACCATTACGACATCATGAAATAATTTTGTTCTGAGCTCTGTACTTGCTTTGTATTGGAATTGATAGGGATTTTTTTAATTGTCTGCATTATTTCTAATAAACTATTAAGAGACTTTATTATGATTTTTTATTTTATGTATTAAAAACCCATACAACGTAAAAAAAAAAAGGTAAATTAATGTTCTTTCTATGAAATATTATCTAGCCGTCCGATCGCTTTTGGTCTGACCATAATGAAGCAACGGCCTTATCATCTGGGGTGTGGCAACATTGCCAACACACTCATAGAGGTGATGATTGCTTCATTTTGATACGCAAGCCCCTTCACCACAACAAGGTAACAATCACGAAGGGGAATTGACACTTGTATGTGCCTTTTTTTTTTGTTTTGTATTTGCAGCCACAGTGCTGCACCATAGGACAGAAAAATTAGGCATGTACACATGCCTGAAAAATAATGGCATTGTTGCAGACGCTGTTTTGATGTTTTCCAGGCAGAAAAGTGAGTAAAACATTGCGGCTTGAACCCTAGTTGGTGGCGGAAAATTCACGAAAGTCATCCGGTATGCAGACATTAAATACAGCAGCGTGGGGACCATTTTGAGGCCAAGGCATGTCATCAGGCCTTTTGTTAGTCAAACGTATCCCCCACTGTCAGTCCCTTCGGGATCCATGCCTCAATTATCTTTATGAAAGTGAGGTAATCAACACTTTTTTGACCGAGGCGACTTCTCTTGTCAGTGACAATGCCTCCTGCTGCACTGAAGGTCCTTTCTGACAGGACACTTGAAGCAGGGCAGGCCAGAAGTTCTATCGCAAACTGGGATAGCTCAGGCCACAGGTCAAGCCTGCACACCCAGTAGTCAAGGGTTTCATCGCTCCTCAGAGTGTCGATATCTGCTGTTAAGGCGAGGCAGTCTGCTACCTGTCGGTCGAGTCGTTCTCTAAGGCTGGATCCCGAAGGGCTGTGGCGATGAGTAGGACTGAAAAAGCTCTGCATGTCCACCATCAACAACACATCTGTAAATCGTCCAGTCCTTGCCGCAGTGGTAGGAGGAGGATTACACTCACCTCTTCCCCAGTTAGATTCCCGTTGTGCTGTGACATCCCCCTTATAAGCTGTGTAAAGCATATTTTTTTGTTTGGTTTTGAACTGCTGCATCCTTTCCGACTTTCGGTAATTTGGTAATATTTCTGCCACTTTCTGCTTATACCGGGGGTCTAGTAGCGTGGCCCCCCAGTACAGGTCATTCTCCTTCATCCTTTTTATACGAGGGTCCCTCAACAGACATGACAGCATGAAAGACCCCATTTGCACAAGGTTGGATGCAGAACTACTCATTTTCCGTTCCTCGTTCTCACTGATGTCATTGACGGTCTGTTCCTCCCCCCAGCCACGTACAACACCATGGGTCCCAGAAAGGTGACAACAACGAGCACCCTGGGGTGCCTGCTGTGGTTGGTCCTTCTACTCCTCAAAGCCACATTCCTCCTCTGACTCCTCTTCCTCATACTTCTCTTCCAGCGTTGCCGCAGGTCCGGCAAGCAATGATGACAAGGCTGTTTCTGGTGGTGATGGTGACCACAACTCTTCCTCTTCACACTCATCTACAGCCTGATCCAGCACTCTTCGCAGGGCACGCTCCAGGAAGAAAACAAATAGGATGAGGTCGCTGATGGTGCCTTATGTGCGACTGACTAGGTTTGTCACCTTCTCAAAAGGACGCTTGAGCCTACAGGCATTGCGTATGAGCGTCCATTAACGTGGCAAAAAAATTCCCAGCTCCGCAGAGGCTGTCCTAGCACCCCGGTCATAAAAATACTCGTTGACGGCTTTTTCTTGTTGGAGCAGGCTGTCGAACATTAGGAGTGTTGAATCCCAACGTGTTGGGCTGTCGCAAATCAAGCACCTCACTGGCATGTTGTTTCGCCACTTAATTTCGGAAAAGTGCGCCATGGCCGTGTAGGAACGCCTGAAATGGCCACACACCTTCCTGGCCTGCTTGAGGACATCCTGTAAGCCTGGATACTTAGACACAAAGCGTTGCACGATGAGATTCAACACATGTGCAATGCACGGCACATGTGACAACTTGCTCAAATTCCATGCCGACAACAAATTTGTTCCATTGTCACACACCACTTTGCCGATCTTCAGTTGGTGCGGGGTCAGCCACTGATCCACCTGTGCGTTCAGGGCGGACAGGAGTGCTGGTCCTGTGTGGCTCTCTGCTTTCAGGCAAGTCAACCCCAAGACGGCGTGACACTGTCGTATCCGGGATGTGGAATAGCCCCTGGGGAGCTGGGGGGATTCAGTTGATGTGCAGCCAGACGCCGCAGCAGAAGAGGACTCAGCCGAGGAGGATATTGAAGAGGATGGAGTAGGAGTAGAGGAGGTGGCAGTAGGCCCGCCTGCAAGTCGTGGCGGTGTCACCAACGCCGCTGCGGAGCCACGCATTCCATGCTTGTCAGCCGTCAGCAGGTTGACCCAGTGCGCAGTATACGTGATATACCTGCCCTGACCGTGCTTTGCAGACCAGGTATCAGTGGTCAGATGGACCCTTGCCCCAACACTGTGTGCCAGAGATGCCATGACTTCCTTTTCAATAACATAGAAGAGGTTTGGGATTGCCTTTTTTGAAAAAAAATTTTGTCCGGGTACCTTCCACTGCGGTGTCCCAATAGCGACAAATTTTTTAAAGGCCTCAGACTCCACCAGCTGGTATGGTAAAAGCTGGCGGGCTAAGAGTTCCGTCCAGCTGTCAGACGCCGGGCAAGGGGGTGACTCTGTGGCATTGGCTTCTTACGCTCAAACATTTCCTTAACAGACACCTGACTGTGGGCAGATGAGATGGAACTGCTGAAGGTGAGAGGCGGAGTGGCGGGTGGTTGAGAAGGGGCAAGGAGGACAGCAGTGGTTGACGTGGCTGAAGATGCTGGACCAGGAGGAGGATGGTGGCTTTGAGTTTGTGTGCTGCTTGTACGCATGTGTTGATCCCATAGGAGTTTGTGATGTGAGATCATGTGCCTTCGCAAAGCAGTTGTACCGAGGTGGGTGTTGGACTTCCCACGACTCAGTTTCTTTTGGCACAGGTTGCAAATGGCATTGCTGTTATCAGAGGCAGACACACAAAAAAAATGCCACACTGCTGAGCTTTGTAATGACGGCATTCTGGTGGTGGCAACAGCATGCGTTGACTGGCGTGCTGTCTGGCTGATCCCGGGTGCCGATATATGCTGTCTGACTGTGCCACTAACTCCTTGCGACGACCTCCCCCTGCTTCCAACTTGTCTCCTCCTTCTCTCTGTCTCCCCATATGAACTTTTCCCCTGTTCTTCTCTTCGAGCAGGCACCCACGTGGCATCCGTGGACACATCGTCATCATCAACCGCTTCACTTGTATCTGACAACTCAGCAAAGGAAGCAGCAACGGGTACAACATCATCATCATCATCATCTCACTGTACGTCCATGTGTGTAATCCTGCCTGACTGAGACATATCCCTGTAATCTACATCATCTGGCAATAATGGTTGCGCATCACTAATTGCATCCAACTGATGTGTAAATAACTCCTCTGACGGATCAAGTGAAGCGGCTGAGGTGGCTGTGGTTGTAGTGGTGGTGGTGGCGACTGGAGGAGGATGGTGCGTCAAGGTTCTTAGCGGAAGATGTTGAAGATTGGGTGTCCTGTCTAAGCCAGTCAACTATGTCCTCAGAATTTTTCGGGTTTAGGGCATGTGGCCTCTGAACACTGGGCATTATTCTAGGGACAGTGGAAATCACAGCACCATGACCACGACGGCCCCTGCGGGGTGGCCTGCCTCTGCCAGTAATTTTTTTTAGATAAGTAGTACTACGCGTGCTAGGTACTGTGCCACCCGGTATGAGTGGTGGGCACTGGCAGTGGGCACATTACAGTCAGTGGAAGTCGGCCTGATACACACTGGCAGCAGGCAAGCAACTGAAATTAGACTAAAGTGTAAAAATTAAATGCCTTATTTATCGGCAAGCTACTGTGCCACCCGGTATGAGTCGTGGTGGGCACTGGCAGTGGGCACACTACAGTCAGTGGAAGTCAGCCTGACACACACTGGCAGGCAACTAACCTTAGATTAAAGGGTAAAAATTAAATGCCTTTGTTTGATGCAAAGTCCTGTGCCACACGGTATGAGTGGTAGGCACTGGCAGTGGGCACACTACAGTCTGTGGAAGTCGGCCTGACACACACTGGCAGCAGGCAAGCAACTGAAATTAGACTAAAGTGTAAAAATTAAATGCCTGTGCCACACGGTATGAGTGGTGGGCACTGGCAGTGGGCACACTACGGTCAGTGGAAGTCAGCCTGACACACACTGGCAGCAGGCAAGCAACTGAAATTAGACTAAAGTGTAAAAATGTAATGCCTTTTTTGATGCAAAGTCCTATGCCACACGGTATGAGTGGTGGGCACTGGCAGTGGGCACACTACAGTCTGGGGGCCTGCAGTTCCTCACACACTGGCAGGCCAGGCAACTGCAATATATATATGTAGAGAAAAAAAAAAAAAAAGCAGACTAATGTTGCAGCCCTAAAAAGGGCTTTTTGGGGTGCTGTCAGGACGCTGTCCTTACAGCAGAGATCAGATGAGTCTTTCAGGACTGGAGTGGACACTGAATTCACTAGCCTAGCTAGTAAATCAGCAGCAGCTACACTCTCCCTCCTCTCACTAAGACTGCAGCTTCAGAATGAATCTAAAATGGATGCTGTGCAGGAGGTGGGAGGGTCTGGGAGGGAGGGTATGCTGCTGATTGGCTGGAATGTGTCTGCTGACTGTGAAGTACAGGGTTAAAGTTTGCTCAATGATGATGTATAGGGGTGGACCGAACATTGCATATGTTCACCCGCCGTGGCGAACGCGAACAAGCTATGTTCGACGACAAGAACTGTTCGCCGGCGAATAGTTCGGGCCATCTCTAAGTTTCAATTGAGGAGCATGATGGTTTGATCAATTTCTTGCATCCCCATGGTCCTGTGCAAGGTCATTTTACTGGCCTTCCCACAGAGATACTTGCTGGTTCCCATAGAAGCATGTCATTGCTTCCCTTGATGCACCCACAACATCATTTGGCAGGCAATATGTCTTATCACAATATGTTTTGGTGAACATTGACAGAAAATTCTAAACTTTGTGCAATTTGAGAGAGATTGGAAGAGAAGTCTTGTGAAATCTGTATTTTTAGCAATTTTAGTTGTGCATGTGAGGATATATGAGCTGAGCGCTGCGATTGGCCAGCGCTCCAGACTTGGGAGAAGGAGACGTCCAGGGCAAAAGAAGATGTCTCCGCCCCAGGCAAAAATAGGAGAAGCGCGCGCGCCGGTACCGGGGGCTACAGAGAACGAACGGAGCGGCACCCAGGGATACAAGTAAGTGCAGGGTCATCCCTGGGTGCCGCTCTGCATGTATATACATTTGCCTAATAAACTGTGGATCAGTGAAAGGTCCTCTTTAAACATAAAGTACATTGTACATAAGTGACACATGTCAAATTTGAAAAAATAGGCTCTGTCAGGAAGGTGAAAAATGTTCTGAAGAGTTTAAAAAAAAACATACTGTATCACCATCTCATCTTGGATGTTATTGAAAGGTTTTATAGATGTGGAATATGTTACAACTAGAAATGAGCGAAGTTCAGAAAAATTGGAAGGAATAATGCAAGTCACCCGTACATACTAAATGGTAAAACACTCAGTAACACTGACATTGAAAAGGATCTAGGAATTTTAATAAATAACAAACTAAGCTGTAAAAACCAGTGTCAGGCAGCTGCTGCTAAGGCCAATAAGATAATGGGTTGCATCAAAAGGGGCATAGATGCCTGTGATGAAAATATAGTCTTACCACTTTATAAATCACTAGTCAGACCACACATGGAGTACTGTGTACAGTTCTGGGCTCCCGTGAACAAGGCAGACATAGCAGAGCTAGAGAGGGTTCAGAGGAGGGCAACTAAAGTAATAACTGGAATGGGGCAACTACAGTACCCCGAAAGGGTATCAAAATTAGGGTTATTCACTCTAGAAAAAAGACGACTGAGGGAGATCTAATAACTATGTATAAATATATCAGGGGTCAGTACAAAGATCTCTCCCATCATCTATTTATCCCCAGGACTGTGACTGTGACGAGGGGACATCCTCTGCGTCTGGAGGAAAGAAGGTTTGTACACAAACATAGAAAAGGGTTCTTTACGGTAAGAGCAGTAAGACTATGGAACTCTCTGCCTGAGGAGGTGGTGATGGTGAGTACAATAAAGGAATTCAAGAGGGGCCTGGATGTATTTCTGGAGCGTAATAATATTTCAGGCTATAACTACTAAAGATGGGTCGTTGATCCAGGGAGTTATTCTGACTGCCTGATTGGAGTCGGGAAGGAATTTTTTCCCCTTAAGTGGGGAAAATTGGCTCTACCTCACAGGGGTTTTTTGCCTTCCTCTGGATCAACTTGCAGGAAACAGGTCGAACTGGATGGACAAATGTCTTTTTTCGGCCTTATATACTATGTTACTATGTTACTATGTAACAGCTTCGCTGAATTTTACAAAGAAATTTGATTTGTGACAAATTACTTTGCTACAAAGTGCATTCTTTTATATTAAGCGGGTGATGATCCTGGTGTTCACTTAGATAACGCCCCTAGAGGAGGAAGGACACGTGGCACAGTGGGTTCACGCCCGCTTGTTCGTGAGACATTGTCACAGTTTAAATGTGGCTGATTGTTACTACAGGCTTTAAATGTTGCATTTAAAGGTTGTCATTTTTTATTGCATTGTAACAGCATTTTTATTCCATGGATACAATTAACCTTCTTCATATAACTGTATGGGGGTACAGAAAGTAGAAGCATAAGCTGCCTACAAAGGATTCATTGCAAGATTTGTGGAACAGATTGTAGAACTCTGGTAGAGAAGGACCTGCTACAGTTCTGAGGTGCTGGAGTATTTGCACAGTTCTTGTGGTAAAGAGAATATTCTAAACAGCAATATAGAAATTGGATTTCTTCATTCTCTCATTTCCTTCTGCATTTTAGTTGACAAGTAACTCGACAGTCCCTTTATAAATTCAGTGCAGATCAGACAGGACGTCCACAAGATCCACCAAGAGGGCAGAGAACGGCGAATTGTATATAGAGGTAAAAGCTGGAAACTGAAGAAAGGGAATTATAAGAGGAGGCTCCACATACTGTAGGACAATTCAAGGTAAGAAACCAACGAGCCCGAGGACACGGGATGTGGAGGTGTGGAGGGATTGTTCATAGCACAGCTCACTGCACCGTGCAGGACTGAAAGGGTTAAAGAGAATTTCTTAGTATAGACCCTAATGGCTCACAGTACATTTTGGTAAAAAGAGCTGGTGGGCCATGTGCCCTGGCTGCAGAGTTTTGGGGGATGCTTGCCTTGAAGAACATATAAGATAGGTGGGGCTAGGGCAGGCGGTGGCAGGTATAGTCATTCTTCATTATAGTGGAGTATACCAGCATAGCAATAGAGATGTCGCGAACATAAAATTTTCCGTATGCGAGCGCGAATTTACGCAAATGTTTGCGAATGTGCGAATAGAGCGAACCGCCATAGACTTCACTAGATAGGCGAATTTTAAAACTCACAGGGACTCTTTCTGGCCACAATAGTGATGGAAAAGTTGTTTCAAGGGGACTAACACCTGGACTGTGGCATGCCGGAGGGGGATCCATGGCAAAACTCCCATGGAAAATTATGTAGTTGACGCAGAGTGTGGCAAGGGGAATTTGCAATGCGATTAATATAACCTGCATTAATCGCATTGAAAATTCTACTTAGATCTGAGTTCCTAATGGTTGTATTGCTAGAATATAATGAAGATTAAATTCTCAATCTTCGTTATATTATAATTCTAGCAATACAACCATTAGGAACTCAGCTCTAAGTTGTAATCGCAATGCGAATAATACAGGTAATATGTATCGCATTGCGAATACAACTTCTATAATGCACTATTCATAGATATAGCACTGTATTCGTTACTTCCTAATATCCCACCATTAGCAAACTCGCCAAAGTTGTAATCTCAAAGCGATAATACTTACAATTATTAATCGCTTTGTGAATCCATTTGATGCCTCTATTTGATTGTATATGACGGTTGACTATGACTACCACCAACGTTCTGCTGCCTCCGAGGCAAGATATCTGAACCCCCCAGGGGCCATTTGGACGTTTTTGATAGAAAACGCAGCAAAAACGCATCTGTGTTTTTATAATTTTTTTATTTTTTATTTTATTTTTTTGTGTATTTTGCCACATTTGGTTGCATATTTACATTTGGTATAGGCAAATATGGTAGTCTAGATCATTACTCTGCCCAAATCTATATTCAGCTACATGGCTTAGAAAATATGCTGTCAAATAATGATCCTAGGTTTTGGTATAGAGACATGATCTAGACTACCATATTTGTCTATACCAAATGTTCCAGGGGTTCCATAAAGATAGCAAATAATAAAGGGGATAGGGGACATCCCTGTCTGGTCCCCCGAGAGAGGGGGAACGATTGGGATAGCTCACCGTTAATACTTACCCCCGTCGGCTGATTATAAAGGAGCTTAACCCAATTAATAAAGTTCTGACCAAAATTCTTTTTCCTCATTACCTCCCACAAGAAGTTCCATTCCACCCTGTCAAATGCTTTTTCAGCGTCAAGTGACAGGATGGAGCGCCCCACCTAAATGTTTGTTCATCAGGGCTCTACGTATGTTAGTCTGAGCCTGTCGTTTTATGATGAACCGACTTTGATCTGGATGAACGACCTTTCCTATAACCCCCCTTTATCTATTCATCAACACTTTGGAGTAAATTTTACAGTCTGTATTTAGGAGGGATATAGAACGGTAGGCATCCATATCTTGTTCATCTTTTCCTTGCTTAGGTATTAACGTTATTATAGCTTCTCAGAGTGACGGAGGGAGTAGACCCATTCACTAGTAGCTGATTATACATCCTATGATCTTCTGGTATAATAGGGCCTTTACTTTTTCAATAGTTTTCAGTGACTTTTCTGATTTGATAACACAACCAAGTTAGAAACTGTTCCATCCGAAGTACATGTTGACACTCAAGATCAGTATACAATGCATTATATGTACAGCATGACACCACCAGCAGAATAGTGAGTGCAGCTCTGGAGTATAGGATGTAACTCAGGATCAGTACAGGATAAGTAATGTAATGTATGTACACAGTGACTGCACCAGCAGAATAGTGAGTGCAGCTCTGGAGTATAATACAGGATGTAACTCAGGATCAGTACAGGATATGAAATGTAATGTATGTATGCAGTGACTTCACCAGCAGAATAGTGAGTGCAGCTCTGGAGTATAATACAGGATGTAACTCAGGATCAGTACAGGATAAGTAATGTAATGTATGTACACAGTGACTCCACCAGCAGAATAGTAAGTGCAGCTCTGGACCAGTTGTTCCTGAGTTGCAATTACCTCTGGGTGCGGTCGACCGTGGCTGTGTGTGAAAGAGCTCCTGATCGTTTGGAGACCAGGAAAAGCTGCAAAGCTCCCACCATGGATGGCAAGCAAGATGCCATGAGTACAAGAAAATAGTGCTCACAGGGGTGAATCTTACCTCAGTGAGGAAGGCTGGGGACTGCAGAGGCCCAGCGAGTCAATTACCACCTATATGGCTCTTGTGTCATCAGCCACCTCCGTGAATACGAAGAAGCGAGTGAGACCACAAGGAGGCTCCAGGAGGAGATGCGCTGTGCCCATGCCAAGGCTGAGGGGGCCTCAAAAAAGAAGAGGCCAGTAATTCAGGAGGAAATAAAAAGACTGGAGGAGGAGATTAAAATATTGGAGGACAGAAAACCGCTGATCCGGGAGAGCAGTGGTCCTTTCAAGGGGACAGATTTTGCAATAGGGCGGAGAAAAGGTTGACAGGGCTGCAACCTGAGAGCCAGGTGGTGTAGGATGGAGACCAGCAGCAGGAGCCACCTGGCAGCCTGCAGTCCCAACAGCAGGCCACATGCAGTAGGCTCCCTGAAGGACAGGCATCAGTAACACCCTAGTGCAAGTTCTGTCGACTTGGGGGAGGACAGTGACACCAGTGCCCAGGGAGGGACACTAATGGCAGAGATAAAGCTGCTAGAGTCCATAGTGTGTCTCCATGACTTTTCCTTTGGAGATGAACTCCCGGAGGAGGCACATGGGGGCAACCACAAGCTGAAGGCAAAGAAGACCAGGCCGAAGCTGCAGGAGGTGGTCAGCTATGTCTATGGTCCCCTTTCTGTGTCCCCTGAGTTGGCCATGGGGCCCATTGTCCAGCCAAGCCCAGATTCTGTTGTGGATTTGGTTCAAAGGCACGGGGAGATGGCAAGTAGCGTGGTGCTGAGCTCCGTCTCTGCTTGCAGTAGCAAAGATGCAGCAGGGAAGGCATCAGCCGAAAGGCCGGACAGTAAGGGCAGCCGGGCAGCGGGCATTCAGTCAAACTCTGGTGCTGAAGTCTGGTCCTCGGTGGGAGGGGGGAGTGGCCCAGTACCAGAGTCTGCAGCAGTTGCCTTAGTGGCTCTTAGCTTTGTTGCTGTTGATCACTTAGTTGAGAAGCGGTAGCAGTATGAAGGAGCTGCTGGGGCCCCTAGTCTCGGTCCTCCCACAAGAACTGTTCACAAATCTAAAATACTATTTTGCATTGGAGCAAATAACAGAGACTCTGACAACAAGAAAGATCAGCGGCGCCCATCACAAATATCTGAAAAACGGACTAAACTGATGGGAGTGTGACTGGTGCTGTGGTTGGTGTGGCTGACACAAATGATCCTGGATCCTGGAGGTCATCAGATCTCTCTGCTCACACCTCTTGGGGAAGAGGGATCTAGATTGAGATGTGATGTCGGCTTTTCTGCCTGAAACTATCCCTGAACCAGGAGTAGACCCCGCTCCTAATGTTTTGGCAAAGATCATCCGTGAAGAGGAAGTCAGACTGGCGACCGAAGGGCTTGCACTCAAGAAGTCGCCAGACCCAGATGACTTAACATCTGAGTTTTATAAGACCTTTAAGGACGCTTTGGTTCCCCTCTTGTCTGAGGTATTTAATGAGTGTCTCTCCTCGGACACTCTGCCAAAGTCAATACGGAGGTCATCCCTGATCATCCTGTCAAACAGTAAAGATCCTTCTCACACTGGCGCTTCTCAATGTGGACAGAAAGATTTTGGCAAAGGTGATGTTTAACCGGCTGGTGAAATTTTCACCCCGGCTCTTTCGTATGCCCAGCATTGCTCTGTTCCAGGCCGCAGTACGTTTAGTGCTGTGTTCAGTGTCCGAGAGGCAGTGGAGCAGGGTAGGGCTGGTCACTGGAAGGGGTACTTGCTGTCCTTGGATCAGGTAAAAGCGTTTGATCAGGTTAACCACAAGTATCTCTTGTGAATGGTTGGGTTGGCCACTCTTTTGAGGTGGGGTCTGGGTTCGCCAGGGTTGTCCAATGAGCCCACTGCTCTATGTGTTCGACATTGACCCCTTCCTTAGAAGGGTAAATCGTGGGCCATTATTGGGATCGGGATAGACCAGGCGCAGCCGGGCTTCACTCTGAGTGTGGTGGCATATGCCAATGATGTCACCGTCTTTGTGGACTCGAGAGGGGAGGCAGAGTAGATGATGTCTGAGGTGGATTGCTACTCGGAGGCCGCCGGGTCCAAGATCAAATGGGATAAGTGTGAGAGTCTCTGGCTGGGAGGGGGGATCCTGGTTTTGATCTCCTGGACACTTTTCCAGAGCCCCAGGAGTCCGCAAAAGTCCTCAGCATTGAATTTGGCCAAGGGGATTACCCCAAACAAAATTGGGACAGCAGGCTAAAGATTGCCGCTCAGAAGGTGGACCAGTGGAAGGGTTGGTCTTTGACCCTTAGGGAAAGAGTTAACTTGATTAAAACATACCTGCTCCCTTTGCTGATATATCTGGGCAGTGTGTGCATCTTGCCAGAGCCTCTTTGGACCCGGGTCTACAGTCTATTCTTCCAACTGTTATGGAGGCACAGACTGAACCTAGTCAGGAGGGAGGTTACTTACCGCACAAGGAGGCTTGTGTATGGTCAACCGCGTGGTGTTCCTGGTGAACACTTTCATCAAGGTTAATATTGCTGACCTCTGAAAAGAGAGGGCTCCTCCATGGGTATTCTCCTGTTGGGGATGGTTTCAGCCTCTCTTACAGGAATGGGAGACAGAAGCGCAAGTGAAGGATCTTCATACTTCGCATGGTCATCTTTTGGCTTATGTTACCCTGGTTCTGAAGGTGATTCACCGGTGGGGTCTGGGAATGTGGGAGGTCAGGACTGAAGGGTTCTGTTGACCCATTTCCAGAAGCCTCTGGCCCTCAGGGATTGCCCAAGTCCGAATCTGAAGGGTAGGTTGCAACTTTTGAATTCAATCAGGATCCCCTTGAAGTTTTGGGACTTGGCACTGCTTCCATGGGAAACTGTATGTGAGGGACAACTTGAAGTGTATTAGCTCTGAGAAAAGGGGTTGTCCCCGTGAGAAGTGTGGTGATGTGCTGGAAAGCATGGACCATTTCTTGCTTTATTGTCCCTTTAATACAGAGGTCTACAAAAGGGTGGGTGCCTCGATTGGCTGGCCTGGGCTAGCCAGTCTCACCTATGCCGGGTGGGCCTATCGCACATTCAGAGACCTGGGAGGCTGGGACGGCTGCTCTTTATTCTTAGTTAGTGTAGTGGTGAGGTATTACACATGGAATGCACACTGTCTAGTGTCTATACAATGGAAAATCCTCCCGGTGGATGAGGTGGTGAGGAACCTTCTGGGTGACCTGGTGAAGGTGCGCTCTCTAGAATATGACAGACTCGGGGCAGGGAGGGCCTCTCGCCTGTGGAGGGACTTTTCCTTTGGGTGCCCTAGTCTTGTCATCCCCTTCCCTGTTGGCGGGCTGATCCTGACACGGTAGATTTTTGTTTTCTTTTGGTCAGTATATAGGATGTAGAACTTGCAGGCACTGAACTTGGGCTTTGTTGGGGGTGCTTTTTGTATTTTGTTTTTGTGTATTGTTTTAGCAAAGTTCTCTTTTATTATGTTTATATTATGTACATGGGGTTTGGTTTAAGTGGGGTGGTGACACAAGGGGGAGGGGTGTGTTCATGGGACTTTCTGCATTTTGGGATTGTGGGAACACTGGGTAATAAAAAAAAAAAAAAAAGTTCACTAGCCTGACCTGGTCTATGGACATTGGACGTGAACTGCGACCATGAGAGGTGGGTCCAGCTCTCAGGCTAGTGGGGGGAAGGGGGTTGGTGGGCGTTGGCATGGTTGTATATAGTTCAGTTTATATGGTGTATAATTATAAAAAATAATATTAATTGTTATGGTTATATAGGTGGCTTATTCGGCAACTGGACCAGTTAGTTTTCTGTGATTGTTTCTATATATTTGGTGTAGGGTGGGTGTATTTATATAATATGATGGGTTGGTATTGTGTATGTATAGTTGTATATAATTAGTGTAGGGTGGGTATATATATGTATAGTTGGTGTATGTATATAATACAAATTTATTATTGGAGCTAGTGGTTGGACCAATGTTAGTTTTTATTTACTGTTTGGTTCTGTTTGATATTTTATGATGATTATGTTTATGCAGCTCTGGAGTATAATACAGGATGTAACTCAGGATCAGTACAGGATAAGTAATGTAAGGTATGTACACAGTGACTCCACCAGCAGAATAGTGAATGCAGCTCTGGAGTATAATACAGGATGTAACTCAGGATCAGTACAGGATAAGTAATGTGATGTATGTACACAGTGACTCCACCAGCAGAATAGTGAGTGCAGCTCTGGAGTATAATACAGGATAGGATCAGTACAGGATAAGTAATGTAATGTATGTGCACAGTAACTGCACCAGCAGAATAGTGAGTGCAGCTCTGGATTATAGTACAGGATGCAAGTCAGAATCAGTACAGGATAAGTAATGTAATGTATGTACACAGTGACTGAATCAGCAGAATAGTGAGTGCAGCTCTGGAGTATAATACAGGATGTAACTCAGGATCAGTACAGGATAAGTATTGTAATGTATGTGCACAGTGACTCACCAGCAGAATAACGAGTGCTGCTCTGGAGTATAATACAGTGTATAAATCAGGATCTTTACAGTACAGATAATCTAATCTAATCTAGATGTACATTTTATCTATAAACATAAATGGGTTTCAAATATGCTTATTTGATTTAGAATTGTATAGTAATATATATAATGCTGTATTGGATTCATGTTTTGTCTCTTCATTCTCATGTCATTGATAGCGCTCACTGCTCTTTCTCTCTACCCCCCCCCCCTATATATTTTACCCTAGGCCCTAGAGAATATAACAGTGAGTCATCTAATATGGGATTGAGAAAAGGTTTTGTTTTTGTGGATTATTATTTGGCCTTAATTCTTATTGGATCTCAGCTGTGGAGCAGTGAGTATGACCTTGTATTCTCTCTATATAGTATGTTACTGTGTTCATTACTATGGATATTGTCTGGAGCAGTGAGACACGAGGCCGTGCTGTGTACAGAAAAACAATCAGATATCTCCACCCTTCAAATGCAAAAAACGATTTCTCCTCATGAAGACGACCCCTGACTATGCTCCCTATTATAATAATAGTGTGGTTTACTCTACACAAGTGGATTGGGACGGATACCAGTCACACAGGGGGACTCCTCTGCGACATAGCTTTGTCTTCCATCCACTACTCTATGTCATTTGGTATTAGCAGATTCTTACCAAAATCTGGTTAGGATTAAATGTCTCCTGTATATCTGTTACTATCCTGTATGTTGGAATAAATATCACATACCTTGAGCATTAACACAATACACAGTGTATATAGAATATATAAGCAGCCGGCTCACCACGAGATCCCACATGTGATCAGAGGCTCCAGATCCAAGACAGTGCTCGGCACTCCGTATCAGCTCCGGATGGCAGTCAATAATTTTTTTTTAAGTGGGTGGAGGGGGGAGGGATACATTTTCTCCAGCACTTGTCTTGATTGTAATCCAATTTTATTTCAAATCAAGAAAAAATCCAGGCGATAGAAAAAGTTCCAGCGCGTTTTGGAAGCGTCGCCTATCCTTGAATGGTAAAACACAATCTCAAAAACACATATGGTTCTGATTAGACTTGGGTGTGTGTCCAGCAGCAAAGCCTCAAATCAATTAACCCTCCCATTCCTCACATAAAAACAATAGATGCAGTGACTGTAAATAGAAGGAGAAACAGAACATAAAGAACAAGGATGAATAAAAAATATATAGAAATATATTCATAATTTATTAATAAAACTATATAAGGTCCAAATGGAGGCTTAAACCCCTGGGTGCCCTAGCTTCCAACCCGAGAATCCAAAAGACCTGTCTGCTCCGCACCTTATGTTCCCGGGTGTCTCCTCACAACGGTTTACGTACTTTCTCACAGCCTTAGATCCTCATATGGGTAATATCCCCGGCATGAGCCTGCAAAAAAATGCTTGAACCTCGCAGATGGAGATGATCCAGCAGCCTGATCCGGACAAAAACAGCGGCACGGTTGGAGATCCGGCGTTTAACAGTAGAATCCGGCAATGCCAGATCAGGCGAAATCCGGCCGGCCAGTCTCTGCCGTAATATTGTGTTGGATCTGATGGCGCGTATGCAAATGTACCCTTAGTGTGGCATGATGTAATGACATTGGTCTCATGAAAAAAACTGCACGTACCCCAACGTTTATGAGGACATTTGCTCGAGCCCTTCGTGCTCAGCCTGTTGATGGTAGAAATTATGATTAGTGGACAAGCTGGGTGAGATACTGTTCCCTGCTGGTAGCGGTCTCCTAGCTATAAACTTACGCCCCGTTTGTAAAATTTTCCACGGGTTATCTGTGTTCAGAATGGGTAAATACCTTTTTACAATATCAATGACCGGACTGCAGCCCTCACCGGGTCATGTATTGAAAAGAAGGTTGTGAGATTGCTTTTTTCTCCCCTAAGGCCTCATGCACACGACCGTATATTGTTTCCTTGTCCGTTCCGGGTTTTTTTGCTGATAGGATGCAGACCCATTCATTTCAATGGGTCCGCAAAAAATGCGGACAGCACACCATGTGCTGTCCGCATCAGTATGTCCGTTCGGTAGCCCCGCAAAAAAATAGAGCATGTCCTATTTTTTTCTAGTTTGCGGAACAGGATAGGTATTATTACGATGGATCCACAAAAATAACGGATCCGCAAAAATATCGGATGCCATACGGAACGTCATCAGTTTTTTTTGCGGATCTGCAATTTTCAGACCGCAAAACACATATGGTCGTGTGCATGTAGCCTAAGTTTGTTGTTTTCGCTCCCCCAGGTCACATAGTGCAGGAATTGTCCTCAAAAAGTCTGTTGGCGACCGACCCTCCTCAAGTCAAGAGCTCAGTCCGAGCTCAGCACAAACACAGAGGGGGAGATTTATCAAAACCAGTGCAAAAAAAAAAAAAAAAACTGGCCTAGTTGCCCATAGTAACCAATCAGAGTGAGCCTTTTTTCATTTTCCTACAGAGCTCTGAAAAATAAAAAGGTGAAATCCGATTGGTTACAATAGGCAGCTAAGCCAGTTTTTCTTTGCACTATTTTTGATAAATCTCCTCCACAGTATTACTTTCTCTGCAAGGTCTCCACACTTCATAGAGGCCATGTGACATCATCCCTCCGCACTCTCATCGGAAACATTTTACATGCAGCATGGCTATCTCGGCTATGCCACCACAGGGGGACACCTTTGGTGCTGACGGCACTCACTAGTATACCCTCATATCTCTGCCCACCGGTATGTCAGGACACAGTGCCCCTAAGCCTTTGCTTCTCACATGGGCCACATGTCCTCTTATGCCCAAACTCTGAATATGTCCACTGCTTGAGGACCTATTCAGAAGGTTTATGTGACCACAGGTCCTGCACACGTATACCGCCATGTGCCAGCTACGGAATATCCTTGTATCAATACTATAACTGCTATATAATTCACTAAATATCCTCCCTAGGTTAAATGAAGCGAATAAAGGCAGGCATAAAACAAACACGTTTACAGTATGTGGACACCTTTAGGTGGCACATTTTATTATTGTATTCTACTCATTTTGGGCAAATTTTTAGTTTTTTTTTAGTTGCTCTCTATTGCAAATTTGCATCAGTTCTTGTACTACAGGGGCTAATTGACAGTGCATCTGCAGATTGTTGGTTTCTATGAACCTCTTCATGACAGCTCATGAATATTCATTATAGCCCAATTTTTGTCACACTGATACGAATATGGCTTAAATAACTGTTTATGAGCATTAGATCACAGATCGGGGTTGACATGACCGTCAGATGACGTAAACACAGAACCTGCTGCTCTGAAAATACACAGATTACATCATTGGGAAAGTGGCTGAACATGTTTCTTAATAAAAAAACAACTGAAAAAATGATCTTTAGCCCAAAAGAAGCAGTTAGTCTCCATAGCTTTTAAAGGCAACGTGCACATAATTAGTGATGAGTGAATCAAAGTCCAAAAAAAATAATCAATTTGCTCACAATGGGCCGGTCGCCGCCATCTTGCTGGATGATCTTTGCCGGCGATCTCGGGCCACACAAGATTTTGTGCCAGACTTTGAAGCAAGATGGCGGCGCCCGGCCCGTTGCGAGCAAATGGATCAGGTAAGTATAATTTTTTTTAAATTTTACACTGTAATCTTGCTGTCAGATGCCACCATCAGCTATGAACGTGGCATCTGAGGGGTACAATGATGGGGGCCGGCGCTTACAAAGAAATGCGCTTTGTGACAAAGTAATTTGTCACTAAGAGGTTTTTTTTTTTTAATTCGGCTAAGCAGCTGAATGGAATTTTACAAAAGTTCGCTCAACACTACACATGATTTACCACAATAAAGCCCTTGACTTCAATGGAAAATGAGATCAACAGCAAGTGTATAAAGGGGGCGTCTCGCACCACCTCACACCATTATGGCGTAGACATTGCCCATTCCCTTACTTTTGCAATTTAAAGTCGACAGAGAACTGGCAAAAGGATCCAACGAGAGCGGCTTCTCCTGGGTGATGAGATTATAGGTTTATCTCATAAACTTTAGGATGGAAAATGATCTTTCTTTCTGCGCCAGAAATCTGGTGGGAGAAAAAAGTGGCACATTTTTAGCACAATCTATTTTAGTTTTTTTTTTTTTTTTTTATTGCGATTTTTTGTGATTTGTGGTTATGTTAATTAGGTGAAAGCCAGATTTCATCCACTGTCGCAAAAAGGCAAAATCTTACACTAGAAGGCAGTATAAAAACATGGGGTAACAACCCTAAACAAAAAGATGTGTTACATTTTTTCACTTGCCGCAAATTACAATGAAAAATTGACTTAAGAATTTTTTTCATGATAAATTCCTCCCAAAGTGCCTAAAACATTTCTGCCAGAAAATACTGTGCAGACTACCAGCTTTACTATGGTCTGTTCTTGTCTCATCCTTTTTCCCTCAATTCCCCTTATACTACTGTCTCTTATCATCCCCTTACACCACCCTCTCCTCATATACATCCAGCCTGCCATGTCTGTTGCTCAGCTACAGCTTGCACTCCATGGCTGGACTCAACAGTGGGACGCAACTTCCGGTCCCGATGCTTTCCACTGCCCGGCCGACTTCCGTTGCGTGGAAAGCATGGAGTCCTGCAGGCGCTTTTTCAAATGTGCCTATATATTTAATGTACTGGGCGGGTGGCAGCACACACCCTCTTACCACTGGTGCAAGTAACGCACAGCTTCCCTTGGTGTGCCACTACTCTTTGCTCCTGATACCTACTGCAGCACAGGTAAGTCCCATATTGGAGATTTACGTCTTTACACCTTACTGTATCTTGACGATTGAGTATCCATTCAGCCACATAGAGGTTCTACTAGTCAGCTATATTAAGCAATGTTGTCAAACTTGATTCATATAATCCATCATCTTCTCCAGCGTACCTAACACACCTTTGTACCTTTATTCGTATGGACTATGTATCATATCCATTTTTTTCTTTCATCATGTTATCTTGTCTGTATTTTGACCTTAATTGTTCATCAAATTCACCTGGAAAGGTAGCCTGTGTTCATGTCCTTTTGCTATGGTTCTACCATAAATTTCCAGTGGACACTACTATGACAATTTATATTCAGCACAATACCTGAGGTAATCATTATGATACTACTGGGACTATCTGTACTCAGCACTATGACACTACTAGGACAATGTGTATTCAGCCTAACACTTGTGGCAACTCGGAGCATAGTCTTCTTTGATATTTACAGCCTATTTTGTGTTACGTCAGTCTTTGTATTGTCATTTTTTCTTTTTCTATGTTGTTTATATGATTGCATTTGTCTCATTGCACTTTCAGTGTCTGATGAAGGCCTGCGTGCCGAAAACGTTAACACATGTACTGCCGTATGATTCCAATGTACTCAGCATTAAAGCACCTTTGATTCAAGATAATCTGCTGTGATTTGTTCTTACAGTGCATGCATCTAATAGGACAATTCTTCTACTAACCCCTGTCTTTTCTTATACAGGTTCTGTCTGTGAATGGCTTCTTGGATATAATATATATACAAGTCCATCGGTGACGGTGCAGCGAGGTCTCTGTGTTCATGTTCCATGCTCATTTACCGTGCCCAGTTATGTACGGTTATCCAGATCTACCACTGGTATATGGTATCATCTCTACAATGGGAATGGATACCCTGTTGCTTTTAAAAATAATTCTGTACATGAGACAAATGGACGCTTCTTTATGACTGGAAATGTGTCCAGCGGAGACTGCTCATATTCTATAGAAGGCCCAGGGACTGAACAAATGGGAAATTATCATTTCAGATTTGAAAATGGTCCCAGGAAGTTCAGCTATAAAGATATCCAGCCATATGTGAATGAAACCGGTGAGTGTAGATTATTGTTCAGAGCTGACTAGAGGTGACCACAATGGATGGATCGACTGTATATGATAATATCACAAGCTGTGTCAGGATAATCAAACAATTTATTCTTATTTTTTGTTGTCCCCATCATCTTGTTGATAGTTTGGACACATTTAGCACCTTGACCCCTACCATCTTATGTCATTTTCCAAATTCTGGGAATCTGCTGATTCTAAGCGCACATGGATCAGGTATCCTTTAGCATTTGCCCTGCCGATCCATTACAAGAGAATATGGTCAAACTGCAGAACCGTGCACAGCTGATGACCAGAAGTGCCAGCTTGCAGGCATAAAATGTAAAGAGGCCCCAACCCATACATTCTAAGGACTGGGGAGAGTGCTGACTAATAACTGATAGCGTCACCCAGGTATATGACATCACCTTCTATGGTGGAAAAACTTGACGCAACATTAGGATAACAGGTGAGGTCCCTCTACAATGGAAGGCATCAGGGCACCAAATGTACTGTAAATGGGCATTATTTTTTATTTTATTAGCTTTTGAGCTTGATTTACACAAAGGGTAAAGGATCTGATAAAGTATTTAATACACTGGTGATTTTGCAAGTTTTCCCACCTCCAAAGAATGGAGAGGTCTGTAATTGTTATCATAGGTATACTTCAACTGTGAGAGAAAGAATCTAAAAAAAAAAAAAAATCCAGAAAATCACACGTATGATTTGTAAATAATTAATTTGCATTTTAGTGCATGAAACAAGTATTTGATACAATAGAAAAACAGAACTTAATATTTGGTACAGAAACCTTTGTTTGCAATTCCAGAAGTCAGACGTTTCCTGTAGTTCTTGATCAGGTTTGCACAAACTGCAGCAGGGATTTTGGCCGACTCCTCCATAGAGATCTTCTCCAGATATTTAAGCTGTTGGGGCTGTCACTGGGTTACATTGAGTTTCAGCTCCCTCTAAAAATTTTCGATTGGGTTCAGGTCTGGAGTCTGGCTAGGCCAAAGCCGACCTCTAACACTCAGTTCACACTTTCGCGTAAAACGCCGCGTTCGAACGCACATAAAAACGCACAACAGTACAGGAACCATGCATTCCAATGGGGGTGGTTCACACTTGCGCGTTTTTATGCGTGTTCGTAGGCGCCTATAAATGTCCGACGCATAAGCAAGTATGTTCGCGTTAATTCGGGCTTTTTTCGAGCGTATGGTGCCAATAGACTTCAATGGGAAACGCGATAGGCGTGTTGTTCGGGCGTTTGTGCAGCGTAAAACGCGCCTATGGATGCGCGTTTTACAAAGTTTGCAACATGCTGAATCAGCCACCATGGAATGTCACACCTCTAAAGCACTCAGATTGGCCAAACTATATCATTGGTCATTGGCCAACTATGCAGTCAATCACATAAACGCGCGTCAAACGCGCCTACACTATTTACCAAAACGCTTAAAAAAACGCGCCTAAACGCCCATCTTGAACGCGCATAAAACGATAGGCTTCTAAACGCTCAGGTCTGAACCCAGTGTTAATGCATCTTATGGAGCCACTCCTTACCCTACACCCCTGCCAATCAACTGTTTCAGATTAGCTCCAGCTTTAGAAACAAGTGTCAGACCTACACCGCTCTGTCCACAATGTAGTGGACGGACCTGGCTAGCGTAGCGCTGCTACCATTGTGCTACCATTGTGAATGGGAGAATTGTGAGTGGTTACATGTGTGCTGACAGTGGTTACATGGCACACATGTAACCACTGGTGCTGACAGCACCTTTCTCAATAGTGTGAGGACATTCTTTACCACTTCATTATTACGCGGCACAGTGTCTGATGAAGGCTAATATAGCTGAAAACGCGTTAACACGTTGTTGCCGCTTTTCACTGCATCATTAATAAATTCAACTTTAATACTCGCTGATCTGCAAGGGCGCCGGGTGCAAGACTCCTAATGATCTGATATTGACGGGTCATTAATAGTGTTGGGCGCGAATATTCTAATCACAAATAGTAATTGTGAATATCAGCACTTTGAGAATTTGCGAGTATTTAGAATATAGTGATATATATTCGTAATTTTGAATATTCTAGATTTTTTTTCATCAGTAACCTCTCTTCTTGCTGTGGGCCAATGAGAAGGCTGCAATGTCTTTGTCACAGCTTAGCAACATCCCTAGCAACCAATAGGAAAGTTGTCGACCCCTAACTATATAAGAACCTCCCAGCAGCCATTTTCTGCTTTATATTACAGTTCTGAGAGCGACAGCAGTGTCATTGCCGCGCTCTGTGCTTTCCTGTGTCATTACATTAGATAGATAGTTAGTTAGTTAGTTAGTTAGTTAGTTAGTTTGCTCATATATATAATACAGATAGTTAGTGGGAGATAGTCAGTGTAGGTTAGATAGTCAGTGTAGGTTAGATAGTGATATAGTGTAGCTGATAGGTTTCTGCTGTCCATACATACATGCTGCAGACATAGTGCTGTGATGTCACAAGTTCACAACAATACTTAGTGCACCAATCACTAATATGTAGTCAGACCTGCTAAAATGTGAAGTTTCACGCATTGTGCCAAACTATTCGCATCATTAGTGCTGATTAGCGCAATCGCGAATATATCGGAGCCCTCTAACTGCATATAAAGCCATTTTTGATGTTCTGCCATTCCAACCATTTTCTCCAGTCTCAGGAAACTTCTAGCAGCTTGAAAAATGTAGCAAAAGTGACCCACGTATAACTAAATGTCGCACAAGGTCAGCTAGAACCAGCTGAGGTGCACCACGCCGATCAAGATACACCCATTTAATCTAATAAAGAAAAATCTGAAAAAGTTTCTGGGCACACTCATATAATCCGGACCATACAGAGTAAATTCATATATAAATTTATTTCAATAATAAATAAAAGTTGTGTACACTCTAAAAACTCAAACCAATGTGTTGTAGCAGCAACAGTCTTCGGAATAGCACCAATTAGATTACAGAAAAGGAACAATGTCCCTAGTATATATACACGGCACCAATCAAGATTAAATAAAATGCACTATAGCAGCAAAATTTATACACCGGATAATAGGTGTATGGCAACAAAAAGTGATATAGTTTGGTCAATGACTTGGACCGCAATTAATATGGGGTAATAGTCTCTCTAACGTACTATTAGTATAAATAGTTTATAGTAACCAATGTCCAGCCAACAAAATTAGTTCCAATATTAAGTAGTCGCAGTCCTCAGAGGATCGCAAGTTGACTGAGCGGCGCCCCGCTCTGGGCGATTGTGTGGCGGCGTCCCGCCACAAAAACACATGTTCTTCCAAGCTAACTTGTTAAAAGTACAGAACAGTCTTACCTGGACCTTGGGTACCGATTCTCCCTTCGATATGTTGTAGTTTTCATCCGCATCCACATCGATTTCAGGAGTTCTCTGCTATTGTGGCAAGTCTCAAGCCAGCGGTGTATACTCACACATGGGGCACCTAGTTCGTTCATGCCTCTTGCAGACTACAGGACATCAGTAGAGCTGTTTCATGCAGTTCTCCTTCTTAAACTCCACCATCTTTGTGCAAGTGTATCAGTGTAGAGGGACTGGACAAGAGGCACGAACGAACTAGGTGCCCCACGTGTGAGTATACACCGTTGGCTTGAGACTTGCCACTACAGCAGAGAACTCCTGAAATCGATGTGGATGCGGATAAAAACTACAACATATCGAAGGGAGAATCGGTACCCAAGGTCCGGGTAAGACTGTTCTGTACTTTTAACAAGTTAGCTTAGAAGAACACGTGTTTTTGTGGCGGGACGCCGCCACACAATCGCCCAGAGCGGGATGCTGCTAAAAAGTGACTCACGCCTGTATTTCGCTTGCATTATGCGAATATTATATTGCCGATTTTTCACAATCAAGAAAATAATCTCGAATTCGCAAATTCACGAATATATGACGAATATTCGCTCAAATATTTGTGAACTATTGTGAATTCTAATATAGCCCCTGCCGCTCATCACTAGTCATCAATATCAAAATCCCTGATAACCCCTATGACCTCCACACAACTCTTGACCCCCAGAAGTAGTGTTGAGCAAATCAACACTTTTCCTGGAAATATCTGCAGTGTTTATTCGTACTTGGCTATTTTGTTAAAGTTTCCTCCAGGGACTTTTCCTGCAATCTAAAAATTTACTGAAATCTCCAAGTTAATGTGGAATTCAGATTGTGAACATCATTGGAAACAGGGACCCGATGACAATTTCCGTACAGCGCTGTAGGCAGCATTAAAGTCAAACCTAATGCGTTATCCCACTAGCTCATCTCCCTAACTGAGTTTAAATTATGTGCAAAGCTTTTAAAGCTTAAAGGTGGGGTTGAGTAAGGCCTCTTTCATACGGGCGTCACGGTTGTCACCCGGATAAGTGGCAGGAGCGTTGCTAAAAATTGCGCAAATTTTCTGTGCGTGTGCAAACTTTTGCAATGCGTTTTGCACGCGCGTGTGAAAAATCCGCATGTTTAGTACCCAGACCCGAACGCGGACTTCATCACTGAAGTCCAGTTTCGGCTTGAGTACTCTGTAGTTTTTATTATTTTCCCTTATAAAATGGTTATAAGTAGAAAAATTAGAATGCTATGTTAGCAGGGCAATAGAGGGTTAAAAAAACCATTTTTAACTCACCTCCTCCTATTGATCGCCTAGGTGAAAGGAACATCTTCTATCTTCATATCTGTTGGTTGAAGGACCTTCGGTAACGTCACTGGGTCACATGGGTCACATTGTCCAATCATGGAAGCTTTTGATTGGACCATGTGACCCAGTGACATCACCGAAGGTCCTTTACCCAGCAGAATGAAGAAAGAAGAATGATCCCGGCACCTACGCGATCAAGAGGAAGAGGTGAGTTAAAGTTTTTTTTTATTTTTAACCCTCTCTTCCCCTTTTTACATAACATTCTGTAATTAGAATGCTATTATTTTCCCCTATAACCATGTTATAAGGGAAAATAATAAAGATCGGATCCCCATCCTGATTGTCTCCTAACAACCATGCAGGTAAATCACACCGCATCCGCACTTGCTTGCGGATGCTTGCGATTTTCCCGCAGCCCCATTCACTTCTATGGGGCCTGCTTTGCGTGAAAAACGCACAAAATAGAGCATGTTGTGATTTACACACAACGCAGAAGTGATGCGTGAAAATCACCGCTCATGTGCATAGCCCCATAGAAATGAATGGGTCCGGATTCAGTGCAGGTGCAATGCGTTCACCTCACGCATTGCACCCGCGCGGAAAACTTGCCCATTTGAAAGGGGCCTAACACTTCTGGAACACACCTAAATGTTGCTGCTATATAAGCAACTTAAAATGATAAAATCGTTTTCCAAAACTATATTTTTTTCCCCTTAAGGCCGTATAAATGCAAATTTTATTTGTTATATTTTCAACAGATTATATAGTTCACTTAAGGAAGGCATTGCAGGAACTGTGTGTAGAACTGCTTGGAATGGGACTTCCCCTATAAAATCAATGAAGCTGAAAAGCATGACCTATTTTTTGGACCCATTGTGAAGTTAAAATGCGGGTGAGGTTTAGGTTGTACGTCCTCCTTGTTTCTCCCCATGTTCTTATAATCTTCCATTCTTCTAGACCTCACAGATAAACCTAACATCTCCTCTACGAGGCTGGTGGACGGGAAGCAGGTGACATTGACCTGTACAAGTCTTGGTAGATGCCGGAATATAAAACTACAGATTACATGGGAAGGACCCATGACTGGTATAAGACAGGAGATATATGATGTCACCTATGGAGATGGCAGCAGAACCTTCCATTCCAATATCACATTCACCCCAAGGAAGTCACACAACAATTCCACATTATTCTGTAGAGTGACCTTCAGAGGAAACCTTTCCACAGTGGAGGAGAGGACGCTGAATGTTGAATGTAAGTCAGACTACACAGTGACCCTATCGGGTGGTTTAGAGATGCAGCACTCTTTGTATGCACGATTTGACCTCAAGGCAACCAATTCCAATTCATCCATCCTACCTAGAGACAATAAAACGTAATTTTTATATGTATTAAATATGGAAAAGGCAGCTCACCCTACACAACTAGTGGACCTAGGTGCTCTTGTGCCAGGACTGCACCACAGTCCTTTAGGAATATATAAAGAGAGTGAATGGGGTGGAACAGGCACTCTATCACCTGAGGCTGCAGAGAGGAATGGTTAATAGGTGGATGTGTGTATATATTGCACAATCAGGCCATATGTTGTGTAAAAGTATTTATTTTCTATATGTTAACCAATTTAAGTTTATATATTCAAAAAAAGGAAAAAAGTTAAAAAAATCAATAGGTAAAAAAATCAATTAATAAATACATGGTGACGTCCTAATGGAAAATTTGTTTAGAAAAGTTCATGTAGAATAATAGTTTCATAGAAGGTATTAGTTCATTACACAGAGCAGTTCATCCGAAAAATCAAATGATAGTTCATATAATGGTGAAAGACGCAATAGTTCAGGCAATGAGCAAAAATCGGGTAAAAATCAGGTAAAAAATCAATAGTTCATATAGAAAAGAAAAGTGAAAAAAGTCATATAAAGATAATACGTATGTGAGATGGATATACCAACCAGTGTATGGCTATAATAGCCTAAATGAGCCGCTTTGTTTTGCGATCCGCTTTGTAGAATATCCCTGGAGAGCTTCACCTGGTAGGTAGCCTGTCTCCTTGTGCAAGTTGGCGTGCTGGAGCAGTGTGTTTCTCCGTGCGTGCTGGAGGTGGTGAGCAGTACTTCCGGGTGGTGGATCACGTGGCGTCCCATGTGACCGGAGTACAGCCGCGGTGGATAACTTCTTACCACGCTGTTTGAACAGAGACTGTTCAGTAAGATGCAATGCGATTGAGCTTTCTTTGTGGGAATAATGCTATAGGCCAGACACTTTTCGAAGCTAGGACTGCTTCTTCCTGACGGGTGGTTTAGATATGCAGCACTCTTTGTATGCACGATTTGACCTCAAGGCAACCAATTCCAATTCATCCATCCTACCTAGAGACAATAAAACATCATTTTTATATGTATGTCGGTCAATGAACTCCAAGAACATGAGTTTAAAAGCTCTAGTGTCCAGATGGGATTAGTACTGGTATAGACAGCCTATGTACGATGTAGCAATAAATCCAGTACTGTAAGTACTAAGGGCAGGTTCGCATCAGCATTCCTAATTCCTAATTGATTTTTATGATTATTACTTATTACTATTACTATTAAGCTTTAGAAGCATAAGATATTAAAATAGGCAGTAGATTTCCTATCTGCTTCTTTCTCTCTTCTCTTTCTCTCCCTCTCTCTCCGAGTAGAATCAAATTCCGTTTTCCAATTTGGCTGAATGAGACTGAAACACTTTTTTTAAAATTTGCTCATCTTCAGCATGGCCCACCATTTGAAAAAGTGAGAGTCCTATAGATGCAGCAAAACATAATAAAGGCAACAGTAAAGTAGACCTGTCAGTTCTGCCGACATGTATAGATCTGTTGTCCTTTAACTTTCCCCATAACTCGGTAAGCTTATATGTCTGACGTATGTGTCTACTGGAAGCCACCCACTGCTGCTCCGGGCATGAGGTGTGAAATAATGTTACAGTCTGAGCAATCTGATTGTCCCACGGCCTATAATACATAGGTGTCAGATACATTATTATAACGTTTCCAGACATTCGTGTTAAATATTTTTGTTTGTTTTTTTCAGATTCTCCATCAGTTATTATCACCGTAAAAGGTAAGATACAATCTAGAAGCTAGGAGGTGGATGAGTCAATGACTAAATGTTTTCGAAGAAAATATTCTTTAAATCTGAACAAATACTACAATGTTTATTTCTTCATGGTAAAATACTTCATATATAAGAAAAGAAGAGATAGATAGATAGATAGATAGATAGATATTTCCATCTATGATTTCATACCTCGCTCTCTTAGGTGCTGATACTGATGATATCACCGCTGTGAATGTGAAGGACGGGGATTCTATAACTATGAAGTGCATTGTAGACAGTAACCCAAAGGCTTCCATTACTTGGTATAAAGAAGACACGACGGGTCAGCGGACTATAAGTGACCGGACTGTCACCCTTACACTCAGCAACATTACCCTGAGTGATGCTGGGAGATATCGGTGTTCTGCAGAGAATGAACATGGGGCCGCACACAGGACGGTAGAAATCATATATTACAGTAAGTATAAAATATCTGTATTACACGCGATGTGACATCTGTTCTCATTATAGATACGGGAATTGAAGATATGAGTTTGCAAATTAACTATTCTTTATCTGCATTATACTAACCAGCCGGGCTAGGCCTCTGTCACATGGGTGCCCAGTAATTGTGTTTTAGGAGTACAGTATACTGTGTGTGTAAGCTCCGTTCAGTAAAACTGTAAGTTTCATCCAGGATAAAGATCTTTATGAACAGTTACATAGATGATGGACTTTCTCGAACTTCTTTTGGGTCTTATTCTAATGAATAGGCCAGAAAATCTGATTTAGCTCCAAATTGATTCTACCTGAATCAAAAGTGCTCCAAATGGCCTGAAAATTGGTGTATGTAACTCTGAGATCTCCTAGGAATCATTTTTTTCTCTCTTGCCTTTTTTTATTTTTAATGTTTATTTATTTTCTTTCTTCCTTTTTAATCTCTTTAATGGAATGACAGCAACAGTAAATGATATCAGAGTGACACTGACAGATATAGCTATGGGTAAACGCATGGTTGACGGTGCTAACAAACAGCCTGTTTAAAAAAAACACTGCACTTTTGGATTTGGGTTAAAAAAAAAAATTTAAAAACTCCACAAATTTTCCCTTTTTTGGGACAGATGCCTGCCAGTGATTATACACACACAGTTCTATCCAAAGAAGTAGTGGCTTGTTCTGAACAAGTGATCCAAAGATTATGCCTTAATGGGGGCAGATGCCTGCCCGTATTTACGCCCGTGCACAGTAGTATCAAAAGTGGCAGTGGCTTGTTCTGAAGAACTATCCAAAAAGTTATACCGTTATTTTGAGGAGCAGCAGCAGTAGAGTCTAGACCCTGACAGGCAGGGGATGTGCACCAGTGCAGGGGTAGTGGTAGCGGCAGCAGTATGGACCATGACAGACAAGGCAGAAGATGTGCGACACTGAATTCTGCACAAGACAGCAAACTGATAGCAAACTGGCCCAGTTACAGCTAATCTTCTAGTTTGCCTGCCCAGATGTTCATGGAGTCATATAAAAGAGAATGTGCTGAAAAAGGGCACAGTCCATGATGGACTGTAGGAGACATAGCACTGCTGCATACACACCTAGCAAGCACAGCTCTGCAACACAGCTGATGTGTGCACACACACAGCAGAGCTGAACACACCTCGTGACAAGCACAGGTCTGCTACACAGCTGGCAAATATACATTCAGAACTGGTATACACACCCAACAAACACAACACATAAACAACACAGTTATGCTACACAGCTGACCTATATACACACAGCACTGCTACACACACACCTATCAAACACAGCCATGCTACATATACATCCCTCTCTCACACATACTATTATCTTTTTTCTTAAATATTACATTTCTCTTTTACACCACCGTATTTTTCCTGGTTCTGACTCCTCCTGCTCAGGACATCATCAAAGGTCGTTTAGCTTCCAGTGATCAGAGTTACATCTCCTTTCACTGCACCTCAGGACCTTTCAGCATGGAGATGACTGTGTTACTCTTCAAGATCGGTGTCAGGCAGGGAGAGAGAGAGAGAAGTGCACAGAGGCTGTATGCCGGATCATTAAAGAAGCAGTCAGGGGGGTAAATGCCATGTGGTCATCCATCCACATGGTGGCAGTATTTCTGTTACAAACCAAAAAGGACAATATATATATATTAATTACATTCCAAATTTACCAACTTGTTATTTTGTTAGCTTGTTCTAAAACAATAATTTACATTATGCTATAAATGTTACACTGTTTCTTTAATGTTCACCTTTTTTTAACTAAGACTATATTGACACAACAGTAAAAAAAAATCCATTAAAAACAGCCCCATTTATTTGTATGGGGCCTGTCAGGCCGTGAAAACAAAATTGGACAAAAAACCTGTTTTTAACAGTTGTATGAATGTACTGTATATGTAAAACGCCCCTGGGAAGAAGCCTGTGCGAAACGTATGTCAGGGTGCCGATGTCCCCTGGATCCTCTGGTCTGGTATACTTTAGTTTATTTTGCACTTGCTGTGGATGATGGTATAAATGTTGACCCACTGTTGGGTTGATATGTCATACTGCAATAGTGGAAGGGATTTAACAATATTAATATTTTATGGTGCATTGAGGGGGGCCATCATTCTATATTTTGTATTGCCCAACATTGTTATAAGTTAGACAATTATCAGGATCTCAGGGACGCGTTAGTGACGTGTGTCGGTCATCCGGGACTGTGGATATTTTAATGGGATTATTATTTTATAGATCATGTTCTAACAAAGATGCATGGTTTATGGATGTTGTGTGGTTTTGTTTTTGTTGGTGTTAGTAAAATGATCCCACACAGAACAGATGGTGTAAACGTTATAGGTGATAATTAGTGTTGAGCGAATCGAAATCGATCCGAATTTCAGGATAAATTCGACTCGCCGCGAAGCCAAATTTCCTTAAGCTTTGCAGTAGCGAATCGATTTAACCTGAAATGGTGTAAAAAAATAAATAAATACTTAACTGATCAATTTGCTCACGACGGCCGCCTGCCGCCATCTTGATGGAAGATCTCGACTGAAATCACGTACGCAGCAACGTATGATGTCACAGCGTCCTGGCCAGCATGATGACGTCATCGCAGTCTGCGCAAGATTTCGTGCCAGACCTTCAATGAAGATAGCGTCAGGCAGCCCGTTGCAAGCAAATGAATTAGGTAAGTATATAAGTATATATATATATATATATATTTACAATTATATGCGGCAATCATGTACGAGCATGCATCGGAGGGGTATAATGATGGGGGTGGCGCTATCGCTGCTCACTGTCATTGCACCCGCTACTTACAAAGAAATGCTGATTTTTTTTGCAAAATTCGGCAAAGCAGCTGAATTGAAATGTAGCCTTACAGCTTGTTGCTGCTGCTTAGTTATGTGCAAGTTTTTTTCAAAATGCAAACTAAATAAATAAATATAAAAACCTTTTTTCTTCTTTTCTTTTTAGGTACAGGGTTACAATTTAGAGCTATGATAGCAATGGTCGTCGGGATACTTTTACTGGTGCTGATCATAGTGATTGGAGCTTTTCTGTTCATGGGCTTCAAAAAGTAAGTTTGCAGTCACTGGGGGTCATTTATCATGCTCGTCTGTGAGCGCCATTAGACCGGCGCAGTGAATTAGCCTGTTAGTAGTTTGCATAGTATTTATAAGGAGTCGCACGGCAGGTGATAAATTAGGTGATGCGCCTTTGTATTCGTCAGGTGGATCATGTGCAGTTAGACTTCTCATTGGTCAGATCACAAATTTGAAGCAAAAGTGCTGCGAAAAACTCACAGATTAGATTTTAAAAGTTGCAGCCATATATAAATGTGGTTATCTGTGAAAAGGTGCAGGTCTACACGCCCATGTGGCTATTTTAACAAAATTGTCAAACGGCCCAAAACACAGTTAGTGTTCGGTCAGTGATTTCCATCAGTGGTTTTGAGTAGGGTTAAGCGAACTTGTACTTTAAGTTCGGCGTCCAAAGTTTGGGTTCAGGTTATCTTAGAATCCCATTATGGATTCCGCTACCACGGACCATAATGGAATTTTGACTCCATAAGGGGATTCTTCCATGAACCCGAACCTTGGACAACACTAAGGACCTGGGGTGACGTCACCGTCATGTGATCAGTGCAGGGGGCGTGGCTCAGTACTGGATTGGATAAGAGGTGGTAAAGGGCCTGGTATAATGATCATGTGACATGAGGGGCGGAGCTCCTGTTCTCTGTGTGGAGGAGAAGAAGGAAGTAGAGCAGTGAAGGACGGTTGCGCGAACTTGGATTCCAAATTCCGTTATGGTCCGTGGTAGCGAATCCATAACGGGATTCTAAGATAACCCGAACCCGAACTTTGGATGCCGAACTTAAAATACTTAAAACTAGTTGTGGGTCTATACAAAGAACAGGTGCAGATCTTTTTCTTATACTTTATGTCTGTGGAGGCTCCAATCCTGGGTTTGGCTCATAATCACGTACGGCGACCACCCTGACATGTGACCCTGGTGTAACTGCCGACGGTCGATTTATTTCACGCACCTAATCTCTCACGACCCTACACATCGGCCTCAGATTGAACATAGATCCAGGGCCGGCGCGTCCTATAAGCGGACTAGGCCGCCGCGTAGAGCGCCCCTTGGCAAGGGGCGCTGCTAGGAGCGCCGGCCCTGCCTCATGTTGCAGCCGCCCGAGCGCTCTGAATTGAGCCTCAGGCGGCTGCAGCACTGCCCGGGCTGGCGCGTCCATGAGGACGCACCGCCCGGGCTCAGCATGAAGAGAGGAGCTGACAGGAGGAAGCGCCAGCGCTCCCTCCTGTCAGTCCATTATGCTGTGGCCGAGCTCTTTATGGCCGCGGTACAGGAGCATGTGTCTCCTGTACCCGGCCGGACTGACATGAAGTGCGCACACAGTGTGCACTTCCTGTCAGTCCGTCAGGCACAGGAATCTAAAGCTCCTGTACCCGTGGACCATAAAGCGCTCGGCCACGCTACATTGACAGGCAGAGGGAGAGGAGAGGGGGAGAATGACAAGAGGGGGAGAAGAATGACAAGAGGGGGAAGGAAGAATGACAAGAGGGGAAGGAAGAATGACAAGAGGGGGGAAGAATGACAAGAGGGGGAAAGAATGACAAGAGGGGGAGAAGAATGACAAGAGGGGAAGGAAGAATGACAAGAGGGGGAAGGAAGAATGACAAGAGGGGAGAAGAATGACAAGAGGGGGGAAGAATGACAAGAGGGGGAGAAGAATGACAAGAGGAGGGGAAGAATGACAAGGGGGGAGAGAATGACAAGAGGGAAGGGAAGAATGAGGGGGAGAAGAATGACAAGAGGGAGGAAGAATGACAAGAGGGGGAAGGAAGAATGACAAGGGGGGAAATGACAAAAGAGGAGGAGTGAAGAATGACTGGGGGAGAATGACAAAGAAGGAGGGGTGAAGAATGACGGGGGGGTGAAGAATGACGGGGGGGGGGGGGGGGGAGAATGACAAAGGAGGGGGGGTGAAGAATGATAAGGGGGGGGGGCGGCAAACTTTTCTTTTGCCTAGGGCGGCAAAAATCCTTGCACCGGCCCTGCATAGATCACACCCAGACACAGCCTTTTATGCACCCCCAACACCCTGCCACTATCTATGACATTTAAATAATATAGCAATTAATTAGGGGCTCATAGAAAACCCCACAGCACCCCACTGGCAAGCAGACGCATAGTAGCACTTACCACACTAATAGCAGATATATAGTAACACAAACTGCACTCATACAAGTATAATGGAGGTTACTGGGCTTGTTCAGGGCACAAAACCATTAAAGACGTGCTTTAATGTATTCGGAGTACGAAAGTTACAAAAATTTAAAGAAATAAGAGACAAACATAGAAGTGCAAAAACTGTTATAAAAATAAAGGGATAAAAACAGGAAGGTTCTTAATTCTGAGCAAATTGTCTGATAAGAGTCCGTTATGGTTCCGGGGATAATGGAACAGGACCCAATGTCGATCGGATCTCCACATTATGTCATAGAACTGTCCCCAATCCCATGTTTTTATCACCTCCCAGTCGAGGGGAGGGTTGTGAAAGGACCTCCTTCTATTTGGACATTATTTATGGTCATTCCACCTCCACATCCAGCTGGCCGATATGAAAATATGAACCAATGCATCTCCTGCCCGTGTGAAAGGGAATTCAGGCACAGATATGTTTTCATAAGCTAAGGCTAGTTTTACACTAGCAGCAGGGAGTCTGTCAGGCTGTTCCAGCGGATGAACAGCCTGTCGGTTCCGTCCTGCCGCTAGTTCTTCTCGCCGTGTGCTGCCAGCGGAACTCCGCACCCGCCCCTATTATAGTCAATGGGGACAGAGTGGCAGTCCGGGGCACACATGAACTAGCGGCAGGACAGATCCGACAGGCTGTTCACCCGCCGGAGAAGCCTAACGGACTCCCCTGCCGCTAATGTGAAAGTACCCTAAATCCTACCATACCGTCCGGTCAGACACCAAATCTGACCTGGTTATGTCTCCCAGAATGCCTGACCCTCCTTACATGGGAATGCAATCTGTCAAGTATTGGACTCCCCGTGACCTCCAAGTTAGGCTGGACCCAATTATGACAGGTTTTAATCTGTGCATTATACCAGGGATGAGTTACAGCTTCTGATATATCTCATTCATCCTCTGGTAGTCAAGCTGATAATCGTATTAGGTGCCTGCTGTGCACGGGGGCCAACATGTCTATGGTGTCATGCATTTCCATAAGGCTCTACAGCAGGCATCCTCAAACTGTGGCCCTCTAGCTGTTGCAAAACTACAACTCCCAGCATGTCCCAACAGCCTTCATGTATCAGCCTACAGCAGGGCATTGTGTGAGTTGTAGTTTTACAACGGCTGGAGGGCTGCAATTTGAGGATGCCTGTTCTAGAGTCACCTCCAGGAAACTTTGTTACCACTAGTTTTAAGCAGGCCAGTGCTGAAGGTGAGTGTGTAATCTCTCCTACAGGTACAGACAGTATTACAGAACGATATTAAAATATATACAATCATATAACAAACCTAAAACCATACACAGATAATAAAAGCCATGAGTAAGGTTGTCCATTTCTAATTATCACAAACAGAAATCCCTGACCAAAATACTGACGTGTGAATAAGACTTTAGTCTAAAACTAAAAATTGTCGAGCGAGGCACAAACTCCTCCAAAAAACTTTTATAACTAAATGCACCTAAAAACAAAATATAAAAAATTAGACTAAGGGCTCATGCACACGACTGTATGTATTTTGCGGTCCGCAAAAAACAGATTCGCAAAAAATAGGGAGGACTTCCGTGTGTATTTTGCGGAAGAGAATGGCCCCTAATAGAACAGTCCTATCCTTGTAATATGACATATGGTCAAAAAGAAACGGAACAGACACGGAAATAAAATAAGTTTGTCGGCATGAGCCCTAAAACAGGTGCAAAACACTCTAATAAATGACAGCCAATGTTTTATTTAAAGTCAAAAATACCCAAACTACCAGGGCTGTAGGTGGGGGAGGGTTTACGAGCACCAATCTCTGTGTGTCCAGTGGGGCACTAACAAACAACTCTGTCTTGGCAACAGTAAGAACAGCAGCCGTTATTTTTACTAAGCGTGAAGGAAAGTCTGGCTATGACTCACAGCAGTTCCAGCTTCCCTCTAACCTAATTCATGTGGTCCAGACATTAACCAGTATGTTTGTCTTCACCACAGGCTCTGGATCTAGAAAACTGAGATTTGAGGAACTATAAGTTTAGCTCCTGACAATGTCAGACCGCTTTGACTGTCCATGTGCCTGATGGTGCAATAAAGAAAAACTGTGGTTGCTACAGTGTATTCAGTAATCAATTTGCAAAGTTAAAAAATACCATAATGTTTCATTTGTAATACCAGGGAGCTATCGCAGCATTGCAGTGTTAGGACCCCACCAACCAGCTCATCATATCTCAACTTGCTGCAGTCCTTCATTGAAGAAAGATTGACAATGAACTAGAGAAATTCTAAGATGTTGATTGGGTTCACGTTGCGTTCCTTGGAACTGGCTTTAAATCAGATTTCTCTTTAGATATTTCAGCCAAATCCAGACGTGGCTCTATCAGAAAGGAGAAGTCTTAGGCCTTCTTTTATATTTCCAGTTCACTTCTGACTTTGGCTACAAAACCTGAAAAGAAGTCTGTATTGAAGCCTTCTCCAAAAAACTCTGTGAGACCCTTAAAGTTTGGATTCAAAGAATACCTATGGCTGGGTACACATCTGCTTATCTCATGCAGTTTAGCTGCTAACATCAAACATTAGGCAGCACTACCGTTAGCTCCAAATTGGACAGTCCATGAAGTGGCGGTGCCAGAAGTGTTAGGCCTTAGGCTAGCAGGACTCTAATAAACAAGGATTTGGGAGAAATACTGCAGCACTCGTTGTCTTCAATGCCAATCCTAATTTATTAACCAAGAATGCAACACTGACTAAAATGAGTCACCCTGTTTGAAAAAGACTAGTGATGAGCGAGCATGCTCGGCCGAGTATTGGTTCGGCTCGAGCATCGCTATGCTCGGCCCTAGGCTTTACTCGGCCGAGCACAACGTGTATTCATCCCATTGCTCGAGTCTCCTCCCCGCACGTTTGGCGTCTTCTAAGAAGCCAATCAATGTCTAGATAAGTAATTCCCCTCAGTGTAAGACCATAGCCATGTTAGCTGTAAGCTTTACACTGATTGGCTGGCCGGAACACGTGATACAATTTCATATAGGAGCTGAGGTCCGGCGCTCGGCTCATTCAGCGTCAGAGAGAGCAGACAGTAGGCAGGGACAGATAGTGTTTTTCTCATAACTTACTGATTTTACTCCAAAAACCTTATTGAAAGACCTAACAGTCCTGACCTGACAGCAGTGCAGCACCTTTTTTTTTTTTTTTAATAAGGGGTTTGCTTCAGCACCATAAGGCCTCTTTCACACGGGCGACAGATGTTTGACGCCCGGATCAGAGGCGGGTGCGTTGCGGGAAAATGCTAGATTTTTCCGCGCATGTGCAAACTGTTGTAATGCGTTTTGCACGCGCGTGGGAAAAATCGGGATGTTTGGTACCCAGACCCGAACCCGGACTTCATGACTGAAGTCCGGTTTCGGGTTGAGTATTCTGTAGATTTTATTATTTTGCCTTATAACTTGGTTATAAGGGAAAATAATAGCATTCTCAATAAAGAATGTTTTGTAGAATGTGGATTAAGGGGTAAAAATAAAAAACTTAACTCACCTTAGCCACTTAATCAAGTAGTTGGCGATCTCTCTTCTTTCTTCTTCAAGCATTAGCTGCAGTCTAAAGGACCTGTGATGACGTCACATCAAATGGTCCAATCATATGACGTCATCACAGGTCCTTTAGCTGGCAGGTAATTCTTGTAGAAGAGAGGAGACATCGCCAACTACGCGATCAAGTGGATAAGGTGAGTTAAGTTTTTTTATTTTTAACCCCTTAATCCACATTCTACAAAGCATTCTTTATTGAGAATGCTATTATTTTCCCTTATAACCATGTTATAAGGGAAAATAATAAAGATTGTGTCCCGTCTCTTAGCAACCATGCCGGAAAATCACACTGCATCCGCACTTGCTTTCGGATGCTTGCGATTTTCCCGCAGCCCCATTAACTTCTATGGGGGCTGCGTTGCGTGAAAAACTCAGAAAATGGAGCATGCTGCGATTTTCACACAACGCACAAGTGATGCGTGAAAATCACCGCTTATCTGCACAGCCCCATAGAAATGAATGGGTCCGGATTCAGTGCGGGTGCAATGCGTTAACATCACGCATTGCACCCGCGCGGAAAACTCGCCCGTGTGAAAGGGGCCTCAGGGACAGGCGTCACCAGGAAGGGACAGATAGTGCAGGGCTTAAAAATCACTCTTAACTTCTAAAAGACAGAAAGATTTCAATTAGTGACATCTAAAATACGCTATCATTAAGCAGTGTGTTGGGCAGATATTATAAAAAGGGGCTTATTCACTACAGTGTGCCTGGTACTGAGATATACAATATGCCATCACAAAGCAGTGTGTTGGGCAGATATTATAAAAAGGGGCTTATTCACTACAGTGTGCCTGGTACTGAGATATACACTTCACCATCATAAAGCAGTGTGTTGGGCAGATATTATAAAAGGGGCTTATTCACTACAGTGTTCCTTGGTACTGAGATATACACTGCACCATCAGAGAAATTATTTTTTCTGGGGAAATTAACCTGACTTATGCCACATCTGTGTGTGTGTTCAATCCGCAATCGGTATATTAATTACTCCAGCAGAGAGTGATATTTTGGCCATAGTTAACTAGTTTTGGGCACATCTCTGTGTGCGTTTAGGCCGCAACCGTATATACAGTATTCCAGCAAAGAATACATTTTATTTGGGACAAATTTGTATCCAATATAGAACTACATCAGAATACAGTGTGTATTGTCAAAATTACATTATCTCTGGGCTAGTGTAGTGCCGAAATTCTTTATTTCTCTGTATCCAGTACATTATAGCAAGCCAATACAGTGTGTATTGTAAAAATAACATTATCTCTGGCCTAGTGTAGTGCCAAAAATCTGTATTTTTCTGTATCCAGTACCTTACTTTAAGCTAATACACTGTGTATTGTAAAAAATACATTATCTCTGGGCTAATGTAGTGCCGGAAATCATTATTTTTCTGTAGCCAGTACATTACAGCAAGCCAATACAGTGTGTATTGTAAAAATTACATTATCTGTGGCCTAGTGTAGTGCCAAAAATCGGTATTTTTCTTTATCCAGTACCTTAATGGAAGCCAATTCAGTGTGTATTGTAAATTTACATTATCTCTGGGCTAGTGTAGTGCCGAAAATCTTTGTTTTTCTGTATCCAGTACCTTACTGGAAGCCAATACAGTGTGTATTGTGAAAATTACATTATCTTTGGGCTAGTGTAGTGCCGAAAATCTTTATTTTTCTGTATCCAGTACAATATAGCAAGCCAATACAGTGTGTAGTGTAAAAAAATACATTATCTCTGGCCTAGTGTAGTGCCAAAAATCTGTATTTTTCCGTATCCAGTACCTTACTGGAAGTCTATACAGTGTGTAATGTAAAAATTACATTATCTCTGGCCTAGTATAGTGCCCAAAATCAGTATTTTTCTGAATTCAGTACTGTCCTGCATCAGAAAACTGTGTCTTTAGCGGACAGTAAAGCAATCTGCGCTACATCTACAGACAAAACCATTAATATAAATAAGTCGAGCACAAAAGGAGGGGGAAGTGGGCGTGATGCTTATGGTGCAAGCAGAGGCCGTGGACCTGGGCGTGATGCTGATAGTGCAAGCAGATGCCGTGGCCCTGGGCGCAATGAAACTGTGCCTGCTGCCAGTGCACCAGAAAAAACTAAAAAATCCACCTTACCCAGCTTCATGTTCAACTTAGCTGGGCGGCGCAGGACAACACTGTCCAAGTCGAACCAGTGCGAACAGGTCATCAGTTGGATTGCAGAAGATAATTCTTCAAGTCTGTTAAGCATTAGTGTTAAGCGCGAATATTCGAATAGCAAATTTTTGTTAGCGAATATCGGCACTTCGTTAATTTGCGTATATTGCGAATATAGCGCTATGTATTTGCTATTTTGAATATTATTATTTTTTTTTTTAAGTTGCTAATCCTTGTTGCTCTCAGGTTGTCTTCCCACTTCCCACTTACCTGTCCAGAGGATTCCTGGCTCCCTGCCCGCTCCAGTCAATCCCCGTTGCCGCTTCTGCCGACTTCCCGTGTGCATGGGAACGCCTCCATGCTAAAATGTACTGTTGTATGTGAGAATCACAATCTCACAAATTTGACTAAGTTGTAATCGCAATGTGATTAATATAACCTGAACTACTTGCATTGTGAATTCAACTTAGAGCTGGGTTCCTAATGGTTGTATTGCTAGAATATAACGAATATCACGAATTCACGAATATAGCGCTATATTCTCAATCTTTGTTATATTCTAGCAAGGCAAACAAGCTGATCTGTTTAGGGGACAAACAGCACACCGCCGCAGAGCTGTGGCAGGGTATAAGGGACCAGACCGAGCTGTAGCTCTCGCCACTTAACCAATAACCAGGCATAGATGTGTCTGACAATGGCCGTAACTTGTTAGCGGCTTTGGAGCTCGGCAACCTGACATACATTCCATGCCTAGCCCACGTCTTAAACTTAGTGGTTCAGCAGTTTATCAAAACCTACCCCAATTTGCAGAAGCTACTAGTGAAGGCGCGCCGCTTGTGTGCCCATTTCCGAAAGTCTTCCACAGCTTCGGCTGGTCTGTCAACGCTGCAGCAGCGCTTGCGGCTTCCAGCTCACCGACTGTTGTGCGACGTGAGCATGCGGTGGAACTCTAAGTTCTACATGTTGGCCAGGCTTTGTGAGTAGCAGAGGGCAGTTGTGGAATACCAGCTGCAACATAGTCGTCGCCTTTCCAGTCAACTGCCACTATTCACAAGCGATGAGTGGGCATTGATGTCTGACCTATGTGAGGTTTTAAAACACTTTGATGAATCCACACAGATGGTTAGTGGTGATAATGCTATTATCAGTATAACCATCCCACTGCTGTGTCTACTCAAACAATTGCTGCTCACAATTAAAGAGGATACTTTGAATGTGGCAGACGAGGTAATGGGGGAGGAGATCACACAGGGTGATAGCCAGACCTCCCCCAGTTCATCTTCTCAGCACGAACTGGGCCATGAAGAGGAGGAGGAGGAGCTGGAGACACTTGCCTCTGCTACAGAGGCTAATACCCATAGAACTTTAATTCCATCTGTTTAGCGTGGATGGGCAGAAGAGGAGGATGAGGAGATGGAGAGTCATCCAGAAGTTGACATCGACGTCTTGCCTGTTGGTACTCTGGCACACATGGCTGACTTCATGTTAGGATGCCTTTCCCGGGACCCTCGCGTTATACGCATTTTAGGTAACACAGATTACTGGGTGTTCACCCTTCTCAACCCCCGCTACAAAGAGAACTTCTTATCTCTCATTCCTGTGGTGGAGAGGACAAGTAAAACGCTGCAATACCAGAAGGTACTTGTTGACTGTTTGCTCCAAAATTTTCCATCTGACAATGCGGCCGCCAGAGTCCGTACTTCCTTAGGCAACCGAGGAAGGGAGACAAGGGGAACACACAGTAGTTCCAACAGAGGTTGGGCAACACTTTCCAAGGCATGGGACACTTTCATGACATCCCGCCAGCAACCTCACCCTGAAGCGCGGCCTAGTGCTACGAGGAGGGAAAAGTTTTGGAAGATGGTGGAGGAATACATTGTCAGCGTCCTAAATGATCCCCCAGTGCCTTAGAACTACTGAATGTCCAAGCTGGACACGTGGCACGAACTTGCGCTCTATGCCTTGGAGGTGCTGGCCTGCCCTGCCGCCAGCGTATTGTCTTAGCGTGTATTTAGTGCTGCTGGTGGCATTATAACAGATAAGCATATCCTCTTGTCCACTAACAATGCTGACAGGTTGACTCAGATAAAAATAAACAAGGCCTGCATTGCCCCTGACTTCTCCACTCCACCAGAGGAAAGCTGAGCTAATGAGGTACAAAAACGTGATTTATATCTATGCTTTATAATGTACTCAATCCACAAGATCCAGATGCACCCTTTTCACCGCAAAAAAAGGGTATATGTTTGAATCTTGTTTTCTCATCCGCCTCCTCTTCCATACAGAATATATATGCCCTCACTGCAATGTTTTGTAGGGTTCGCTCTGCTTCAGGTTCTCACCTCTAATGTTTTATATGGTCTGCACACCTTTAGGCCATCACTGCAAAGTTTTATGGGGTTCGCTCAGCTTCAGGTCCTCACCTACAATGTTTTATACGGTCTGCTCACCTGTAGGCCATCCCTGCAATGTTTTATGGGGTTCGCTCACCTTCAGTCCCTCACCTCTAATGTTTTATATGGTCTGCTCACCTGTAGGCCATCACTGCAATGTTTTATGGGGTTCGCTCACCTTCAGTCCCTCACCTCTAATGTTTTATATGGTCTGCTCACCTGTAGGCCATCACTGCAATGTTTTATGGGGTTCGCTCACCTTCAGTCCCTTACCTCCAAAGTTTTATACGGTCTCCTCACCTGTAGGTCATTACTGCAATGTTTTATGGGGTTCGATCACCTTCAGGCCCTCACCCCCAATGTTTTATACGGTCTACTCACCTGTATGCCATCCCTGCAATGTTTTATGGGGTTCGCTCACCTTCAGTCCCTCACCTCCAATGCTTTATACGGTCTGCTCACCTGTAGGCCATTACTGCAATGTTTTATGGGGTTCGCTCACCTTCAGTCCCTTACCTCTAATGTTTTATACGGTCTGCTCACCTGTAGGCCATTACTGCAATGTTTTATGGGGTTCGCTCACCTTTAGTTCCTCACCTACAATGCTTTATATGGTCTGCTCACCTGTAGGCCATTACTGCAATGTTTTATGGGGTTCGCTCACCTTCAGTCCCTCACCTGCAATGCTTTATATGGTCTGCTCACCTGTAGGCCATTACTGCTATGTTTTATGGGGTTCGCTCACCTTCAGTCTCTCACCTCTAATGTTTTATACGGTCTGCTCACCTATAGTCCATCACTGCAATGTTATATGGGGTTCGCTCACCTTCAGTCCCTCACCTCCAATGCTTTATACGGTCTGCTCACCTGTAGGCCATTACTGCAATGTTTTATGGGGTTCGCTCACCTTCAAGCCCTCACCTCTAATGTTTTATACGGTCTGCTCACCTGTAGGCCATCCCTGCAATGTTTTATAAGGGTTCGCTCGGCTTCAGGCCCTCACCTCTAATGTTTTACACAGTCTGCTCACCTGTAGTCCATCACTGCAATGTGTTATGGGGTTTGCTCACCTTCAGGCCCTCACTACAATTTTTTATAGGGTCTGCTCACCTTCATGCCCTCAACTATCAGGTTTTAGAGGGTAACCAACATGCCCTTGCTCCAAATGTTTTTGAGGGTCACAAGTAGGCCATCAATGATAATTTAGTATGATGCCCTCTTTTATGTGAAATAAAGGGTGTATTGGAGTGCCGGTTTCTTGTAATTTTTGCCAGCCCTTTCACTTAGTTCATAGGCTTTATGAGTGCAGCAGTGTACCTGAACAATTGTAGCATTGTGTGAATGAGGCCCTCCTTTATGTGATATACAGGCTGTATCTGAGTGCTTCTTCCTTGCAATTTTTGGCAGCAATTGCACTGTATATACAATTGAATATGCAGGAAATAATTTTTTCCTAACAATTTTACCTCTAGAATGTCTTTTTTTTTTTGAGGGGACGGGATTTTGGGCATGATTTTGTTGCTATATAAAACTGGTGGACAACTGGGACAATATGGTTCCCAGCAGCGACATTAGAGTCCAATATGCACCCAGATCCATTTTGGTGGTGTTTCTGTCACTTTCTGACCTTTTCCAATGGACCAGGCACCCTTATCCGAGCAGGGGTTGCCTGGTTGTCTCCCATTGACTTCCATTATACTCGGGTGCTCGGCCGAGCGCACAAATATCGCTATGTGTTTGGACCGAGTACCCGAACACCCGAACACTTTGGTGCTCTCTCATCACTAAAAAAGACTCATTGTAGTCTAAACGTCGCATTCTTGGTGGATAAATTAGGATTAACAATATAGACATCAAGTGCTGCGGTTTAGCTGCTGTCATTTTAATAATAATGATATTATTTATTTCAATAGTTTCCTTAAAACATTTCATTTATAACACTCACATATTCCATTTCAGGAAAAGACAAGAACATATTAAGCGGACCCTGAATGACATGAACATGAAAGACACAGATGCTATCTGCTGCAATACTGAATGTACCATTCCTGTAAGTATCGTTACAGATCATGTCTGCCTCAGTCTTTGTAATTCTGAAGTTTTTAGTGTGGTTATGGCACCATCTAGCGGTGTTAAGTTGTATTACACTTTGTTTTTCCTGTTACAATACTACTGCATTGTGGGTGGTGCACTGCATTGTGGGAGTGCAAAGCACCTTGGGAAAGATAAGTCTTCCGTAATGCCCAACGGCTCCTGGTATCACCCATACGGCACAGGTGGGTTGAGTGGTAGGGTCTCTGGCTACTTGTGAGACCTTGACGTGGTGTCCAAGCTTAAGACATGTCCTCCTAGTAGGATGTGTCGAACTAACCACTCAATTTTAACATCAGTGTGAGGGTTTAGTATTGCCGCAGAGTGCACCTGCCTTTGGTATGGTTATGTTAGGGAAAGATAAGTCTCCAGTCTCCAGGACACAATTCAGAGCTGTTCTATGCATGTCTCCTTCTCAAACTCCACCATCCTTGTACATGCATATCTGGTGAGAGATCTACCTTTGTTTAAGAGATGTTTTGTGATGTAGAGCTGTTCATCTAGTTGTAATTGTTACTCAGGGGCTTGTGATTACTTTTAGCTAGCCATGCAACCTTATGTACAGGCAGCCATTTCACCATGTGCTTCAGTGTTAATATAATGTTATAGTACATGCCACGCTACTCTTAATACTTATACATGTTATTTGTATTCTTGTAGTTTTACTAAACAATCCTGTTTTACCAATCAATTACACTTGTACAATCTATTACTCATGCACACCGCGCAGAGAGTACAACCTGTTGATCAATAGACAAGTTAGACTACAAAGTATAGTCCTTTTATTTGGAAGACAGGAATGGTTTATGCTAAATGTCAGACTGAATCATGGAAATAAATTGGTCTAAATGGCAAAAGATGCTTGAGATCCCAAATGCGGTTGCTCCTTTCTACCCAGGAGAGCAAATCCTGCACAAGTGATCTGTTGCTAACAGCAATCCCCAGCAAAAATGCATACAATGGAGGATGACGGCAGAGGACCACATGTACCACAAAAACATCTTGCACAGGTCTTAAAAGCAGAAAATGCTCAAAACCCCATATGCTGTGGTGCATATCTAACTAAGGGAGCAAATCCTACACATGTGCATATGAAGAAAGGTATCTTTATTGCGGGCATCCAGTCTAACAACAACCGGGTAGGGGCGGCTTTCCAACCTCTAGCAAATAGGTGTAGTGGCGACGGCCGTTTCACGCAACACTGCGCTTCGTTAGGCCAGGTGGCCTGACGAAGCGCAGTGTTGCGTGAAACGGCCATCGCCACTACACTTATTTGCTAGAGGTTGGAAAGCCGCCCCTACCCGGTTGTTGTTAGACTGGATGCCCGCAATAAAGATACCTTTCTTCATATGTGGACGAGTGCCGCCTTTTCTCATCTCTCTACTTCAAAGTATTCATGGACTGTCTACCTTTGGGCTGAGCACCGTATGTATCGTTACCTGGACCGGAGGATTGGCTACAGGCAAGTGTGTATCGCGCTTTACATGGGCCTTTGTAGTGCCGCCCGCATCTTGTTCTCTATTGCATACCAAATCCTACACATGTGATCCGTTGCTAACAGCAATCCCCAGCAAAAAATGCATACAATGGAGGATGCCCACAATGGACCACATGTAAGACAAATGTGCGGATGGTACATAAAAACAGAAAATCACTGAAAATGTTGCACTACAATGGAAAATGCAATTGACAATATATGGCCAAACCCTCACGCTGGTATTAAAATGAGACAGTTTGCGTACCCCATCAAGGTCTCTCAGTATGGCGCGGGACCTAACGCTAACCTACCTATGCCGTATGGACAGTTTATAATAGGTAAATAAAGTCTGACACACAGCCAGCAGCTCCCAGTTACCTCCAGTGTGAAATCACACATACAATGGGAGGAGGGAGGAGACTGTGAGTCCCACCTATAAAAGGCTCATGTGACGCAGGTTACCCTGGACCTGAATGTTACTCATAGATAAAATTAAGGCACATTCAAACCTGAGGTTGCGCCAGAATGTCAGACTGCACACTGTGAACGTGAATGAAGACAGGACAAATATAACTACAATAATACTGCCCCTATTTACAAGAATATAACTATTATAGTACTGCTCCTATGTACAAGAATATAGCTATTATAATACTGATCCTATGTACAAGAATATAACTACTATCATACTGATTCTATGTACAAGAATATAACTACTATATTACTGCCTCCTATGTACAAGTATATAACTACTATAATACTGCTCCTATGTACAAGAATATAACTACTATAATACTGCTCCTATGTACAAGAATACAACTACTATAATACTCCTCCTATGTACAAGAATATAAATACTATAATACTGCTCCTATGTACAAGAATATAACTACTATAATACTGCCTCCTATGTACAAGAATATAACTACTATAATACTTCCTCCTATATACAGGAAAATATCTACTATAATACTGCCCCTATGTAGAAGAATATAACTACTATAATACTGCTTTTATGTACAAGAATATATCTACTATAATACTGCCCCTATGTACAAGAATATAACTACTATAATACTGCTCCTATGTACAAGAATATATCTACTATAATACTGCTCCTATGTACAAGAATATAACTACTATAATACTGCCTCCTATCTGCAAGAATATAACTACTATAGGAGGCGGAGCCAGACTCAGCTGCTGAATGGCTGCCTTTGTTTGAGCTCCTCCAGCATGTCGGCAATTGCCCTTTATGATTGACTCCCAAGCTGTGATATTATGGGGAAAACTGGGAAAGAATATGCACAATTCCTAGCACCTGCACCCGAGAAAAGGAAAAAAAAAAATTCCTCCCAACCCTATCCTCTCCTCCCCCCCCTCATATAATCCCCTTCTCAATGCTTTTACTAGAGCCTTCTCTTCCCTTTCTTCCCCACCCAAGGTTAAACTTTGTAATCTAGTTCTCCCACAGTGCTAGCACCTATTTATGTTAGGGGTGATTGCCGACCCCACCTCTATAAGAGTTTCCCTTATCGCCCACTCTGGCCAATTTTAGGATAGAGGAAACTCCACAGAACCCCCCACCTGGAAAAGAATCCACAGGATCTCCCCCAGCTGTATGGTCTGAGCCACCTCAGGCGATCTGTGGAGTTTGTTCATCAAATGTTGATTAAGCTTCTGTTCTTTGTTGATATATGCTGTAGTGTCTGGTCTTGTCTCCCCCCCCCCCCCTCCCCTCGTGTACTCCCCTCTTGTGATCGTGCATCCATTATCCTCAGATTCCGATACTGTTTCAAGAATACTAGCACATGCCAAATGCCTTTACTAAGTCGCATGTCTTTTAACTTTATACTATGACTTCTGTTATAATAACCTTTTACAATGTGAAAGGTCTGAATGAGCCCTGCAAGCGCGCCCAAGTCCTGTCGCTCCTCCAGAAAGACAAAGCCACTACTATATATCTTCAGGATACGCACTTCAAAGCTGTTAAGATACCTAAACTATCTTCCACACGATTCTTACACTGGTTCCACAGTCCCTAAACTTCGGCCTGCAGGGGTTTTAGCATCGCTATCCACAAACAGCTTCCCTTTAAACACCTATCTACGGTTACTGACCCAGAGAGGCACTAACTTTTTGTCAAAGGCCTCCTTGCCGACCGGTTGATAACTTTTGCCAATATTTACGCCCCAAACAGGGGCCAGATTCCTTGGCTTATTCAGACCCTAACACTCCTATCCTCATTCCAAGAAGGTATGGCAATTCTGGGTGGAGACCTCAAAGCTGGCGATCCCTGAACCCCTTGGAAAGAGACTTTACCTTCTATTCGCATGCAAAGTCCTCTTATACTCATCCCACATTCAAAAAGTCTCTAAAGCAACTATAGGGGATATTACCCACTCAGGCCATATCCTGATTTTCCTCCATGTGTCTATAACTGACGCTCCCAGAAGAGAGCGAACATGGCGCCTCAACAAAACTCGCTTAGCAGATAGCGCTCATAAAGTAAAGTTATCTTCCTTATTCAGCCCCCTCTCCCAGGGTCAGGGTTAATGGCTCCCTTTCCCCATTCTTCACTATCTCAAATGGTACCAGGCAGGGCTGCCCCCTGTCCCCAGCACTCTTCGTGATTGTGATGAAAACCCTCCTGTGCCAGACCCGTCAAGACTCTGAGATCCAGGGACTTTCCATAGGAAACCAGACCCGCCTCACTGCAGCCTTTGCGGATGACCTATTAATTATGACCTCCAACCCCATTACCTCTTTCCCCAAACTACTAAACATATTTGAGGAGTTTGGAACCATATCTAACTTCAAGATTATGGAAAATCTACCAAATTGAAAGTCCAATCAAGGAACAAATACAAGAACGCATTCAAAAAAATCAATCCCTCGACAGAGATGTTACCTTTATCAAAGACCTAAAAACCACCTCCCTTTTCTTATGCAAAACAGATACACTGTGAATGTTCTGATACAGATTGTATCCGCCACTACACATACTATATGTACCCCCCATATATCACACAAACACTATGTAGGGTTTATATCACACATTCACCGGACCCCCTCACACAAGCACTAGCACTTCCATTCTCTCAATCACTATACACAAAGTATATTGCCCACCACAACATCAGAACGTATTTATTTTACTCACTTCTCAATCAAATTATGTAAAACAGCACCCTAAACATTGTAACTAATAAGGTCACTTTCACCTGCATACAAAATAGCAACCCAAAACATTGTAACTAAAAAGACACTCCCACCAATTACTTCACATCATCACATTCATTCACGTACCAATTACTAGACATCACCTAAATTAACCTCACACACTCGGGTGTACAGACTTAATTAATTAACTACCTCCCTATTTAATCCCTGCTGGCCACACACATCCCCAGCTTACTGAGGAAGGGACACAGTCCCGAAACGCGTTTGAGCTACAGGGGATATAGCAGGACTTACTCCATACGACACAACTTGGAAGCAATTTGATTGACACTATCATACCCAAATCGAGAGCCGAAACAGCAGTCAGAAGTGCAGTAAGAAAAAGCGCGCGAACGAGACCACGAGGACGCCGAGATCAAGCTACAAGGGAAGATCGAGCTGCAAGGAAAGAAGTCATATACAGAGACACAGGAACCCTACGAAGACGCGGCGGACCGAGATCAACCATAGTACAGAAGAAAGCACCGGCCGGTAAGTGAACTCTGTGCCAGTGACAGTGTGGGACGCCACACCGAGGCACAGAACACCGCTTTGCTTCTATAGCTTACAACTACACCAAGGACATTCTTCAGCTACTCTAACAGAATCTTGACAAATAACCAAAAGGACTTAACTATCTTTATTCTGGCCAGCATCTTATTATCAGTTATACTTTGGGACTAACTTTACTAACTTTACACCATTACAGTCAGAGATCAATTCAGCCATTACTATATACATTATTTCCAGATATACCTAGAAACCAAAGGACCTGATGCATTTTGCCAAAAAATATTTTTTAAGATAATTTTTATAAAAAATTGATTTTCTTTTTTATTGTTTTTTAAAAAAAAACTATTTTTCTACTAATTTATACTTCTTTTATAAAAAATCCTTATCTTTACCCTATAACATTATCTACCATTTTTAGTCGTCTTAATAAAACTCATTGATTTTGCCACAGATAAGAGAGTGCCAGCTGCTTTACTTTATAACTTCAAGATTAACTACAGTAAATCTCAGGCCCTTAACATCACCTGCCCCCGGATGCGGTTAAGACACTTAAGCGATCTACCCTATTCACCTGGGCCCCTCATTCCATTCAATACCTATTTAGTTTAAACTATCTTCCACTACTCAGAAAGGTTAGACTGCACCTACAAACGCTGAAACTACCCTTTATTTCCTGGATGGGGAGGAAGAATTATCTAAAGATGTATATTGTTCCCAAGTTTATATATCTTCTACAGACGCTTCTGATTTGGCTGCCTGGCTCTTACTTCACAGTTATAAAGAGACTATTCACGTCTTTCATCTGGAAAGGAAAAAGGGCCAGAATAGCTTTCCTGACCCTCACTAGGGAAAAGAGGCTCGAAGGCTTTGGACTCCCTGACATTCACCTATATTATAAAGCCTCTCAACTGAATAGGGGACTTGATCTATTAGCGAATCAGCCGTCGTCAATGTGCTCCCAACTGGAATATACCCTTCTCTCTTATAGACATAAGCTCACTCTTTGGGGCATTTGTCCCTGCTTATTCAACACCGCTAATGTGTCCCCAATATGGAAAGGGTTGCTAACAGAATGGTCTAAATTATATGTAACAAAAAAAATTAGATTCCCACATGTGGCCCTCCCATTAGCTTATCTCCACAATGATAAAGTAGCCCCTTCGGGAGTATGGGCCACTCTTTAAGGACATACGCTGGGAAGCATCTGCAAATCAGATGGAAATATAAACTGGGACACCATCTTAGACCTACCTCAGGCCAAAGAATCTATGTTTCTTCACTTACTAACCTTCCGAAACAACGTTAGGAAACTCCGGCTACCCCCTCTCCCCACCAACTCTCCTACTTGGCTCGAAGGAATTATAGGTTCCAAAATCCCTCACCGTAGAGCCTTGTCCATCATGTATAAAGTGCTGCTCTCCTCCGCACCTCCAGCCCTCCATTACTTGGACGCTTGGAAGCAGGAGCTCTCTACGAAGCTATCTGCACCTGAAAAAGCTGCGATATTAGTCAACTCCCATGGCTTCTTGCGCTGCATCATAATCCAGAAAATCTTATGTAAACTGTTAACGCGGTGGTATAAAACCCCTGTATTTTTACATAAATTAAATTCAGACATCCCGGATACATGCTGGAGATGCGGATCAGAACCAGGCACGCTACTACATATTTGGTGGAACTGTCACAAGATACGCCCCTTTTAGTCTCAAATTGAGCAATTCATTAATCAGATCTGTTCTCCACAACCGCCGATACAGCTTAATCCTAAACTGACCCTGCCCTGGTGCCCTAGTGTATATGTTGTCCCGTCAAAACATTGCCTTCCAACGACGCTTATCACTGCAGCTAGATTGTTAATTGGCTTCTTGGGAATTGGGTTCCCGTCAAAAATTTATCAACACCTGGCAACACTTTAAGCATTTCAGGAACCTTCCATGATCCACACAAGATCGCAAGTCCCCCCCCCCCTCCCCCTGCTCCTATGTATAAGAATATAACTACTATAATACTGCTCCTATGTACAAGAATATAACTACTAAAATACTGCCTCTATGTGCAAGAATATAACTACTATAATACTGCTCCTATGTATAAGAATATAACTACTATAATACTGTTCCTATGTACAAGATTATAACTACTATAATACTGCTCCTATGTACAAGAATATAACTACTAAAATACTGCCTCTATGTACAAGAATATAACTACTATAATACTGCTCCTATGTATAAGAATATAACTACTAGAGGCGGGGCCTGACTGCTCACTGAGCCGGACGCATGTGAGAGAGCTCCTCCACACATGACCCTGCAAACTGGTCAATTCTGCTTTTAAAACAGCTCCAGCATGGGAAAAATCGGTAGGAGCATACCTAGAGACAAGCAGGACACCCCCAAAGCTGATAAGGGATCTTCTGACATGGAGAAATTCCTGAACAAGAAGCTCACAGCTCCTGTGCCCAGCGCTCCCAAGATGGCGCCGTCTGAGTCAGACGACTGTGAACACGAGGCAGAGAGCTCAAATGGAGCCGCAGCAGCCGGGAATGACATTCCACAGCAAGCTGCCTCGACACGCATCACTCGCCAGTATTTACAGCAGGCTCTCGCCTCGGCTCTCGACTCAGCTCTGGCCCCGGTCATCCATGACCTGTCTGAAATTAAATCAGACATCAAGCAAATGGGGCATCGAGTGGAGGACCTGGAACACGATCAGGCTGCCATACTGACATTTGCCAAGGCCATAGGAGACAACACTACCGCCTGCATGGCATCCTTGGACAATGCATATGCCCTCATAGAGGACCAGGAAAACCGCAGCAGGCGGAAAAATATCCGCATTCGTGGACTCCCTGAACAAGTGCCGCATGAGGATTTGCCGGACGCGGCGGTCGCCATCTTTACCAACTTACTTGGCACAGAAAGGGCAGACGGAATAGAGATTGAGCGAATCCATAGGTCACTTAGACCCAAACCTAAAGAAGACGAGCATCCCAGGGACATCATATGTGGCCTCCTCAAGTACACAGACACTGCGGCCATTTTGAAAGAAGCCAGAGAGAGGAGGGAAGTGCTTTACGGAGACAACAAAATTCTTTTATTTCAGGATCTGGCCCCCTCAACATTGAACAAGAGAAGAGCTTTGCGCCCTCTCACAGATCATCTGAGGCAGATTAAAACGCCTTATAAATGGCTATTTCCTTTCGGCCTCACATTTGCGGTTGGAGGTAGAAGGTGCACCATCAGGCTCCCCAGGGATCTGCCTGCAGCCTGGGAGTTGCTTCAGACGACCCCCTTAGATATACCATCATGGCTTCCTTCTGCAGACTCAGGGGTGCCTCTTCCTGCTCTCCCTGACGCCCGTAGATGGCACAAAGTACCGCCAAGAAAGAAGATGGCTTCCAGACAAAGAGACACGTGAGCCAGTGATTCTTCACTAGATCTGAAAGTTTATGTATCCTTCTCTTATATAGTCGGCTATTGCTGCGGACTACCGAAGGAAGTCACTGAGCTTTAACTTATGCTGCCTAGTCTTAACTGCTCTTTTTGTTAATTTCTGATGTGGCGCTGCCACTAAATGCTTGACCCCTATATGCTAAGTTCTCTGTCTGCCTTACTAGGCCCTCCATTTTCACTTATGCGATTTATCTACCTCATGTCTAACACTGCGCCTTACACTTAATATATAAAGGGGGACTCCTACATTTCCCAGGCACACTGGACTAGAGTTAGGAAGTCATATGCTCCTTACAATGTTTACCAGATGTTTTATAAGTCATGCTCTCTCAGGTTATTTACTGTTTACTGTATTATTTGTTGCACCCCATTCTGTGACTCCATGCCAGTTTGCAGGGTAACCCCTGCGATTAAGTGTGATCACACATGTTCACCCCCCCTCGACCTCCCACCAGGACTATTGCTGCGCAGACCTGGTGTGAGCGCTTTTGCGCTGGTTTTCCCTGGCCTGCCATTCTGCCGCTTTTACATAGTGGGAATGCCTATGGTCAGATAACCCAGCACCCCAGTTTGTTGGTTCATGTTGAACCTGTATTGCATATGTTATGTTTCTCTGTTCCCTACCTACCCCACTGGTTCGTCCATCGCTATAATGTTTTCAGGTGCTGTAGTGTGATACCCATTTGCAATGATGGCCCAGATTAAATGCACCTCATTTAATGTTCGAGGCTTCAATACCCCACAAAAAAGGTCACAGGTCCTGCGCCTTTTAAAGAAATCCCACACCGAGATCTGCTTCTTGCAGGAACTCCACTTCAAAAAAGCTAGAGTCCCTACTTTGCAGAGGTCATGCTTCCCACACTGGTTTATTGCTAGCTATGATAAGGCACAGAGAGGGGTTGGCATTGCGATCGCCCGGAGTGTGCCTTTTCAGCTAGAGGCCACACAAACTGACCCGGAGGGGAGGTATGTCTTTGTAAAAGGTCTGATTGGCAACCAAAAGGTCACCCTAGCTAGCCTCTATGGCCCTAACAGGGGACAGAAAATGTGGCTGACTAACACGATTAGATCTCTGACCACTTTTGCAGATGGTATGTTAATTGTAGGTGGCGACCTCAATGTCACCCTTAACCCCTCGGTGGATGCATCTGACGGCCTGTCACAACTCACTCAATCAGCGATCGGTTGTATTAACAGCCGAATTGCTGAAGCTAACCTGATCGATGCATGGCGTCTGGTGCATCCAACCGACAAGGACTACACGTTCTTCTCAGCCCCCCACAACTCCCACAAACGACTAGATTATATACTGATCTCCTCCAACTTTATAGATGCAATTGAGCATGCTACCATAGACCCTGTCACAGTTTCAGATCACGCCCCGGTTTCAGTGACACTGAACTTCCTAGATTTGCCAGCACGTCAACGCCAATGGCGATTAAATGAAACTTTACTGGATGAGGATGAACACGTTCACTCAATTAAACAGAAATTGTCATGGTACTTCCAGGAAAATACTACCCCTGATGTAACACACACAACGGTGTGGGAGGCACATAAATCAGTCATGAGAGGGGAATTTATAGCCTTAGGCACTAAAATAAAAAGAGACAGACAGGAAGCACTCCACTCTCTACTTACAAAAATAGCGCACCTAGAATCCATCCACAAGAGATCAAGAGCTCTTAAAGTACAGGCAGACTTGACTCTCCTACGCACTCAGCTGAAAGACCTCCTTAATGTGTGCCATGCAAAATCTTATCAATACTCCCAGTTCCGCTTTTATTTATCTAAACTGCATAAACAGTCACTTGAAGCCATAGTCACAATCCTACCTAAACCAGGGAAGGACCCCGCTCTATGTGGCAGCTACCGGCCTATCTCACTCCTCAATGTGGACGTGAAAATATGGGCGAAGCTATTAGCAACTCGCATAGGCGTGTTCCTACCCAAACTTATACACCCAGACCAAGCGGGGTTTGTCCGTGGTAGAGAGGGAAACCATAACTCCTGCCGAATAGTTGCAGCGATGCAGTGGGCTGTCAAACACCGTTCACCACTTGTTATACTGAGCGTTGACGCGGAGAAGGCCTTTGACAGGGTCAATTGGAGTTTTATGATCCGAGTTCTGCAGAAATTCGGCATTCCACAACAGTTTCAAGAGGCAATTATGACACTATATGGCTCCCCTAGTGCCAGAATTAGAGTCAATGGCACATTGTCATCGTCGTTCCTGATCACCAATGGCACCCGTCAGGGTTGCCCTTTATCTCCCACTCTATATGTTATGGTTATGGAGACTCTCCTGCAGGCCATTAGAATGGACCCGGATATTAGAGGGGTACGCGCTAAAAATGACTCCATAGAATATATTAATGCCGCATATGCTGACGACCTCTTAATCATGATCTCTAACCCTGTCGAGGCCTTCCCACGTCTCCTTAAACTGTTTGAACAATATGGCTCAGTCTCTAACTATAAAGTTAATTATGCTAAGTCAGAGGCGATGAATGTCTCGGCATCGCAGAAGTCAATTGCTTTCCTAAAATTGGTGACTCCTTTTGTTTGGCAAACATCACACATCTCTTACCTAGGGGTGAACATCCCTGCTAAACTATCAGACTTATACCAACTAAACTATGCCTCTCTGCTCACCGATTTACAGAAACGTCTGAATGAACTGCGTATCCCATATGTATCGTGGATGGGCAGGAAAAATCTGCTGAAGGCCTTTGTGATGCCGAGAATTCTGTACATTATGCAGATGCTCCCCCTCTTCCTCCCATCCTCCTTCTTTACCCAATTGCGGAAACTATTCAGAACATTCCTTTGGGGTGGTAAGGGAGCCAGGATCCCTTATGACAGACTGATTCTACCAAAGAAACTGGGAGGCTTTGCATTACCTGACGCTCAACTTTATTACAGGGCCATCCACCTTAAGCGCTGGCTGCAGATCCATGCCCCCTCTTTCCACACATTAGGAACTGAATTGGAGCTACTTCAATTAGACCCTGCACAGAAGGCCGCGCTATGGGGCCTCACACCCTCTACCCTTCACACACAGGCTTTGCTCAGAGGCACAAGCCTTGTAATGAAACAGCTCATTCAGAAGCACAACTTACTAAGCAACCCTCCTCTTCTTATGCCAGCAGACCTAACCCCGTTTGCAGTAAGATCGAACGTGTCACATTTAGCGCCGGTCTGGCTCAAATTGCGTAAATACACCACTAGTGATTTTTTGAAAGCAGCATCTAGCTCCTTACCTGACCACCACCCACTAAATGACATCCTGAGGTCCTCTAATTTCCTAGAAACGGTGGAGTTAAACGCGATTAGCAAAGTGTTACTTGATAAAAAGGTACTCAACTCAGAGATGACCTGGTTTGAAAGATTTCTCCTCTTGCCATCCCCCACGCGGGCTAATCTCCCTGCTTTATTCAGCTCTGAACAAACCGCCGAATAATGAACTACCGCAGCATCTGAGGACATGGGAGGCTGACCTTCATACCACCTTCTCAGACACAGAGATACGTCGTATATACTCGGGCTCCCATGGCTTCTCACGTTGTGTCAGAGTTCAGGAGCATTCCTATAAAGTAATGACCCAGTGGTATCAAACGCCAAAGCAGCTTTATATAAAAGGGCTTAGCACCTCGGACACATGCTGGAGATGTGGCAAAGAGTCAGGGACACTGTTACACATATTTTGGTCCTGTACAGCTATAAAACAATTTTGGTCTGACATCTCAGAGGCTATACATAAAATCACGAAAGTGAGAATTGTCCTGACCCCCGAACTGGTACTCCTGTGGCTTCCCACACCTGAATTCTCACCTTCCAAAAGAGATTTGGCAACACAACTGATTCAGGCCGCCAGACTCCTCATACCCCTTAAATGGCTTTCCAGAGACCCACCTTTGTACTCTCAGTGGGTTATGAAGGTGGATCATATTAGTAGAATGGAAGAGTTAGCTAGTTGGGAGGTCAGGAAACATGCCCAATACACTAAGACCTGGAACCCCTGGACAACCTTCCGAGACTCAGAGACCGTGCATTAAATATGGTCTGATACATATGCAAAGCCTCCCACCGAAACCTACATAGATGGTACTGCAAATGAGATGTAACCAGCACACACAGATCTAAGCCTATTACTTTGTATTCGTGATAATTGTGATGACGACCAGTTTCCTTTCCCAATGTTCCCCCACATTGAATTCTTGGATTTTGTTCACTATATTTATGTGACATGTGATTGCTACATTTTGTATTCATCTCTGCCCGCGACTCCTCTGCTGTGGCTGTCGAGGCAGTGTTGTACTTTTATTTAAACATGTCTTTAATAAAAAAGAAATTTGACAAAGAATATAACTACTATAATACTGCTCCTATGTACAAGAATATAACTACTATAATACTGTTCCTATGTACAAGAATATAACTACTATAATACTGTCCTCTATGTTTAAGGACATAACTCATATAATGCTGCACTAAATGTAGAACTGATATCATTTACATTAATGCCCCTATGTACACCAATATAACGGGTATAATGCTGCCTAAAATTAATTGATATACAATATTGTAGACTGAAAATAATAAACTCAGATTGTTTTTCTCCACTCATATATATGAGATAAATAAGGTGTTGTTTTCTTTGACCCCATCTAGAAATGTAATTCACCTCAAGAGACTGTACGAAAAGACCTTCAATCCTCTGGAGGAGGTGGCTCAAAGAATGTGAATCTTGATGATGTGCATTATGCAAGCATTACATTTTCCAGAGTGAAACCTAAGGAGGACGTTTCAGAGAAGATGGAAACAGAATACTCCGAAATAAAGAGAACACAATGAGGGACATTTATCAGGATCTATCTTCCCACTCACCAGTCTTGATTTCTCTTAATAAATAAGTGGTATCTCTGGCACTCAGAAACTGAAGTATACGCCAACTAGGGGATGGTAGAGACTTCAACTGTATCTTACGTCCAGGAGCGGACACAGAGCAGGAGGCCCCTGTGCATGGAAGGTACACCCCCCCCCCCCAAAAAAAAAAACCACACATACAAATAAAAACATGCAGTATACATGCAAATAAAAAACATCTTGTTAATATGGGTCAATATGTTTACAGTATGTACAGTCATGTGAAAAAATTAGGACACCCTTTGAAAGCATGTGGTTTTTTGTAACATTTTTAATAAATGGTTATTTCATCTCCGTTTCAACAATACAGAGATTAAAGTAATCCGACTAAACAAAGAAAACTGAAGAAAAGTCTTTTCAAGATCTTCTGTAAATGTCATTCTACAAAAATGCCTATTCTAACTGAGGAAAAAGATAGGACACCCTTGCCCCTAATAGCGAGTGTTACCTCCTTTGGCTGAAATAACTGCAGTGAGACGGTTCTTGTAGCCATCTACCAGTCTTCGACATCGGTCTGAGGAAATTTTACCCCACTCCTCAATGCAGAACTTTTTCAGCTGTGAGATGTTTGAGGGGTTTCTTGCACGTACAGCCCTTTTCAAGTCACCCCACAGCATCTCAATGGGATTCAAATCTGGACTTTGACTTGGCCATTCCAGGACTCTCCATTTCTTCTTTTTTCAGCCAATCTTGGTTGATTTACTAGTATGTTTTGGGTCATTGTCATGTTGCATGGTCCAGTTCCGCTTCAGCTTTAATTTTCTAACTGATGGTCTCACATGTTCTTCAAGCACCTTCTGATACACAGTAGAATTCATCGTGGATTCTATGATGGTGAGCTGACCAGGTCCTGCTGCAGCAAAGCAGCCCCAAACCATGACACTTCCACCTCCATGCTTCACAGTTGGTATGAGGTTCTTTTCTTGGAATGCTGTGTTTGGTTTACGCCAAACATGTCCTCTGCTGTTGTGTCCAAATAATTCAATTTTGGACTCATCTGTCCAAAGAACATTATTCCAGAAGTCCTGGTCTTTGTCAACTTTATCTCTGGCAAATGTCAGTCTGGCCTCGATGTTTCTCTTGGAAAGCAAAGGTTTCCTCCTTGCACACCTCCCATGCAAGTTAAACTTGTACAGTCTCTTTCTGATTGTAGAGGCATGTACTTCTACATCAACAGTAGCCAGAGCCTGCTGTAGTTCTCGAGATGACACTTTAGGGTTTTTGGAGACCTCTTTTAGCATCTTGCGGTCTGCTCTTGGGGTGAACTTGCTGGGGCGACCAGTCCTGGGCATGTTGGCAGTTGTTTTGAAAGCCCTCCACTTGTAGACTATCTTCCGGACAGTGGAATGGCTGATTTCAAAATCTTTTGAGATCTTTTAAATCCCTTCCCAGACTCATAGGCTGCTACAATCTTTTTTCTGAAGTCCTCTGACAGCTCTTTTGCTCTCACCATGGTGCTCACTCTCACTTCAACAGTCAGGAGCACACCAAACTAAATGTCTGAGGTTTAAATAGGGCAAGCCTCATTCAACATGCAGAGTAACGATCTACTAATTATGTGCACCTGGTGTGATATACCTGTGTGAGATCTGAGCCAATTTAAGAGGGAATACATGTGAGGGTGTCCTATCTTTTTCCTCAGTTAGAATAGGCATTTTTGTAGAATGACATTTACAGAAGATCTTGAAAAGACTTTTCTTCAGTTTTCTTTGTTTAGTTGGATTACTTTAATCTCTCTGTATTGTTGAAACGGAGATGAAATAACCATTTATTAAAAATGTTACAAAAAACCACATGCTTTCAAAGGGTGTCCTAATTTTTTCACATGACTGTATATATATTTTTTTTCACACTAGACCATGCCTCTAAGGGTACTTTCACACTAGCGTTTTGGATTCCGTTTGTGAGATCCGTTTCAGGGTTCTCACAAACGGTCCAAAACGGATCAGTTAAGCCCCAATGCATTCTGAATGGATAAGGATCCGTTCAGAATGCATCAGTTAGGCTCCGTTCCGCCTCTATTCCGTTTTGGAGGCGGACACCAAAACGCAGCATGCAGCATTTTGGTGTCCGTCTGAGAGGAGCCTAACGGATCCGTTTTTACAATGTAAGTCAATGGGGACGGATCCGTTGTCAGTGACACAATATGGTGCATTTGAAAACGGATCCGTTCCCCATTGACTTTCAATGTAATTCAAAACGGATCCGTTTTGGACTTTGTCATTTTTCTTTAAAGCTAATGCAAACGGATCCGTTCTGAACGGATACAAACGTTTGCATTAGAGGTGCGGATCCGTCTGTGCAAATAAACAGACGGATCCGCACCAATGCTAGTGTGAAAGTACCCTAACTCTGCCCAAAGCAAACTATACACAACCAGTCCCTAATGCCCCCACATAGTAATTATTCCCCCTTTGTACCTTCACATAGTGGTAATGCCCACTCTGCGCCCCTTTACAGTAGTTATGCCCAGATGTGCCCCTTTCACAGTAGTTATGCCCAGAGATGCCCACTTCACAGCAGGTATGCCCATATATGTGCCCCCTTCACAGCACGTATGCCCAGATATGCCCACTTCACATCAGTTATGCCCAGATCTGTGCCCCTTCCACAGTAGTTATGCCCAGATCTGTGCCCCCTTCACAGTAGTTATGGCCAAATATGTGCCCCTTTCACAGTAAGTATGTCCATATATGTGCCCCCTCACAGTAGTTCTGGCCAGATATGTGACCCCTTCACAGTAGTTATGGCCAGATATGTGCCCCCTCCACAGTAGTTATGCCCAGATCTGTGCCCCCTCACAGTAATTCTATCCAGATATGTGCCCCCTCACAGTAGTTATATCCAGATATGTGCCCCCTTTACAGTAGTTATGGCCAGATATGTGACCCCTTCACAGTAGTTATGGCCAGATATGTGCCCCCTCACAGTAGTTATATCCAGATATGTGCCCCCTTTACAGTAGTTATGGCCAGATATGTGACCCCTCCACAGTAGTTATGCCCAGATCTGTGCCCCCTCTCAGTAGTTATATCCAGATATGTGCCCCCTTCACAGTAGTTATGGCCAGATATGTGCCCCCTCACAGTAGTTATGTCCAGATATGTGCCCCCTCACAGTAGTTATGTCCAGATATATGCCCCCCTTTACAGTAGCAGTGTGATGTCTGACACTAAATTGTGCTGCTGCTGTGGAGACAGGGCAATATTTAGATTTTATGCTGCCCTTGGTACTTTAGTGCCAGCTTCCTCCCCCCACTGAAGTCCATATTTTTTAGATAGCTGACAGTAAAATGCTCGCTAGGCCTTCAGCTATCCCTCAGGACTCCCTCATACGTTTGGGCTGACCTGTTACATGTGCTCTTGGCAGCTGGAGATATCTGTGTTGGTACCATGTTCATATGTGCTCGCATTGCTGAGAAATATGATGTTTTATTAACTGCCGCGCCCTTCGCACTTTGACATGGCCAGTTGTGATGACATTTTCACTGCTAGGCCCTGTCAAAGTAGATGGGGAGCAGCAGTTGCAAAGGAACCAGAGCCTCTAGGTGTAATAGCAACGCCCCGTTGCTCCTAGAGGCTCATTTGCATAAATGCGGGCACAAATGAAGATGGGACCAACAAAGATGTCTTCAGCTGCCAAGAGCACATGTAACAGGTCAGCCAGTTTCATACATACAAAACTGCTGAGAGATGCCCTTCAAATCAGTTGTCCGGGTTCAGAGCTGAACCCGGACCTATCCCTTTATCCACCGGCTCAGCCCATCTGACATTTCATACTCTGATGCTCTCCCTTGGCCTGCGCTATACAGCATAGGGCAAGGGCTTGTTTTTTTAAACCCTAGCAATGTTCTGGGTGGCGTTCCGGTGATGGGCAGCTTTACAGGTTAAGGCAGCGCTAAAGACCGCCCATTAGTGCCGGTGACGTCACCGGCCTCACTGCTAGGTCGAAGTCCACCCTCCCACCATAGTACCCCTACAGTCCCTCAGTACCAATAAGGCACCCCTAATAGAAATAGGGCCAATCTATAAAGGCACTCCTATGGAGCCCTCAGTAGTACTGCTCGCCACCACCATCCACAGTATTTATAATGTCTCTTGCTATACACCCTGCAGTTACAATCTTCTCTGTAGTGCCCCTATAAATTATAATGCCTGTCCTCTCCTACATTCTTCTATACAATACAGCCCCAAGTAAATAACATCACTCCTCTCCCTCCAGTCTTCTATACCATGCAGTCCCATGTAAATAACACCAGTCCTCTCCCTCCAGTCCCATGTAAATAACCCCTCTTCCTTAGTCTTCTATAAAATACAGTCCCATGTAAATAACTCAAATCCCCTCCTTCAGCCCCTCCAACACATAGTCCCATGTAAATAACATTACTCCTTACCCCCCAGTCCTCTATAATACCCAGTCCCATATAAATAACACCAGTCATCTCCCCTCAATCTTGTGTAACATAAAGTCCCATGTAACTAACACTAGTGATGAGCGAGCATGCTCAGCCGAATATCTGTTCCGCTCGAGCATCGCTATGCTCGGCACATGGCTGTACTCGACCGAGCAACGCATGTGCTTGAGTCTCCGCCCTGCACGTTTTGTGGGTTTTAAGCAGCCAGTAAAGGTGCAGGTAAGTACCGCCCTCATTGTATTTTCAGTAGCCATCTTGACTGTTGGCATTACAGTGATTGGCTGGTCGGAACGCGTCATCGGGTGCTATATAGCACCCGGTGACGCATGTTCGGCTCAGACGTAGACAGGGAGAGCAGAGAGTAGGAAGGGAAAGACAGCGTAGGGAGCGATTTTCACAGTTTTTATTCAGAGAAAGCTTTTCCAAGACCCAGAAGTCCTTTTAAGGACTACTTATTGTGTGTGTTTGACAGTAGCAAGATATTTTTATTTTTTTACCTATTAGTGACATATATTGTACATCATCCGCAGACTGTGTCTTTAATAATCTGGGCCACATCTAGTGTCCATAATCTGTGGTGTTTTGTAACCAATACTGTAGAACATCTGCAAACAGTGTCTGTATTACAAATTCAAATAATCTGGGCCTAATATAGTGTCCATATCCTGTGTGTGTTTCTGTGACATATATTGTCCTGCATCCTAAAACTGTGTCTTTAGCGGACAGTAAAACAATTTGCGCCACATCTACTGACAAAACTATTAATATGAAGAAGACGAGAACTAAGGGCTGGGGAAGTGGGCGTGATGCTGATGGCTCTGGGCACAATTAAACTGTGCCTGCTGCCAGTGCACCAGAAAAAAAATCCACTGTACCCAGCTTCATGTCCAACTTAGCTGGGCTGCGCAGGACAACACTGTCCAAGTCGGACCAGTGTGAACAGTTGGTTGGTTGGATTGCTAAATAGAGATGTCCCGAACTATGCACCGGCGAACTGTTCCCGGCGAACATCGCTTGTTTGCGTTCGCTGCGGCGGGCGAACATATGCAATGTTCGATCCGCCCCCTATACATCATCATTGAGCAAACTTTGACCCTGTACCTCACAGTCAGTAGACACATTCCAGCCAATCAGCATACCCTCCCTCCCAGACCCTCCCACCTCCTTTCAAAAAGCAAGGACAGCATCCATCTTAGATTCATTCTGAAGCTGCAGTGTTAGTTAGAGCCGGGAGAGTGCTGCTGCTGCTGAATTAATAGGGAAAGCATTAGCTAGGCCAGTGTTCTGTGTCCACTCCAGTCCTCAAAGACTCATCTGCTGTAAGGACAGCGTCCTGACAGCACCCCAAAAAGTGCTTTTTAGGGCTGGTACATCAGTCTGCTTTTATTTATTTTTTCTGTATATATTGCAGTTGCCTGCCTGTGTGAGAGGCCGCAGGCCAACAGACTGTACTGTGTGCACACCACTCATATAGGGTGACACAGTACCTTGCAGATAAAAAAAGTCATAACATTTTTACCCTTTAATATTTTACCCTTTAATATAATTGCAGTTGCCTGCCAGTGTATGTCAGGCCAACAGACTGTACTGTGCCCACTGCCAGTGGCCACCACTTATATCGGGTGGCACAGTACCTTGCAGATAAAAGTAATTTCATTTTTACCCTTTAATATAATTGCAGTTGCCTGCCATTGTGTGTCAGGCCCACAGACAGTACTGTGCCCACTGCCCACCACTCATATAGGGTGGCACAGTACCTTGAACACCTTGACTGCTGGGTGAGCAGGCTTAACCTGTGGCCTGAGCTATCCCAATTTGTGATAGAACTTCTGGCCTGCCCCGCTTCAAGTGTCCTGTTAGAAAGGACCTTCAACGCAGCAGGAGGTATTATCACTGAGAAGAGAAGTCGCCTACGTCAAAAAAGTCTAGATTACCTCAGCTTTATTAAGATGAATGAGGCATGGATCCCGAAGGGACTGACAGTGGGGGATACATTTGACAAAAAAAGGCCTCATGAGATGCCTTGGGCTAAAAATGGTCCCCACACTGCTGTATTTAATCTCTGCATGCCGGATGACTTGCGTGACTTCTCCGCCACCAACTAGGGTTCAAGTCGCAATGTTTTAGTACACTTTCTGCCTGGAAAACATAAATTTTTCCAGCCGCTGCTACAGCACTACACCAAGAATGACGCATAGAATAATAAAATTTATGTCATGCGTGTGTCAACTATTGACAACTCTTTGCGGTTGTTTGCGGTGCGTTAAACGGGGAGTTTGGTCTCTCAGAGTTTGATCTGTCACTGTGAAGCGGGCGTAACCCTTACATTACCTGATCGATACAACATCATACCTGATCGTATACACACACTGAATGTTTTAAAGCACGTTATTCCAAACAATTTAGGAATGTTAGAGGATTTATGCCCTTTATGGATTAAAACCCGACTCTGCGTCAACTACGTAATTTTACATGGGAGTTTTGCCATGGATCCCCCTCCGGCATGCCACAGTCCGAGTGTTAGTCCACTTGAAACAACTTTTCTATCACTATTGTTGCCAGAAAGAGTCCCTGGGGGTTTTAAAATTCGCCTGCCTATTGAAGTCTATGGTGGTTCGCCCGTTTGCGAACATTTGCGGAAGCTCGCGTTCGCCGTTTGCGAACGGAAAATTTAATGTTTGCGACATCTCAATTGCTGAAGATAATGCTTTTAGTTTGTTAAGTACCACCCTCTCGTCCAGTCTCTGTAGCCAAGAGTCTGTCAACCAAATCCTCACTCTGATTATCCTTCCTCTCACCATGGAGAGGCTTGACAAATGAGTGTTCCCACACTATAATATTCCGAGGAGCTCTTTCCAGCGCCACTATTTGGCCCTCGCGCCCAGCACGCTTGAAGAGGTACCTGAGATATTGTGCCCTGATTCTCAACCTCTTGAGCCTTTACAGTCTCAAGAAGATGACGTTGGTGAACGGCAACCATTCGTTCATGACTCGAGGTAGATGATGATATGATAACAACTTAGGTTGTGGTTAGGTCAAGTCAGGAGGATGAGCAGAGTGAGGAAGTGCAAGAGGAGGTGGTGGACGATGAGGTCACTTACCCAACATGGGAAGGTGAAAAGCCTAGCGAGGACAGCAGTACAGAGCGGGAGGGATCCGCAGCACCACATTAGTCTGGAAGAGGCAGTGAGGTTGCAAAAGAGAGACGTCGGCCCACAACAAAAAGGCCCGAGACCGTTACACTGAGCACTCCCATGCATAAATCTATCTTGCCAAGGGGAAGGTGATCCGCAGTATGGCACTTTTTTTAGGAAAGTGCAGACTCAAAAGAGTGGTAGTTTGCAACCTATGCCGTACCAAAATGAGCCAGGGCGTTAACACTAGCAACCTCACCACCACCAGCATGATCCGCCACATGGCATCCAAGCACCCTCTGTTGTGCGCTGGAACGCGCTGTAACTCTTCGTTCTATATGTTGGCCAGGCTTTGTGAGTAGCAGAGAGCAGTTGTGGAATACCAGCTGGAACGCGGTCATCGCCTTTCGAGTCAAATGCACTATTCACAAGCGAGGAGTGGGCATTGATGTCAACCCTCTATGAGGTTTTAAAAAACTTTCATGAATCCACACATGGTTAGTGGCGATAACGCTATTATCAGTGTAATCATCCCAATGCTGTGTGTACTCAAACGATCGCTGCACACAATTATGGAGGACACTATGAATGTGGCAGATGAGGAAATGGGGATGACATTACACAGGGTGATAGCCAGACCACCCACAGTTCGTCTACTCAGCGCAAATTGGACCACGAAGAGGAGAAGGAGGAGGAGCTTGAGACAGTTGCCTCTGCTACAGAGGGTAGTACCCATGGAACTTTAATTCCATCTGTTCAGCGTGGATGGCAGAAGAGGAGGAGGAGATGGAGAGTCATCCTGATGTCGACATCGACGTCTTACCTGTTGGTACTTTGGCACACATGGCTGACTTCATGTTAGGCTGCCTTTCCTGTGACGCTCACGTTATCAGCATTTTAGATAACACAGATTACTGGGTGTTCACCCTTCTTGACCCCCGCTACAAAGAGTACTTCTCATTAGAGTTGAGCGAACCCGAACCGAATTTTGGGGTGTTCGGGACACGGACCCGAACCCGAACATTTTCAAAAGAGTTCAGGTTCGGGTCCGTTGTTCGACGATTTCTTCCCGCTTTCTGAAGGGCTGGACAGCAGCCAATCAGCAAGCGTTTTACTTCTTGTCCTAAGAAGCCATGACAGCCATGCCTACTAATGGCATGGCTGTGATTGGCTGAGTGCAGCATGTGACCCAGCCTCTTTATAAGCTGGAGTCACGTACTGCCGCATGTCACTCTGCTGATTTGAGCTTAGGGAGAGGATGTTGGTGCTGCGATCAGGGACAGAATAGGGCAGAAATCAGAAAAACGTGTGCTACTTTAATCCACAAGATACAGCAAATAGAGAGGCAGGGAGCTTCAGCAATCCAACATTTCTGTACCCAACCACCGAAAGGGAAATCTTTTTTTGTGATCCATCTGTTACTGAGGTGGTGCTCGGCGGCCATATTAGCCACTGCAGTGTAATGCATGTGTGCCAGCCAGCCAGGGACATCAGCCTAATCCTATTTTGTAGCTCAGTGAAGGAAAAAAAACTTTTTTTTCTGGCTGCTCAAGTCCCCTATATTGCCTTTTGTATGTTTAAGGGTTGACATAGTCCATTTGTCTAGCCTGGGATCTGTGGTGCCACAGAGCACTTGTGTATACAATGCACTCAACCGTATATTCATTTTCACCTATCAAATGTATACAGTGTATTTAAGTTAAAAAAAAAAAGTGGTCATCCTGATCCACCAAGCCTATTTTACACCTTCAAAATATATATTTGACATTTCTGCGGTGAAATAAAGAATCCGTGTAATTTTGGGGGAAAAAACGTATTCCTTGTCCACAAAACTGTTCCGTCCAACAACATATTTTTTATTTGTGCAGAGAAATAGTGCTTCTTTGGTTTTTATAGAAAAAAGGTTATTCAAGGTCCATCAAACAGTCTGAAATACTCATTCCAACCACCTATTTTACATTGCTGCTGTGAAATACAGCATAAGTGTATGTTTTTTGACAAAAGAGTGGTAATCCTGATCCACAGAGCATCTTGAAATACAGCGCTTAAATACCGATTTCACATTACAGCTGAGGAATAGTGCATTATTCTTTTTTGTGTGAAAAAAGCAAAATTCCTGCTTCACAAAGCAGTTGTACATACACGATATGAATAGCTACATTTAATTTACAGCAGTGAAAAACTGCATTTGTGAATTTTGGTGACAAAAGTGGTGACATAGTCAATTTGTCTAGCCTGGGCTCTGTGGTGCCATCCTGATCCACCAAGCCAATTTTACACTGCCAAAATATATATTTGACATTTCTGCGGGGAAATAGAGAATCTGTGTAATTTTGGGGGAAAAACCGTATTTATTGTCCGCAAAACAGTTCTGCATACACCGTCCAACGACAAATTTTATATTTCTGCATGGAAATAATGCTTCTTTGTTTTTTATAGAAAAAAAACTTTATTCAAGGTCCACCAAACAGTCTGAAATACCCATTCCAACCACCAATTTTACATTGCTACTGTGAAAAAAGCATAAGTGTATGTTTTTTGACAAAAGAGTGGTAATCCTGATTCACAGAGCATCTTGAAATACAGCGCTTAAATACCAATTTCACATTACAGCTGAGAAATAGTGCATTATTCTTTTTTTGTGTGAAAAAAGCAATATTCTTGCTTCACAAAGCAGTTGTACATACACGGTATAAATATCTGATTTAAACTTACAGCTGTAAAAAACTGCATTTTGGGGTTTTATTGAAAAAAGCCGTGTTTTAGGCCGAAAAAACTGTTGTGCATCCGTTGTTTAAATAATTATTTCCAATTTATAACAGTCAAGTACTGCATTTGTGAATTTTGGTGACCAAATCCGTGTTCTGGGTACCCAAATCTGGTGTCCATACATAGTAAAAATATCTACTGTTAATGCATAGCAGTTAAAAACTGCATTTTGGGGTTTTATTGAAAAAAGCCGTGTTTTAGGCCGAAAAAACTGTTGTGCATGCGTCGTTTAAATAATTATTTCCAATATATAGTAACATAGTAACATAGTACATAAGGCCAAAAAAGACATCTGTCCATCCAGTTCGGCCTGTTTCCTACAAGTTGATCTAAAGCAGTGTTCCTCAATTCCAGTCCTCAGGGCCCACCTGCGGGTCATGTTTTCAGGATTTCCTTAGTATTTAGCAGGTGATATAATTAGTGTCAGTGCATCAGGACTCACCTCAGGTACTCATTCTGTGGGATATTCTCAAATCATGACCTGTAGGTGGGCCCTGAGGACTGGAGTTGAGAAACACTGATCTAAAGGAAGGCAAAAAAAACCCTGTGAGGTAGAAGCCAATTTTCCCCACTAAAGGGGAGTAAAAAAAATTCCTTCCCGACTCCAATCAGGCATTCAGAAGAACGCCCTGGAACAACGACTAGTGATGTCGCGAATATAAAATTTTCTGTTCGCGAACGGCGAACACGAACTTCCGCAAATCATCGCGAACGGGCGAACCGGGCGAACTGCCATAGACTTCAATAGGCAGGCGAATTTTAAAACCCACAGGGACTCTTTCTGGCCACAATAGTGATGGAAAAGTTGTTTTAAGGGGACTAACACCTGGACTGTGGCATGCCGGAGGGGGATCCATGGCAAAACTCCCATGGAAAGTTACGTAGTTGACGCAGAGTCGGGTTTTAATCGATAAAGGGCATAAATCACGTAACATTCCTAAATTGTTTGGAATAACGTGCTTTAAAACATCCAGTGTGTGTATACGATCAGGTATGATGTTGTATCGATCAGGTAGTGTAAGGGTAACGCCCGCTTCACAGTGACAGACCAAACTTTGACAGACCAAACTCCCCTTTTAACGCACCGCAAACAACCGCAAAGAGTTGTTGTCAATAGTTGACACATCTAATTCGGTACAAAAATAAAAATATATACACATTTCACTTCTGCAATTACATGTGGTGAAAGTGTTTAGTGGCCTATTTCAGTACAGAAAGAAAAAAATATACGTACATCACTGTTGCAGTTATTTGTGGTGAAAGCGTTTAGTCGCCTATTTCAGTTCAAAAAGAAAAATATTTTTTGTTGCTTTTAGGGGTGTTTTAATTTGCTTTCATCTTATTTAGTTTAGCTAAACGTATGTCAGACAGAGAAGTGCCAGGCCATGCACAGAGGAGTGGCAGAGGTCTAAATGTTTCTGGCGCAGGCAAAGGTCGCAGCAGAGTAAGGGGGCGTGGCAGCAGGAGTCGCAGCGAGAGGTCTGAGCACCCGGTGTCATTTAGCAGTCGTGTCTTAACCAGCAACCCAGCGGTTCTTGATTGGTAAACTCGGTCATCCACTTCATCCCAAGTGACATTAGACACCCCTAGCCAACAGTCGCTGGGTTCGTCAGACACAATCCTTAGTTGGCATGGCCCGGGAGCAGGCCCTGTGCCCTCACCTGTCCTCAACCTGCCTCTGTCCTTTTCTGTTCCCTCAGCCAGAGAAGTATTATATGCTGTGGGCTCAGCTCCACTATACAGCGAGGATGAGCTACTAGAGCAGTGTTTCCCAACCAGTGTGCCTCCAGCTGTTGCAAAACTACAACTACCAGCATGCCTGCACAGCCAAAGGCTGGGAAACACTGTACTAGAGCACACTCGGCAGCTACTGCCCAGTTAAGATCTGGAGGAGATATCCGCCGCTTCCTTTCGCTAGGTGGGCAAGTAGTGATGAGGAGAGTGGTGTGGGAGCTGGTGTTGTAAGCAGTCAGGCTCCTAACTCAGAGACTAGTTAGGAGCAAGGACCGAGTATAATGGAAGTCAATGGGAGACAACCAGGCATCCTCTGCTCTGAAGAGGGCAGGGTGGCTGGTCCATTGGAAAAGGTCTGAAAGTGACAGAAACACCACCAAAAAGGATCGGGAACAGCATGGAGACGATGTCTGGATACATCTTAGACTCTCAGGTCGCTGCTGGGATCCATGTTGTCTGAGTTGTACGCCACTTTTACAGACTGACAAAAATACGCCGGTGTGCTGGCCCTGTAAAACATTATGGTTTAGGGCCTGCTGGTGAGCTGACCCTCTTTAAAAATTGTAGAATTGTAGTGGAGGGAATATATACAATCTGGATGAGGAGGAGGTGAAAACAAGATTCAACCATATGCACTTTTTTGTGGTGGAAAAGGTGCATGGGAATACACTACAGTAGACTGAGTACATTATAAACAATACATTGAAATTGCCTTTATGTTCACCATCATCTCAGCTCTACTCTGGTGGAGTTGAGAAGTCAGGGGCAATCCAGGCCTTGTTCATTTTTATTAAAAGTCAATCTGTCAGCATTGTCAGTGGACAAGCGGATACGCTTATCAGTTATAATGCCAATAGCAGCACTAAATACACTCTCAGACAATACACTGGCAGCCGGGCAGGCCAGCACCTCCAAGGTGTAGAGCGCAAGTTCGTGCCACGTGTCCAGCTTGGACACCCAGTAGTTGTAAGGCACTGAGGGAACATTTAGGATGCTGACGCCGTCTGCGATGTATTCCTTCACCATCTTCCAAAACTTTTGCCTCCTTGTGCCACTAGCCCGCGCTTCAGGATGAGGTTGCTGGCGGGGTCTAATGAAAGTGTCCGATGCCTTGAAGAGTGTTGCCCTGCCTTTGTTGGAACTGCCGTATGCTCCCCTTTTCTCCCTTCCTCGGTTGCCTAAGAAAGTACAGACTCTGCCGTCCGTGTTATCTAAAATGCGAATAACTTGAGGAGCGCGGGAAAGGCAGCCAAACATGAAGTCAGCCATGTGTACCAGAGTGCCAACAGGCAAGACGTCGATGTCAACATCAGGATGACTCTCCATCCCCTCATCCTCCTCCTCCTCTTCTGCCCATCCACGCTAAACAGATGGAATTAAAGTTCCATGGGTACTTCCCTCTGTAGCAGAGGCAAATGTCTCCAGCTCCTCCTCCTCCTCTGCTTCATGGCCCAATTCGCGCTGAGAAGACAAACTGTGGGTGGTCTGGCTATCACCCTGTTTAATATTCTCCCCCATTTCCTCGTCTGCCACATTCAGATCGTCGTCCTTAATTGTGAGCAGCGATCGTTTGAGTAGACACAGCAGTGGGATGGTTACGCTGATAATAGCTTTATCTCCACTAACCATCTGTGTGGGTTCATCAAAGCTTTTTAAAACCTCACAGAGGTCTGACATCAATGCCCACTCCTTGCTTGTAAATAGTGGCAGTTGTGAAGGCAACGACCATGTTGCAGCTGGTATTCCACAACTGTCCTCTGCTGCTCCCAAAGCCTGGCCAACTTGTATAGCGTAGACTTCCAGCATGTGCTCACGTCGCACAACATTCGGTAGCTCTGCCAAATTGGGGTAGGTTTTTATAAACCGCTGAACCACTAAGTTTAACATGTGGGCTAAGCAGATCAGCTTCAGCTTGGCATGTTGACGCTTACCCACAGCAGTGCTACACTGCTTCCAGCTAGCGACTGATGGCTGACTGCTTTTGGAGGTGTAAGTGGAGCAGGAGGCAGCGGAGGAGGAGAAGTAACATAGCTGCTGGCGGAGACCCAGATGGATGTAGAGCCTGCAATCCTGAGCGTGGGTAGCACCTGTGCCATCCCAGAGTACAACTCACTCCCAGCCTCCACAAAATTCACCCAGTGTGTGGTCAGGGAAATGTAGCATCCCTGTCCACCAGCACTTTTCCATGTGTCCGTGGTGAGGTGCACCTTCCCAGTAAGTGCGTTGGTCAGGGCACGGGTGATGTTGTGGGACACATGCTTGTTTAAGACGGGCACAGCACTCGGCTGGGGACTGCGTACCGAGGGTTGGCCGCCGACATCAGGCTGCAGAAGGCCTCAGTGTCAACAAGCCTAAATGGCAACATTTCAAGGGACAGTAATTTCGAAAGTTGTGCATTTAGTGCTATGGCCTGTGGGTGGGTGGGTATTTGCGCTTGCGTTCAAATACCTGTGTTATCGACATTTGGACGCTGCGCTGGGACAGGGAAGTGGATGTTGTTGTTAACGGTTCTGCGAAGGTGCAGGGTGAGGGGCATCTGGGCCAGTGCCTTCGACAGGGGATTGGCCAGCAGTGCGTAACACAGGGGAAGAGGAGGCAGTGGTGTTACCGTAGACCCAGATTGTGGACCCAGGCGTTCGGCCTACTTATTAGGGTGCTTAAATGCCATGGGGCGGATCATGCTGGTGGTGGTGAGGTTGCTAGTGTTCACACCTGGGCTCATTTTGGTATGGCACAGGTTGCAAACTACAACTCTTTTGTTGTCTGCGCTTTCATCAAAAAAGCGCCATACTGCGGAACACCTACCTCTTGGCAAGGTAGATTTACGCATGGGGGATGCTCCGTGTAACAGTTGCGGGCCTGTTTGGTGTGGGCCGACTTCTCCCTTTTGCAACCTCACTGCCTCTTCCAGACTGTTGCAGTGCTGCGGATCCCTCCTACTCTGTATTGCTGTCCTCGCTCGGCTTTTCACCTTCCCATGTTGGGTGAGTAACCTCAGCGTCCACAACCTCCTCCTCCACTTTCTCACTCTGCTCATCCTTCTGACTTGACCTAACCACAACCTCAGTGATTGACATCAAAAATGTTGTGGAAGATGTCGTGAAAAATGTCATAAATAGTGGACTAGCTGCCCTCTATGGCATCTTTTATTAGAATTTTCATTACATTGATATATATATGTTTTTTTTTCAAGTCCCATTTAGTCTTCACTCCTTACGACATTTTTCACGACATCTTCCACAACATTTTTGATTACCCCTTTGTGGAATCTCGTATGAAGCTGTTCCATAAAGATATCACATGGAACTTTTATAAAGGAATTTTTATAGAATTTTTATAAAATTTTCCTCATGGCACTTTTTATGAAATTTTCACGGTATCTTCAATAACATGGTTGTGAACATCGAATGATATCCCAAAAAGCCACTAGGACCCCCTACAAGGCAAACAAAAGACCTCGTAGGGCTCAGGTATCTATGATTCGGACAACCAGACACCAATAAATCAAAACCAGAAAATTATAGGTGACCCGATGACGCGTTCAGGCCAGCCAATCACTGTAATGCCAGCAGCCAACATGGCTACTGGCATTTCAGTGAGGGCAGTACTTACCTGCACCTTTATTGGCTGCTTAAAACCCGCAAAACGTGTGGGCGGAGACTTGAGCATTGCGCTTGAGCACATGCGGTACTGCCATGTGCCGAGCATAGCGATGCTCAAGACAGACAGATATTCGGCTCAGCATGCTCGCTTATCACTACCAGAGACCATTGAGGAGGACATCAGTGACGTGCAGACACTACTCGATGAGGATGAAGCCGATGGCACTTGGGAGCCGGGTGCAGAAGGGGTTTCATCATCATCAGGAGAAGAGGGTGGCAGCTTGCCCGTGAGGCAGCAGCTGAGCCAGCAAAGTGGTAGCATGGCTCGGAGTCAGTAGGGTGGCAGCAGTGGGAGGTTGGGAGCCAAACGTGCCCGGGGTAGACCACCTGCTTCGCAGCAGCCTACCTGCTTGGTAAGAAGTGGTGCAGGGGTTCACGGAGGAGCCAGCGGTAGCAGTTAGTCAGTGCGGACTTTTGGGGGTAAAATCCCCTACTCGGCGGTGTGGCAGTTTTTTGTAGAGCCTCCAGAGGAGGTGAAAGTAGCTATATGTAGAATCTGTGTTCAAGAGGTAAAGCGTGGCCAGGGTGCCAATTTTTGCACTACGGCACTGCATCAACATATGCAGCATCGCCATAAAGTGGCCTGGGAGAACCGTGGCTCCAATGTGGTGGTCCAGTCTACCGCAGCAACCGCTGCATCACCCAGTGACATGCACCTGGTTTCAGGCAGTCAAGGCTTCACCACCTCAGCCGAAGGGAGCTGTCTGTCATTCCTATCTTCTGCTGGTCTAGATGCTCTTGCTCCTCCTACTCCTCGTCAGTCATTCCGTCAGCAATCGATCACCGAAGCGATTGCCAAGAGACAACAGTATGCATGCAATCATCCAACGGCGCAGAAGCTGAATGAGCTCCTGTCCAAGTTGCTGGTGCTGCAGTCCCATCCTTTCCAAGTGGTGGAGTCTGCACCTTTCAGAGAACTGATGGCTTGTGCCGAGCCGAGGTGAAGAGACCCAAGCTGTCATTTCTTTGCAAAAAAAGGCAGTACCAGCCCTGCAAAAATATGTAGAACAGAAGGTGGGCCAGTCCTTGAGCCTGTTGGTGTCTGCCAAAGTGCACGGCAGCACCGACATGTGGAGCTCTAACTACGGTCAGGCACAATAAGTGTCCTTTACGACCCACTGGATGAATGTGGTTCCTGCACAGCCACACCAGCAACTTGGCCAGGTCACGCCGCTTCCGCCTCCACGTTGTCACTCCGTTGGTCCTGTGACAATGTCCGCCTCTGCCTCCTTATCCTCCACCACGTCCTCAGCCTCCACTGCAGGGACAAGTCACAGTGCCCATCCAGCATACCACATGTGCAAGGCATGGCAGTGTCACGCTGTTCTACACCTGGTTTGCCTTGGCGAATGGAGTCACACAGGGGAGGAACTGCTCCGTGTGATTCATCAAGAAATCGAATACTGGCTTTTTCCACAACAACTGAAAATCCGAACCATAGTGACCGACAACGGGAAGAACATGGTGTCGGCGCTGCGGCAAGGAAGGCTGAGCCATGCGCCCTGTATGGCACATGTGTTCAATCTGGTTGTCAAGCGGTTCCTGAAGTCTTCCACCCATCTGCAAGACATCCTAAAAATGTCTAGGGAACTTTGCATGCACTTCAGCCACTTGTACACCGCAAAGCACACCCTGATGCCAAGTGCTTCTTCTTTCACCCACCTTTGTCAGCAGGTACTAGTGTTGAGCGCGAATATTTGAATAGCAAATTTTTTTAGCGAATATCGGCACTTCGTAAATTCGCAAATATAGCGCTATATATTCGCTATTTTTAATATTCATTTTTTTTTTTTTTTTAAGTTGTTAATCCTTGTTGCTCTCTGGTTGTCTTCCCACTTCCCAAAAGCTGTTCTTACGTGTCCGGAGGATTCTTGGCTACCTGCCTGCTTCAGTCAATGCCCGTTGCCGCTTCTGCCGACTTCCCGTGTGCATGGGAACGCGTCCGTGCTAAAATGTACTGTCGGATGTGAGAATCACAATCTCACAAATTTGACTAAGTTGTAATCGCAATGCAATTAATATAACCTGAATTACTCGAATTGCAAATTCAACTTAGAGCTGGGTTCCTAATGGTTGTATTGCTAGAATATAACGAATATCACAAATTCACGAATATAGCACTATATTCTCAATCTTCGTTATATTCTAGCAACAACCATTAGGAACTCAGCTCTAAGTTGATTTCGCAATGCGAACATATACTCGTATTGCGAATTCAACTTTGAGCTGGGTTCCTAATGGTTGTTGCTAGAATATAACGAAAATTGAGAACATAGTGCTATATTCATGATATTCGTTATCTTCGTCAATTCTAGCAATACAAGTTACAACCATTAGGAACTCAGCTCTATGTTTAATTCGCAATGCGAATATAAATTCGCGTAACATTCGTTATATATAGAATAATGACGAATATTCAATTTCAATGAATATATGATGAATATTCAATTGAATATTCGTGAAATATCGCAAAATTGAATATGGCACCTCCCGCTCATCACTAGCGGGTACTAGTATTGCCATCCACCTCCCCACTCTGTCATCGGGTCACTTTGTGGTCTCCTGATGCTGCTGCTGCCGTCTCTGTCATTGTTCCACTCGGTGGCCTTCTGATGATGCTGCTACTGACGCTACCTCCAGACTCTGTCATTGTGCCACTCGGTAGCCTTCTCCTGATGCTGCTACTGCTGCTGCCACCACCTCCAGACTCCGTCATTGTGCCACTCGGTGGCCTCCTCATACTGCTGCCAACTCTAGCTTCTGTCATTGTGCCACTTGGTGGCCTCCACATACTGCTGCCACCTCCCCACACTGTCTTTGCGCCACTCGGTGGCCTCCTCATACTGCTGCCAACTCTAGCCTCTGTCATTGTGCCACTTGGTGGCCTCCTCATACTGCTGCCAACTCTAGCCTCTGTCATTGTGCCACTCGGTGGCCTTCTCCCGATGCTGCCACTTCCACACTCATTCATTGTGCCACTCTGTGGCCTTTACCTGATGCTGCTACTGCTGCTGCCGCCACCTCCACACACTGTCATTGTGCCACTCGGTTGCCTCCTCATACTGCTGCCAACTCCAGAATCTGTCATTGTTCCACTCGGTGGCCTGCTCATACTGCTGCCAACTCCAGACTCTGTCATTGTGCCACTCGGTGGCCTCCTCAAACTACTGCCACCTCCACTCAGTGGCCTTCTACTGATGCTGCTACTAGTGCTGCTGCCACCTCCACACTGTCATTGTGCCACACTGTGGCCTCCTCCTGATGCTGCTTTCAACTTACCACTATGTCATTGGGCCAATCTGTGGACTTCTCATGCTGTTCCCACCCTCCTCACCTCATGACTGGGCCACTATTTTGCCTTTTGGCCTGGCTAACATTATCATTTATTTGACCTTTCTTCTGATCTGTCAGAAGGAAGGAAAAATGAGAAGCTCAACGGATCCTGTCTGTGTAGCAGCTGTGAGGTCTGTATGGTCCCATCAGAATTGGCTTATGATTTGGTAGCCAAAAGCAGGAGTGGGTACAAAACACAGAAGACATGCAAATATTCCATTCACATGTCATCTCTGTTTTAGATCCACTCAGTTTTTTTTTGCCTTTAGCAATACTGATAGATTATTGAGCAAATGCTGACCGAGTGAAGGTGTATGCTCCACAGACAGGATCCTTTTTTGTGGGTTACTGTTCTGACGGTTTAGAGGAAGGCCAAAATAATCGGTGACATCAACACAAACTTACTGCTAACACCCTCTCCACTCGGTCTGAGGGGCTCTACTTGTAAAGGGGTTTAATAGAACTGGTTCTGTAGACATCTGTGTGGAATCAGCTGAAGAGGGTGTAAAAGGAGTGTGCTTCTTCTTGACGCTAACATCGACCTGTAGGGCTGAGTTAATACTTGAGTTATTTGGTCAGTTTTGGCCCCCTAACTGCCCAAATAAGTGAGGTGTGCAGTGATTCTAAGAGCGACACCTCTCAAATGCATGTCATATGGACTCACAGTATTATTTCACTACCACAGCAGACTCCCTATGTGTGTTACTGTAGAGCACATTGTTCTACACCCCTATAAAGGCTCTCAGCAGCCAGCAAATAGCGTTTTTTTAATGAGATTCCCCACAAATAAATTCGGATAGAAGCAGGAAGCGGGAAATTCCGCAAATCGGTCGAATCGTATTTTTGAAAAATTTGCTCATCTCTAATGAGCAACTTTCTTCACCCACCTAGTAAAGTACCCACCAACCAGCAGCAGCAAGACTTGGAGCAGAATCTGAACCAGCAGGTGGTGGCATACTTGGACTGCACCCTGCTACCACACATCCAAGATCCCCTGGACTACTTGGCAGCCAAACTTGATTTGTGTCCACAGCTGGCCAAGTTTGCACTGGACCAGTAGTGTGGCATTAGAGCGGGTGTTTAGTTGGCGGGGGGCATAGTTACCCTAACTCGCTTTTACACCCAAAGTGTGGAGATACTGACCTTTGTGAAGATGAATCAGGCATGTATTTGCCAGGATTTCCACATGCCAGTGCCTGATGCATCAGATCATTCTGGGTGCAGCACCCAAACTGTCAAAAGAGATCTGTTTCTTCTAGCCTCCTGCTTCAGCCACTATTCTGATGCTGCCACCTGCCTGATGCCACACACTTGCTGCCTGAGCTGCCATGTTCTACTACTGCCACCCACCATCTTGTGCTGTTACTGCCACTGCTGTTTCCCCCCACCTCACCATTCTGTGACTGGGCCACTCCGTTGACTCCTCATGTAATTCCTCATGTGATTCCCACCCTCACTACTCTGTGGCCCACTCTGTGACTGACCACTATGTTGACTCCTCATGCAATTCTTCATTTGATTCCCACCATCACAACTCTGTGACTGGACAAATGTATTGACTCCTCATGTGATCCCTTATACGATTCCCACCCTCACCACTCTGTGACTGGGCCACTGTGTTGACTCCTCATGCAATTCTCACCCTTACCACTCTGTGACTGACCACTGTGGTGACTCCTCAAGCGATTACCACCCTCACCACTCTGTGACAAACCACTGTATTTCCTCACACTGTGACCGACCATTATGTTGACTCCTTGTGCGATTTCTCATGCGTTTTCCTCCCTTACCACTCTGTGACTGACCACTATGTTGACTAGTGATGAGTGAGCATGCTCGGCCGAGTACTGATTCGGCTCAAGCATCGCTATGTTTGGGACATGGCGGTACTCGCCGAGTACCGCATGTGCTCGAGCTAAATGCTTGAGTCTCCGCCCCATACGTTTTGCGGGTTTTAAGCAGGAAATAAAAGGTGCAGGTAAGTACTGCCCTCACTGTAATGCCAGTAGTTAGTTAGCTGCTGGCATTACAGTGATTGGCTGGCCAGAACGCATCATCAGAGGATATATAACACCCGATGACACGTGCTCGGATCAGTCATAGTCAGGGAGAGCATCAAGTAGGAAGGGAAAGACAGAGCAGGGAGCGAATTTCAGCGATTTTAGTTAGAGAAAGCTTTTCAAAAATCCAAAAGTCCTTGTAAGGACTACTGTGTGTGTGTGTTTTAGATCAGCAATATATTTTACAGCAGTGTCAGGGACATCTGTGCTAAGGAAGGGACAGATGGTGCAGGGAGAGAACTTTGCTGTATTGAATACCAAAAGCTTTTCAAAGACCCCACAATGCCTTTTAATGATTACTGGGTGTGTTTCACAGCAGCAAGATATTTTTATTTTGTACCTATTAGTGACATATGCTGTACATCATCAGCAGACTGTGTCTTTAATAATCTGGCTCACATCTAGTGACTAGAGTTGAGCGGACACTTGAATGTTCGGGTTCGAGAAGTTCAGACGAACTTCACGAAAACGTTCGGGTTCGGGATCCGAACTGAACCCGAACTTGACCCCGAACCCGAACCCCATTGAAGTCAACGGGGACCCAAATTTTTGGGCACTAAATAGGCTGTAAAATAGCCCTGGAAAGGGCTAGAGGGCTGCAAAAGGCAACAAAATGTAGGTAAATCCCCTGCAAACAAATGTGGATAGGGAAATAACTTAAAATAAAATAAAATAAATAAAAATTAAGCAATATCAATTGGCAACTTGGAGGAGGAGGTGGAATAGGAGGTTGGGGTGGCGTCAGGTGGGAATGCTATGGGAGTTGAAGTTCTCATCACAGCCAAAAAGGATTCATGTCTGCCTGCAGGGCCACAGGCCTCATTCAAACATTCAGGCCCACGGGACCCACAAAGAGGAGAGTTAAAATCACGCCAAGACAGTATTGATTTCACCCAGCAATGCCACAGGCCTCATTCAATGACTCAGGGCCATGACAACCATACATGGGAGTTGAAGTTGTCATCACAGCCAAGAAGGAATCATGTCTGCCTGCAGAGCCACAGGCCTCATTCAAACATTCAGGCCCATGTCACCCATAAAGAGGAGAGTTACAATCATGCCAAAACAGTATTGATTTCACCCAGTAATGCCACAGGCCTCATTCACTAATTCAGGACCATGGCACCCGCAAAGAGGAGAGCGGTCGGATAACAGCAACACAGGCCTAAGGTCAACCTGCAATGGAACAGGCCATTATCATTTATGTAGGCCCCTGACACCCAGACAGAAGAGAGGTCAATTGACAGTAAAAAGAGGTTATTGTCTCCCACCAGTAAAGCAAGAGATGAAACAAAATATAGGCCCCTGACAACCAGACAATGTAGAGGTCATTTGACAGTATAAAGAGTTTAATGTCTACCACCAATGCAGCAAGCAATTAAACGAAATATAGGCCCCTGTCACCCAGACAGAGGAGAGGTTCATTCAACTTGGGGTAAATAATGGTACAGTTAAAAAAAGAGGATTCAAAAAGAAGTGCCCTAGAGTACAAGAATGTATGGGGGTGAGGCAGTTATAAATGTCTATTCTGCACAAGGTACAGACAAGACCTGTGGGATCCATGCCTGGTTCATTTTAAAGAACGTGAGCTCGTCCACGTTGGCTGTGGACAGGCAGCTGCGTTCGCCTATAATGACGCCCCTTGCCGTGCTAAATACACGTTCAGACATCACACTGGCCGCAGGGCAGGCCAGCACCTCCAAGGCATAAAGGGCAAGCTTTGGCCATGTGGACAATTTGGAGACCCAGAAGTTGAATGAGGCAGAACCATCAGTCAGTACGTGGAGGCGTGTGCACATGTACTATTCCACCAAGTTGTTGAAATGCCTCCTCCTGCTAACACGTTCCCTATCAGCTGGTGGTGCAGTTTGCTGTGGCGCGGTGACAAAACTTTTCCACATCTCGGACATGCTAACCCTTCTGTCTGAGGAGCTGGCCGTGACACAGCTGCGTTGGCGACTGCTTTCTCCTCCTCCTTCACCTCTGCCTTCCCCTTTTGCTTCCACTTCTCCCCCTGTGTTATTTGGAATGCCCTCAAGAGCGCGTCTACCAGCGTGCGTTTGTAGTCGCGCATCTTCCTATCATGCTCCAGTGCGGGAATTAAGGTGGGCACCTTGTCTTCGTACCGGGATCCAGCAGGGTGGCAACCCAGTAGTCAGCACAAGTTAAAATGTGGGCAAATCTGCTGTCGTTGTGCAGGCCCTGCAGCATGTAGTCACTCATGTGTGCCAGGATGCCCAGAGGTAGGAATAATCTGTCCTCTGTAGGTGGTGTATCGTCTGTGTCCTCCGTATCCCCCCAGCCACGCTCCAGTGATGGCCCTAAGCTGCGTAGGGCGCCACCCTGCAGTGAAACTGGTTCCTCCTCCTCTACCTTACCCTCCTCCTCCCGTCCTCCAGAAGTGTGTCCTGGCTGTCCACATGTGTACTTGGCCTCTGCTGGTGCAGGAACCCACCCTCTGAGCCACTTCTGTATGACCTGCCTGAAACCCTTTGAAATGCCCCCTCTTCCTCCTCCTCCTGTGCCGCATCCTCATCCATCATCGCTGTAATATTTTTTTCAAGGAGACATAGAAGGGGTATTGTAATGCTAACAACGGCATCATCAGCCCTGGCCATGTTGGTTGAGTACTCCAAAGACCGCAACAAGGTACACAGGTCTCGCATGCAGGCCCAGTCACTGGTGGTAAAGTGGTGCTGATCCGCAGAGCGACTGAACCGTGCATACTGCATCTGAAACTCCACTATCTCCCGATGCTGCTCGCACAGTCTCTCCAGCATATGTAAGGTGGCGTTCCACCTGGTGGGCATGTCGCAAATGAGGCGGTGAGGTGAGCAGGACAGCCGAAGTTACGCTGCAGCACAGACAGGCGAGGAGCAGCAGGGTGAGAATGCCGCAAGCGCGCACTTTCAGAAGCAGCTCTGACATATCTGGGTAGTTTTTAAGAAACTTCTGCACCACCAGATTCAGCACATGCGCCAGGCAAGGGATGTGCGACAAACCGGCTAGTCCCAGAGCTGCAAAGAGATTTCGCCCATTATTGCACACCACCAGGCCAGGCTTGAGACTCAGCGGCAGCAACCACTCATTAGTCTTCTGTTCTATGGCCCTCCAAAGCTCCTGTGCGGTGTAGGGTTTGTCACCCAAACACATGAGTTTTAAAATCGCCTGCTGACATTTACCCCGGGCTGTGCTGAAGTTGGGGGTGAGGTTCTTTCGATGACCGGATGTGGGGGGTGGTAGAAGAGGAGTAGGAGGAGGAGGAGGATGATGTGGAGTAGGAGGAGGAAGCAACAAGAGGCAACGAATAATGCCCTGCAATCCTTGGTGGTGGAAGGACATGCGCCAAACCGCTATCCGCCTCGGGCCCAGCCACCACTACGTTTACCCAGTGTGCAGTTAGGGAGATATAGCGACCCTGGCCGTGCTTACTGGTCCATGTATCTGTGGTTATGTGGACCTTGCCACAGATGACGTTGGGCAGCGCACACTTGATTTTATCCTCCACTTGGTTGTGCAGGGAAGGGACGGCTCGTCTGGAAAAGTAGTGGCGGCTGGGAACAACGTACTGGGGGACAGCCACCACCATCAGCTGTTTGAAAAAGTCCGTCTCCACCAGACGGAATGACAGCTTTTCAAAGGCCAGTCATTTTGAAATGCTGGCATTCAGGGCCACGGCTCAAGGGTGGGTAGGTGGGTATTTCCCCTTTTTTTCCAAAGTTTAGGAGATGGACAGCTGAATGCTGCCATGTGACATGGTGGAGAGGCTTGGTGATGGTGTCGTATGTGCTGGTGTTGGTGGAACATCCTCTGTTTGCTGGTAGCCAGGTGCCACGGTGACGCCAGAGGTGGAGGAAGAGGCCGAGCCAGCAGCAGAAGAAGGAGCAGGAGGAGCATGAGTGAGTTCCTTGTTTTTAAGGTGTTTACTCCACTGCAGTTCATGCTTTGCATGTAGATGCCTGGTCATGCAGGTTGTGCTCAGGTTAAGAATGTTTATGCCTCGCTTCAGGCTCTGATGGCACAACATGCAAACCACTTGTGTCTTGTCGTCAGGACATTGTGTGAAGAACTGCCACGCCAATCAACTTCTTGGAACAGGCCTTGGTGTGCTCGGTGCCTGGGTGCGGTGGACAGTAGTGTTGGGCGCGAATATTCACGATGCGAATATTTCGCGCGCATATAGATTTCGCGATTTTTTCGAATATCATGCCATAAATTCGATATTGCGAATATTCGCGTTGGTTAAATTAGATGATACACAATAAGTTCAAGAACTTCAGTTCACTTGTGTTGATAAATGAGTTTGAGTGACTCTGAGTTTCATTCATTTAAGGTGTTGTTTTGCATCAAGGCTCTTTTTCAAAGCCATAGCCAAAATCCTGCCTTTTTTGAGATTTTCCGTAATGTGATTTTTTTGACAGCGGTGCGAATATCTAACACTTGTTGACATGCCTGCGCATTGACTTGAAAATTGAAATATTGCCTTTATGCGATTTTTCCGTAATGCGATTTTTTTCACACTCTATGCGCTTGGTAGTCGCGATCGTCAACTTGCGAATACGAACATGCTGCGAATTGTGAATATATTCGAAAATTCGCATATTCGAATATATGTCGTCGTGTTTTCCTCTTCTTATTCTCATTCACCCCCAATCATTAGTTTCACTTTCAACAAGGCTTCATTTTATATCCATTCCTCGACCCCCCGTCCCCACTTCCCTCCCTTGTCTTTTTTTTTTTTTGCGATTTTTCGTAATGCGATTTTTATTAAGTGATGCGATTTCTTTCACACGTGCTATTCTTCCTGCGCATTGATTGACTTGACCATCCCGGCCATGAAAGTTAAAGTGTTTTTGCGATTTTTTTATAAAAAAAAGATGGCGATTAAATGATGACGAATACGAATATTCGAATTTGCGAATATATTGCAATTATTTTACGAAATATTCGCGAAATATCGCGAATTCGAATATGGGCATATTCGATCATCACTAGTGGACAGTAGCAGGCGTAGTGTCTCTGGAACGGCCGCTGCGCTTTTGCTCCCTGCTCCCTCTTTTGCTGTGCTGTTGCCTCTGTGCGACCACCGCCTCTTTCTCAGAACTGCACGCCTCACTAGCACGACCTTCAGTTCAGTCTGGGTCTAGGACTTTATCATCCTCCACATCATCTTCCACCCATTCATGACCCCTGCCATCCTCGCCGGTCAGCACATTGCAGAAAGCCACAACAGTTGGCACCTGTGTTTCGTCATCAGAGACGTTTTGTGGCGGTATTCTTATGTCCTCATCCTGCAACAAAAGTGGTTGAGCATCATTGCATTCAAAAGCAAAGTAGATCGGGACCGCGCGTTATGATAGAAGATCACAGAGCAGTTTTTCAACCTTGACCTTTATACCAAGGGCCCGAGGTCTGCAGGTATCCACTGCTTCGGGGTATCCTGCAACTGGTTAAGGAAATAACAATAGTGAAGTTCCGTCTAGTACCTAGCCCCTTTGGAATAGGTTATACTCACAGGGGTAGGTAGCGCACAGACATATCCAATATAACCACAGACTTCAAATCTCCTCTTCCCTGAGACAGAATGTCGATCCTCCTCACCATAGTCTGCAAATGATAATTGTTCCTACCATAAGTTCCAGTTCGGTGGATTTTCTGGACCTGACTATATATGTTGAAGATGACGTTTTAAAGACCAAACTTTTTTTAAACCCACAGATGTGAACGGATACATTGATTTGTCCAGTTGCTATTACGCTTCTTGGTTACATAACATCCCCAAGGGGCAGGTCCAGAGGATTCACCAGAATTGTACAGATGCTTCAGTTTTTAAAGAACAAAGTTAAGTGATTAAAAATAGGTTCCTAGAAAAGGGATATAAAAAGGAACAACTTGAGAAATATATTAAGGAAGCAGAAATGAAAAAAAGTGTTATTCCACCTAAAGAAAGAAAAACTCCCGATTTTCGTTTCTCCTTTATTACACAGTACACACACTGCTTCAGGAAAGTAAAAAAAACGCAATAAAAAAAAAATTGGTTTATTTTAAAAAGTGACCCTTTACTTGGATCTGTGATTCCGGATCAACCTCTTTTTGTTTATAGAAAAGCTCTGAATATACATATTCGACTGGTACACAGTGCAATACAACCCAAAGACACCAACACAAGGAAAAATCAATTCAATTGGTGTGGTTTTTGCACTGCGTGTAAAAATAGGAAGAGATCGGATAGACTTCAAAAAATAAGTATGGTCTGTACCAATACTAATAAAAACAAACTAGAAATAATAGGGGAAATGACCTGCAATAGCAAGGGGGTTGTCTACATCTTAGAGTGCCTTTGTGGCCTTTGATACGTGGGCTGGACGACGAGACCCTTAAAAGTCCGCATCCAAGAACATATAAGAAATATTAAAAAAGGTTTTGAAAAGCATGGAGTCTCCCTACATTTTAAAAAAGTACATCAGAAAAACCCAGAAGGTTTGAAATTTGTAGGGGTTGAATTGGTTAAGAGTAGAGATGAGCGAACTTTAAAAAAAAGTCCGGTGTTCGGCGTTCGGGTTGTGGTAAGTCGCACATCCCGTTATGGATTCCACTATAGCGGCATATGGAATCCACCGTGCTGAGCCACGCCCCCTGCATTGATCACATGACAGTGACGTCACCCCAGGTCCTTCGGCTGTTCAACAGTTTGGGTTGGTGGCAGCCGCCCCTTATGGATTCCATATGCCGCGATAGTGGAATCCATAATGGGATGCGCGACTTACCACAACCCGAACACCGGACTTTTTTTTAAAGTTCGCTCATCTCTAGTTAAGAGTAATTGGAGAGGTGGGAGTTTTTAAAAAAAAAAAAATAGACAGGAAACTAAATGGATTTATGAGATGAACAGTTTACAGCCTTATGGCCTAAATGTGGACTTTGATTTACAGGCAGTTTTAAACTAAAATATCCCCCTTGTTTTTGTTTTTTTTCTGTTCTTTTTCCCTATATAACGATGAATGGTGATAAGGATGCGTTTATCCTGATCAGTGTGAATGGATAAAGAAGGAAATACCATTGAATAGGAGCCCAGAGAGAAACTTTTATGCTGATATTAGGACTAGTTTTTTACTTATGTTCTTATTTTATTTTTTATTTTTTTCTTGAGCCTGTGGATTTATTCAGATCATCTATAGGATACTGGAGCTGCGATTTTATCTATGGTTAGGCAGTATCCCATTGTTTTTAAATCATGTGAAGATCTAATAAAAAAAAAATAGTTGATGCAACAGGTGTGTGTAGATGCAAGGTGCGATTTAAAAGGATGGGGAGGGAAAGGATGACGTAAGCCACTGACGAAGCTCCAGGAGCGAAACCTGGGTTGGGCAGAATCTAAGACGCTGGGAGGTTTTACTTTGTGTCTTTTACCAAGAGTTTGTTTGTGAATATTTAATAAATGAATTTTCACTCAATTATGCGGAACTTCACTATGGTAGGACCAATTATTATTTGCAGACTATAGTGAGGAGGATCGACATTCTATCTCAGGGAAGAGGAGATTTGAAGTCTGTGGTTACATTGGATATGCCTGTGCGCTACCTACCCCTGTGAGTATAACCTATTCCAAAGGGGCTAGGTACTAGACGGAACTTCACTATTGTTATTTCCTTAACCAGTTGCAGGATACCCCGAAGCAGTGGATATCTGCAAACCTCGGGCCCTTGGTATAAAGGTCCAGGTTGAAAAACTGCTCTGTGATCTTCTATCATAATGCGCGGTCCCGATCTACTTTGCTTTTGAACTGATAAGTGTGAACTGAGCCCACAGCACTACGGTGACCTTCTGTGACTTAGATCTCTTACGGACTGGTGATATATTTTTTTTGTATCATTGCATTCAAGGTCTTCCTCTTCTGGGGCAGGGCTAGGTAGATGGGCCGGGGAAACCCTGCCAACAGAGTTATCAAAAAGCATGAGACTTTCCTGCAAGATTTGGGGCTCAGATTGCTTGGCTGATTTGCAAGGGTGTGAGGTGGAAGACTGATGGGCATGGGCTGCAGGTGCCAACTCTGATCTTTCTGCAGAGGACTGGGTGTTAGATACTGTGAAGGAACTGAAGGCCCTGTCAGCCACCCAATCTACTATCGCCTGTACATGCTCTGGCTTCACCATCCATAGAGCGGCATTTGGGCCTAACAAATAACGCTGCAGGTTCTGTCACCTACTCGCACCTGAGGAAGGTGTTTGACTTGGAGCGGTAGTTGGCGCTGAACGGCCACGTCCTCTCCCAGCAAAAGGAGCTCCACCAACACCACCACGACCATGTCCACAACCCTTATTTGATGTTCTTCTCATTATTTGCGTTCACCCACCAAGCAGAAAGGTTGGTCTCTCTCTGGTGTCAATTTACCTGCCACTAGTCGACAATTATGTTTGCTAAGGCAGTGCCCATGTCATAAAAATGCTCTGTGGACCCAGAATAATGTTTTTTGGGCCTAAAATACACTGATTCTCAATTTCTATGCGGAAATGTTAAAAATGTTTTGGTATGCTGTATGCACAAGTGGTTTGTGGAACAAGAACAAGTATTTTTGTGATAAAATACAGAAAGTTAGTATTTCACTGCTGTAAATTGAAATTAATTATTTATACGCCGGATGCACAACTGTTTTTTCGGCCTAAAACACGGCTTTTTTCAATAAAACCCCAAAATGCAGTTTTTAACTGCTGTACATTAAAAGCAGATATTTATACTATGTATGGACACCAGATTTGGGGACCCAGAACACAGATTTGGTCACCAAAATTCACAAATGCAGAATTTAACTGCTATAAATTGTAAATAATTATTTAAACAACAGATGCAGAACTGTTCTTTTGGCCTAAGGCCTCATGCACACGGCCGTGGAACATGGCCATTTCTCAGCTGTAATGTGAAATCGGTATTTAGGCGGTGTATTTCAAAATGCTTGTGGATCAGGATTTCCACTTTTTTGTAAAACTACATATGCTGTATTTCACAGCAGCAATGTAAAATAGGTGGTTGGAATGGGTATTTTAGACTGTTTGGTGGACCTTGAATAACGTTTATTTTCTATAAACAACAAAAAAGTACTATTTTTCTGCAGAAATATAAAATATGTCGTTGGACGGTGTATGCAGAACTGTTTTGTGGACAAGGAATACGGTTTTCCCCCCAAAATTACACGGATTCTCTATTTCACCGCAGAAATGTCAAATATATATTTTGGCGGTGTAATATAGGCTTGGTGGATCAGGATGACTTTTTTTTTTTTAACTAAAATACACTTATGCACTATTTGATAGCTGAAATTGAATATTCGGTTTAGTACAATGTATACACAAGTGATCTGTGGCACCACAGATCCCAGGCTAGACGGGCTATGTCACCCCTTAAACATACAAAAGGCAATATAGGGGACTTGAGCAGCCTGAAAAAAAAAGTTTTTTTTCCTTCACTGAGCTACAAAATAGGATTAGGCTGATGTCCCTGGCTGGCTGGCACACATGGCCGCCGAGCACCACCTCAGTAACAGATGGATCACAAAAAAAGATTTCCCTTGCAGTGGCTGGATACAGAAATGTTGGATTGCTGAAGCTCTCTCCCTCTCTATTTGCTGTATCTTGTGGATTAAAGTAGCACAGGTTCTTCTGATTTCTGCCCTATTCTGTCCCTGATCGCAGCACTAACATCTTCTCTCTAAGCTCAAATCAGCAGAGTGTCGTGCGGCACTACGTGACTCCAGCTTATAAAGAGGCTGGGTCACATGCTGCACTCAGCCAATCACAGCCATGCCATTATTAGGAACTGTCCATATTCTGGGGGTTTATGTGACAGATGGTGTCCGGCGTCGGAACACAGTTTCTGTATTTAAAATTACATTGATCTGGGCCTAATATAGTGTCTATTCTGTGGTTTTATGGAACATATACTGTCCATCATCCGAAAAGAGCATCTGATGCGCAAATCTAATTAATCTGGGACTAATCTAGTGTCCACAGCATGTGCTTCTCTGTGTCAAATACTGTATAACTGTTAAAAACTGTTTATTTGGGGGAAATTTATGTAAAGTTATGCACATGGGAAGGAATAATGCAAGTCACCCATACATATTAACCCCTTAAGGACCGGGGGTTTTGGGATTTTTGCGTTTTTGTTTTGCGCTCCCTGCCTTCCAAAAGCCATAACATTTTTATATTTCCGCTCACATAGCCATATGACGGCTTGTTTTTTGCAGGACAAGTTGTACTTTTTAACGCTACCATTTATTTTTGCATGTGATGTAGTGGGAAACGGGAAAAATTTCAAATGGGGTGAAATTGCAAAAAAAGCAATTTCACCACAGTTTTACGGGTTTTTAAATTACAACGTTCGATTTGCGATAAAACTGACTGGTTAATTTTATTCTTCAGGTCAGTACGAATCCGGCAATACCTAATATGTATAGTTTTTCTTATGCTTTTGATAGTGAAAAACAATTAAAAGTGGGAATTTTTTATTTTATTTTTTTGTCGCCATGTTTTGACCCCTATAACTTTTTTGTAATTATGTGTACGGAGCAGTGTAGGGGCTCATTTTTTGCGGGGCAATCTTAACTTTTAATTGATACCATTATGGGGTGCGTATGATGTTTTGATCACTTTTTATTCATTTTTTTAGGAAATGAAGCGTCCAAAAATGGCGAATTAGCCATTTGGACGCTTTCTTTCCGTTTTTATGTTTACCGTATGGTGAATATTTTTAATATTATTATAGTATGGGCGTTTTCGCACATTGCAACACCCATTATGTGTAATTTTTTAATTTTTTATTTATTTTATTTTCATTTTGGGGAAAGGGGGTGATTTGAATTTTTATATTTTTTTATATTTTTTTATTTTTAAACTTTTTTTTTTTTTTACCACTTTCTTATAGTTCCCATAGGGAACTATAAGTTGCAATCATCAGATTGTTATTCTCATATATTCCAATGCAATAGCATTGGAATATATGAAAAAAATGCATATTTCCTATGGAGCCTATTACAGTCATAGGCTCCATAGGAATACTTAGTAGTAACCTAGGTTTCATTCACAGAAACCTAGGGTACTAAATGCATGCCCGGCTCCCCTTGTGGCCATCAGGGAGCCGGAGCACAAACCGAAAGTGAAACTTTCGGTTTGTGCTCCATCAGATGCCGTGGTCAGGATTGACCACGGCATCTGAGGGGTTAAATGTCCGCGATCGGCATCGCTGCCGGTCGCGGACATGAGCTGCGGGTGTCAGCTTGATGAATCAAGCATTTACCCGCAGCTCATGCGCCCGCTCCGTGCGGGAGCGGGCGCCATCTTTAAAGTGCGGACGAAGGGCGTACATGTACGCCCTTCGTCCTTAAGAGGTTAAATGGTAAAACACTGACATGGAAAAGGATCTAGGAATTTTAACAAACAGCAAATTAATCTGCAAAAACCAGTGTCAGGCAGCTACTGCCAAGGCCAATAAGATAATGGGTTGCAGCAAAAGGGGCATAGATGCCCGTGATGAGAACATAGTCCTACCACTTTGCAAATCACTAGTCAGACCACACATGGAGGACTGTGTCCAGTTCTGGGCTCCTGTGAACAAGGCAGACATAGCAGAGCTAGAGAGGGTTCAGAGGAGGGCAACTAAAGTAATAACTGGAATGGGGCAACTACAGTACCCTGAAAGATTATCAAAATTAGGGTTATTTACTTTAGAAAAAAGACGACTGAGGGGAAATCTAATAACTATGTATAAATATATCAGGGGTCAGTACAGAGATCTCTCCCATCATCTATTTATCCCCAGGACTGTCACTGTGACGAGGGGACCTCCTCTGCGCCTGGAGGAAAGAAGGTTTGTACACAAACATAGAAAAGGATTCTTCACGGTAAGAGCAGTGAGACTATGGAACTCTCTGCCTGAGGAGGTGGTGATGGTGAATACAACAAAGGAATTCAAGAGGGGACTGGATGTATTTTTGGAGTGTAATAATATTACAGACTATAGCTACCAGCGATGGGTCGTTAATCTAGGGAGTTATTCTGATTGCCTGATTGGAGTCGGGAAGGAATTTTATTCCCCTTAAGTGGAGAAAATTGGCTTCTGCCTCACAGGTTTTTTTTTGTCTTCCTCTGGATCAACTTGTAGGAAACAGGCCGAACTGGATGGACAAATGTCTTTTTTCGGTCTTATATTCTATGTTACTATGTTACTATGTAAACATTTACATTTTTTGTGCAACATCTACTGTCTACAGCGTGTGCCTCTCTGTGTCAAACACTGTACCACAGGTGAAACCAGTGTATTTTGGGGAAATGTACATTATTTGTGCAACATTTAGTGACCCCAGCATGTGCCTTTATGTGTCTAATACTGTACCACAGGTGAAACCAGTGTATTATGGGGAAATGTACATTATTTGTGCAACATTTAGTGTCCACAGCATGTGCCTCCCTGTGTCAAATACTGTATAACTGCTGAAAACAGTGTATTTTGGGGAAATTTACATAATTTGTGCAACATCTAGTATGTTTGCATTTTATACATATCACTGACATATACTGACTTTATCCGTAAACGGTGTATACTACTCTGTGACATTATCAGGGCTACATCTCCTGTGTAAAGTGTGAGCATCCCAAATACCTGTTTTAATTTAATGGCGCATACACTTACAAATCCGACGCTACTGTACGTGTGACATACTTTTAAGCAGATATAACTTTTAATATTAAGAATGCGGCCAGTGAGGGACGTGCAAGTGGCCATGATGCTGATGGTGCACGCAGAGGCTGTGGCCCTGGGCGCAATGAAACTGAATAAAATAATGTAGCTGAGGGCCTATAGGTATGCTAACCCTCTAAAACAGTGATGTAGATGGCGAACCTTTTAGAGACTGAGTGCCGAAACTGCAATCCAAAACCCACTTATTTATCGCAAAGTCCCCAGATGGTCATTTACCCTGAATACTACAGTCCAATATAGTATATCTTCAATGTTCCTTATTATTTAGCTATAGCTGTGTAGTGCCAATTCTTGCCACATGTCCAGCTTGGACACCGAGTAGTTGTAAGGCACAGAGGGATCACTGAGGACGCTGACACGGTCTGCTATGTACTCCACCATCTTCCACATTTTTTTCCATCCTTGTGACACTAGGCCGCGCATCAAGGTGAGGGTGCTGGCGGGGTGTCATGAAACTGTCCCAGGCCTTGGAGAGTGTTGTCCTGCCTCTGTTCGAACTGCTGTGTGTTTCCCTCATCTCTCCTCCTGGGTTGCCCAAGGAACTATGTACCCTGCCGCCAGCGTTGTCAGATGGAAATTTATTAAGCAATTTTTAAAGAAAGTCCATCTGGTATTGCATCATTTTGCTAGTACTCTCGACCACAGGAATGAGAGATGAGAAGTTCTCTTCGTAGCGGGGGTCGAGAAGGGTGAACTGAACAACCAGTAATCGCTGTTGTGCAAAATGCGTAGAATGCGAGGGTCACAGGAAAGGCAACATAACATAAAGTCAGCCATGTGTGTCAGAGTCCCAACAGACAAGACTTTGCTGTCCTCATCAGGAGTATGACTCTCAATCTCCTTATCCTCTTCCTCCTCTCCTAACCGTCTATGCTGAACAGATGGAATAAACCTGCTATGGTTACTACCCTCTGTAGAACCGTCTCTTACTCCTCCTCATCATCATTACCATCCAATTCACACTGACAAGATGAACTGAGTGTGGTCTGGCTATCACCCTGTGTAATGTCTTCCCCTTTCAAGAGTTCCACCTCTTCCACATGTAAAGCGTCTGCCTTCATTGTTAACAGCCAGCGTTTAAGTAGACACAGAAGTGGGATGGTTAGGCTGATAATAGCGCCATCGCCACTCACCTTCTGTGTTTATCCTTCAAAGTTGCTTAAAACCTCACAGAGATCAGACATACAAGACCATGTTGCAGCTGATATTCAACTACTGCCTTCTGTTGCTCACAAAGCATGGCCAACATGTGTAATGTGGAATTCCAGTGCGTGCTCACGTCGCACAACAGTCGGTTAGCTGGCAAATACAAGCACTGCAGCAGCGTTGCCAGATCGTCGACAGTTGTAGATAACTTTCTGAGATAGGCACACACATGGCACACCCTCACCAGTAGCTCAGGCAAATTGGGGTAGGTTTGGATAAAGTTGAGAACACATAGGCTAGTCATGGTATGGCTGGATCCTGGACATTAAGGAGGGATCCACATGGCCATATCAGCATTGTCCCATTTAAAAGTTTCCCTTCTTCATGGGCAGGGGTTGTTTTCTGCACAGTGATTAAAATTATATTATTAGGACAGGTTTTAGAGGGACAACTTCCCAACGTTTTGCTGTGGTCACTGGGCAGAGTTGTCATTCTGCCCGGTGAGGGCCATGCTTGCCTGAGGGCTGGCCCTGTTATGTTCCAGTGTTTGAATTGTTATTGTTTGAGTTTATGACCACGCTGTAAAATATGTTATGGTTACTTGGTTATTTATGGGTTCTTAAACAGGCCATGCCATTAGTTTACCTCCACAAGCTACAAAGCTGCCAACAAGTTATGGCCATTATCAGAAACAACCAGGGTTTAAGTCCTGCAGGAATGTACCGCATACCAGACAGAGCTCGGCCACGCTACACTAGGGGTGTGTGGGCTGGGGGGGGGGGGGGGCTACAAAGAGATTGACAAGGGATGGAGGGGGGAAATTGGAATGAGAGTCACAAGGGAGGGCTGATGGAGAGGCACTGGGGGCTAATGGAGAGGCACTGGGGGCTGGTAGAGAGGCACTGGGGGCTGATAGAGAGGCACGGAGGGCTGATAGAGAGGCACAGAGGGCTGATAGAGAGGCATGGGGGTCTGATAGAGAGGCACCGGGGGCTGGTAGAGAGGCACCGGGGCTGGTAGACAGGCACTGGAGGCTGGTAGAGAGGCACGGGGGGCTGATAGAGAGGCACAGGGGGCTATTAGAGAGGCACGGGGGGCTGATGGAGAGGCACGGGGGGCTGATGGAGAGGCACGGGGGGCTGATGGAGAGGCACTGGGGGCTGATGGAGAGGCACGGGGGGCTGATGGAGAGGCACTGGGGGCTGGTGGAGAGGCACGGGGGGCTGGTGGAGAGGCACCGGGGGCTGGTGGAGAGGCACTGGGGGCTGCTATGAGGCTACTTGGGGCTGATATATGGCTACTGGGGGCTGATATAAGCCATGGGGCTCTTTTCTGAGGTCTGATTGGGGGTCATTCATATTGGGGTCTGAGCTGAGGTGTGATCTGAGGTCTTATTGGGGTCTTATTAACATTGGGGATCTTATTGGGGCTGTAAGCTGAGGTCTAATTAACATTGGGGGTCTGATTGGTGGTCTGACCTGAGGTGTAATGAAAAATATTTTTTTTCTTATTGTCCCCCTCTAAAATCTAGGTGCGTCTTATGGGCCGGTGTGTCTTATAGGGCGAAAAATACGGTACTTGCTTGCTCCTCCTCCCGACCTCCCCTGCGCTTTACGTATGTCGCGCGCTATATTGTCACAGGATCTTGGGTGAGTTCCAACTTCCCACACTTTTTTTTCCCAGGACTTGACCCCTGGACACAATCAACCTGGTCCCTTATACTCTGCCACAGAGTATCAGCACGGCTTGTTGCCGCTTCCCCACTGCCTTGCTACACTGCTTCCAGCTACTGACTGATGGTTGACTGCTGCTGCAAGACGAGAATTCTGAGTTTGCAGTGGAGGAGGAGGTGAAGGAGGGGGGGGGGGTTGCAGACACTAATGTAGATGGTGGCAGAAATCCTGATGGAAGTAGGGCCCGCAATCCTTGGCGTCGGTAGCACCTGTGCCATCCCAGGGTACGACTCGCTACCGGCCTCCACAAGGTTCACCTAGTGTGCCGCCACGGAAATGTATCGTCCCTGACCAAAAGCACTTGTACATGTGTCCGTTGTTAAGTGGACCTTCACAATAACTGCGTTGGTCAGGGCACGGGTGATGTTACGTGACACAATTGCCGATGTAATGCGGGGACGGAACACAGAGAAAAATTGTGGCGGCTGGGGATTGAGTAACGACGGAAAGCCTCAGTGTCCACAGGCCTAAATGGCAACATTTACAGGGCCAGAAATAGTGAAAAATGCACATTTAGTGCTATGGCCTATGGGTGGGTGGCTGGGTATTTGTGCTTATGCTCAAAGGTCTGGGGTAAGGACATCTGTACACTGTGCTTGGACACAGAAGTGGCTGTACTAGCTGATGGTGCTTGCAAAGGACTGGCTGCAGGGCAGGAGTCATCCAGGAGTATTGGCCAGCCCAGCACGTAACACAGGGGAAAAAGAGAAGGCAGTGTTGTGACCCACAGACACTGACTGTGGACCCAGGAGTTCAGGCCACCTGTTAGGATGCTGTGATGACATGTGGCAGATCATGCTGGTGGTGTTGAGGTTGCTAGTGTTCACAACCCCTACTTATTTTGCATCCAGTGTACTGTCTTCCCCCATTATGTTTCTGGGTTTGAGTTTTTATTGTTCTGGTTTGCGTTAGAGTTAATGAATAGGATGTAAGATATGTTATGGGTCTTTCTTTATTTATGAGTTCTTATTTTTGTATAGCACAGTTACAGTTAGCAAATTACAATTCTTTTATCGTCCCCACTTTCCTCAAAAAAGCGCCAGACTGCGGAACACCTACCCCTTGGCAAGGGAGATTTCCGCAAGGGGAAACAGTTGCGGGCCTATTTGGTGTGGCCCGCCTTCTCCCTTTTGCCACCCCACAGCCTCTTCCAGCCTGTTGCGGTGCTGTGGATCCCTCCCCCTCTGTTCTGCTGTCCTCGCTTGGCTTGCCACCTTTCCAGGTTGGGTCAGTGATGTCATTGTCCACCACCTCCTCTTTCACTTCCTCATTCTGGTCATCCTCCAGTGTTGACCTAACAAGACCTCACTCATTGACAACTGTGTCTTATCTGCATCATCCACCTCGTGAAACACTAATTGCCATTCCCCACCGTCATCTTCTTCTGACTGTGGATCCTGAAGAGTTTGGGGATGAGTGCACAAGATCTCCTCATATCCCTCTACAAGGAGGGTCAGCTCACCTGCAGGCCCTCAACTACAAAATTTTACAGGGTCAGATCAGCAGCAGGCCCTCACGTACAATATTTTACAGGGTCAGCTCAGCAGCAGGGACTCACCCAACATTTTTTCAATGGTCAGCTAAGCAGCAGGCACTCGCCCATTATTTTTTGCAATGCTCAGCAGCAGGCCTTCGCCCGTAATGTTTTAGAGGGTCACCAGCAGGCCCTTTCTCCAAATATTTTTGAGGGTCACCAGCATGCCACCAATCATAATTTTTCAAGAGTGTGTATGATGCCCTCCTTTGTGTGTAATAAAGGGTGTATTGTAGTGCCGGTTCCTTGTAATTTTTGGCATCCCTTTAACTTAGTGCATAGACTTTATGAGTGTAGGAGTCCCACTACCTGAACAATTGTACCATGTGAATAAGGCCCTCCTTTATGTGATATACAGGCTGTTTCGGAGTACCTCTTGCTTGCAATTTTTGGCAGCACTTTATATACAATTGAATATACAGGAAAGAATGTTTCCTAACAATTTTTTCCATTTCAGTGGTTTGTCACTTTCTGACCTTTTCCAATGGACCAGGCACCCTCCCCTCTTCAGAGCAGGGGGTGCCTGGTTGTCTCCCATTGACTTCCATTATACTCGGGTGCTCTGCCAAACACACAAATATAGCAATGTATTTGGCCCGAACATCCGAATACTTTGGTGCTCGCTCATCACTAATGTTGACTCCTCATGTGGTTGCCACCTCAATACTGTTTAACTGGGCCACTATGTTGACTTATCATGCAGTTGCCACCTTACCACTTTGTGACTTTGCCATTGTGTGACTCTTCACGTGGTTGCCACCATTAGGGCTTCTATTGTTTCTGTTTGGCCTTGTTGACATCACCTTTTACCCTTCTTCTGATCTGTCAGAAGGACGACAAATGAGGAACACAATGCATCTAGTCTTTGGAGCAGCCGTAAGGCCTGTATTACACAGTCTCTATTTTGCATCAGGATATGCTCATGGTTTGGAAGCCAAAAGCAAGAGTGGGTACTGGGTACAAAAGACATGCAATCTTTCCAATAACATGTCATCTCTGTTTTGGATCCACTCCTGTTTTTTTTTTTGGCCTTAGCAATACTGATGGATTACTGACCAAATGCTGACCATGTGAAGGTGGATGCTCAAAAGACAGGATCCGTTTTTTGGGAGTTGTTCTTATAAAGGATCATAGGAAGGGCAAAATAATAAGTAATGTCAACACAAACTTACTCCTGACACCTGAGTGACGTCTGTCATCTACGTGTCATACTGTCACAGTATTGTTTGACTACCCCAGCAGACTCCCTATGCGTGTTACTGCAAGGCACAGTGTTTTACAAAACTAAAAAGGCTTTCTGCAGCCAGGAAATAGCAGTTTTTTAATGTGATTTTTCTCAAATCAAATCTTTTTGGGAAATTCGACGAACCGTCCAAAAATTTTTGAAAAATCTCTAGTTACGACCACCCTGCAATATATCAGCAGTGTGCATGCTTGTACACTATAGGAAAAAGAGCCAGTCTCTCTGGTGGCCAAGACCGTTCATAGGCCACTCATAGGCTGGGGTTTTTACTATAGTGTATACCAGTAATCTACCACTGCTGGATTGCAGGGTGTCGTAACCATGGAAACAAGCAGTGTATAATACGATGGACAAATGAATTAAGCCAGCAAGGAAGCAATATGCGTAATAACAATACATTAGTAAGTGGCTTGCATTAACTTTCTCTACATAATAAATGCAATTTGCCGAAGTGAGACAACCCCTTTAATTAACCTGTCTCAGCAAATTCATCAAAGTCTGTAAGTAACCAGCAATCAGTAGGACATCAGGTGGCAGATTTATCCACCAGGAAAATCTTTTATGGAATCTGTGGTAGAAATCCATGGCTGACCAATCATATTTCTGCCCCAGAGGTGAAGCTTGACATGTAGAGGACCACACACAGATAGAACCCCACTCAATGAGCATAATCCACATCTCAGATATGGATTTTATATCCATGAGAATATGAAGAACCATGCGGATATTTCTTCAAAATCAATGTAACGTGGATTCTAGGCAAATAATGCTTGGATTTCAACATGGAATATTTACCAAAATCCAAATGAACATTAGTAATAACTCCATATGATGTGGAAATATCTGAATAGTTCATGTGTTGATACGAAAATAAAAGGCAGGAAACGGCAGATATTTCTTCATTTTCACACTTTCCTTCTGCATTTCAGTTCCAATGAAGCTCTCTAGTCCCTGTACCGATTCAGTAGAGATAAGACGTCAATAATATCCACCAAGAGGGCAGAGAACGGCATATTGTATATAGAGGTGGAAGCTGGACACTAAAGAGAGGGAATTATAAGAGGACGCTCCACATAGGAGATTTCAAGGTGAGAAACCAATGACTCTGAGGATACGGGATATGGACGAATTGTACATAGCACTGCTCACTGCCCCGTGCAGGACTGAATGGGTTAAAGAGGATTCCTTAGTAAATTAGACACTAATAGCTCACAGTACGTTTTGGTAAAAGAGGGCTGGTGAAGGGCATATAAGATATAGACCGGGCTAGGGCAGGCGGTGGCAGGTATAGTCAATCTTCATTATTGTGGATATACCGATATAGCAATTCTTATCTTGACACTTAAAGGGAATTTGTAATCAGAATTAGTGATGAGCGGCAGGTGCCATATTCGATTTCGACAAAATTCGCGAATATTCGAAAGAATATTCGTTTTATATTCGTCGAAATCGAATATTCATCATTATTCTAGTTATCACGATTAATATGCGATTTAAATAATCGCGTATTGCGATTTTAACTTAAGGCTACTTTCCTATTGGTTTCATATCTAGAATTATAGCGAAGATGACGGATATGACGAATGTATTCGTCATATTCCTCAAAACGAAGATAACGAAGTATTCTCCATCTTAGTTTTAGCAACCTATTCGTCAACTTCGCTAATTCTAGCAATCAAATAGGAAGGTTGACTATAGAGACAGCTGTGTTTAATTCGCTATGCGATTATATATATATATTTTTTTCTAAATAAAATAATTATAATAATTATATCAAGTAATATAATTATTCTATTAAAAAAAAAAAAAATCGCATAGCGAATTTAACACAGCTGTCTGGTAAGTCAACCTTCCTATTTGATTGCTAGAATTAGCGAAGTTGACGAATAGGTTGCTAAAACGAAGATGTAGAATACTTCGTTATCTTCGTTTTGAGGAATATGACGAATACATTCGTCATATTCGCTATTCGCTAATTCTACCAAGCCAACCATAAAGTTCCTTGCTCATGGAGCGTCCCCATCACCATGGGAACGTCTCCATATACTAAAATGTACTGTCGGATTTGAGGAATTACGTTGAAATCGCAATGCGATTAATTCAAGTTATATTATTCGCATTGCGATTTCAACTTAGAGCTGGGTTTATAATGGGTCAGCTTGCTAGAATGAACGAAGTTAACGAATATGGAATATAGCAGCAGTGCTAAGTTGAATTCGCAATGCGATTAATGTAACTTAAAGTATTCGCATTGCGATTTCTACTTAGCACTGCTAGTGCTATATTCCATATTCGTTAATTCTAGCCTATGTAAGATAGCAGTGCTAAGTTGTAATCGCAATGCGATTAATATAACTTGAATTAATCGCATTGCGATTTTAACGTAATTCCTCAAATCCGATAGTACATTTTAGTTTATGGAGACGTTCCCATGGTGATGGGGACGCTCCATGAGCACGGAAGTCGGCAGAAGCGGCAACGGGCACTGAGTAGAGCAGCCAGGAAGCCAGGAATCCTCAGGACAGGTAAGAACTACTTTTGGGAAGTGGGAAAGAAAAAAATATAACTAAAAAAAAAAAAAAAACGAATATTCGAAATAGCGAATTTATAGCGCTATATTCGAAATATTCGCGAATTAGCGAAGCGCCGATATTCGCTAAAAAAATTCGCTATTCGAATATTCGCGCTCAACACTAATCAGAATGGATGAGCGAACAAGCGGAAGTTTTGGTTCGCCGGATTCAAACGAACTTTAGGTCAAAGTTCGGGTTCAGGACCTGAACTTCACCCGGAGCCCAAACCCCATTGAAGTCAACGGGGACCCAAACTTCACTTTATTTTCCGTTATAACATGGTTATATTGAAAAATAATAACATTCTTAAGACAGAATGCAAAAGAATATGGCCATTTAGAGTAAAAAAAAATAAAAAACACAACTCACCTCATCCACTTGATTGCGCTGCAGCAGTCTATTCTATCTTCATTCAGCAGGACCTGCCAAAGAACCTGCGATGTGCGTGATGGCATCACACATGGGAGAGCGCGGTGACATCATCGCGCACATCGCAGGTCCTGCTGAATGAAGATAGAAGAGACTGCTGCAGCGCAATCAAGTGGATGAGGCGAGTTATTTTTTTTTAACCTGTAAATGGCCTTATTATTTAGCATGCCGTCTTAAGAATTTTATTATTTTCCGATATAACCGTGTTATAGCGGAAAATAATAAAATCACCCGAACACCGAACCCAAACCCAAACTTCTGTGAAAAAGTCTGAGTTTGGGTCAGGGTACCCGATTTCGCAAAGTTCGGTATGAACCAGAACTTTGCAGCTCGGGTTCGCTCATCCCTAGTCATCAGAAAATATCCTGCTTTTTAAATCACTTTTTTGTTATATGACATAATTTTTTATGATGTTATTTGTTAATTTTTTATGTCACTTTTTATATTACAACTAAAACCACAAATCCTGCAGTCTTCACACTGGCCACTATGTCTAATAATTGGCGCCACTTCTTGGTCTATACAGATGACTTTACTGCACTTATCTTCTTATCTGTCATTCTGATCCTGCTTCTGTGTGATAAGACGGGATCCACCATTCACAATAGGTGATTGTCAGAGCTTATCTATTCTTTCCCTGTACAATGACCTCTGCACAGGTCACACAGCATGAAGACTCCCCTATAGAAGTCAATGAGGTCCCCTCCTGTCTATTGTGTCTATGGCCCATGGGGCCGTCATAAAGCATTTTTTTTTATGCTGTGTAAATTCGGTTAAGAACAGCTCAGGCAAGATGGCCGCCTCATAATCATGTCCACAAAAGAGAATAAAAAATCTGTAATCAGAAAATAAAATCTGATTAGTAGAAAAGAGATTTGGTTCTACCTGGTTTTAACTGGCAGATAAAATTTTCGGTGACACTTCCTAGACACTGGCAAGATCCACTCACTATACAGTGACTGCACCAGCAGAATAGTGAGTGCAGCTCTGGGATATAATACAGGATGTAACTCAGGATCAGTACTGGATAAGTAATGTATGTACACAGTGACTGCACCAGCAGAATAGTGAGTGCAGCTGTGGAATATAATACATGATGTAACTCAGGATCAGTACAGAATAAGTAATGTATGTACACAGTGACTGCACCAGCAGAATAGTGAGTGCAGCTGCTCTGGAGTATAATACAGGATGTAACTCAGGATCAGTACAGGATAAGTAATGTATGTACACAGTGACTGCACCAGCAGAATAGTGAGTGCAGCTCTGTGGATATAATACAGGATGTAACTCAGGATCAGTACAGGATAAGTAATGTATGTACACAGTGACTGCACCAGCAGAATAGTGAGTGCAGCTCTGGAGTATAATACAGGATGTAACTCAGGATCAGTACAGGATAAGTAATGTAATGTATGTACACAGTGACTGCACCAGCAGAATAGTGAGTGCAGCTCTGGAGTATAATACAGGATGTAACTCAGGATCAGTACAGGATCAGTAATGAAATGTCTGTACACAGTGACTGCACTAGCAGAATAATAAGAGTGCAGCTCTGGAGTATAATACAGGATGTAACTCAGGATCAGTACAGGATCAGTAATGTATGTACACAATGACTGCACCAGCAGAATAGTGAGTGCAGCTCTGGAGTATAATACAGAATGTAACTCAGGATCAGTACAGGATAAGTAATGTATGTACACAGTGACTGCAGCAGCAGAATAGTGAGTACAGCTCTGGAGTATAATACAGGATGTAACTCAGGATCAGTGACAGGATAAGTAATGCTAATGTGATATACAGATTGACTGCACCAGCAGAATAGTGAGTGCAGCTCTGGAGTATAATACAGGATGTAACTCAGGATCAGTACAGGATAAGTAATGTAATGTATGTACACAGTGACTGCACCAGCAGAATAGTGAGTGCAGCTCTGGGGTATAATACAGGATGTAACTCAGGATCAGTACAGGATAAGTAATGTATGTACACAGTGACTGCACCAGCAGAATAGTGAGTGCAGCTCTGGAGTATAATACAGGATGTAACTCAGGATCAGTACAGGATAAGTAATGTATGTACACAGTGACTGCACCAGCAGAATAGTGAGTGCAGCTCTGGAGTATAATACATGGATGTAACTCAGGATCAGTACAGGATAAGTAATGTATGTACACAGTGACTGCACCAGCAGAATAGTGAGTGCAGCTCTGGAGTATAATACAGGATGTAACTCAGGATCAGTACAGGATCAAGTAATGTATGTACACAATGACTGCACCAGCAGAATAGTGAGTGCAGCTCTGGAGTATAATACAGGATGTAACTCAGGATCAGTACAGGATAAGTAATGTATGTACACAGTGACTGCACCAGCAGAATAGTGAGTGCAGCTCTGGAGTATAATACAGGATGTAACTCAGGATCAGTACAGGATAAGTAATGTATGTACACAGTGACTGCACCAGCAGAATAGTGAGTGCAGCTCTGGAGTATAATACTGGATGTAACTCAGGATCAGTACAGGATAAGTAATGTATGTACACAGTGACTGCACCAGCAGAATAGTGAATGCAGCTCTGGAGTATAATACAGAATATAACTCAGGATCAGTACAGGATAAGTAATGTATGTACACAGTGACTGCACGAGCAGAATAGTGAGTGCAGCTCTGGAGTATAATACAGGATGTAACTCAGGATCAGTACAGGATAAGTAATGTATGTACACAGTGACTGCACCAGCAGAATAGTGAGTGCAGCTCTGGAGTATAATACAGGATGTAACTCAGGATCAGTACAGGATAAGCAATGTATGTACACAGTGACTGCACCAGCAGAATAGTGAGTGCAGCTCTGGAGTATAATACTGGATGTAACTCAGGATCAGTACAGGATAAGTAATGTATGTACACAGTGACTGCACCAGCAGAATAGTGAATGCAGCTCTGGAGTATAATACAGAATATAGCTCAGGATCAGTACAGGATAAGTAATGTAATGTATGTACACAGTGACTGCACCAGCAGAATAGTGAGTGCAGCTCTGGAGTATAATACAGAATATAACTCAGGATCAGTACAGGATAAGAAATGTATGTACACAGTGACTCCAGCAGCAAAATAGTACAAACAGACAGATGACAGCAGCATCTCCAGTGACTTCTTTATTGGACGGACTTCACAGAAAGTATGCCATAAAAACAGACAGCAACGTTTCGGCTAATACATAGCCTTTGTCAAGCCTAATACAGAGTGACACTATCCGCCCTTATAAAGTGCATGCAGCTCCACCCACATATTGGGAGAGCCAATACAATACAGATAGCACCCACAGATTTAATGACATGACCAATCAATAGTAAATTCTTCTTGAACTAGTTGCATGTGAGTAATGGCATGCACAGTGCGCTTTTGCAGATACTATGTTGGAGTCCGGATGACCTTTGGCGAATGGCTACTTCTGGGTTTTGCTATGTAAGATGAACACATGTGTAAGTAAATTATCCACAGCTGAATGCAACTAGTTCAAGGAGTATTTACTATTGATTGGTCATGTCATTAAATCTGTGGGTGCTATCTGTATTGTATTGGCTCTCCCAATATGTGGATGGAGCTGCATGCACTTTATATGGGCGGATAGTGTCACTCTGTATTAGGCATGACAAAGGCTATGTATTAGCCGAAACTTTGTCTGTTTTTATGGCATACTTTCTGTGAAGTCCGTCCAATAAAGAAGTCACTGGAGATGCTGTTGTCATCTGTCTGTTTGTACTATTCGGTGGGCTGCTGAGGATCTGTGGACGTGGTTCGGCTGATGCCTTCCGGTGTGGTCATTTGAAGGTCCGTGGGTGCTGCTCTACACCAGCAGAATAGTGAGTGCAGCTCTGGAGTATAATACAGGATGTAACTCAGGATCAGTACAGGATAAGTAATGTATGAACACAGTGACTCCACCAGCAGAATAGTGAGTGCAGCTCTGGAGTATAATACAGGATGTAACTCAGGATCAGTACAGGATAAGTAATGTAATGTATGTACACAGTAACTGCACCAGCAGAATAGTGAGTGCAGCTCTGGAGTATAATACTGGATGTAACTCAGGATCAGTACAGGATAAGTAATGTATGTACACAGTGACTGCACCAGCAGAATAGTGAGTGCAGCTCTGGAGTATAATACAGGATGTAACTCAGGATCAGTACAGGATAAGTAATGTATGTACACAGAGACTGCACCAGCAGAATAGTGAGTGCAGCTCTGGAGTATAACACAGGATGTAACTCAGGATCAGGACAGGATAAGTAATGTATGTACACAGTGACTGCACCAGCAGAATAGTGAGTGCAGCTCTGGAGTATAATACAGGATGTAACTCAGGATCAGTACAGGATAAGTAATTTATGTACACAGTGACTGTACCAGCAGAATAGTGAGTGCAGCTCTGGAGTATAATACAGAATGTAACTCAGGATCAGTACAGGATAAGTAATGTAATGTATGTACACAGTGACTGTACCAGCAGAATAGTGAGTGCAGCTCTGGAGTATAATACAGAATGTAACTCAGGATCAGTACAGGATAAGTAATGTATCTACTGTAGTGAATAATCCTTTTATTTAGAGGCAAATATGTCAGGGGTACAAAAATGTGCTAAATGTATAATTGCTGTGAATTCATGTTTTTTTATGTTTTGTATTTATTTCAGTTTAATTATTTATTCTTATTGATATTTTACTGTAGGTCTTAGTAAAGGTAACAAAATAACATTGAATATGGAATTTAAAAATATTGTTTTTTGGTGGATTATTATCTGGCTTTACTTCTTATTGGATCTGGGCTGTGGAGCAGTAAGTATCATCTTATATTTACTGTATATAGTACTTTTTGGTCTACATTGGTTTGTATATGTTGTCTTATATAATTTTCAGACCGACATGTAGAGGAATTTTGAGGCATGAGGCTACGGGGAACTATGCCATCTTTCCATCTTCCATATGCAAGAAATATGTTTCTTCTAATGATGACAGCCCCTGTGAATATTCTCATATAGACATCTTGAAGAGGTGTCCATTCTCTTCAAGAACCGCTTTACAACCAGATTAACCATGTGCCGACACGATGTTCTTCCCATTGTCGGTGACCATGGTTCCGATCTTAAGTTGGCAAAGAGTCAGGCAGGATTCCATTTCTTAATGGAGGACGTGGAGCAGTTCCTCCCCTGTATGAATTAGTTCGCCCAGGCAAACTAGGTGCAGAACAGCGTGACACAGCCATGCCCTGCACAGGTGGTATGCTAGAGAAGCACTCCGAATTATGCCTTTAGTGGAGGCTGAGGACAAGATGGAGGATGAGGAGGCAGTGGAGGACATTGACCTAGGACCCACAGCTTGAGACTGTTGAGGCGGCACTGCCGTCACCTGGACAAGTTGCTGGTGTGGCTGGGCAGGTACCACATTTACCCAGTAGGCCGTAAAGGACATATATTGTGAACTTTACCAGACACTGATAGGCTCAAGAACTGGCCCACCTTCTGTGTGCAGGGCTGGTACTGCCTTTTTGGAGAAGTAATGATGACTTGGGACAATCCACCTTTGGTCACCACAAGCCATCAGTTCTCTGAAAGGTGCAGAGTCCACCACATGGCAAGGGAGGGCCTGTAGTACCACCAACTTGGCCAGGAGCATGTTCAGCTTTTGCGCCAATGGATGAGTGCATGCATACTGTTGTCTATTTGCAATTGCCTCTGGGATCAATTGTTGACAAAATCACTGATGAGGAGCAGGAGGAGCAGGAGCATCAGGACCAGTAGATGATGGAAACACAGCTCCCTTCTGCTGAGGTGGTGGAACCTTGACTTGCGGAAAAGGTGTGCGGGCCACTTGGTGATGCAAACATCGGGCAACATTGGCCCCCTGGCAACGCTTCCCCTTCTGCCCACAGATTCTGCAAATGGCCATGCTGACGTACTCCGGCGGCTTTATAAAAAATTGCCACACCGCCGAGTATAGCATCTACTCCACACCACTCCATGCTGACTGCCTGCTACCGCTGCCTCTGTAAACCCCTGCACCGCTACTTCTTTCTGGACAGTTAGGCTCCTGCGTAGTCTTGATTGACAGTGCCAGGCAGCGTTTGCATCCTCCTGCTGGCCCTGAGTGCATGGTAAATCTCGCACCTCCGCCGTGCAGTTCAGTATTCAGCGCAGGAGCAGTAAGGAAGTCGGCAGCCAGTAAGCATCCTTTCTTAACTACGCCTGCGCCGAATCCTGAAGTCTTGGAGGGAGGTGACAAAGGTGGGAGAACGGAGCCTCTAGGAGCAGGAGCAATGTCCCCCTGCTCCTAGAGGCTAATTTGCATGTTATAAAAATAACATTGATGGAGTAACGGGGACATGGTAAAACTAGGAATAGGTTCAGATGACATTAGCCCATCGCTAATGTCAGCCAGTTTAATTTAGGCATTTCTGGTGACAGAAACCTTTTAAGGACCTTATCCGTACATATATGGTGGAAGGCCGGTCCCTAAACACTACGCACGCTCAGAGGTGCAGTGGGCGCCATAGCCGCCGGGTTTCTCCAAATTCTCTCAAATGTGACCACGGCATCTAAGCAGTCTGGAAGAGGAAGCTGCGGGCTTCCACTCCGGTAGCAGTGTTCTCCATCTGAGATCGGGGAACCTGCTACATTGATTATAGGGGTCAGAATATGGTGATAGATTTTTTTTTTTACTCAAAGGTTTGAATTTTTTTTCTCAGTCTTAAAAAGCAAGAAAAATTATACGAGTGTGGTATCGTTGTAACGGTACTGACCTGGAGAATGGAGATAACAGGTAAATTGTACCGCATAGTGTAAAAAAACAAAAAAAAAAAAAAAAGTTTTCCCAAGTTTTCCCAATTCTACCCCGTTTTTAAATTTTTTCCGCTTCCCACTACATGATATGAAACCGTAAATGGTGCCATTAGAAAAGTACAAGTTGTCGCGCAAAAATTGAGCCCTCATAAGGCTATGTGAATGGAAAAAATTTAAAAGTTAGGACTATAGGAAGGTGGGGAGTGAAAAACGAAAACGCAAAAATGGAAAATCTCAGGGTCCTTTAAGAGTTAAGCATACAAACATGTGCACACACATTAGTCAATCATATATACATTATATACAGATGACGCATACATTAGACAAAGGTTTTCCACACCACAAATGTTCATGCACAGTTTGCATGGCGCAGCCTCTCCAATCTAAAGTCCCTGAGCAGCTTGACTACTAAAGCTGTGTAGGCATGCTACTTTACTGCAGTTGCTCACCTTGCAAGTAAAGGAACAACCTGTTGTATCTTTATGCTTATTACACACTAGTTAAAGGACCCGGCTTCGCACAGGTATATTTAATCTATTTCATTTAATGTTTGTGTGCGTTGTTAAAAGATATCATCAACAGTATCCACTATAACAGTGACATCTTCAGCACCCCACCCCCTTAACAGTGACCTCCACAGCCCCACTCTTTAACACTGACACCCCCCCCCCACAGTGCCCCGTATCCTTTGACCACAGCGGCCGCCCCTTTATTAGTGACCTCCACAGTACCCCGTCTCGTTAACATTGATTTCCACAATAACCCGCCCCTTTAACAATGACCCCCACATAGCTCAGTTCCCATAAAATGTGACTTCCACAACACCCCACCCCCTTAACAGTGACCTCTACAGTACCCCACCCCTTAACACTGCCGTCCATAGCGGACTGTCCCCTTAACTGTGACCTCCACCGTTCCCTGCCCCCTTAACAGAGACCTCGACAGCGCACGTCCCTTTAACAGTGACCTCCACAGCATCTCACCACCTTAACAGAGACCTCCACAGCTGCCGTCCTTTTATTAGTGACCTCCACAGAACCTTATCTCCTTAACTGTGATTTCCACATCACCCCACCCCCTTAGCAGTGGCCTCTACCGCAATCTGCCCCTTAACACTGACCTCCACAGCAGTCTGCCCCTAGGGTAGCCCGAGGCCCGGTTTTTGGCTGGACAATCTGTCTTTCAGATTCCCTGTCCTCTGTCCGGTGCAGGGCCTGGACAGACACAGGGACGACCGTTTGAACAGCTCACTCTCAGACAGCAGCACTCTGCTGTCTGTGCATGAGCTGCAGGGAGAAAGTCACCCTCCCTCCCACTCCTAAAGCTGACAGAAGTTGAATTTTACCTTCATTTTTTCAATAATAGTGGCTGTAGAGTGGTAGAGGGCATGGCTTAATACGGTCAGGGGCGTGGATTAGTGGGGCCTGGGGCCGGAATTTTAAGTCCATTTTTTGACCTGCCCCCTTAACTGTGACTTCCACAGCACTCTGCTCCATTAACAGTGTCATCCACAGCACCCTGCCCCTTTTAAGTTGACCTACAGCAGTGAAGAAAAATAGCTGGGTTGTTATTGAAACCTCGAGTAAAACTGTGTGTATGTGGAGACTAAGGGCCTGCAAGCTTCTATTGTCTGATAAGGGACATGTGACCGTGTGTATGGCAGTTGGGATATGAAGAGAAAGACCTGCAGGCTTCTATTGTCTAATGTTGGTCATGTGATGTGCCATATTTGCATATATATATATATATATATATATATATATATATATCAGGAACGGTACGTGGTAGAGAGCTGAGACCCGGTCTAAAACCTTCCCAGACACCTGATGTACCTGTGTGCCAAATTTCGTGATTGTAAATGTGACGGTGCAGATTCCTTTAGTGGACATGCATACATACACACACACACACATACACTCAGCTTTATATATTAGATATTATACACGCATACAGTTTAAATATACATACATTAGTCACATACATACAGTGAATATACAGACTTCCTTTCTGTGGAGGGTTTATGGATTATAAAAACAATGCAGGAAGATAAGTGGGGCCAAGTACATGGCAGGACAGAGCCTTCAATCAGCCACAGAATGCTGTGCAGACTTAATTCTTTCCTCCATCTTGTCCCGACTGCAGAGCTGGATCAGGTTACATCAGCAGGAGGCTCTAGATCAGGGGTGGCCAACCTGTGGCTCTTTGATTCTTCAAGTGCGGCTCTTGCTGTGGAGCTGGGAAGCAGTCAGGCTGGCTCACTCTCCACCCCATGCTCAGATATTTTTTCCTGATCGGACACCATTGCTACTTTGCAGCTCTAGCTCACTCTCCACTACGTCCTGATGCGCACAGTGTAAGAACGTAGTCAGGGCTGGTGCAAGGATTTTTGCCGCCCTAGGCAAAAGAAAAGTTTGCCGCCCCCCCCCCCATGTGACATCACAATGCCCCACCCATATGATCTGCCATATTAAAGGGGATCTGCAGTTTATTTAAACTGATTGGCAGGGGTCCGACACCCGGGACCCCCGCCAATCAGCTGTTTGAGAAGGCAGCGGCGCTAGCAGTAGCGCCTCAGCCTTCTCGCAGTGACGTCATGATTAGTATCATTGGCCTGGGTTGGGCTAAGCTTCATTCAAGTGAACAGAGCTTAACCCCGCCAAGGCCAGTGATACTAGTCGTGACGTCACTGCGCCTGCGGTAAACAGCGAGAAGGCCGCGGCGCTACTGCCAGTGCGCTGCCTTCTCAAACAGCTGATCGGCGGGGGTCCTGGGTGTCGGACCCCTGCTGATCAGATGCTGATGATCTATCCAGAGGATAGATCATCAGTTTAAATAAACTGCAGAACCCCTTTAACTACCGCCAGTTCTCTCTCTCCCCCCTCTTGTCATTCTGTTCCTTTCCATGTCATTCTCTTTGTCCTTCTTTTCATTCTCCCGCCCCCCCATGTCTCTTTCCCCCCATGTCATTCTCTCCCCCCCCCATGTCACCCCCCCCATGTCATTCCCCCCCCCCATGTCATTCTCTTTGACCCTCTTGTCATTCTTCACCCCCCCCTTGTCATTCTCTTTCTCATTCCCCCCCCCCCTCCCTCCTCTACCTCTAGTGTAGCGTGGCCGAGCTCTGTATGGTCCGTGGGTACAGGAGCTTTTGTTTCCTGTACCCGAGGGGACTGACAGGAAGTGCACACTATGTGCGTACTTCATGTCAGTCCGGCCGGGTACAGGAGACAGATGCTCCCTGTACCCGTCGACCATACAGGGCTTGGCCATGCTACAATGAGGGAGTGACAGGAGGGAGCGCTGAACGCTTCCCTCCTGTCAGTCCCTCTCTTCATGCTGTGCCCGGGCGGTGCGCCCTCATGGACGCGCCAGCCCGGGCAGTGCTGCAGCCGCCAGAGGCTCAATATAGAGCGTTTGGGTGGCTGCAGCATGAGGCGGGGCCGGCGCTTCTAGCAGCGCCCCTTCCCAAGGGGTGCTCTACGCGGCTGCCTAGTCCTCTTATGGGACGTGCCGGCCCTGAACGTAGTACAAGAAGACATGCACTATGACCTGATGCTGTGCTCATCAAGTCATAGTGAAGAGCGTGTCAGACCTGCAAAGTAGCAGCTGCCCGAACAGGAGACCAGTGCCTGATCAGGAGAGGGAAGAGATTTTTTTTAAATTATAGAACTGAGCATGGGGTTCTGATCTAAGCACGGGAGGTTCTGATCTGAGCATGGGGGAGGGGTCCTGATCTGGGCAATGGAGGTCAGTTCTGAGCATGGGGGTCCTGATCTGAGCAATGGGGGTCTGATCTGAGCATGGGGGAGTCTTGTGTGAGCATGGGTTAGTCAGGTCTGAGCATGGAGAGGGCAGATCAGAGAATGGGGGGGATCTGAGCACTGAGGGTCTGACACTGGGAGTCTGATTTGTGTTGTCTGATACAAGCATTGGGGTCTGATTTGGAGGGCTGATGAGGTTTGGGGATCTTATTTTAGGTCAGATGAGAATTGGGGATCAGATTTAAGAGTCTTATCTGAGGTCTGGTGAAAAATATATTTTTTCTTTTTTTTTGCTCTGCTAATGAAAAATAAGAATTTTTTTTTTATCAGACCTCAGATCAGATGAAAAATCATTTTTTTTCCTCTTATTTTTCTTTGTTACAACCTAGGTGCATCTTGTAGGGCGAAAAATACGGTGACTGTGTAAATGTATAGCTTGTAGCTCCTTGTAATCCTTCTTTTTTTGGGGGCTCACTGTGTCTGTAAGGTTGGCCACCCCTGCTCTAGATGTTGTACAGAAGAGTGAAGAAGGGCAAAGAGATATAGGGAATAGCAGCACAACCCGTTGCAGGTGCTGATAAGCAATGGGACCGGACCTTTGGACAGCAGCTCTTAGTGCCAGTCCTAATAAAATGATGTAGGCTTAGGGCTCCTGCCATGACAGTATCCCTTTTTGCAGTATGCAAATTGCGAATCCACAAAACACAGATCCCGGCCAAGTGCTTGCTGCCATGATATTTTTTTCTTCTGCAGAAATGTCCTATTCTTGTCCACAGGGCAGCAGAATGGTCTTACAGATGCGGAAAGCACACGGGTGTACTGTCTGCATCTTTTGCGGCCTCATTGAGATCAATGGGTCAGCATCCGACCTGCAAAAAATGCAGATCAGATGTGGACCAAATCCATGGTCGTGTGCATGAGCTCTAAGCCTGAGGTGATTTTTTTGGTAGTTGCACCCCTGTAGCCGCCCAACTCTGTAGAATGAAGGGGAGAAAAAACTTTTTATACCAACAAAAATTTATTTTTGAAACATTAGGATTAGAGATGAGAAAAGTTTTCAAAAATTTGATTCGACGGTTCGCTGAATTTAAAGGAAAAAAAATCTGTTCGGTACAAATTTATTCGTGGTGAATTTCATAAAAAAACGGCTGGGGAGTCTGCTGTGGCAGTGAAACAATACTGTGAGTCCGTATGACATGAAGATGACAGGCGTCGCTCTTAGTATCACTGCACACTTCACTTATTTGGGCAGTTACGGGGCCAAACTGACCAAATAACTCAAGTATGAACTCAGCCTTACGGGTCGATGTTAGCGCCAAGAAGAAGCACACTCCTTTTACACCATTGTCAGCTGATTCCACATAGATGTCTGCAGAACCTGTTCTATTAAACCCTTTTACAAGTAGAGCCCCCCAACAAAGTGGAGAGCGTGTCAGCAGTAAGTTTGTGTTGATGTCACTAATTAATTTGCCCCACCTCTGATCCATCAGAACAATAACCCCCACAAAACGGATCCTGTCTGTTGAGCATCCGCCTTCAATCGGTCAGCATTTGGTCAGTAATCCATCAGTATTGCTAATGCCAAAAAAAAACAGGAGTGGATGCAAAACAGAGATAACACGTGAATGAGGCGACCACAGAGTGGCCCAATGACAGAGCCTGGCGGTGGTGGCAGCATCAGGAGGAGGCCACTGAGTGGCACAATGACAGTGTAGAGGTGGCGGCAGCATAAGGAGACCACAGAGTGGCAAGGTGACATAGTGTGGAGGTGACAGTTGCATCAGAAGACCACAGAGTGGCAAGGTGACAGAGTGGGGAGGTGGCAGCACCATCAGGAGACCACAGAGTGGCAAGGTGACAGAGTGGGGAGGTGGGTGGCAATACGAGTACCAGCTGAAGATGGTAGGTGAAAGAAGGAGCTCTTGGCATCAGATGTGTGGCATCAGGCGGATGGCAGCATCAGAACAGTAGCTGAGGCAGGTAACCAGAAGAAACTGGTATCTTTTGTCAAAGTGTTGGTGTGGCACCATGGATGATCTAGTCTGATGCATCAGGCATTGGTGGGTGGAAATCCTGGCTGATCCATGCCTGATTCATCTTGACAAAGGTCAGTCTCTCCACATTTTGGGTGGACAGGCGAGTACGGTACTTCTTGGAGGTAACTATAGCCCCCGCCGCACTAAACACCCACTCTGATGCCACCCTACTGGCCGGTCAGGACAGCTTTTCCAGGGCAAACTCTGCTAGTTGCTAATACACTAATACACACCAAAAACGGCTGTAATTTTCTCACTTCAACACACAACAGCTAATAAGCCTTTTTTATTTTTCCCCACTAATACACGCCAAAATAGCTTTAGAACATATACATATTTTTTGCCATTAATGCACGCCAAAAAGGGCTTTAGAACATATAACTGCACCGCTGAACAGCAAATAAGCCCTTATTTTTGTCCACTTATACATGACAAAAAAAGCCTTTAGAACATAACTGCACCGCTGACCAGCAAATTTTCTATTTCTTTTTCCACTAATGCACGACAAAAAGGGCTTTAGAACATATAACTACACTGGTGTACGGCAATATATATTTTACTTTTGCCACTAATACACTTTTGCCAAAAAGGGCTGTCATTTTAGCACTTCACCACACAAAGGCTAATAAGCCCTTTTTTTTTTACCACTAATACAAGCTAAAAACTGCTTTAGAACATATAACTGCACCACACAAGGGCAAATAAGACATAGAAATATTTCCTTGTAATAAACCCTGTTAATGGCTGTATCACACAGCACTTGCACCCTAATAACAAGAACGGTTTGCAGGAATTACAGAGCTGTATAATGGCAATTTGGGTCCCCAGTCAGTGCAGCAAGGTGTAATAGGATTGTTCCTATTACCCAGGCTGTAACCTCCCCTACTGAACCCTGTTCAACATAAATGCTGCAGGAGGATTCCTCCCTATCCTTTCCCTGCACTTATAAATCGTTTTTTTATCCCCACTGAAGTCTTTCCTATCACTGTCCCTAGTTCCTGCTGATGTCTCTCCCTGCACTAAGCACGCTGGTAAATGGCAGAATCTAAGATGGCTGACGCTATTTATAGGGCTGTGACATCACAGGGCTTGGTGGCTGCTTATTGGCTGCATGCATGGCATTATGGGTGATCCCACCTTCCCAGAGTTCATTGCTCCATGTCCGCACACGTGCAGCAGCCATTTCAGGAAAAAATATGATTCGTTACCACGAATCACGAGGAAATTCGGCTTCGGTGCAAATCAAATTTTTCCAGAAATTCGGATCAAAATCTACTTTGTCAGCTTCGATTCGCTCATCTCTAATTAGGATGGGTGGAAAAGTGGGTGTGGCTTTTTATGTTAATTTGGTCTACCCAAGATTTTTAAACTGCAACTTTTTATATGTCTCAAAACAAGGCTCCACCTGACTTAAGTAAGGGAAGTGTGACTAAAAAACTGGAGTAACATTCCTATCACAGTGTTAGACTTAAGGATGGATCAAATTTATTGAACACCAGGGACAACGGCTACACAATCAAGAAAAACGGACTTCAAAAATTCCCCTCATGATGAATTTCCCATATAGTGCCTAACACTTTTCCACTGATAAACAGTGCAAACATCTAATTGTGTGACTAATCCCTGTCTTTTACTTATACAGGTTCTGTCTGTAAACTGATCCCTGGATATAAGATAGATACAAGTCCATCGGTGACGGTGCAGCGCGGTCTCTGTGTTCATGTTCCATGCTCATTTACCGTGCCCAGTGATGTACAGTTATCCAGATCTGCCACTGGTATATGGTATCATGTCTACAATCGGAAAGGATACCTTATTGCTACAAAAAATAATCTTATACATCAGACAAATGGACATTTCTTTCTGACTGGAAATGTGTACAACGGAGACTGCTCATATTCCATAGAATGACCCATTGCCTACAGATCAAGGAAGATATTTTTTTAGATTTGAAGATGGTCCCATGAAGTTCAGTTATCTAGATTTCCGGCCTCATGTTAATGTAACCGGTGAGTATGAAATATTGTTCAGGATCTACTGTATATCACAATATCCGATAATTTTGCTGGGATAGAAGAACTCATTTTCGATGTGTTACATTTTAAAGAGATGTCCCCATCTTCTTATATTATTGGCTGGGATATGGTATAATCTGATTAGCAGATTAAGGTGATCATCTGTTTTTTTATATTGATTACCTACAGTCAGCATCAATATCAGATTGGTTGGGATCCGGTACCTGGCACCTGGCACCCAAAAAAGATAAAATGTTAAGCATGCAATCAAAATCGCGTTTTCTTGTCAAAAGATTTAAAAAAAAAGCACAACATGGTGGGTGCCAGCTGTGAAATACAGCAATGACGATCACACCAAACTCCATCATTTAACCCCTCAGATGCTGCATTCAAAGCGATCACGGCATCTAGCCCCCACAACAAAAATGACGGGATTCTGATCAGCAACCATGGCAGCCTGGACGTTTCTGAAGGATTGCAGGCTTGCAATGGTAAGCTCCCTACTAAGAGGGAGTTCATATTTCGATTTCATTTTACGTTCTTCTGATCCATGAGAAGAACAGAACTAAAAAAAAAAATTATTGAAATCTTGACCTTTAAACAGATCCTGTAAAAAAACAGATCCTGTTCCACATTTGGCATCCATTTGACCCATTTCTATGTAAGATCTTTTTTTTACAGGTTCCATTACTTTTTTTTCTACAGGATCCATTTTTTTTTTTACATAATCAGTTTTAGTTTTTTTCTTTTCTTCTGAAGGATCAGAAGAATGAAAAATGAAACAGAGATGTGAACGGTCCCTAAGCTGTGTACAAGGCACAGCTCAGCAGGGAGCGCATCAGAATGCCATTCAGCCTAATAGATGTCTATTACGGTGAATGGAACAAAGGAACAAGTAATCCCTAAGGCCCCTTTCACACGGGCGTGATTTCCGCGCGGGTGCAATGCGTGAGGTGGACGCATTGCACCCGCACTGAATCCGGACCCATTCATTTCTATGGGGCTGTGCACATGAGCGGTGATTTTCACGCATCACTTCTGCGTTGTGTGAAAATCGCAGCATGTTCTATATTTTGCGTTTTTCACGCAACGCAGGCCCCATAGAAGTGAATGGGGCTGCGGGAAAATCGCAAGCATCCGCAAGCAAGTGCAGATGCAGTGCGATTTTCCTGCATGGTTGCTAAGCGACGGGACCCGATCTTTATTATTTTCCCTTATAACATGGTTATAAGGGAAAATAATAGCATTCTCAATAAAGAATGCTTTGTAGAATATGGATGGAGGGGTTAAAAATAAAAAAACGTAACTTACCTTAGCCACTTGATCGCGTAGTTGGCGATCTCTCTTCTCTCTTCAAGCATTAGCTGCAGTCTAAAGGACCTGTGATGACGTCACATCACATGGTCCGGATTTTTAACTCCTCCATCCTCATTTTACTAAGCATTCTTTATTAAGAATGCTATTATTTTCCCTTATAACCATGTTATAAGGGAAAATAATAAAATCTACAGAATACTCAACCCGAAACCGGACTTCAGTGATGAAGTCCGGGTTCGGGTCTGGATACCAAACATGCCGATTTTTCACACGCACGTGCAAAATGCATTACAAAAGTTTGCACACACGCGGGAAAATCGCACATTTTCCCGCAACGCATCTGCATCCTATCCGGGCGTCAAACGTGACGCCCATGTGAAAGAGTCCTAAGGGGGTAAAAGTTAGGGCTCATGCTCACGAACTTGTGCGGCCTTGATGGGCATATATACTTTGAAGGGGCACATAATCTGGCATAACCACTCTGAGGGGGCACATATTTGGGCATATCTACTTTGAGGGGGCACATAACTGGGCATAAATACTGTGAAGGGGCACATAATCTGGCATAACCACTCTGAGGGGGCACTACCCGGCACATATTTGGGCATATCTACTTTGAGGGGGGGGGCCCATAGGCCCATAACTGGGTATAAATACTGTGAGCGGCACATAATCTGGCATAACTACTGTAAGGGGCACATAATCTATAATCACATAATCATGTTACTGCTCCGAGTCTCTGCTGTCCGGAATGGGGCTTGGCACTCATTCACGCAGCGAATTAGCTGAACGGAAAGAGTCCTTAGTAGCCCAAAGTTTGAAGCGTAACTGCCATATAATTTTTTTTTTTTTTGCTAAAGTGTAGGGCAAGTGATGAAATGGCCCTTAGCAGTGCTCTCAGAAATGAGGGGGGCGACGGGTAGAGGGCCCCCCCATGGATCAGTTCCGCACCGGGGCCCCATGGATTGTGTGTACACCACTGAAAACAATAGAACATGTTCTATGCTTTTGCGGTGCAGAGACATGGACTGAAATGCCATGGAAGCACTGCGTGGCCTTCCAATCCGTGCCTCTGCTCTGCACTGCTCCGTATTTTGCAGAGTGTGAACCCATTCAAGTGGATGGGTACGCATCCGTGATACATCACTGTCCGTATATTGTGGACCCACTGTTTGTGGATGGCAATACAGGTACAGGCCACACAGGTTCATGTGCATGAGCTTATACTGTGTAAAAAGTTAAAAATAAATAAATAAATAATCATAAAAGTATTAAAAATGAACTAATTTTACATATAAAAATATGTAAACAATAAAAAAATAAACGTAACAGGTATTGCCACGTCTGAAATTTGTCTGAACTTTTCAAATATTAAAAAAAAAAAATCCCTGTGTGCTGAATGCCATTTTTTAGTCACCTTGTTCCCCCGAGAAATTTGAATAGCAGTTGTATGTACCGCAAAAATGTACCAATAAAAACCATAGTCTATCCTGCAAAAAACAAGCCCTCATACAGCTCTGCTCAGAATGAGCATCTCATGTCATTTTTAATACACAATATCTAAATCCACAAAACCTTGGCGGATTTTATTTTATTTTTTTTCAATTTCGCCCGAGAAAAAATCTTAGAATGTGCGGAGAAAAAATAAAAAAATGTAAAAATGAAAATAGGCCTGGTCCTTAAAGGGTTGTCTCACATTAGGGGCATATTGCTATCTTTAAAACGGAGCCCGCAAAGTGAAGGAGGGAGCACCGCACACCGTTCATTCCTATGGGAGTGCCGAATATAGCAGAGTGTTGGATCAGCTATTTTCAGTGGCCCTATACTGTTGTGTACCTCTAATATAGGCAGACCACGCAGCTGCTATTGGGCCCGTTGGAGGAGGGAACCCGGAGTGGTACGCCCTTTTTCACTGTGCGGGTTCCGTTCTTAAGATAGCGATATGCCTCAAATGTCTGAGGCGAGAGGACCCCTTTAAGGGCTTAATATATCATTTTCTATTTTTGTAGATCTCACAGATAAACCTACCATCTCCTCTACGAGGCTGGTGGATGGGGAGGAGGTGACTTGGACCTGTACAAGTCCTGGTGGATGCCGGAATATAACACCACAGATTACATGGGAAGGACCCATGACTGGTATAAGACAGGAGATGTATGATGTCACCTATGGAGATGGCAGCAGAACCTTCCATTCCAATATCACATTTACCCCAAGGAAGTCACACAACAATTCTCCATTATATCTGTAATGTGACCTTCAAATCAGGAGTGACTACAGTGGAGGAACGAATTATGATGGTTGAATGTGAGTCAGACTTTGCAAAGGAATTTCAAACTGCCTCTTATAGATGCCTAATACTTATAATTATGTTCTGCAATTGGATTGAAAAAGCCAAAGGACTGCAAACTTCCAATGGCGCTTCTTCCGATATTTGTTTGTAGTGCTGCAATACCTGGTGCTGCTTCACCACTAACAGATGTCACTAAGTGTCCAGAAAATCCAAAGAATAAAATTGAGGTGTGCTTTTATAACACTATTACTCCAAAAAGAGTGCTACTGTGTTCCCACAACAGGCTTAAGTGTATTAGAGTATCGGTAGTTCTACATGTCAGATAGAACCTTTCATGAATACCAATCCGATACCTGAGAGAGGATGTTGAATGCCTCTATTCTGTTCCTGATAAGTTTACAAAAAGGCAGTTCCCAATCCACCAGTGGAGGATTCTTTAGTCAGCTAGAAGTAAGGTTGGACCTAGCATGGAGCGGGCTCGGGTCAGCAGCACTGCTCCTGAATTGAAATCTGGTGTCGGAAGCACTAGTGACATTACAGCCTCTAGGGCCAAAAACCTAGGGTTCTAGAGGCTCTAGCTGAGTATAACGTCACTAGTGCTTCCAATGCCAGATTTTAAAATCAGAAGCAGTGCCACCGGCCGGAGCTCGCTTAGTACTTCCAGCTGACTAAATGAACTTCCACTGGTGGATTGAGAACTGCCTTTCTGTGAACTTACCTGGGACAGAACAGAGAATAGTTTTCGAGGCATTCGACATTTGAAGATTTACTTATAAATGATAAATAAATTTGTGTTATCATTAACTAGAATTTACTGCCTAAAAGAAAACGCTTTAAAACCAATAAATTTAGATATATTCACTTAAAAATGTTGCTAACCGCCAAGATACTTAGATCAGGATGAGTGCAGGGGGTGGTTATTATTTCTTAATTTGTTTATGCCACAATTTCCTCCTGTAACAGATAAATATCTGTTCCCCATGAGATAAATGGGGAGAAACATGAGATGTGGCGATATTCATTATTTATTTATACAAACAAAAATATTTAACAGCACTCTGCAACCAGAACTCTGCCCTGCCTCTATGACAGAAGCTGTAAGAGGTAGTTAGTGTACATTTTGATCAAAAGGTAATAAGCCACTCGCCACGCCAAGGCCCCCTCGTGAGTGGTCCTAAGGCTAAATCCTACCTGTTATGGGCCATGACAGCCACATAAAATCCAGAGATCCAGGGACACAGGTACCAAGATGCATGCTGAGCCCAATGTGTACTCCTCCTGGTACTGGATGGTTACTAGCAGGCACTATTCCGAACACTAAATCCTCCCTGTTATGGGCCATGACAGCCACATAAAATCCAGGGAGTGCGGGCCTGTGTCCCTGGATCTAATGGAGGCTGTTATAGTACCAGAAAGGTTAATAAGTACGGTTGATCCCAGCATGCATGCTGGGCCCGCACTCCCTGGATTTTATGTGGCTGTCATGGCCCATAACAGGTAGGATTTAGCGTTAGGACCACTCATGAGGGGGCCTTGGCGTGGCGAGTGGCTTATTACCTTTTGATCAAAATGTACACTAACTACCTCTTACAGCTTCTGTCATAGAGGCAGGGCAGAGTTCTGGTTGCAGAGTACTGTTAAAAATTTTTGTTTGTATATATATGTGCCACAGTAACGTGCACCTGCAGACAGAGACGTGCTGACTGACCCCCCATTTGTGTTTCCATTATTTATTTATACAACATACTGATGGTAATTTATGTCTCCACATATCCCCACTTGGGCTAGCAGTATTCAAGTGTGACAGGAGGGAATTGTGGTATAAACAAATTAAGAAATAATAACCATCCCCCTGCACTCAGCCTGATCTACGTATCTTGGCGGTTAGCCACATTTTTAAGTAAATACTGTATATCTAAATAAAATGGTTTTAAAGCATCTTATTTAAGGCATTCAACATTCACACTCAGGTATCGGATTGGTATTCATGTAAGGTTCTATTGGAACTACTGATACTCTGATACACTGATGACTGTTGTGGGAACATACAGTAGCAATCTTTTTGTCTATCTGATCGATGTTATAGTAGTAACACACACCTCATTTTTATTCTTTGGATTAAAAAATGGCTGAAGAACTCTGTCCAGATAGTTGTGATCAATGAATTCTACTCTGAATGGTCTCCGTTTTTTAAGTTTTGTACTCCTAGGTGCTGAGTCCACTATTATTTGACTTATTTATTCATGGTATAGAGGATGGGGGTAGTAGTACTGTTTCTATTTTGCAGAGTCTAGGACTGCGGCGGTGAATGGGGAAACACCAGCTGCAGGTCACCGCCAAACACCAAGCCCGGGACCACAGCGGTAAGAAGGGGAACATCTGGCGGACAGCAACTGCTGTTACACTCTGTAATGTGACTTCAGTTTGCAGCCTTCTGCCCTGTTCTCACACTCACCGCTCTCACACTGTGCAGGCTCAAAAAACTTCCCCTGCTGTCTCCTGAACTTTGGTTCTACCTCCATCTTGCTGACACACATTGCCTAGACAGTCTAGTAGATGGAATGCATCTTCTCTGAGTTTTACAGTGTGAGAGTGGAACATACAGTAAGATCCAGTGCATAAAAAACATATTTGTTCAAACTGTTCCAGGTACTGCACCACCGGCTCCATCTCTGCTGCCGGTCCATGTTATTAGCACAACTAGGAAGCCGTCAATAGATCACTGTTGTATTATCTGAGCACTGTATGGTAGTCTTTACTTAGGCATTGTGTGGCACTGCTATTTAGACTTGGAACAGCATATTATTGTTGCAGTGCATGTTGGAGACACTGTATCACATTGTTTATTAGGCAACTGAATGGAAAAGTTATTTGGCTAAGGTGAGTCCCTTTCATTTGGACACTACAGTATGTACCTGCCCACCACATGTCAATACAGTGCTAAGCAAGATGAAAGTGCTTTCTGCCTCCTCTGTCCACATAATAACCCCAGAGATCCACAGTCTATTTATTTGATAAAGTCTCATAGATGCAACTTGGCATTAGTGTTGATCACGAATATTCGAATTGCGAATTTTAATCTCGAATATCGGCACTTCGAGATCCGCAAATATTTAGAATATCTCAAAATATATTCATAATCGCGTATATTTTTTTTTTTATATACCAGTCTATGCGAATTTTTATGCAAATGTTATGCTAATTTTTTAATGTGTATTTTCGCAATCAAGAAAATAATGCCTGAAGATCAGGAATTCATGAATTCGCGAATATTCCCCCAAATATTCACGAAATATCGCGAATTTGAATATTGCCCCTGCCGCTCATCACTACTTGGCATAACACAATGAAGAGAATTTTAAATAGACACATTAGTTCTTCTATAGATGGGTGCCTCATGGATGTCTCTGTTGGCTGGCTAACTGATTGCAGGACACATTATATTTTCCTTCAAATTAAAAAAGCAATGCCTGATGGAGGCCTCTGACGGAAGCAATCAGTTATTGTTCATTGTCTGCCGTGTCCTAATTTTTGCATTCTCCATGAAATTGTAATTCTGGAGCATCTTTTGTTACATTGTACCTCCTCATGAAAATGTATGGCTAAAGTGACAACGGGGAAGTGCTAGATGCAAAATAAAAAGGATTTAAAGACCATGTACACGGCACTGCAGGCAGACGGATGACTCCTGGGTCTTGATAAAATCGTTCTTTTTATTTATTAAATAATTGTCTAGTCGTTTCGGTGGCTAACTCCCCCCTTCATCAGGACAATACAGTGATCTGTCATAAAGTAGCATTACACGTGTTTAAAACAATCATTTGGCGCTCTTGTGACAGGGCAGGGTTAGTGTGGGGGCCGGCTTGTTCTTTTCACTAATAGCTGCCCGCTTTTGTTTATATAGGGAGAATCATTCTAGTATGTCGCATACACATATGACTTTGATTTATTGCCATTTGTTACTATGTTGCAGGCGTCCAGTTAGGAGCTGCCCATGTGTTCACTGTGTCGGCTTTCTCCGTGTGCAGCCGAGCACTCTTCTCCCACAGCGCTCCGGCTGCAGTTGACAGCACGGAGCAGCCGTGTTCACACCTGCCTGTTCTTGAGTGGCCAGAGTGTCGGGTAGTGGAAAAATGAACAAGTGAACAATGTCTCTAGATCCACTGGGGGATCGGTATGTGAGAAAGGGGGGGGGGAGGGGAGAGGAGGATGCAATATATTCTCTGTGTGCAGTTATTATAGATAGAGGAGAAAAACTTCAGATTCGGTAAAAAATATGTGGGTAAAGACAATTATTCATTTTTTTGATATATGGGGAAGTGCTAGCACAACATCTACATGGGGTTTATATGTCCTCCCCATGTTTGCGTGGGTTTCCTCCCATACTCCAATGACATTCTGTGCTGCTAGGGAACTTAGATAGTGAGCTCCATTGGATAAAGCAAGGAATTGTAATGTCTGTAAGGCCCCTTTCACACGGGCGAGTTTTCCGCGCGGGTGCAATGTGTGAGGAGGATGCATTGCACCCGCACTGAATCCGAACCCATTCATTTCTATGGGGCTGTGCACATGAGCGGTGATTTTCACGCATCACTTCTGCGTTGCGTGAAAATCGCAGCATGCTCCAGTTTCTGCGTTTTTCACGCAATGCAGGCCCCATAGAAGTGAATGGGGCTGTGGGAAAATCACAAGCATCCGCAAGCAAGTGCGGATGCGTTGCGATTTTCCCGCATGGTTGCTTAGCAACGGGACCCGATCTCTATTATTTTCCCTTATAACATGGTTATAAGGGGAAATAATAGCATTCTTAATAAATAATGCATTGTAAAATGAAGAGGAAGGGGTTAAAAATAATAAAAGTTAACTTACCTTAGCCACTTGATCTCGTAGTTGCGATCTGTCCTCTCTTTTCCCTGCATCAGCTAAGAACTAAAGGACCTGTGATGACATCATATCACCATGGTAAGATGGACCATGTGATTGGACCATGTGAGGGGACGTCATCACAGGTCCTTTAGATCTTAGCTGATGCAGGGAAAGAGAGGACAGATCGCGACTACACGATCAAGTGGCTAAGGTAAGTTAACTTTTATTATTTTTAACCCCTTCCACTTCATTTAACAATGCATTCTGTATTAAGAATGCTATTATTTCCCCTTATAACCATGTTATAAGGGAAAATAATCAATTCTCCAGAAGACCCGAAACCGGACTTCAGTGATGAAGTCCGGCTTCGGGTTGGGTACCAAACATGGCGTTTTTTCTCACGCGCGTGCAAAACGCGTTACAAACGTTTGCACCTGCGCTGGAAAAACGCGCATATTCCCGCAACGCACCCGCCTCTTATCCGTGTAAAAGAGGCCTAAAGTGTTGAGGAATATGTCAGCGCTACATAAGTGAGTAAAATAAATTAAAACACTATTAACAAATGGAATGGTAACTCCAACAAAGTAATCTTTATTAATTTTCAATTTAAAGGCATGCATTTATGTTATAAACGTTGACAATTGTAATATTATCTTATATGTTGATGATAGTATTTGAGAGCGTGTTATTGTCCAAGTTGCTAATTTAATCAAATATTTACATCATACATAACATTTGCAGACATCATTTTTTCATTTTTCATCATTTTTTTATTACAATTTTCCCCAGATTCTCCATCTATGAAGATCTCCATTGAAGGTAAATGATTTCTGTCACATCATAAAAAGTTGAGACTAAAGTCATATCTGTCTAGTTGATTTGTAAAATGGAAACAGGAATATATGACTGTATAACTGCTATTAAAGGGTGGGAGTAGAAGCTTTAATGGGGCACCTGGCAGTCACCCTTTCACCAACTTACCTGGCCGGGCTCCAGCGTTGCGGTCTGTAGCAGTAGCACGGCCGCATCGGGTGAGACGCACTGTCGGACAAGGATCCCCCCCACTGTGACGCGATGCCTAACCACACTCCCTGTTGATGTGATACCGTCCTGGACAATGGAGTGCAATGCTCTGTTTCTCCCCGCAGAGTATGCATGCTGGGGTAGATAAGGTAATCACTTACTTTGGGTGTTCCTGGTTATTTGCAGGCGGAGTAACAGCCCAGTTATCCCACTGCTGTTCAAACTGATATTCTGGTCTAATGGAGCGCCGAGTCCATGGACCCATCAGGTTCTGATCCAGGGACTCGGTGCTCTGTTTAAATCCCCTGCTGGTTTGGTACTGGTTTGGCAATAAACCCTTGCCAGTTACAGGTTTTTACTCCCTAGTTATAGGTCTTTAATCCCTAATATTGACCTTTGCCTGCTTTTGACCACTCTCTGTCTCATGGTTTGGTACTGTGTTTTCCTGTCTGGTTCTGGCTTGGCTATTCTGACTATCCCCTGTCGTCTGATTTGGTACGGCATTAACCGCCCATTCCTGTTTGACTCCATCTATGTGTAATTTTGTCTCTGTGTGTATGTCTGTCCTGCACTTAGCATAGTAGGAAGTGTAGACCACTTGTGGATTTGCCGCTTTGGGCTTGCACTGCAAGTAGGCAAGGAAAGCGGCTGGGTTCCAGTTAGGGCTCTCTGTCTGTGTGTTCTTGCCTATAGTAGTGACATTATAACTGACCATATTTGACCAGACTTTGTGACTACCTGCCTCTTTGTGCTGTGGATAGGGTTACCAGCCCCGTAATCATTGAAATCAAAAATCACAGCAGAAGAATGCCTTATTGTTAGTAGATTTTATTCGTACATCAAACGCGGCATGAATGTGCGAATGTTTTCGGCCTTATTTGGGCTTCGTCAGGCACTGTGTCGCTGGAGGTAAAGATAAAGGAGGAATGCAGGAGTGGGGGCACTATGACCGCTCTGAAGAGGGGAGGGTGCCTGGTCAGTTGGAAAAGGTCAGAAAGTGACATAAACACCACCGAAATGGATCGGGAACAGCATGGGGAGGATGTCTTGTCTTGGACTCCCAGGTCGCTGCTGGGAACGATGTTGTCCGAGTTGTACACCACTTTTACAGACTGACAACAATACACACAAAACCTCCCAAAAAATCAATTTTACAGGAAAAATTGTTTGGAAACATTCTTTCCTGTATATTCAATTGTATATAAAGTGCAAGTGCTGCAAAAAAGTACAAGCAAGAGGTTCTCCGAAACAGCCTGCATATCATATAAAGGAGGGCCTCATTCACATTGTGGTACAATTGTTCAGGTAGTGAGACTCCTACACTCATAAAGCCTATGCTTATGAAAGGGCTGCCAAAAATTACAAGGAACCGGAACTACAATACACCCTTTATTACACATAAAGGAGGGAATCATACACACACCCTTGAAATTATGATTGATGGCCTGCTGGTGACCCTCTAAAAGATTAGGGGTGAGAGCCTGCTGGTGACCCTCTAAAACAATAGGGGCGAGGGCCTGCTGGTGATCTGACATCTAAAACATTAGGAGCAAGGGCCTGCTGCCAAGCTGACCATCTAAAACATTATGGGCCAGGGTCTGCTGCAGAGCTGACCATCTAAAAAATTAGGGGTGAGGGCCTGCTGCCAAATCTGCTCTACAGACACTGTTTTCGGATGCAGGACAGTATATGTCAGAGAAACCCACAAAATATGGACACTATATTAGGCCCAGATAATTGGAATTTGCAATACAGACATTTTTTTTGTTGTGTAGTACAGTATTGGTTACAGAACAAAAAGTCACTGAAATAGATAATAGAAAGACCTTGCAAGAGTCTGAATACCTATCACTGAGGGCAATTGTCTTAAAACATAACTTTTATTAACTTATACTAAAAAATGCCAACCACGGATCCAAAGAGATCCTTTACCATGCATATAGAACTATCACTAGCATAAAGTATAAGCTGAGACAGTGAAAGATATTAACGGGAAACAGTCGGGATAGATATCAAATGGAACTGTCCCTTCACTGATCCCTTCCACTTCTCAGCCCAGGGACACACCTTAATGGTAGGTGTTCCCTGTCCTCGTACCTAGGACTATTATGTCCTTACACTGTCCCTCACCTATACTTGGACACAAAGAAACTAACTGAAGTGTAATCCTGACGCGTTTTCCCCCCTAAAGGATAAACTGAGGGTTCCTCAGGGGATTAGTACACTATAGACAACTTGTGCATACAAACATATGCACTGTACACATAAGGTACATATAGAGACAAGATCCAAAACAGCCAAAGATAAATAGGTATGTATAGCAACCCCTAGAGCACAAAATTAAGTGTGATCAGTGCCATAAGAGAGATAACATCCAGTCCAACACAGACAACATCTATAGGGCTAAAGATTAACAAGAGAGTATCTCATCAAATATTGATATATCAGTACCTGTATAATAGAGGCAGGTTTAACAAGTGTGCTGTGAACTCATATAATGTAAATCCATAAGAATATACAGACCTCAATAGATGCATTCAAAGAAATAGTTGCCGCTTACATACCAGGCTGCCGGAACCAGTGAAAAGATACTCACAAACCCGCTAAGTTGGATCATGTCAGCTGTTAGCTGGAGCAGATGATGGCTCAGAGTGTCCAGCAATGGACACCATTTAAAAAGGTTGGGCAAGGGGTGTGTCTGATAAACACAATTCACCCATTAGAGTATGGAACTGTCGATATTACAAATACCACCCCTTATAGGGATCACGCTTGTAATCCACTCCCGCCCCCAACAGTAAGCGTGCCAGGCCTCGCTTCAGCTTAAGAGGTGATAAGTTGCACTGATGTAATACGGACGAAGCTTCGCCCCTCAACCTCAGAATACAGCATACCTGATGCGCCTTGAGATCAAAAGGACCGAGCTGCACGTCTGGGCAGCAGGCTGCGCATGCGCATTACGTTATTGGTCGGTGCAACCAGGGCACAGCGCATGTCAGGACAATGAGTGTCATGGCTGTGCGTTCGAGAATGGAGTGCAAGCACTCATCGGCTGAACCATGCTTGCGCAGTGCCTGAACTAAAGGAAGATCGTTATACATAGGTAAATAGGTGACAACAAAATAAATATACATCAGTAATGTCGCATGCCAGGGAATTAGGCTGGAATGCATTATATATAGGTCATTTAAAATAAATGAAAGTGACAGGACCTATTTAATAGTGGGTTAATGAGCCAGAAAGGCCCATCCCTAGATATTAATAGTGTTCCATTGCCGAGCACAAGCAAGAAGTAATAGATAAATATAAGATAACAAATGAGATAAGGGATAAATGTTGGGAAAATAACCAACAAAAAAGGAATTCACATTCGCACTTCACGTGCGAATATTAGACCCTATGGTACCGGAGGTGGGGTTACTACTTGGTATGACAGAGAGACAACAGGACTAAATAAAACAAGAAAACGTCAACCTTTCATTAAGTCTCCTGAGTGACTGGGACCAAAATCTATAGATCCATTCTGTCTCTTTCTGAAGGATCCGTCGATCCAAGTCACCCTTCCTAGTTGAAGGTCGTACCAGCTCAAGTTCAGGGATTTTGGGTTGCCATCATGAAATTCCCAGACATGGTCTGCTACAGGGGTACTTTTCAGTTTTTTGATGTAATCTAGGACTCTCCGTTGAAGTTCTCTATGGGTTTTACCCACATAATCACGGGGACACGGACATTGACACACACAAACTATTCCTCTGCTCCAACAGTTGGTAAAGTCCCTGATGAAAAAGACCCGTTTCGTAACAGAGTATATAATACCCTTGGTTCTGCTGATAAATGGACAGGCTGCACAGGAACCGCACTTATCTGTCCTTTCCTCGGCACGGATGTCCCTGAGACTGATCAATTTAGCGCAGGTAAAAATATATTGCTGCTCTCAAACACACACAGTAGTCTTTAACAGGACATTTGGGTCTTTGAAAAGCTTTCTTAGAATAAGAACTGTGAATTTCGCTCCCTACACTATCTTTCCCTTTCCTACGCTCTGCTCTCCCTGACTATGACTGATCCCAGCACGTGTCATTGGGTGCTATATAGCACCTGATTACGCGTTCCAGCCAGCCAATCACTGTAATGCCAATAGCTAACATGGCTACGGCATTACAGTAAATGTCATTACTTACCTGCACATGTATTGGCTGCTTAGCAGGCGCCAAATGTGCGGGGAGGAGACTCGAGCATTTTGCTCGAGCACATGTGGTATTCGGCCAAGTACCGCCATGTGCCGAGCATAGCGATGCACGAGCCGAACCGTTATTCGGCCGAGCATGCTCGCTCATCACTAGTCAGCCACTAGTCAGTGGTTCTTTAAAATCGACCTGAGGAGAGCCTAACTTTTAATTAGAATCATGAAGGGGATGAATGGAAAATGGCCTTCAACAACCCCAAAGGGCACTTTTAATACCTGGTGATGCCCTTTGCACTGCCCCAGCAGCATTCCAGAACTTTGGGCACTGTTTTTACGCAGTTTAACTTCTTTGTTACTTTTCGCCCTGGGTTTGCTAATATGAAGGCTGATGCTTTATCATGTAGCTTTGGTATTGAAGACTGCATTGATACTGAATCTGGTAACATTCTGTCTTCTGGTGTTGTGGTCGCCGTCATTATTCCTGATCTAGCCACTGAGATACGAGGTTGTCAGGATTTGGTTCCCAATGATCTTATTTCTGGTAAATAGTTTGTTCCTCCAAACTTGTGTCTTAAGGTGCTGGAGGAATTTCATTGTTCTGGTAAGTCATCCAGGTATTGCAAGAACTAAACATCTGGTCTCCTGGGCCTACTGGTCACGCAACGTGGGTGCCTTTTTCCTACATAGTTACACAGTTAATACAGTTGAAAAAAGACATAAGTCCATCAAGTTCAACCAAGGGATAGGTGGGAATTTAAATCCCAGAAGTAAGTGAAACTCAGATTTCTACACATTTTCATAAGCATTAATGTCATTTACTTTTAAGAATTCATCTAAACTCTTTTTAAAACTGTCCGCCGTTCCTTCTGTGACCACGTCCAGAGGTAGTCTATTCCACAGATTCACAGTTTTTACAGTTAAGAAGCTTTGACGCTTCTAGAGACTGAACTTTTTTTGCTCCAGTCGAGGCAGTGTCCCTTTGTGTTTTGAGAGAATTTTACATGGAACGTTTTTCATCATATTTTCTGTATGGCCATTGTGACGAGACCAATCTCGCCACATTGCATTGGAGAAACCTGGTTGCTCGCCTGCTGCCTTTGGACTATGGCCCCCTGTTAAAAGACATCTTTTTTACCTGCAGAAAAGCTTAATTCGTGCTTTTCTGCCTGGGGTTCGGTAGTTTTGGTTGAATGTGTTATACCCCAGATAGGAATCCCATGGAGCCCATTCGTATGAAACTGACTGTAAAGACTTTGGCTCCATGGCGATTAAACTGTATTCGTGTGGTCTGAGCGCCATTCACTTAATAATGTGCGCTCAGACCTGAGCTATCTGGGGATATGTTAAATGTATAGTTTTAATGTAATGTGTCTTACCTGGTGTATTTTAACAGTAATGCTTGTTTTGTGTCCCCATGTGCATAATGGAGTCTTGTCTCTGAAATGTCTGTGTGTATTGTAAAGGGTGGGACATTGTATATTGAATAGTGATGTCTGTCCTATTGTCCCCACGTGTGTATTGGCGATTCCCCTTTGTCCTGAGAGATAATTGAATGACTCCTCAATTGTCTCCAGGACAGAAGACATTGTGTATTCGTCTGCCTGTGATGATTGCATTACCCATGTAGGGTGATGGTATCACAGGCAGAGGGAAGGGATATGCTGGGGGTGTCTGTATTGTCCCAATGTGTGTGATTGGCTGCTGTATCCCGTGTCGCAGTCTTCCTTCTGGTCCCCTAGGGAGTGTCCACCAGGTGGGAGATCTGGATAAATACCAGGCAGGTAGCCGTTAATAAATGTGAGAATTCCTGTTTACCATCAATACGGAGCCTCGTCTCGTTCTTGGGGATTCACTGTATGCTGTTAGAGACTGATTGCCAGGAGTGTAAGCTGATTGTCTGCTTTTCCTGTTCGTCTGCTAGCAGCTATTTGGGAAGGTTCCAGTACGGGAGTTGGAGTGCTATTTTGTATCCAGTTCGGGAGTTTGGTGTTCTGCAGTAGCTGTGCCTATATCTCTGTAAAGGGGCCGATCGCCTAAGCGGTTTTTACCCCTTGTCTGCAGCAACGGTCCGTTACAATTGGTGGCGAGCAGCGGGATCGTTCCTACAGCCAGAAGGACAGCTACAGGAGACACCATTTCCTTGGATTTACAAGTGGGGGCAACGCATGTCCCAGTACAGCGACCCTAAAAGCAACAGAATGGAACCAGCAGTGTCATACGAGGAGGAGGACCTGGATGGCCGGGATGCATTAAGGAAAGGCATCTGGTACCAGGCCCTGGACAATGTACAATACCAGCGGGGTGAGAGTCTCCCCAGTGAAGAGCAGCGGTGGCAGAAGCAAGTGGCCCTGCGGATGCCCTTTCTGGGAGAGCAGCCCCTGGATGAATGGGTGAAGGAACTAGAGCACCGGGTATGGCAGGAGCTATGGCTGGAGAATGCCTACCAGGCGCTCTGGTGGTATATGGCACAGTATATACCCTGGACAGCCGAGCATGACAAGCCAGAGGGAGAGGAGTTTGATGGTTCTGGCTTGTTATGGGAGTCCTTTGCAGAGCCTGACTTCGGGAGTCCTGCGCAGAACAGACTTCAGGACATTTTCTACGAGAGGGAGGCTAGGCATGACGGGGATGACCCCCATGAGGTAGAGCAAGACCTGGCTCACCTAGCAACCCTGGAGTGGGAACTGGAGCAGGACTACCGAGATCTCTTCCACTCCATTGGGAAGGCTCAGCAGGACAGCAAGGTGACAGATCCAGTTCCAGACCCATTCCGCTGGGAAGATATTATTGAAATTTACTGGGAGGAACCCCAGGCGGCAGGTGGAGATGGGACCGAGGTCTCTCCACCGGTATTGCAGGGAATTGGGAGCCTGAGCTCCATTCCCCAGCGGGAGATATTGCAGGGAATTGGGAGCCTGAGCTCCATTCCCCAGCGGGAGATATTACAGGGAATTGGGAGCCTGAGCTCCATTCCCCAGCGGCAGGCTGAGCTACAGGGGGCAGAGGTAGTTGTTCCTGCCCCACAGCAGCAGCAAGATTTTTCGGGAATTGGGAGCCCGGTCTCCATTCCCCAGTGGCAGTATTATTTGTTGGGAGTTGGGAGCCCGGTCTCCAGTCCCCAGCGGCAGAGTAACCAGCAGGGAATAGAGAGCCCAGTCTCCTTTCTCCAGCAGCAGGACTCTGTATTGGGAGGAGAGACAGTCGGTCTCCCTCCACTGAGGAGGAAGGTATGTATGGGAGAGGAGCTTACTACCACCTCTCCCCAGCGGCGGATCATTAATGGGCAGGGAATAGAGAGCTCAGTCTCCTTTCCCCAGCAGCAGAGCTGTGTAACCAAAGGGGAGACAGTCGGTCTCCAGCAGCAGGACTGTATATCTAAAGGGGAGACAGTCGGTCTCCCCTCCAACAACCAGGCTTCAACCAGGCTACCCTCCCAGTAGCGCTGGCAACAGGAGCAGAGTGAGCGGGTCTCTGCCCATGCAGCACCCACCAAGTCAGCGTACCTGTACCCAGCACAGCCGTGGTGAGGCACCTGGACATGGACAAGCTTCTCCTCTACCCAGTTGCAGTAACTATTTATTGTGGGTGGGCTGTGCTGTTGATTGTGTTTTGTGGGTGGGCTGCTGGACTAACAAGGGCACTGACCGGCAGGAGGTCAGATACCCTGTTAGTCTGTTTGGAAAAGGGGAGAGATGTGACGAGACCAATCTCGCCACATTGCATTGGAGAAACCTGGTTGCTCGCCTGCTGCCTTTGGACTATGGCCCCCTGTTAAAAGACATCTTTTTACCTGCAGAAAAGCTTAATTCGTGCTTTTCTGCCTGGGGTTCGGTAGTTTTGGTTGAATGTGTTATACCCCAGATAGGAATCCCATGGAGCCCATTCGTATGAAACTGACTGTAAAGACTTTGGCTCCATGGCGATTAAACTGTATTCGTGTGGTCTGAGCGCCATTCACTTAATAATGTGCGCTCAGACCTGAGCTATCTGGGGATATGTTAAATGTATAGTTTTAATGTAATGTGTCTTACCTGGTGTATTTTAACAGTAATGCTTGTTTTGTGTCCCCATGTGCATAATGGAGTCTTGTCTGTGAAATGTCTGTGTGTATTGTAAAGGGTGGGACATTGTATATTGAGTAGTGATGTCTGTCCTATTGTCCCCACATGTGTATTGGCGATTCCCCTTTGTCCTGAGAGATAATTGAATGACTCCTCAATTGTCTCCAGGACAGAAGACATTGTGTATTCGTCTGCCTGTGATGATTGCATTACCCATGTAGGGTGATGGTATCACAGGCAGAGGGGAGGGATATGCTGGGGGTGTCTGTATTGTCCCAATGTGTGTGATTGGCTGCTGTATCCCGTGTCGCAGTCTTCCTTCTGGTCCCCTAGGGGAGTGTCCACCAGGTGGGAGATCTGGATAAATACCAGGCAGGTAGCCGTTAATAAAGGTGAGAATTCCTGTTTACCATCAATACGGAGCCTTGTCTCGTTCTTGGGGGGATTCACTGTATGCTGTTAGAGACTGATTGCCAGGAGTGTAAGCTGATTGTCTGCTTTTCCTGTTCGTCTGCTAGCAGCTATTTGGGAGGTTCCAGTACGGGAGTTGGAGTGCTATTTTGTATCCAGTTCGGGAGTTTGGTGTTCTGCAGTAGCTGGGCCTATATCTCTGTAAAGGGGGCCGATCGCCTAAACGGTTTTTACCCCTTGTCTGCAGCAACGGTCCGTTACAGCCATTTATGTATTTGTATAGGTTAAGCATGTCCCCCCTTAGATGTCTCTTCTCAAGACTAAATAAATTTAAAGGGATTTTCCAAGACTAAAAAATTTCCCCCATATGCCCGGGCCCCTCACACTAAATATACTTACCTGGCTCCCCGTTCCCTGCGCCGCTCCTGGTCCCCACACTGCCACTGCTGCTTTTCCCTGTGTGCGGATGTTGGGGGAGAGCAGCCAATGGCAGGCATCGCAGATGATACTAGGGAGGCTCATCCCCATCCTCGCCTGCCATTGTCTGCCTTTGGCTGCTCCCCCCAAAACTGGATGTTTTCATTCAAACATGGGGAGAAGCAGCAGCGGTGATGCGGGGACCAGAAGCGGCGCATGAAGCGGGGAGCCAGGTAAGTATATTCAGTGTGAGGGGCCCGGGCATATGCGGGACATTTTTTAGTCTCGGATAACCCCTTTAATTCTTTTAATCTTTCTTCATAACTATGACCCTCTAAGACTAAGACCCTCCATGCCCCTTATCAGTTTAGTCGCTCTCCTTTGCACGTTTTCCAGTTCCAAAGCATCCTTTCCATGAACTGGTGGCCAGAACTGAACTGCATATTCCAGATCAGGCTGCACCAACGCTTTGTAAAGTGGTAATATTACATCCGTATCCAGTAAGTCCATACCTAATTTAATGGATGACAATATCCTGGTATCCTTAGAAGCAGCTAATTAACCACTTCAGCCCCCCTAGCTTAAACATCCTTAATGACCAGGCCACTTTTTACAATTCCGCACTACACTACTTTCACCGTTTATTGCTCCGTCATGCAACTTACCACCCAAATGAATTTTACCTCCTTTTCTTCTCACTAATAGAGCTTTCATTTGGTGGTATTTCATTGTTGCTGACATTTGTACTTTTTTTGCTATTAATAAAAATTTAACGACATTTTTGCAAAAAAATGACATTTTTCACTTTCTGTTGTAAAGTTCTATATACATTTTTCTCTAAATTTATTGTTCTACATGTCTTTGATAAAAAAAAGTCCAATAAGTGTATATTTATTGGTTTGGGTAAAAGTTATACAAACTATGGTGCAAAAAATTTCGGCATTTTGAAGCAGCTCTGACTTTCTGAGCGCCTGTCATGTTTCTTCAGGTGCTAGAATGTCAAGATAGTATAAATACCCCCCAAATGACACCATTTTAGAAAGAAGACACCCCAAAGTATTCGCGGAGGGGCATGGTGAGTTCATGTATCATTTCATTTTTTTTCACAAGTTAGCGGAAAATGACACTTTCTGAGGAAAAAAATAAAAATAATAAAGTTTCCATTTCTGCTAACTTCTGGCAAAAAAAAAAGAAATCTCAGACGGACTCACTATGCCCCTCAGTGAATACCTTGGGGTGTCTACTTTCCGAAATGGGGTCATTTGTGGGGCGTATTTACTGTTCTGGCATTTTGGGTGGGGCTAAATTGTGAGCAGCCCTGTAAAGCTAAAGGTACTCGTTGGAATTTAGGTCCCCTTTGCACCCAGGCTGCAAAAAGTGTCACTCATGTGGTATCGCCGTACTCAGGAGAAGTAGGGCAATGTGTTTGGGGTGTATTTTTACATATACCCATGTTGAGTGAGAGAAATATCTCTGTAAACTGACAACTTTGAATAAAAATTTTTTAAAAGTTGTCGTTTACAGCGATATTTCTCACACAAAGTATGGGTATATATAAAAATACACCCCAAAACGTATTGCCCTACTTCTCCTGAGTACGGCAATACCACATGTGTGCCACTTCTTTGCAGCCATGATGCGCAAAGGGGCCCTAAAACCAATGAGTACCTTTAGGATTTCACAGGCCATTTTTACACATTTGGATTCCAGACTTCTTCTCACGCTTTAGGGGCCCCTAAAATGCCAGGACAGTATAAATACCCCACATGTGACCCCATTTTAGAAAGAAGACACCCCAAGGTATTCTGTGAGGGGTATGGTGAGTTCATGTAAAATTTTATTTTTTGTCACAAGTTAGTGAAATAAGAGACTTTGTAAAAAAAAAAAAAAAAAAAAAATCAATTTCAGCTAACTTGTGCCAAAAAAATAAAAATTCTGTGAACTCGCCATGCCCCTCACGGAATACCTTGGGGTGTCTTATTTCCAAAATGGGGTCACATGTGGGGTATTTATACTCACCTGGCATTTTAGGGGACCTAAAGCGTGAGAATCCAAATGCGTAAAAATGCCCTGTGAAATCCTAAAGGTACTCATTGGTTTTAGGGCCCCTTTGCGCATCTTGGCTGCAAAAAAGTGTCACTCATGTGGTATCGCCGTACTCAGAAGAAGTAGGGCAATGTGTTTTGGGGTGTATTTTTATATATACCCATACTGTGTGTGAGAAATATCGCTGTAAACGACAACTTTTTAAGTTTTTTTATTCAAAGTTGTCAATTTACAGAGATATTTCTCTCACCCAGCATGGGTATATGTAACAATACACCCTAAAACACATTGCCCTACTTCTCCTGAGTACGGCGATACCACATGAGTGACACTTTTGCAGCCAAGATGCGCAAAGGGCCCTAAAACCAATGAGTACCTTTAGGATGGCATTTTTACGCATTTTTCTTCTCACGCTTTAGGGCCCCTAAAATGCCAGGGCAGTATAAATACCTCACATGTGACCCAATTTTGGAAAGAAGACACCCTAAGGTATTCCATGAGGGGCATGGCGAGTTCATAGAAGATTTTTTTGGCACAAGTTACGGAAATTGATTTTTTATAGTTTTTTCTCATAAAGTCTCCCTTTCTGATAACTTTGGACAAAAAGTTACATTTTTCACGGACTCACTATGCCCCTCAGTGAATAGCTTGGGGTGTCTTCTTTCCAAAATGGGGTCATTTGTGGGGTGTTTGTACTGTTCTGGCATTTTGGGCGGGGCGAAACTGTGAGCAGCCATGTAAAAGCTAAAGGTACTCGTTGGAATTTGGGCCCCTTTGCGCATCTTGGCTGCAAAAAAGTGTCACACATGTGGTATCGCCGTACTCAGGAGAAGTAGGGCAATGTGTTTTGGGGTGTATTGTTACATATACCCATGCTGGGTGAGAGAAATATCTCTGTAAATTGACAACTTTGAATAAAAAAATTTAAAAAGTTGTCGTTTACAGCGATATTTCTCACACACAGTATGGGTATATATAAAATACACCCTAAAACACATTGCCCTACTTCTTCTGAGTACGGCGATACCACATGAGTGACACTTTTGCAGCCAAGATGCGCAAAGGGGCCCTAAAACCAATGAGTACCTTTAGGATTTCACAGGGCATTTTTACGCATTTGGATTCTCACGCTTTAGGGCCCCTAAAATGCCAGGACAGTATAAATACCCCACATGTGACCCCATTTTGGAAATAAGACACCCCAAGGTATTCCGTGAGGGGCATGGCGAGTTCACAGAATTTTTATTTTTTGGCACAAGTTAGCTGAAATTGATTTTTTTTTTTTTTTTTTACAAAGTCTCTTATTTCACTAACTTGTGACAAAAATAAAATTTTACATGAACTCACCATACCCCTCACAGAATACCTTGGGGTGTCTTCTTTCTAAAATGGGGTCACATGTGAGGTATTTATACTGCCCTGGCATTTTAGGGGCCCCTAAAGCGTGAGAAGAAGTCTGGAATCCAAATGTGTAAAAATGGCCTGTGAAATCTAAAGGTACTCATTGGTTTTAGGGCCCTTTGCGCATCATGGCTGCAAAGAGTGGCACACATGTGGTATTGCCGTACTCAGGAGAAGTAGGGCAATATGTTTTGGGGTGTATTTTATATATACCCATACTGTGTGTGAGAAATATCGCTGTAAACGACAACTTTTTAAATTTTTTATTCAAAGTTGTCAATTTACAGAGATATTTCTCTCACTCAACATGGGTATATGTAACAATACACCCCAAACACATTGCCCTACTTCTCCTGAGTACGGCGATACCACATGAGTGACACTTTTGCAGCCAAGATGCAAAGGCCCTAAAACCAATGAGTACCTTTTAGGATGGCATTTTACGCATTTTCTTCTCACGCTTTAGGGCCCCTAAAATGCCAGGGCAGTATAAATACCCCACATGTGACCCAATTTTGGAAAGAAGACACCCCAAGGTATTCCATGAGGGGCATGGCGAGTTCATAGAAGATTTTTTTTTTGGCACAAGTTAGCGGAAATTGATTTTTTATAGTTTTTTCTCATAAAGTCTCCCTTTCTGATAACTTTGGACAAAAAGTTACATTTTTCACGGACTCACTATGCCCCTCAGTGAATAGCTTGAGGTGTCTTCTTTCCAAAATGGGGTCATTTGTGGGTGTTTGTACTGTTCTGGCATTTTGGGCGGGCGAAACTGTGAGCAGCCATATAAAGCTAAAGGTACTCGTTGAATTTGGGCCTTTAGCATCTTGGCTGCAAAAGTGTCACACATGTGGTATCGCCGTACTCAGAAGAAGTAGGGCAATGTGTTTTGGGGTGTATTTTTACATATACCCATACTGTGTGTGAAAAATATCGCTGTAAATTGACAACTTTGTATAAAATTTTTTAAAAGTTGTCATTTACAGAGATATTTCTTCACCCAGTATGGGTATATGTAAAATACACCCCAAAACACATTGCCCTACTTCTTCTGAGTACGGCGATACCACATGAGTGACACTTTTTTGCAGCCAAGATGCGCAAAGGGCCCCAAATTCCAATGAGTACCTTTAGGATTTCACAGGGCATTTTTACGCATTTGGATTCTCACGCTTTAGGACCCCTAAAATGCTAGGGCAGTATAAATACCCCACAAGTGACCCCATTGTGGAAGAAGACACCCCAAGGTATTCCGTGAGGGGCATGACGAGTTCACAGAAAAATAAAAATTTGGCACAAGTTAGCGGAAATTGTTTTTTTTTTTTTTTACAAAGTCTCATATTCCACTAACTTGTGACAAAAAAATAGAATTTTGCATGAACTCGCCATACCCCTCAGCGAATACCTTGGGGTGTCTTCTTTCTAAAATGGGGTCACATGTGAGGTTTTTGTACTGCCCTGGCATTTGAGGGTCTCCGCAATCATTACACGTATGGCGAGCATTAGGAGTTTCTGCGATTCTCCGTATATTGAGCATACGGGTAATGAGATTTTTTCCGTTCAGCCTCTGGGCTGAAAAAAGAAAAAAAATGAACGGCACAGATTTTTTCATTCGCATCAATCAATGTGGATGAAAAAATCTCTGCCAAATCAGTGACTCAGCGGTGCAGTGGGCGCTAACTACCTAACAAGTAGCTAACTAACTGGCGGTGATAAGGGACCCTTATGCCCCATTCACACGTCCGAAATTCTGTTTGCGGAACGGAATTGCGGACCCATTCATTTCTATGGGGACAGACTTTGTCCCGCTCGGATCCGGAATTGCGGATCCGCACTTACGGGTCTGCACTTCCGTTCCGCAAAAATATAGAACATGTCCTTTTCTTGTCCGCAATTGTGTACAAGAAAAAGCATTTTCTATATAGTTCTGGCAATGTGCGGATCTGCAAAATGCGGAAAGCACATTACCGGTGTCCGTGTTTTGCGGATCCGCGACGCGGATCCGCAAAACACATATGGACATGTGAGTAGAGCCTTACAGGGGGGTGATCAGTGACAGGGGGGTGATCAGGAAGTCTATATGGGGTGATCAGGGGTTAACAAAGGGTTAATAGTGGTTATAAAGTGAGGGGGGGTGGGGGGGGGTTAGTGTAGTGTTTGGTGCAACTTTACATTGTTACCTGGTCCTCAGGAAAGTTGCCCACCCCTTTAGTATATAAGAACCTCCCCACAGAAATTTTCTACAGTTTATTACAGTTCTGAGAGAGACAGCAGTGTTATTGCTGTGCTCTCTGCTTTCCTGTGTCATTACATTAGTTAGTTAGTTAGTTAGTATATATATATATATATATATATATATATATAATACAGATAGTTAGTGGGAGATAGTCAGTGGAGGTTAGATAGTGATATAGTGTAGCTGATAGGTTCCAGTGCAGGGTGTTAGGTAGTGTAATAGGTTCTGTTCCCCATACATACAGTGGAGGAAATAATTATTTGACCCCTCACTGATTTTGTAAGTTTGTCCAATGACAAAGAAATGAAAAGTCTCAGAACAGTATCATTTCAATGGTAGGTTTATTGTAACAGTGGCAGATAGCACATCAAAAGGAAAATCGAAAAAATAACTTTAAATAAAAGATAGCAACTGATTTGCATTTCATTGAGTGAAATAAGTATTTGAACCCCTACCAACCATTAAGAGTTCTGGCTCCCACAGAGTGGTTAGACACTTCTACTCAATTAGTCACCCTCATTAAGGACACCTGTCTTAACTAGTCACCTGTATAAAAGACACCTGTCCACAGAATCATACAATCAAGCAGATTCCAAACTCTCCAACATGGGAAAGACCAAAGAGCTGTCCAAGGATGTCAGAGACAAAATTGTAGACCTGCACAAGGCTGGAATGGGCTACAAAACCATTAGCAAGAAGCTGGGAGAGAAGGTGACAACTGTTGGTGCGATTGTTCGAAAATGGAAGGAGCACAAAATGACCATCAATCGACCTCGCTCTGGGGCTCCACGCAAGATCTCACCTCGTGGGGTGTCAATGGTTCTGAGAAAGGTGAAAAAGCATCCTAGAACTACACGGGAGGAGTTAGTTAATGACCTCAAATTAGCAGGGACCACAGTCACCAAGAAAACCATTGGAAACACATTACACCGCAATGGATTAAAATCCTGCAGGGCTCGCAAGGTCCCCCTGCTCAGGAAGGCACATGTGCAGGCCCGTCTGAAGTTTGCCAATGAACACCTGAATGATTCAGAGAGTGACTGGGAGAAGGTGCTGTGGTCTGATGAGACCAAAAATAGAGCTCTTTGGCATTAACTCAACTCGCTGTGTTTGGAGGAAGAAAAATGCTGCCTATGACCCCCAAAACACCGTCCCCACCGTCAAGCATGGGGTGGAAACATTTTGCTTTGGGGGTGTTTTTCTGCTAAGGGCACAGGACAACTTATTCGCATTAACGGGAAAATGGACGGAGCCATGTATCGTGAAATCCTGAGCGACAACCTCCTTCCCTCTGCCAGGAAACTGAAAATGGGTCGTGGATGGGTGTTCCAGCACGACAATGACCCAAAACATACAGCAAAGGCAACAAAGGAGTGGCTCAAGAAGAAGCACATTAAGGTCATGGAGTGGCCTAGTCAGTCTCCGGACCTTAATCCAATCGAAAACCTATGGAGGGAGCTCAAGCTCAGAGTTGCACAGAGACAGCCTCGAAACCTTAGGGATTTAGAGATGATCTGCAAAGAGGAGTGGACCAACATTCCTCCTAAAATGTGCGCAAACTTGGTCATCAATTACAAGAAACGTTTGACCTCTGTGCTTGCAAACAAGGGTTTTTCCACCAAGTATTAAGTCTTTTTTTGTTAGAGGGTTCAAATACTTATTTCACTCAATGAAATGCAAATCAGTTGCTATCTTTTATTTAAAGTTATTTTTTCGATTTTCCTTTTGATGTGCTATCTGCCACTGTTACAATAAACCTACCATTGAAATGATACTGTTCTGAGACTTTTCATTTCTTTGTCATTGGACAAACTTACAAAATCAGTGAGGGGTCAAATAATTATTTCCTCCACTGTACATGATACAGACATAGTGCTGTGATGTAACAAGTTTACAACAATACTTAGTTCACCAATCACTAATATGTGGTCAGACCTGTTAAAATGTGAAGTTGCACGTATTGCGCCAAAATATTCGCATCATTAGTGCCGATTTCGCAATAGCTAATATATTGGAGCACTTTATCTGCATATAAAGCTATTGTAATGTTCTGCCGTGCCAACCATTTTCTCCAGTCTCAGTAAACTTCGAGCAGTTTGAAAAATGTAGCAAAAGTGACCCACTATTGAAATTTTCAAGATTTCAAAATCTAGAAAATAATAGTGAATTTGCGAATATATGACGAATATTCTACCAAATATTCGTGAAATATCGCAAATTCGAATATTGCCCCTGCCGCTCATCACTATTAATGGTTATCACTCATAATATTATTTACAGTCACATACTCCTGTATATAGTCCTTCAAACATTTTTCCACAACAGAAGTTAAACTAACTGGTCTATAATTACCTGTGGAAGACCTACTGTAGATCCTTTTTTGAATATGGGCACCACATTTGACTTGCACCAATCACTTGGCACTGTCCTAGAGAATCTTTAAAAATTATAAAAAGGGCCACAGCAATGACTGAACTGAGCTCTTAAACCACTTTTGGGTGTAATCCATCTGGATCCGGACCCTTGTTCACATTTACCTTATTTAACTAACTTGGACCATATCTACAGTTAGCCAATTGAGTAAATTACAGGATGTGCTAACAGTCCCAGCGCCACAAATATCAGCTACTTTCTCTTCTTTTGTATATACAGAGCTGAAAAACCCATTTAGTAACTCTGCATTATCCTTATCTTCAGTGACTAACCCCCCTTTACTGTTATTTAGGAGACCTATCTGCTCAGACCTTGGTTTTTAGAATTTATATAGTTAAATAATTTTTGGGGATTTGTTTTGCTCTCTTTTGCCACCTACTGTTCGTTTTGTATTTTTGCAGATTTTACCTAATGTTTAAAGATTTTTTAAGCCCTTTGTAAACTTCAAAGACTACAGCTGACCCCTCAGATTTGTATTTTTTAAATGCCCTTGTCGCTGTAATCCATGGGGGGTTTAGTTTTAGCCGTTTATATTTGTTAACTAAAGGAATACATTTTTAGAGCAATTACTCAATGTGGATTTAAAGCTCTCCCAATGATCCTCAGTATTATTATGTCACAGTAGCTGCTCCCAGTCTATGCCCTGAAATGCTGCCCTTAACCCAGGGAAATTAACCTCTTTAAAATTCAGTGTCTTTGCTCTGATTGGGAATAGGGGGAATATTATTATATTGTGGTCACTATTGCCTAATGTTTCTAGAACAGTAACATTTCCAACAAGCTCTGCATCATTAGAAATTACCAGGGTGGCGTGGCTGAATGCCAAGTGGAGAGGACGCTTGAGTGAGGGGCTCCAGACTAAGCTACACAGCGGCTCAAATAACTTACAGCGGCCAACCCAGCACCATGACAAGAGGGAGGAAAAAGGGCGCAAGTCCGTCCAAACTCACTGCCTTTTTCCAGCCTGCGCAAGTGAACTCACAAGATGGCGCCCACTCCCGACACACAAAGTGCGCATTGGCGTCTGCGAGCAATTCGAATGGTTCTCCTGCAAAAATATCTTCCAAGGCAGCAGTGAACACTCCACAACAGCGCCTTTCTCACCTCTATGATTCGACTCCTCTAAATGTGAGCAACTCCATGCCATCTGCACACAATATGCAGAAGCCTAATCAGGGAACTCCATCACACTCACAAGTCCCCCTGTTAGAAGTGAGAACCATGTTTCTATAGCTAAAAAGCTCTATCCACCAAGATATAAAAGAAACCATTTCTGCTGTCCATATAGACTTGGTTGCAATTGGGGAGCGCACCGCACATTTAGAATACAAGATGGAGGAGTTTGTAGTAGCTCACAGCAACCTAGTTGATTCTAATAATGCAATGGAAGATAATATTGCTACCATTAAACTAAAGCTGGCAGATTTAGAAGACCGCGCAAGGCAGAATAATATTCTCTTCAGAATATACCAAAATCAATACTTGACTCACAACTGCAAGAATTTCTAAAAGATCTAATAGTAGCTTTTCTACCTGAGTCTACAGATAGAGACCTGATTATAGACAGGGCACAAAGCATGTCTAAGCCTAAGTCTGTATCATAGCATATACCTCGTGATGTTCTTGTAAGAATACACTACTGCCATACAAAAGAAGAACTTTTAACAGCAGCAAGCCAGAAGAAACCTTCACCAGAACCTTTTCAACAAGTCTCTCTGTTCTCAGATCTATCTCCTGCTACCTTATCAAGACACAGAGAGTTTGCAAACAGCACCAGAATGCGCAGACATCGCAACATACCCTATAAGTAGGGTTTCTCTGTGAAGCTAATTGTTCGCAGAAATGGAACAACGCATTTCCTTTGTCGAAAGATGCAGAAGCTGCCATTAAAAATTGGGCACTCGAGGTACCTGAGGATGAAGACAACTCTACTCAAAGGTCTCCGCCTAAGAAAAGACACAAACCATTGTCCCAAGAGTGGACGAAAGTTAGTTCATCGTCGCAAAAATTGCACCTTTATATTATACTTTATTATGTTCTTCTATTTTTCCTTGTTTAGCTGCTAATGCACAATTATCGCGATGCATAGTCTGCCTACCTAGCATTAGCTTGGTGAGAAACACTACCTCATTACTTACTACTAAGTGTTGTAGCCCTCTCTTTGTGCTCAACTCCGAGCTCTTTATCCAGTAATTCCCGATTCCGCTACTATGAAGAGAACTCATAAAAGTGAGTCTTTTCTTGTTTTTTGGAACATGTTGTTCTGTTTGTTCTTCCTTTTCCTTTTTAGCTTTCATGACAACAGCTGGCGCCTACAGTTAATTCAAACTCCTGACCCCAGGGATCTATTATGTCGACAACTTCCAGATCTCTCGGCAATCAATCAGAGGTCATTGAGGAAGATTAATACATGAGTATACTACAGGGATATATTTGTTCCAGGTTTTTTCTTGTCCTATTTGATAAATGATGTTCAACCTATGGCTAAGCTCCTTTTCTTTGTAACAGCATGGGAATTAAGATCCTTTCTTTTAATGTAAAGGGACTCAACAGCCATTTTAAAAGATCACTAACATGGGCTGAAATAAGATATTTTCTCTCTACGGGAAACTCATCTCAATAGCTCTGATGCTCCCCATCTACAAAACTCACTTTTTCCCCATATCTATTATTCCTATGCTGTTCACAAGAAGAAGGGAGTAGTTATGGGATTCAGACAAAGCATTGCATTTCAATTGCAAAAACAGATAATTGATGATGAAGGCAGATTTATAATTATAGTTTGCTCCCTCAACATTGCATTATACACTATAGCAAATATATATGCTCCCAAATTAATTCAAATCAATTACGCTTCTTTAGAAAGAGTCTAAACATAATTTCAGAGGTAAAACAGGGTTCCCTTTTAATTTGTGGTGACTTTAACATTGCTCCTGATCCTTTATTAGATAAAACCTCCTCCCACAATATTGAGGGCACCTCCAAGCTTCAAACTTTACTCCAATCTGAGGACCTGTTTGATATTTGGAGGGCATTGCATGTTAATGAAAAGGATTATACTTTTTTATTCAAACCCTCATGAATCTTTCTCAAGAATAGATTTATTTATATTAGATAAATGGTTTCACAGAAAACCTCTGAAGTCTCTATTTTTTCCATAACTTGGTCTGACCATGCTCCCATTGCATTAAACATATGTGAACAATTTAGTTCTCCCTATACCTCCCTATGGTGTCTTAATAACTCCCTCTTGACCAACTCTAACTTTCCAGAAGCAAACACATCGACCTTATCAGAATTCTTTCAATTAAATGATAACCAAATGATCTCTGATACTACTCTATGGTGTGCACACAAAGCATTCATTAGAGGTCATTTCGTAAAAATGGCCTCTATTCAAAAAAAAAGAAAAGAACAGAAACCATTGATTCTCTAACAACTGATATTAATAAGTTAAAAAGGGAATATCAAAATTCCTTTCAACAAGTTACCCTACTGAAGCTCAAAAAGGCACATTACTAATTATACTTAGACCTCCAAAACAACAATGATTTCCATCTACGAAGATCTACAGCCTATCACTACACCCAAGGAAACAGAGCAAGTAAGCAATTACCTATGAGAATTACAACTAAAGAAGATAAATCTAGAATCCTCTATATATCTGATAAACAAAACAACAAAGTTCTCAACCACAAACTAATATCTGAAGAGTTTGCTAAATATTACCATGAATTATACAATCTTAGTGAATCCTCCACACCCTTATATTGAGCGCATAAACAGATTCCTAGACACCATTTCCCTTCCAAATATAACCACTCAACAGCTAAACTTTCTTAACAAGGACATTTCTCCTAATGAAATAATGCAGTCTATTTAAACTTTAAAACTAAACAAGACCCCCGGTCCTGATGGCCTCACTAATGAATATTATAAACATTATGCCCACATACTGAACCCTTATCTACAACAAACTTTTCATCACACAATAACACAACTAGGACATGTACTACCTGATATGCTTCAAGCTCTAATTATAACATTCCCTAAACCAGATTAGCCTCCAGATAAACCCTCAAACTTCAGACCAATTTCCCTTCTAAATACAGACCTAAAAATATACTCGGAAATGCTAGCTTCAAGATTAGTTGACATTCTCCCAAATATTCTACATTATGACCAAATAGGTTTTGTTAAAAATCATCAATCTTCTGATGGAACTAGAAGATTCATTGACTTGTTGTTGGATGTGGTGCAGTCCACCCAAACTACTTCTCTTTTCCTATCTTTGGATGCAGAGAAGGTGTTTGATAGGGTACTCCGGGATTACATAAAGGCTGTCCTTATGGAATTTGGCATCTCAGGTCTGTTCTTAACAGCTGTTATGGCACGGTACTCTTCACCCACAGCTCTGGTATATTCTTCAGGATTTCTTCTTTCCCCATCTCCAATGACACACGTCAAGAATGCCCTTTACCTCTCCTTATTTTTGCACTGATAATGGAGCCCTTTGCAGAACATATTTGATCCTCTCCTTTAATAGCAGGAATAAAAACTGGTACCATCGACCATCGTATTGGATTATTCAAAGACAATGTCATCATCATTAAAGCCAATCCCATGATATCTTTAGAGGCCATTAACATCATCATCAAATCCTTCAGTTTAACCTCTTATTATAAGGTAAATATATTTAAATCCCAAATTCTCAACTTGGGCCTCTCTAATCCCACTTTAACGCACATTAAAAAACACTTTTGGATTCACTATAGCCAAAACTTCTTTACCTTACTTAGGCATCAACCTCACCTACTCCTCATCTAAGCTATTTGAACATAATTTTACTTCCCTACTAGAATCTTTTAAACAAAACCTATCTGCTCTGAAACTACAAAACCTTTCATGGCTAGGTAGACGAGCAGCTATAAAAATGGTAATTCTATCCAAGATTATTTATATGATGAGAAATATTCCAATTTTCCTGCCTAAAGTTTATATTAATAAACTGCACTCTCTTCTCACTCACTTTTTGTGGGGAAAAAAAGAGGTCTAGAGTCAAAACATCCACTCTTATTCTACACCCTAGTCTAGGAGGTCTAAATATACCCTCTATACTCCACTATCATCAAGCTATAGTTTTAGACCAAATGAGAGCCCTTTTATTTAGAGATATTTCTAAGAATTGGGTCCAAATTGAGCTACACAGTTTACGAGCGCATACATTTTCCCATTATTTATTTTCTCAGGCCTTCTTTAAGACACCAATTCAAACCTCACTTTGAATCCTCAAGGCAATATTTTATACTTGGAACTCCATTCCAGATAATATTTCCCTACTATCCCATACATTACACGAATCTCTCTTGGACATATGTGAACTTGCCATCTCTGAGTTATCGCTTTCATTATGGAAGTCTGGAGGTCTCATCAAAATTGCCCAACTTTGGAATGACAATATTTTTGTTAGTTTCTCCCAATTAACAGAACAATATAATATACCACCAAAAGACTTCTTGAAATTCCTACAAATCCGACACTTTTTACATTCCCCCAGGGTGCCTAGCTCAAATAGTGATACGTTTACACTTAAAAACTGGATTTATTCTAATAATCTGAGTAATAAAGGTATCTCCACAGGATATCAATTTCTAAGAGAATCACCTAAAGATCCTCTTATCCATTTAAAAATAAATGGTGGGGGCGTGGCTAGCAGCGGAGTGAAGCAGACGTGTTTCTCCTCAGCTCCTCGGCTCCTTAGGGAAATCTGCCTTCATCCTCACCATCCCTGGCATGTAAGATCTGCAATTGGGTCTGGAGCATCCACCCACGCTATCTGCTCCATTAGCAGTCGATCCTGGGTGCTGTGAGATCGCGCCATTAGCGAGGACTGCCGAGGCCTGACAAGTGGAGCCCTGCTCCAGCCTTCTGCTAGACGGCGGTGCTGCAGACTGCTTAGAATGGCTTACCTGCCCTACCAGGACTCGTCTCCTCACCATCGGACCACAGAGGATCAGCCTTTCATCGAGGAACAGGCCGTCAGTATCAGTCACTTCATTCCTGTTGTGGACGCGGATGGCGGGAAGAGGCGCTATCTTACCTCTTAGGTCGGTATCCTACCCGCACTTTCCCACACAGTCGGGCTGCAGGCGGCTACATCCGATACCTCAAAGGACTGGTGCGGAGTGAGTACAGACTGGGGAAGCCCGTTTGATACTTGGGGTCCTCTTCCTTTCCTTCACTGGGCCTGGATCTACTGATCTCACAGCTGTGTCGGCCTGGCCTGTCCCCTCTGCTGCACCATCAGCCACCTCCAAGTCTCGTCATTATAGACTTATCCTGAGGTCCTGGGCCTAATTTTTCTAGCTGATGCTACCCCACTCCAGCTTACTGAACCTAACTGACTTGGGGAGTGCAGTGATCTGCTCTGCACATTACCCGACATTAACCAGTTGCTCTCTAGTGAGGGAGCGCATGTATGGCTGTGTGAGCACCCCACTACGTGGTACCCGACTGGCTCCAACCCACAACATTGCCCATATACAGAGCTCTGCCCTGTTTGGCTGTCCATGAAGGGAGAAAGAGGACCTTGTCCACACCAGCACTGGTGGAGCGGGGCGGGAGGACCCTCTCTCGATTCTTCAGGGCTTCTAATACCCCTCTGCCTTCATCTGCTCAAAGACCTCCTGAGCCGACAGAGGACATGCAAGCTATCCCTCATACTACTCAAATGCACTCCTCTGCTACCCTGCCAAGTGGCGCCTCTACACCGCCTGGCTCCTATGCGACAGCCGCGGGGGCAAGCCCCTCCTCAGTTATTACAGCATCTCCCGACTTCTCCAGATATGCTGCCGCCTCTCCTAATTCTTCGCCTAAACAAGGGGGTTCCCCGCTACCGACACCTCATTTGGCTGCAGGTCCTCCTCCCACCATTGCTGAGGATGATTGGGACTGGAAAACTCATTTGAAGGCCTTGCCAACGAAAACTGAGTTGGATGCTCTCTTTGTCAGACTAGAGGCCTCACACAAGGAAGCTATGACAGCCTTACAACAGGATCTCAAACATGTGGGACACAGAGTCGAAGAAATTGAGGAATCCCAAGAACAGGTTGTCTCCACCCTGCCATCTTACGGCGAAGTCATACAGACACATTCTGCCCAAATACAAGATATCATGGACCATCTTGATGACATACAAACAGAAATCGATGAAACAATCTGCGTATCAGAGGGGTACCTGAGTCTATCCTCTCTCAGAATCTAGCTTTCTGGACACTTTAATAAGTTGCTTAAAAGGGACTCAAACCATACTGTAGAGATCAACAGATACATAGAGCATTGGGTCCTAAGCCGAGTGACCCCTCTTGCCCACGCGATGTCATATGTTGGATCCATTTTTATAGAGAAAAAGAAGATATCCTTAAAGCCGCTAGAAACTCAGATTCTGCCTTGTCTGAATACAGAGACATTCTTGTCCTGCCAGACTTAGCAAGACGCACCCTACAGCTGCTTAAAGCCCTAAAGCCTCTCTTGACCTTGCTGAGGGACAACGACATCATATATAGATGGGTATACCCCCTACAACTGTTTGGAAAGATGGGAAATCTACTTTCAAGTCTTTATCTGATCTGCCGCGGCTACTAGATACCTTTCATCTTCCAGCTGTGGAGCTTCTAGACTGGCCTCGTCAGCCCATTGTTCAACCTCCACCTCGTCGTGAGAGATGGCAGGAGCATACACCTAAACAACGCAGACCACCCAGAAGCCTTCGCTCTCCCAGGGTCTAACCAGGTCTCCGACCCTATGACCGCTTCATGCATCTTTAAATGCTTGTTTTCTGTGTGTCATATCGTTATAGGGCCTGATGGTCCGTGACCTCATTATGATGTTTTCACCTGTTATACATCACTTTCTTGCTTCTTCCTCTTCATTCTTTTTTTCTTGATGCGTTCACTTCAGCTCCTATTACCCTATTGGGCCCTCTCCTTCTATGTTCCTCCTCTTCCTGACCTTTCTAGCGGCGGTCTATACAAACCAGCTCTACCTCATACCATGTCGAGACCAATGTCGTTTTGCACCTTTAATACTAGAGGCCTTAACAAGCCTGAGAAGAATCAAATTCTCTATTGTCTACATAAGAAGAGAGTATTGTTTGTCATGTTCCAGAAAACACATTTTAAATCTTCAGCAATCCCTAAATGTGAAGGCAGATACTACTCGACTTGGTTCCATAGTACCAACCCCTCCAAAAAAGGAGTTTCTGTTGCCGTTCATAAACTTTTTCGCCCTCAGGTTCTGTCCACGGATATTGACCCTAGCGGCAGATTTCTTTTATTAAGCTCTCTGTTGATTGTTCCACTTATACAATAGCTAATGTTTATTTTCCGAACCAGGGACAGGTCTCCTTCGGCTCTAAGATCCTGAGATGTCTCTCTAAGTTTGCTGATGGCTCCTATATCATCATGGGTGGAGATCTCAACATGGTGATGGATCCAGGATTAGATTCATCGGTTGGTAAGTCCTCAATCTCTCCATCATGCGCATGTTTCGGTCAATTCTAAACACACTTAGACTAGTTTACCTATGGTGAATTCTTCACCCAGGTGTCAAGGACTATAGTTTCCATTCAATGGCCCATAATAGCTACGGGAGGCTCTATTACATTTTTATTTCCCAGACTCTACTAGATCTACATCCCGATGTTCGATAGACTCGCTTGTTTGGTCGGACCACGGTCCAGTCTATGGCCTGTTGTCCCCTGTCCCGGGGGGCACATGTCGATACATGTGGCTTTTGAACGACAATCTGACTAATGACTCTGTGTGTGTTGCTGCCATAAAGTCGGCCATAGCTGATTTTATCGCTGTGCATAACTCTGACTCAACATCCCCCCGCCCCCCCCCCCCCCCGTGCAGTGGGAAGCTCTTAAATGTGTACTCAGAGGTGTCTTTATTTCACACAGTACCAGAATTTAGAAGAAACAGGCATAAGCTTTCCACGCAATTCGTAGACCTTAACCAGAAGGAAAATTTGAACAAAGTCACCCCGTCCGACCAACTTAAAGCAGACATTTCTACTATCAGGCAAGAAATCCTACATATTCTAGATCAAAAATCTCTTTGTTCTAGGAATAGGATGAGGCAGGGATTCTATGAGTATGGGGATAAAAGTGGGAAATGGCTCGCAAAGGATCTCCACCCTAGGGCCCCCTTAACTTATGTCCCAGCAGTGAATACACCTAACAAAGGTCTAGTCCACTCTTCTTTGGAGATCGCTGAGGCATTTCAATCCTACTACTTGGACCTTTATAATATAAACAGCGATCACTCTTCCGATTCCAAAATAAGGGATTATTTATCTCAACATGGGCCCAAGCGGTTTCCAACCATAGCAGACACTGACATGGATGCCGACTTTGCCTCTTCTGAACTCTTGGCCGTAGTTAAGGAGCTTCAGAATGGCAAAAGCCCAGGCCCAGACGGCCTAATTCCCCGCGTTTATACATTTTTTAGAGCAAACCTTGCTCCCATTCTTTTACGGGAGTTCAATGCAGTTTCAGACGCCTGCCCCTTCCCTTACCAGGCCTTACAAGCCTACATTACGGTATTCCCGAAACCAGGAAGAGACACCTCCCATTGCTCTAACTATAGGCCCATTTCTTTGTTAAACGTAGACCTAAAACTTTACGCGAAGTTGTTAGCTCTTCGGCTCCACCCTCATGTCCCCAAGTGTATATAGGGATCAAGTGGGTTTTGTCCCAGGCAGAGAAGCTCGCGATAACACTATAAAATCCATTGTGTTGATAGCTAGAGCGCGAACCTCAAAGAGCCCTCTGTGTCTTCCTTCTGCCGACACAGAGAAGGCTTTTGATAGGGTCAACTGTCGGTTTCTGCAGGCAACCCTGTCCCACCTGGGCCACATCCATAAGGGGGGCTAGCTTACCAAATATCTTCATGTATTATAGAGCCTCTATTGCGAATTGCATATTAGACTTAATACACAACTCTTCCCCAAAACTATGGGTTGAAATTGAAAACAGCACATGTTCTTATTTAGTACCTGGTATTTTTTGGCTTCCAGCTGACACACGTAGCCGTCTCCTGTATTTTCTTCCTTTCCTGTGGCTATCTACTTTAACCATGATATGGGATAGAATTGCCACCAAACTTAAACTGGTCTCGATCCCTGGTCCTCTCACGGTCCTAAATGGACATCCTGACCTTCCAGACTCCATTAAAAGCCATCCTAGTTTCAGGCTGACAGCTGCTTCCCCGGTCACAGTTAGAGATCTTCGTAACAGCTCTTGCCTGCTTCCTTTGAATGACTTGTCACACATTATTCCAAATACTCTGGGCCGTTGGTTTTTATACTATCAATTACGTAGCTTTCTTAAGACCTTGACATCAGGGTCCCAGCCTGGAACAGGCCTGACGGAATTTGGGAAGCTATGTGTTGCTTCCTCAGCCCCAGGTCACGGTGTTTCGCTCATCTATGGTATGCTGAATGATGGAGAGATTGGGGACAGGGAGACCGGCGTTCACCTCCAGGAACAGAAAATAGCCCGATCTTGGGAAGAAGAACTGGGTACTGTAATCACTTTGGATCAATGGAAACGATCCTTATTGTTTACCCACAAATCCTCAGTGTCTTGTGGAATACAGGAGCTTAACTATAAAATCTGGACTAGGTGGTATAGGACTCCGGCAAAGCTCCACCAATTTTACCCATCAGTACCGGATACCTGTTGGTGTTGCTCACTGGCTGTGGGTACGATGACACACATATGGTAGGAATGCCCTGGGGTCTTTCCTCTATAGAAAGATATCTTTGATCTCTATAATCACCTTTGTCGAACTAATAAATCTCCTTCTCCTCTGATTTCCTTACTCTCTGTTTTCCCGGGATGGATTAAGCAGGTTAAGAAGGGTATCTTCAGATTCCTCATACTCGCCATGAGGCAGCTTATCCCCCGTCAGTGGAGATCAACAGAGAGCTTACAGAAAATTACTTGGGTGACAGCCCTGGATGCCCTGGTGCATTTGGAGTAATTGAGTGCTGGGGACAGAGCCTCGGGTCCGAGGTTTCACTTAACTTGGGACACTTGGCTCCAATTCTGCTCCTCCACACACTTCTCGGCCTAGTTGACAGATGGTGCTCTCACATGATATGTTCACATGATCTGAAGACTCTAAACTTGCCGTGTGTACTACTGTTCCCCCCCCCCTTTTTTCCCTCTCGCTGTCCTACTTCTTCCTCTTTTCCTTTTCCACCTTTTTCATGGTCTTGTCTTCCTTATGTCTTGTCTGCGTTTTTCCCAAAATTTTTACCATTGCTATAATTTATCTGATTTCTATTGACATATACTTTTGTGAGACTTATATTAGCTATTCTCAACTAAATCCTTGTTTATTGTCATGCATTATATCCTCTCACTACAGTATTTGACTGTTACAACTTCTGATGTCTATTTTAGATTATTTTAATAAAAAAGATTGAACCATAAAAAATAAATGGCAATCAGAACTGCAGACTTCCATCTCTCCTGATCAATGGCTTGAATAATTTACGATTACTTCCAAGCTGTCTTAAAATATTGGACACTTTGAAAACACCAGCAAGATATTCTATCATTGGTGCTATACCCCAGCTTACTTAAACTCTATTTTTCCAGATGTGTCCCCTAAATGTTGGAGATGTCATTTTCAAGATGGTACCTTCATTCACATATGGTGGTCGTGTTCTGTACTCTATGACATTTGGAAACAGGTGTTTGGCCTCATATCCCATCTTTGTAGCTTTCAAATTAATCCTTCTCCTTTGTTAGCCCTTCTAGCTATTGGCTTGAATGACTTCCCATACCAAAACCAAACAGTTATTGCTCATATTATCTTCACTACAAGACTCAAAATAGCTTTCTGTTGGAAGCAAGAATCTGTTCCCTCGCTTCAAAGAGTTATCAGAATAGTTAATAATAATTTCTAGTATAAAGGAATGTTTGCATGTACATCCAAAAGGTTGCACTTGCAACTCTTTAGGCGTAGATAGGATGTCTGGCTAAATTCTCATCAATTGTTTTAATTTCTTGGAGATTGTTCTCCTTTCGTGTTACTAGAATTCTATGGCAACTAATACTTTTTATGATCCCTGTGATCAAACCTTATTATATTCTACAACCATGTCACCTTGATATTCATTCTCTTCCGTGTGTTATATCAATACCTGTGACGTAGCTATAATATTTAATTGTAGCTCTTTTCCTATGTCATTGACATGCTACTTCCTTAATATTTTCTTTGTATATTTATATTTCTTTTTTTGTCTTATTATTATCTCTTATCCCACAATTGTAATATGATTATGCCATTTTTCTGTATCCCTGTTGAAAACTTTAATAAAAATACAATGTTTAAAAAAAAAAGAAATTACCAGATCCAGAATAGCACTGCCTCTAGTGTGATCTTCTACAAACTGGCCCATAAAGAGGTCCTGCAGCAAGTTGAGGAATTTTCTCCTCTTTGCATTTGAGGCAGAACCATAACCCCAGTCAATGTCTGGGAATTTAAATCTTCCATTATGATCACTGTACCAGCCTGTGCAGCCCACTCTATTTGGTTATAAAGTTGAGCTTATATTTCCTCTGTGATCTTAGGGGGTCTATAGATTACAATATTATGTTTTTAGTGTTTATATTCCTTTGTAATTCCACCCATTAACATCCTCACCATCCGCACCCACAATTGCCTCTTTCACACTTGTCTTCAGATCACTCCTAACATACAGGCACACGCCACCACCTTTTCTATTGACCCTGTCTTTCCTGAATAGTATAAAACCCTCAATATTTACAACCCAATCATGCCAAGAGTCCAACCATGTCTCTGCCACACCAACTACATCTATGTGTTCTTCTAGTACCATAGCCTCCAGCTCCCCCATTTTTCTAGCGTCATACGTAGACTTCTGGCATAAAATACAAATACATTTTAAATTACTATTACCTGTAAAGTGAATATCTGGGATTTTCGGGTTACCTTGGCTGATGTTTGTATGTAACAGGTTCTTGTTACCAGCAGTTAAAATTTTCACCGGTGTATAGTTCTGCCCAGTCTTCTCACTACTTTCCTCACTAACCCCAGCCCCCACTAAATCCCCACTGTCCCTTCCTATATCCAACTCTCTATCTAAACTATCTACCCCCTTATAAGTATGACCCCCCCGCCTCCAAATCCCCCCCCCAACGGATCCTAGTTTAAAAGCTCCTCCAGCCGTCTAACCATTTTTTCCCCCAGTGCAGTTGCACCCTCCCAATTAAGGTGCAGCCCATCCCTACTGTAGAGCCTGTAACCAACCAAGAAGTTGGCCCAATTCTCCATGAACCCAAATCCTTTCTTCCTGCACCAGCTTCTGAGCCAATTATTTAACTTCCTAAGCTCCAGTTGTCTGGTGATGCTCGTGGCACTGGTAGTATTTCTGAAAACACTACCTTGGAGGTCCTGGACTTGAGCTTCTCTCCTAGTACACTAAAATCGTTTTTTAAGGACCTTCCATCTCTCCCTTATTTGTCATTGGTACCAATATTTATCATGAACGCTGAGTCTCCCCCATCCCCACCCAGCAAACTGTCAATCCGATCCCCAATATGCCGGACCCGAGCACCTGGAAGACGACACACTGTTCTGCATTCATGGTCTCATAGACAGAGGACCCTGTCTGTCCACCTAATAATAGAGTCCCTACTACCACCACCTGTCTGACCTTTGCTTCAATCCTTTTCACATCCATCTTACAGCAGTCATACTCTTGGTTGCTGGGAGAAACGCCTTTCTGCTTTGTTGCTGGCTCTGTTCCTGCAGGTTTGCTTTCTCCCTTGCCTATTCCACAGAGACCTTGGACGCACATTTTTATGGACTTTATTTTGGACCTGCCGACCTCCTGAGGTAGTTCAGTCATCTGGGTGGTCATAGATAGATTCTCAAAAATGTGTCATCTGGTGTCTTTGAAAAATTAGCTGCTTTGTTTGTTGATAACATCCTAAGATTGCTTGGCATACCTGAGTCCATTGTCTTAGATAAAGGTTTCCAGTTCATCTCGAGATTTTGGAGACAGTTTAGCAACACACTCAGATTAAACTCTCGATTTCATCTGCGTTCCATCCAGAGTCAAATGTACAAACTGAGATGGCTAACCAGGTATTGTAGCAATTAAGGTGTTATGTTTCTGACTGCCAAAATTAGTTAAGAAGGATTTTGCTCCTGGCGGAGTTCGCTATTAACAACCATGTTAGCTCCTATAGTCACCTAGGCATCTCACCTTTTTATTGTAACTATGGTTTTAATCCGTGCTTTTCCCCTGTATCTGGCTGCAGCTGTGTAACTCCTGCTTTGGATGCTATCTTTGACAATCTGTTTGAGCCCTGGCTTGCAAGAGCTTGGAAAAAGCTAAAAGCATCCAATGTAAACATGTAAATAGAAAGCAGTCTGTAGGTCTGTAGAACTTGTATTGAAGGATTTGGTATGGCTTTGTGCAAAAAATTTACATCTCGGACTGCCATTTAGCAAGGTAGGGAAGATAAGGTAATCATTTCCGTTAGGTGTTCCTGGTTATTTGCGGGCTGAGTGACAGCCCAGTTGTTGCTCCGCTGTTCAATCTGGTATTCTGGTCCAATGGAGAGCTGAGTCCCTTTCTGATCCAGGGACTCGGTGCTCTATTTAAATCCCCTGCTGGCAATACACCCTTGCCAGTTATAGGTTTTCACTCCCTAGCTGTGCTCTTGGTTCTGTTGTGTGTGTTAGGATTGCTTGTTGTGTTGACCGCTGCTTGCCTTTAACCTCTCTCTGTCTTGTGATTTGGTACTGTGTTTTCCCTTCTAATTCTGACTTTGGCTATTCTGACTACCTTCTGTTGTCTGATTTTGTCTGCCCGGTTCTGACGCATTCCCCTACAACTCTGTATCTGTCTGATCTCGTCTGTGTGTGTCTGTCCTGTACTTAGCAGAGTAGGAAACGTCGACCAGTTGTGGAGTTTCTGCCAAGGGCTTGGACTGCAAGTAGACAGGGAAAGCAGGCTGGGCTCACTGTCTGTTTGTTCCTGCCTACTGTGTTGACACACTCAACTTTCCCAGTGAAAAACTGACTAGAAGTTTGTCACTATATTGTTAGGAGCCTGACACAAGAGGACATAATGAGGGACATTTATCAAGAAAAGCAACCTCAAGTCATACACCAGTCTTGATCCCCTCTGTGCCAGAGTGAGATGTGCCCAATTTTTAAAGAGGCAGATGCCCATTAATAAATTAGAAACATATCTGCCGTGTGCCAGAAACTGACTCATAGACTTCAGCTATAACTCCAGTTTCTGGCATAAGTTATGGTAAATCCAGCAGCTCACACTAAGCCCCTCCCCTCTTGATAAGGCCCACCCCTTTTTTACCACTTTGGTAAGTGGTAAGAACATCAAAAGCTTGCAATTTATGCCATAAATAAAGTGTGCAATATAAGTTATCACGTTCTTATGCCACTTTTGTGGAGTAAAGACATTTATAAATATCCCCTCATGACATACTGGAGATTTTAGTTTATGAGGAAAGGTTCTTTAAATCTGAAAATATAGTAGATACATAGATAGATAGATAGATAGATAGATAGATAGATATTTCCATCTATGATGTCATACCTCGCTCTCTTAGGTGTGGATACTGATCATATCACCGCAGTGAATGTGAAGGACGGGGATTCTATAACTATGAAGTGCATTGTAGACAGTAACCCAAAGGCTTCCATTACTTGGTATAAAGAAGACACGACGGGTCAGCGGATTATAAGTGACCGGACTGTCACCCTTACACTCAGGAACATTACCCTGAGTGATGCCGGGAGATATCGGTGTTCTGCAGAGAATGAACATGGGGCCGCACACAGGACGGTAGAAATCATATATCACAGTAAGTATAAAATATCCATATTACATAAGAGGAGATGCGTCTTATTTTTATAGAGACAGAAATAACATGATTGAGTTTGTCCTTTATCTGTTCCTTTCTATAGTAGCTCCAGAGGTCAGATGCAAAACACATATTCAGGATACCTATACAGTACATTGAAGAATTTGAAGATTTATTTTTGCTACAACTATTTTCCTTTCTGTTAGAGCCTTATTTTTCAACTCTGATGTGTGTCAAATGATGTGGTACTAACTGTGCGATATTTTCACTTATCCAGGTGATTACTTTGTTAATGATAACTTTTGGTTGATATGTTTTATTTTTAATTATAAATACCGTATCTTTAGCCCTATAAGACAAAAGTGGGGGAAAATGTCAATACGTCTTATGGGCGGAATACTAATGAGCGCTTCCATTATGGACATGCTCATTAGTACTGGAGGACTGGGAAGAGGTGAAAGCTCTGTATTTACCGCTTCCTGGTCCTCAGCTCTCGGCTGTGCTATGGCTGCGCACAACGTGATGACGCTCTCTGGAAGTAGAGAGAGAGAGTGCTGGAGGGGAGGAGCAGTGGGGTCCAGAGCAGGAGAGGTAAGTATTTTATATATATTTTTTTCTCTCTGTGGCATGGGGGCTGATTGATACAAGCCATGGGGGCTGGTAAATGGCACTGGGGCTAATAAATGGTGTGGGGGGCTGATATAAGGGATGGGGGCTGATATAAGGCATGGGGGGTCTGATCTGAGGCATGGGGGGCTGATCTGAGGCATGGGGGGGCTGATCTGAGGCATGGAGGGGCTCATATGAGGCATTGGGGGCTGATCTGAGGTATGGGGGTTTCACCTGAGGAATTATTAACATCTTCCTCTTCCTCCTCCATGGGAGTTTCTCCATGTGGGTCCCCAACAGCTACAGGGCAGACAGCAAGATGTGTTAGCATTTCTTCTTCCGCCATTGCCCCTTGCATCTATGTCTGTTCTGTGATAAATATGAGGGAGACAACATTGTTGATGCCGTGTTGTCCCTACTGGTGAATTTTGTGCACACGCGATGTGTCTCTGATGAGCTGCCACTGCCAGACTGCTAAACAACACCTGCTCTCTGCTGAGGTGGTCTGGTGCATGACAAAATCATTCGCAGCTTTCCACTGCTCGTACACATGCTCGAGCATGAGCAATGTTGAATTCCATTAAGTTTAAACATTGTGGTTTAGGTGGTGTAGCAGCATACTGTTCTGTTGCTGCAAGTCCAGGAGAGCTTTCTTCACGATATAAGAAAGGATGTAATGCGAGGACAGTCTCCTGGACATGCCAGCACCTTTCACAAGTCAGTATACTTATTTAAAAAGCATTACACAACTAGGTTAATGACTTGCATCATGTAGAGAGCATGTGTTATTTTCCTCAGGTTCAACTCTGCTACAATGTCGCGGCTATTGTCGTTGACCGCGTTGCCCAGCTGGAGTTTGCAGGGTGACAGCCAACAAGATGTTTAATGATATACTTTAGCAACTGCCAGCCTATGTGGCTTATTATAAAACAGGACGATCAGCTCCAACACTGCATAGCAATGCGTGACTTGACCCATGTGATAGGAAGGAGGAAGAGTGGGAGCAAAGCTGTGACCTGCTGCTGTTGGGAAAGGCAACGAGTTCACTGAAGAGACGGATATGTGCCTGGTGTGAGAGCCAGGCTGACACAAGTGTAGAGTGGTCAAAAGGACCTGGTCTTGTTGCTGGGATGCACAGAAAACATTGTCCCAGTGGGCCATAAAAGACATGTACTGTCATTGCCGGTAACAGCTGCTCCAAGTGTCCACCATGACATTCACATTGCCACAATCACAAGGAGCGGCCCACTTCTCTGCCATGTGAGAACAGACTATATTTGTCACTACCAGAGCTTTGAGACGTTCTCACAGCTCTGTTTCTCCACCCCTGTGATGATGTAACTACTAGAGCTTTGAGACGTTCTCACAGCTCTGTTTCTCCGCCCCTGTGATGAGGTCTTTACTTTCTGTTTCCTTCCTCCCAGCTGTCCCTCCTGTGTTTGATTGCTCTGCCTTTAAATCGCCCCTCTTCCTTTGTACGGTGCGGATTATACTTCTTCATTTGAGCAGTATCTCTCTCTTGAGTATCTTCACTTGTGTGATATCTTTTCACTGGACCTGTGTTCTGCTGAAGCAAGTACTTCGGACATTGTCTGCTGACTTTGGATCTGTTTTCACTGCTGCTGCAGCTCCTTCAGTTAAGTGTGCAGACATTGTGTGTTTCTGTTTGTTTTGCTGACTGGATCTGAGGCGACCCCGGTTCCGTCCATATACTGAGCAGGGCACCGGTGGCCGTGCCCCTTCCACTACTGTAGGGGTTACAGTGGTCATCAGCCTTAGGTACGCGGGCATGTCTCGATCCACCATCTGGATCTGGACATGGGCTTAGCAGCATAGGGAGAGCTTTTAGGGTCTGACAGGGGTCACCCTTTATGTTCCCTAGTTTGGGTCCGGTCAGTAGCTAACTCACTGTATATGCTCTTGTTGCTCACATACGCACGTGACATTATAATCCGCCGAAACCGTCCTTTTTGACATGGATCCGCTTTCTGACCTGGTTGACCGCATGCAGGGTCTTTCTTTGGAGGTAGCGGATCTCCGTCAATCTATGATTCAGCTTCAAGCTTTGGGCTCGGCTCCGGCCCATGGAGTCTGTTGCGAGCCAAAGGTCTCACTTCCGGAAACGTTCTCCGAGGGCAGTGAGAATTTTGTTCGCTTCAGAGAGGCATGCAAACTCCATTTTTGCTTGTGTCCCCGTTCCTCTGGTAATGAGGAGCAGAGGGTGAGGATTGTCATCTCCTTGCTCAGGGGTAATGCTCAGACTTGGGCTTTTTCACTGCAGGGGCCTCATCCTGTCTCGGTCCCCTCTGAGGAGGAGCCTATGCAGCTAGGTCGACTTGCCCCTGATAAAGGAGGATTTAGTCCTCAGAGAATGGTGTGTTTTTGTTGTGGGGGCATTGGTCATTTGGCAAATGTTTGTCCCTCTAGGAGATTCATGAACTGTACTAAGAGTGATCAGAGAAAATCCTCAAAAGGAAAATCATCAAACTCTGCTTCATCTGCTACCTTGGGCAAAGTTGATGTAGGAATTGGGGCTTTTCCTCTGACCTGCAGTTCTCGTTTTCTCCTTTCTGCCAGGGTGGCGCTAGAGAGCAAAGTCATTTCTTGTGAAATTTTTGTTGATAGTGGAGCGGCCGTCAATCTTATTGACACTCAATTTGTAGCCAGGCATGGTTTTCGGGTTTGCACATTAGAAAAAGATATACCTGTTTTTGCCATTGACTCTGCTCCACTCTCACAGAGATCCCTGAAGGGCATTGTTCACAATATCCAGTTAGCTGTAGGTGACACTCATGTGGAGGATATATCTTGTTTTGTCCTTAACGGATTGCCTACTCCGCTAGTGTTGGGGTTACCCTGGCTCACTAAACATAACCCCACTATTGATTGGCAAGGAAGGCAAATAAATGAGTGGAGTGAGTTTTGTAGAGAGAATTGTTTCACAGCGACTTTTGCAGAGGTATCTACTAAAACTTTGCCATCATTTCTCTCTGATTTCTCGGACGTGTTTTCCGAGAGCGGTGTGCAGGAGCTACCTCCTCACCGGGAGTTTGACTGTCCCATTAACCTCATTCCCGGCGCCAAGCTGCCAAAAGCACGCCTGTACAATCTCTCACAACCGGAGAGAATCGCAATGCGAACCTATATCTCTGAGAGTCTCGATAAGGGGCATATTCGTCCCTCAAAATCACCGGTCGCCGCGGGTTTTTTTTTGTTAAAAAGAAAGATGGCTCTCTGAGACCTTGCCTAGATTTTAGGGAGCTGAACCGTATCACGATTCGCGATCCCTATCCCCTTCCTCTGATCCCAGACCTCTTCAACCAAATTGTTGGGGCCAAGGTTTTTCCAAATTGGATTTGAGAGGCGCGTACAACCTGGTCAGGGTCAGAGAGGGGATGAATGGAAAACAGCCTTTAATACCCCCGAGGGGCATTTCGAGAATCTCGTTATGCCTTTTGGCTTGATGAATGCTCCGGCCGTCTTTCAGCATTTTGTTAACAGTATTTTCTACCATTTAATGGGGAAATTTGTATTGGTGTATCTTGATGATATTTTGATTTTTCCCCTGATGTTCGGACTCATCAGGATCATCTTTTTCAGGTTCTGCAGATTCTGCGAGAAAATAAATTGTACGCCAAGCTGGAGAAATGTGTGTTTATGGTATCGGAGATTCAATTTCTGGGTTTTCTCCTCTCTGCTTCTGGTTTTCGCATGGATCCGGAGAAGGTCCGTGCCGTGCTTGAGTGGGAGCTTCCTGAGAATCAGAAGGCATTGATGCGCTTTCTGGGTTTTGCAAACTATTACAGAAAGTTCATTTTGAATTATTCCTCTGTTGTCAAACCCCTCACTGACATGACCAAAAAGGGGCGGATTTTTCCTCTTGGTCGGAGGAGCGCTTGCAGCTTTTCTAAGATTAAAGAGAGTTTTGCGTCTGCTCCCATCTTGGTGCATCCCGATGTTTCCTTACCTTTTATTGTTGAGGTGGATGCTTCCGAGGTGGGTGTGGGTGCGGTTTTGTCCCAGGGTCCGTCTCCTTCCAAATGGCGACCCTGTGCCTTTTCTCTAAAAACTCTCACCGGCAGAGAAAAACTATGATGTGGGAGATAGGGAATTGTTGGCCATCAAGTTGGCTTTCGAGGAATGGCGCCATTGGTTGGATGGGACCAGGTACCCTATCACCGTTTTTACCGACCATAAGAATCTGGCGTACTTGGAGTCGGCCAGCGTATGAATCGAGACAGGCCAGATGGTCTCTGTTCTTCTCCAGATTCAATTTTGTCGTTACATTCCGCCCTGGGATCAAAAATGTGAAGGCTGATGCTCTCTCTCGCTGTTTTCCGGGAGGAGGAAACTCCGAGGACCCGGGTCCCATTTTGGCGGAGGGGTAGTTGTTTCTGCTCTGTATTCTGATTTGGAGGCCGAGGTCCAGGCTGCCCAGACTGAGGCACCTGCCCGTTGTCCTTCTGGAAAGTTGTTTGTGCCTCCTGAGTTACGTCACAAACTCTTCAAGGAGCATCATGATACTGTTCTTGCTGGTCACCCGGGAGTAGAGCCACGGTAGATCTCATTGCTCGGAGATTTTGGTGGCCGGCTCTTCGTAAGTCGGTGGAGGGTTTTGTGGCTGCTTGTGAGACGTGCGCTCGCGCTAAGGTCCCTCGTTCACGGCCTTCAGGTCCCCTTCTCCCCTTACCCATACCTTCCCGTCCTTGGACACACCTGTCCATGGACTTTATCACGGATCTTCCTCGTTCCTCAGGAAGTCGGTGATCCTGGTGATGGTGGACCGTTTTAGCAAGATGGCACATTTCATACCCTTCCCTGGATTGCCCAATGCTAAAACGTTGGCGCAAGCTTTTGTCGACCATATTGTTAAATTGCATGGCATTCCCTCTGATATTGTTTCCGATAGAGGCACGCAGTTTGTGTCCAGATTCTGGAAGGCTTTCTGTTCTCGCCTGGGGGTTCGGCTGTCCTTCTCTTCTGCTTTTCACCCGCAGTCGAATGGTCAGACTGAGCAGCGTCAATCAGAATCTGGAGACATATTTGCGCTGTTTTGTTGCAGAGAACCAGGAGGATTGGTGTTCGTTTCTCCCTCTTGCTGAGTTTGCTCTGAACAACCGTCGTCAGGAATCTTCTGATAAGTCACCATTCTTTGGTGCATATGGGTTCCATCCGCAGTTTGGGACATTCTCGGGAGGGGCTCCTTCTGGTTTGCCTGAGGAGGAGAGATTTTCCTCGTCTTTGTCTACCATTTGGCAAAAGATTCAGACTAATCTAAGAAAGATGAGTGAGAAATATAAGCGTGTGGCTGATAAGAGGCGTGTGCCTGGTCCGGACCTGAATGTGGGTGATCTGGTGTGGTTGTCTACAAGAAATATTAAACTGAAGGTTCCCTCCTGGAAATTGGGTCCCAAGTTTATTGGGCCTTATAAAATCTTGTCAGTCATCAATCCTGTTGCCTTCCGTCTTGATCTTCCACGGGTTTGGAAGATACATAATGTATTTCACAGATCTCTCTTAAAACCATATGTCCAGCCCACGGTACCCTCCTCTTTGCCTCCTCCTCCGATTTTGGTTGATGGCAATCTGGAGTTTGAGGTTTCCAGAATTGTGGACTCTCGCATTGTCCGCGGTTCTCTTCAGTACCTCGTTCATTGGAAGGGTTATGGTCCTGAGGAGAGGATGTGGGTTCCGGTGTCGGACATTAAAGCCACTCGCCTCATCAGGACTTTTCATAGGGCTCATCCTGAGAAGGTGGGTCCTGGGTGTCGAGTCCACCCGTAGAGGGGTACTGTCACTACCAGAGCTTTGAGACGTTCTCACAGCTCTGTTTCTCCACCCTGTGATGATGTAACTACTAGAGCTTTGAGACGTTCTCACAGCTCTGTTTCTCCCGCCCCTGTGATGAGGTCTTTACTTTCTGTTTCCTTCCTCCCAGCTGTCCCTCCTGTGTTTGATTGCTCTGCCTTTAAATCACCCCTCTTCCTTTGTACGGTGCGGATTATACTTCTTCATTTGAGCAGTATCTCTCGCTTGAGTATCTTCACTGGTGTGATATCTTTTCTGGACCTGTGTTCTGCTGAAGCAAGTACTTCGGACATTGTCTGCTGACTTTGGATCTGTTTTCACTGCTGCTGCAGCTCCTTCAGTTAAGTGTGCAGACATTGTGTGTTTCTGTTTGTTTTGCTGACTGGATCCGAGGCGACCCCGGTTCAGTCCATATACTGAGCAGGGCACCGGTGGCCGTGCCCCTTCCACTACTGTAGGGGTTACAGTGGTCATCAGCCTTAGGTACGCGGGCATGTCTCGATCCACCATCTGGATCTGGACATGGGCTTAGCAGCATAGGGAGAGCTTTTAGGGTCTGACAGGGGTCACCCTTTATGTTCCCTAGTTTGGGTCCGGTCAGTAGCTAACTCACTGTATATGCTCTTGTTGCTCACATACGCACGTGACAATATTACATGGTACAGCAGCGATTGCACCGCCAACAACTTGACCAGCCTTAGATTCAGCTGGAAGGGAATTACTGGTCTAGAATAATTTTTTTCAGGGCCACACATTCCATTATGGATGTCTCGCAATAAGGGCTGTTGCAGACGAGCGGATCTCCTGCGTGTTCTCCACAGTGAGAATGACAGTCAAGCTGCGCGGTGGACATCAGAGGCAGGAAGCAGTAACATGATAGATACTGCTCCGTGCCTCTCTGTGACCCTTTCACTACAAAATCACTGTGAGATAAAGTTGTCACCGTGATTTTGTAGTGAAAGGGTCACAGAGAGGCACGGAGCAGTATCTATCATGTTACTGCTTCGTGCCTCTGATGTCCGCCACGCAGCTTGGCTGTCATTCTCGCTGCGGATAACACGCAGGAGATCCACTCATCTGCAAGAGCCCTAAAGTGGAGGACAAGGAGGAGTAGGAGTCTTAGCAGGCGAAGAAGAAACCGGTGATGAGGACACTGTATTGTTTTTGGATGTGGGTTAGCTGCCACAAAGTGAATAAGTAAAAGAAGGAATACTTGTTCTAAATAAAAATGGTGGCTACTTATATTTTCCCAAAGGATCCGGTGATGCTGTGTCATGTGCTGCAATACTGTAGACCTCTGGTACCTATGTTTGTGTTTCACCATCAACGGCTTATTTGAATCCTGCAGATGTTGTACACTGCTCTGGTTTTGCATGTCCCTCATGTTGAGGAAAAAATGCCATACTGGAGTTTCTCACACAGATCTAGAGGAAGCTGAGCTTGGCGTAGGGCTGGTGCACCCACAGTGTTAGCAGAATCACCAGTTTCAGAGATGACTCCAATATAGGCAGATCTGGCCATGATAGTTTTTTTGGTGGTTTTGGCAGTACATTGCCTCCACTCTATATTGCCACTATGACCACCACCGTCTCCTCAGATTTCTCCTCTTCCTCTTTAGCACCACGGAACCAGCTCCCAGGTGCTGTCCAACACACAATCATCACTGGAGTCATCAGCCTCCCAACATCTTTTATCAGACGGTGATATATCATGGTGGGCTTCTTGGCCCTCATTCCCATTCCCTGCTCTGTAAAAAACATTTTTGAAAACAAAAAATAAATATCATGTTTTCATCTCGCCATTTCATGAAAGCCATGATTGTTTTTTACATTTTTTCTGGCAATGAAGTTATGCCAGTTTGTTTTAAATGGTTTGACACTTCCATAAGCATTTTTGGTCACTTTATAAACCCCATGTGTTTCACATTTTAATCTATTGTCTATGTATCAATTTGCATCCAGATGGAGACTCCAATCACATTACACACATTATCCTAGCAACAATCGGAATATTCTGCCTCCTGCTGCTTGCATTGCTTGCATTTGCTTGCTGGAGGTAATGTATATTAATAATCTCATCAATGTTTACTTATATCTGATAATTGTGAACTGTCCCACATCAGTATGTGCTTCTGTATCTTATTGGTCTGTGCTCTGGATGGTATGGGGCTTTCTGAGTTAAAGGAACCAAGAGTCGGAGGAATGACTATTAGTAAAGAGCATCACTCTCTCTGGACGACCCAGCTTTTACATTTTTTCCATCGATAGTTCAATAATACTCATGTATACTCACGCCACAATGTAGTACCTCATTTCTCCTGTTGGGGCAGTGCAGAAAAAAATGAGTAAATGCAGACAAGATCTCCCAGATTAAAAGTAATTGCTGCAATATATATATATATTTAAATAGAACTCCTGGATGTTTTTCTTCTTTCATTTTGTGTTTATGTTTCACCTTTTTTTCTGATGAGTGACATTTACAGGAGTAATAATTGTGACATATTTAATGTTTCTATAGAAAAAAACAGAAGAAGACGACAAGTGCTGAGGTACAGTATGGGACATGCTAACAGAATGATGTGGGTTGTTAGGTCATATAGATATGATTAAAGGGAGTCTTCATGATTAATTTATATGATCCAGTGACAAAGAGCAGCTCTTTCTCTCTATCGGCCCCGAACTCATCTGTGTATTACACTAATGACAATTCAGTTCAATGACATGTAATATTATACTTCCCAGTGTTGAGGAGGAATAAACTCACTGGCAAAGTAAGGAATGTGAAACCTCTTTAAGACGGCCACCAAAAATTGCATTTATGAAAGTTTTTCTAGAGGGATGGTCCGTTCTAGATAGGCAGTATACAATAGTAGACGATAGAATGGTGTGAATAAGGAGTGGTCTTGTCAAAGAAGTGGTCTTCTTAAAAAGGTGGTCTTCTGGAGAAGTTTCCCTGGATATATTTTCCAGCTTAGGACATAGGGTTGCACTTGCCTTTCTTTTATCTCACACAATAGAGTTTTATGTTCCTAAAAAGTAATTTTTTTTACCTGTTACTTGCAATTGAATTAAAATTGCATCTTTTGGTCCTTCAGATGGAAGCCACGTATACCGATCTGAGGAGATCAGATATCACAAGTATATACGATCAGCTGAAGGTAACTATGGTGATATCATGACATTTGATAGTGTGATGTTTTCTGTCTATTATCATTATAATTAACTATGGAGATGACAGAATGTGACTGCCCCCTGCACGTTTGATCGGCTCAGTCTTGGCTGACAGTCTGGTTGCTTGGGTTATGCAGTCACAATTGTTTAGGAGGCTATCAGAAATGTTTCCTCAGCAATCAGATTAATCAATCTCAGATTAATCAGCCTTCAGGCAGATTTCAGATTTAGCTGATGGCAGAGAAAGGGTGAGGAGGCAGGGCTGATCCTAAACCCAAGGAAGTTCATTTAGATCCTCAGCTGGTAAATAGTCACGCTCCCATAATAGTGACATAAAGCCTGGTATGTAAATGTGTATTAAAAGTTCAAACATGTAGAGTGCCAATCATTTCTTTATGTTAATGCTGGTAAACCAGAGCTAATTGACTCACTTTATGGACATTTGTTGTTCGTTTGGGTCAGAAAATATGGACCCTAAACAAAGAGAATGTTCCAATAGGGTTAAGCGAACTCGTACCGAACTTTAGGGTTTTTGGTACCCGGACCGAAACCTGGACATTTCCGTAAAAGTTCGTATTTGGGTTTGGTGTTCGGCGATTTCTTGGCACTTTTTTAAAGGCTATTGTTTCACTAGTCTGCCCTTAGAAGCCATCACAGCCATGCCTACTAATGACATGGCTGTGATTGGCCAAGTGCAGCATGTGACCCCGCCTCTATATAGGCTGGAGTCAGGTAGCGCCGCATGTCACTCTGCTCTTCTCAGTGTAGGGTTAGGATGCTGCTGCTGCTGTGAGGGAGAGATTAGGGAAGAATTCTGGTGTACTTAGTGGTGTTCAATCTTCAAACTACAGCGATTATTGAGGGTGCTATGCTACATTTTTGTACCCAGCACTGAGCCCAATGACACTGAAAAATAACTTTTAATCCATCTGCTAGTTCGGTGGGCGTCGGCGGCCATTTTTGCAACTGCAGTGTCTTTGGAACTGCATGTGAACTGCATGTGTGCCAGGGACATTATTTTAATTCTATTCCGTTAGCTCAGTGGAGGACAAATTCCCTTTTTTGGCCGATCAAGTCCCCCTGAGGCCTGCAGTACATACCTGGCAGTGAAAATTATTCAATTACATTAGTCTGTGACCTAAAGCGATTTTTTATCTGTCTGCAACATGCACTGCATATCTGACAGTCCAATAAAACCCTAAAATACTCCAGTTACCTTGTTGCTATAAAAAAGCTAAATTTGCGTGCTACGCTGCATTTCTGACAGTCCAATACAACCGTAGCATACTGCATTTACATTGGTGCTATAAAAACCCCCTTTTTGTGCTAGATAGGTGACAGTGGTGGGTGACATTTTACAATTGTTTCCATATACAAATCCCTGCTCTGCATAGTTGACAGGGAGGTAAATTTCTAAAAATCATCTGTTACATTCTTGGGTGACATTAACCCAGTTTTGCCGTACACAAACCCCTGCTCTGCATAGGTGACAGGGAGGTAAATTTCTAAAAATCGTCTGTTACATTCTTGGGTGACATTAACCCAGTTTTGCCATATACAAACCCCTACTCTGCATAGGTGATGTAACGGATCGCCTGGCACCCCGACTGGGTACCTCCGTTGAAAGATGCTCCTAGCGTTTCCTGAGGACTCCAAGCGCTCTAGCCGACACCACAACCACCGAACCTGAGAAGCATACGAATTCACCAACTTCCGAACAAGCGACCCACATACCCTGGAAGCAGCCGAACAGGAAAAGCAATATGAACAGCTTACACTCCTGGCAATCAGCATACAGTCAGATCCCCCCCAATAACGAGACGACACTTCGTTTTGAGGGTCAAGCAGGAACTCTATCTCATTTTATTAAGGGCTACCTGCCCGAGTATTTATGCAGGTCTCCCACCTGGTGGACACTCCCCTAGGGGACCAGAAGGAAGACTGCGACACAGGATACAGCAGCCAATCACACACATTGGGACAATACAGACACCCCCAGCATATCCCTCCCCTCTGCCTGTGACACAATCACCCTACATGGGTAATGCAATCACCACAGGCAGAAGAATACACAATGTCTTCTGTCCTGGAGACAATTGAGGAGTCATTCAATTATCTCTCAGGACAAAGGGAAATCGCCAATACACATGTGGGGACAATAGGACAGACATCACTATTCAATACACAATGTCCCACCCTTTACAATACACAGACATTTAACATATTCCCAGAAGGCTTGGATCTGAGCGCTCAATATATCCAGGGATAGAGGCAGACTCCATTGAGCACATGGCTGCAAAAGGGACACAAAATTACACAATGCTACAATCACTATATAAAACATATACATGCAACATATCCCCAGATAGCTTAGGTCTGAGCGCACATTATTGGATGGCGCTCAGACCACACATGTCCAGTTCAATTGCCATGGAGCTAAAGTCTTTCCCATAGTCCTCCACCATACGAATGGGCTCCATAGCAGAGCCATCTGGGGCATCACCGCTCAAACAGGACAAGCATACATGGGGCCATAGTCGCAGGGCAGGAGGCGAGCAAGCAGTCCCTTCCAGGAAACTGGGGCAGACTCTGGTACAGGGTCCAGTCCGCTACATTTCTCCCCTTTACCAAAGAGACTAACAGGGTATCTGACCTCCTGCCGGTCAGTGCCCTGGTTAGTCCAGCAACCCACCCACGAAGCACAAACAGCAGTACAGCCCACCCACAATAAATGGTTACTACACCTGGATAAAGTAGCAACTTGTCCATGTCCAGGTGCCTCACTACGGCTGTGCGGGGGACTGGTAGACTGCCTAGGTGGGTTGCTGAGTGGGCAGAGACCGGCGGGACTCTGCCCTGGGGCCAGCGCTACCACGGAAGTAGCCTGGTGGGAGCCTGGTTGTGGGGGAGGAGACCGACTGTCTCCCTCTGGATAAACCGCTCTGTGGCTGGCGGACAGGACCGACCATCCTTGCCCCTTGTGCTGCAAGTGCAGAGACCACGGTCCCATCTGCACCGTTGGGGAGCGTAACATCTCCCCTTGGTGGGTTAGGCTGCCGCTGGAGAGAGGGTGTAACAAGCCCCTCTCTCTGAACTGTAGACTGCCGCTGGGGAGAGCGGGTAGCAGGCTCCTCTCCCTGACCCTCTCTCTGCTGGTGGAGGGGGACCAACTGTCTCCCCTTTCAATATTTTGTCCTGCTGCTGGGGTGGAAGTACGACACCTTCAGCTCCCTGGGGTACACACTGCCGCTGTGGAGGAAGGACGGCACCTTCAGCTCCCGGGGGTACACACGGCCGCTGGGGAGGAAGGATGACACCTTCAGCTCCCTGGGGTACACACTGCCGCTGGGAAGGAAGGACGACACCTTCAGCTCCCTGGGGTACACACAGCCGCTGGGGAGGAAGGACGACACCTTCAGCTCCCTGGGATACACACTGCCGCTGGGGAGGAAGGACGACACCTTCAGCTCCCGGGGTACACACTGCCGCTGTGGAGGAAGGACGGCACCTTCAGCTCCCGGGGTACACACGGCAGCTGGGGAGGAGGGATGACACCTTCAGCTCCCTGGGGTACACACTGCCGCTGGGAAGGAAGGATGACACCTTCAGCTCCCTGGGGTACACACTGCCGCTGGGGAGGAAGGACGACACCTTCAGCTCCCTGGGGTACACACTGCCGCTGGGGAGGAAGGACGGCACCTTCAGCTCCCTGGGGTACACACTGCCGCTGTGGAGGAAGGACGGCACCTTCAGCTCTCCGGACGCACTCAGCCGCTGGGGAGGGCGGGCGATACCATCTGCCATGAACTGCAGGTACTCTGCTGTTATCCTCCTCACGAACTGCACAGATTTCTCCGGGGTTGGGTCGAAGAAAATCAGCCGTGATCTCAGCTCTCTGTCAAATTCCTCCTGCGTGTAGCTGGGTGCCATGCTTGTTCTCCTGAAGTTCTTTCTTTTGTAGATAGGGGCGCTGTACGGGTACTGGCGTTGCCCTCACTTTGTAATCCAAGGAATGGTGTTGCCCTGTAGATGTCCTTCTGGGCTGTGGAAATGATCCCGCTTGCCACCAAATGTAACGGATCGCCTGGCACCCGACTGGGTACCTCCGTTGAAAGATGCTCCTAGCGTTTCCTGAGGACTCAAGCGCTCTAGCCGACACCACAACCACCGAACCTGAAAGCACACGAATTCACCAACTTCCGAACAAGCGACCCACGTACCCTGGAAGCAGCCGAACAGGAAAAGCAATATGAACAGCTTACACTCCTGGCAATCAGCATACAGTCAGATCCCCCAATAACGAGACGACACTTCGTTTTGAGGGTCAAGCAGGAACTCTATCTCATTTTATTAAGGGCTACCTGCCCGAGTATTTATGCAGGTCTCCCACCTGGTGGACACTCCCTAGGGGACCAGAAGGAAGACTGCGACACAGGATACAGCAGCCAATCACACACATTGGGACAATACAGACACCCCCAGCATATCCCTCCCCTCTGCCTGTGACACAATCACCCTACATGGGTAATGCAATCACCACAGGCAGAAGAATACATAATGTCTTCTGTCCTGGAGACAATTGAGGAGTCATTCAATTATCTCTCAGGACAAAGGGAAATCGCCAATACACATGTGGGGACAATAGGACAGACATCACTATTCAATACACAATGTCCCACCCTTTACAATACACAGACATTTAACATATTCCCAGAAGGCTTGGATCTGAGCGCTCAATATATCCAGGGATAGAGGCAGACTCCATTGAGCACATGGCTGCAAAAGGGACACAAAATTACACAATGCTACAATCACTATATAAAACATATACATGCAACATATCCCCAGATAGCTTAGGTCTGAGCGCACATTATTGGATGGCGCTCAGACCACACATGTCCAGTTCAATTGCCATGGAGCTAAAGTCTTTCCCATAGTCCTCCACCATACGAATGGGCTCCATAGCAGAGCCATCTGGGGCATCACCGCTCAAACAGGACAAGCATACATGGGGCCATAGTCGCAGGGCAGGAGGCGAGCAAGCAGTCCCTTCCAGGAAACTGGGGCAGACTCTGGTACAGGGTCCAGTCCGCTACAGGTGACATGGAGTTAAATTTAGTAAAAACATCTGTTACTTCGGTGGGTGACCACAAAAAATTAGAAGAGCCTCAAATAAGGGATGTGGCCCTAGTCGTGGTGCTGCTGGTGTTGGTGGAGCTCCTGTTGCAGGGAGAGGACGTGATCAATCTGTGCCATCTACAAGCCCAAATGAATCACCTTCCTCAGGTGCGCGTAGACAAAAGAGCCTTCAGCGTTATTTAATAGGCCCGAATGCCGTCTTATGAATGGTGAGGCCAGAACAAGTACAGTCGCTAGTAGATTGGGTGGCTGACAGTGCCTCCAGTATCTTGACATTGTCTCCCACCCGGTCCACCGCTGAAAGCTCGGAGTTGACACCTGCAGGCCATGGGCATCTATCTAGCAACTCACCCCCTTGCAAATCAAGCAGTCTGACCCCCAAGTCATGCAGCAGTCTCTTATGCTTTTTGATGAGTCTGCTGGCAGGGTTTCCCAGGGCCATCATATGTGACATGCCGACAAGGTGGAACTCCGCCTGCACATGCTAGAGAAACTGTGCGAGCAGCAGCAGGCCATAGTGGAGTTTCAGCTGCCTCATGCACAGGTGAGTCGCTCTGTGGAACAGCACCACTTCACCATCAATGACTGGGCCTACATACGAGACCTGTGTGCCTTGTTGCGCTGTTTCGATTATTCTACCAACATGGCCAGTGCCGATGACGCTGTTCTCAGCATTACTATCCAACTTCTATGTCTCTTTGAAAAAACGCTTTGGGCAATGATGGAAGAGGATGTGGCAAAGGAGGAAGAAGAGGAGGAATAGGGATTATTTCCACGGTTATCAGGCTAGTCATTCACAAGTGGCTCAGAGGGTGGGTTCCTGCACCAACATAGGCCAGGTACACAATTGTCCAGCTAGGGCACAGTTCTGGAGGATGAGGGGGAGGATGAAGAGGAACCGTGTTCACAACAGGGTGGCACACAAAGCGGCTCAGGGCCATCACTGGAGCGTTGCTAGGGGTATACCGAAGACACAGACGATACACAGAGAACAGCTTGTCGTTGCCTCTAGGCAGCCTGGCAAACAAGAGTGACTACATGCTGCAGTGCCTGCGAGTTGCCCACATTCTAACTTGTGCTGATTACTGGGTGGCCTCCCTGCTGGATCCCCGTTACAAGGACAATGTGCGGTCCTTAATTCCATCACTGGAGCATGATCGGAAGATGCGCGAGTACAAGCGCACGCTTGTAGACACACTGCTGATGGCATTCACACCTGACACCGGGGCCTCAGTGGAAGCACAAGGCGAAGGCAGAGAAGGAGGAAGAGGTCACCAATGCAGCCAGGGCACCGCCAGCACCTAAGAAGGAAGGGTTAGCATGGCCGAAATGTGGAAAAGCTTTGTCACCACGCCACAACAACCAGCACCACCAGCTGATATGCAACGTCTAAGCAAGAGGCAGCATTTCAGCAACATGGTGGAGCAGTATATGTGCACATGCCTACATGTACTGACTGATGGGTCTGCCCCATTCAACTTCTGGGTCTCCAAATTGGGCACGTGGCCTGAGCTTGCCCTTTATGCCTTGGAGGTGCTGGCCTGCCCAGCAGCCAGTGTATTGTCTGAACGCGTTATCACGGACAAGCGCAGCTGCCTGTCCACAGCTATGTGGACAAGCTCACCTTCATTACAACAAACCAGGCAAGGATTCTTCAAGGCTTATCTGTACCGTGTGCAGAATAGACATTTATACTGGCCTCAACCATCCATTCTTGTGCTCAAGTGCACTTATTCTTTGTTTTATTTTTTTATATGTCCCAATATTTTGGGGGCTACCCCAATAAAAAATAAAAAAATAATTAACAGTGTTGGCTACCTCCTACACCTCCACCCCCGCTTCCACCTACACCGCCTCCTCAAGCCCCTACTCAACATCCACCTCCTCCTCCTAGTTCAAGATTGTTATTTTTAATTTCTATTTTTTATTTTATTTCCCTATCCAATTTTGTTTGTAGAACACTTGCATTGCTCTTAAGCACATTTTGCTGCCTTTTGCAGATCTCTAGCCCTTTCCATGACATTTTTAGAGCCATTTTACTGCCAAAAAGTTCCTCATTGACTTCAATGGGGTTCGGGTTCGGGGTCAAGTTCGGGTCCCGAACTCGAACTTCATGACTAAGTTCGGCCAAACCTGGCGAACCCGAACTTCCAGGTGTTCGCTCAACTCTATGTTCCAACTCTTCTTCCCTTAAATCCCCCTTTTACGTTGATCCTATTTTGCCTCATGTTACAAGGAAAACTGAGAACTATTCACAGCAATATTCTCTGCGTGTTCTGCAGCAGTGGCTGGGTTTGTGGTAGCCTCAATGCTAAGACTGGTCAACCAGACACCGTCAAGGTGTCACCATGTGTTGCTGCTCTCAAGAAGGGATGGTAAGATGTGGTGCACCCCAATGGGAAAAAAGTCCAGAGAGTCCGGGTCTGGAGTAAACCAGGGTGCTTCTTTAGAAATTCAGACGAGACATAGGGCTGCCTTCTCCAGTCTCCTCCCTGGCAGAAGGCTGATTTGGATGGACAGATCTTTTGTTTTGTTTTAGCCTTACAAACTATGTTGCAATGTTAGAAGTAGGGTTTAATGCTGAGGAAAGACCTGCTAGGTGTCTCTATCTCTCTTAGAAGGCTGGTACCGTGGCCAAAGGCTGATGGCCAAAGGCTCTTTTCCAAAGTATCCCCATCTTTGTGTCTTCCTCTTGTCACTCAGTAATCTCCCCCTCCAAGCACTGGTCCCTAACTGCAGAATACTAGGGTCTCTGACTCCTCTCCTTATATACATGTTCTAGCTGAACTAAAACCTTCTAGTGAGAGTGGTGGAGAAACTCAGCACAAACAAATACATTGTAACTAGAGATGAGCGAACTTAAAAAAAAAGTTTGGCGTTCGGCGTTCAGGTTGTGGTAATCGCCGCATCCCGTTATGGATTCCACTACCGCGGACTATGGCGGCATATGGAATCCATAAGGGGCGGCTTACACCAACCCGAACTGTTGAACAGCCGAAGGACCTGGGGTGACGTCACCGTCATGTGATCAGTGCAGGGGGCGTGGCTCAGCACGGGATCAAATCCTGCTAAACCCCATCTAATAATCTGGTCAGCATCCAAAAATGGAATATTATGGGCTCATGCACACAGCTGTAGTTTTTTTCTTTTATTCTGGATCAGATGCAGATCTATTCATCTCAACATGTCCTATTTTTGTGCATTTTGTGGCCAAAGATAGGACATTTCTGCAGGAGTAAAAAAATAAAAATGGCAGCAGGCACTAGACTGGCATCCATGTTTTCCAGATCCGCAATTTAGACGGCAAAACATTTACTGCCATGTGCATGAGCTCTAGTCCCTGTGTTTTCTGCTGGATTTCCACAGATTGTTAACAGAAGCTTTAAGTCAAATTTTTTTGTTTATATTTCTGCAAAAATGTCAATGACCTCAGAAATCTAACCCATGGGTCCAATAGAAGAATGATTCCATTATTCTCAGTGCCCAACTCCCATATCATCAATAAAGTTTAAAAGATTTTAATTCAAAGAAAAAGCCTAGTGGTGAGTAATTGGCTCCAAAGGAAACCCTGAGTCTTTTTTCTCATGGATAGAGATGAGCGAACTTCTATTTTTAGTTTGCCGTCCAAAGTTCGGGTTCGTGTTATCATAGCAACCCGTTATGGATTCCATATCGGCATTTGCAATCCATAAGGGACTGCTTCATTGAACCCGAACCTTGGGCAACCCTAAGGACCTGGGGTGACGTCACCGTCATGTGATCATGCAGGGGGCGTGGCTCAGCACCAGATCACCTCTTATCCAATCCAGTGCTGAGCCACGCCCCCTGCACTGTTCACATGACGGTGACGTCACCCCAGGTCCTTAGGGTTGTCCAAGGTTCGGGTTCAATGTAGCAGCCCCTTATGGATTCCAAATGCCGATATGGAATCCATAACGGGATGCTACGATACCCGAACCCGAACTTTGGACACCGAACTAAGAATAGAAGTTCGCTCATCTCTACTCGTGGATATTTGGGGCCCAGTAATGTATCAGAACCTGGGCCCATGTGAGGATCCTCTGGTGTTCTGGAAGGCCAGCCTAATGCTGAAGATATGCTCATTAGCATTATAGTGGTGATTCTAGACTCTTCTGAGGCAGTTTTGCTAAAATGTCCAAGAAATTGGGATTCAGAGGTTGGTTTCTATGTTGATTACTATTGTCTTCATCCTATTCAGATGATATAATTTATTGTACTTTTTTTTATCTTGCAGCTTGAGAACCCGGCAGACTCCAATGTTATAGGATGAGATGAGGCTGCAGCTAATGATTATGAAAACATCCAAAAGAAAAATGTTTTAAAATGAGAATAAAATGATGTGTGATAAACATAGGTCCATAGTTTTACTTATGTAGGATAGAAAAACATATTGCTGGTAGTACTACAGATTTACCTCTATTTCTTCTCTCTTTGTTTCATTGTTGTCTTAAGGAATGTTATAAATAGAGATGAGCGAAATATTGGAAATTCAATTCGGCTGCTTAGCGGAATTTTACAAGAGCGAATTTCTTTGTAAGTAGTGGATGCAATGACAAGGAACAGCGCCTGTCCCCGTCATTGTATCCCTCAGATGCCCCATTCATTGCGGCATCTGACATCAATATTTAAATGGCAAATAAAAAAAATAAAAAAATCAAATCATACTTACCTCTTCCATTTGATTGTGAAGAGTAGTGTTGAGCGTAAATATTCGAATAGTGAATTTTTTCGTGAATATTTAGAATATAGAGCTATATATTCCTAAAAATTATTATTATTCTTTTTTTTTTTTATCTGAACCCAAGAATAAAATACTGTTAACGAAGATAAAGAATATAGCGCTATGTTCTCTATCTTCGTTAATTCTAGCAAGCCAACCAATAGGAAAGTTATAGCCCGTTCAAAGCTTCATACGCAGTACGCGAAATCTTGTGCGGCTCATGATGACATCAATACGGCGGCCGTCATGGTAACGTCATACATCACCGTACATGGGAATTCGCATGGGATCTGGAGGGCATATCTTCATACTCAAATGGATGAGGTAAGTATTAGTGATGAGCGGCATAGGCAATATTCTAATTTGCGATATTTCGCAAATATTTGGCCGAATATTCGTCATAAACTTGCAAATTCGAGAATTTGCGATCTCCAGTCATTATTTACTTGATTGCGAAAATAGGCAATGTAATATATTCGCAATAATAAATTTGCAATTAGAATATTCACGATCAACACTTTCCTATTGGTTGCTAGGGATGTTGCTAAGTGCCGATATTCACCATAAATTCGCGATAAATTCGCAATTAGATTATTCGCGATCATAACTTTTCGCGAATACAAATATATTGTACTATTTTCTAATTATTCGCAAATTCTCGAAGTGGCGATATTCGCGATTGAAATTCGCAATTCGAATGTTCGCGCTCAACACTAGTAAGTATGATTTTTTTTTTACATTTTTACTGCCATTTCAAGGAAATCGATTCGTTTTCATGAAGCACGAGGAAATTCGGATTTGCTGCTAACCAAATTTTTCCTGAACTTTAGATCGAAGTCCACTTTGATTCGCTCAACACCAGTTATAAAGGTTAAAATGTGTTGAAACCCTCTGATTGCCTCTATACAGTACATGAAGCTATGACCCATAATGTATGAGTGTTCCTCTGACCTATCAATCAGATGACCTACACCATAATGTAGGAGTGTTCCTCTGACCTATCAATCAGATGACCTACACCATAATGTATGAGTGTTCCTCTGACCTACCAATCAGATGACCTACACCATAATGTATGAGTGTTCCTCTGACCTATCAATCAGATGACCTACACCATAATGTATGAGTGTTCCTCTGACCTATCAATCAGATGACCTACACCATAATGTATGAGTGTTCCTCTGACCTATCAATCAGATGACCTACACCATAATGTATGAGTGTTCCTCTGACCTATCAATCAGATGACCTACACCATAATGTATGAGTGTTCCTCTGACCTATCAATCAGATGACCTACACCATAATGTATGAGTGTTCCTCTGACCTATCAATCAGATCACAGCTTTCAATACAGGTTAAAGACCTAATACACTGCAATGTTTAGCTCTGATGTTGAACAAACGGAAATTGCAAAAATCTGTGAAAGTCAGTGGTGTTATATCAAAGGGATTGTCCCACAAAAAATATTCTACAATTCTCAAACCAGCACCTGGATCTGAATACTTTTGCAATTGCATGTAATTGAAAATGTATTATAACTACTGAGTAATTCAATGAAATCTATCGGTATAGCGCCACCTGCTGTTTGCTCTTTTTTTCTATTTTCTCTGTCCTGCTCCCTGAGTTGGGATCAAATGCTAAGTTTCATCCTTCAACTGCCACTAGCTGCAGCAGAAAGAACACACTCCCTGAGAAAGGACACACCACCTAAGCTGCCAGCTTCAAATAAATCTAGCAGAGCCCGTGGAGCAATGAATGGAGAGATTCCTAGATCCATGGGAGGTACAGGGCAGGTTCTAGCTTCGTTAGAAAGGGATTGTCATGTACTAGATGAAGTGTTATTTTTTTAAATGGAAAAATCTAAATTTATTGAGCAAACACCCTTTCCGATAGGAGGAGATGAGGTCTATGCGCCCTGAACGATTTCATATTATATACACCAGAAATTTACATTTAACTCCCTCCGCCCCCCTAGCTTTAAACCCCCTTAATGACCAGACCACTTTTTACAATTCTGCACTACACTACTTTCACCGTTTATTGCTCCGTCATACAACTTACCACCCAAATGAATTTTACCTCCTTTTCTTCTCACTAATAGAGCTTTCATTTGGTGCTATTTCATTCTTGCTGACATTTTTACTTTTTTTGATATTTAGCTTTTTTTGACGAAATTTTTGCAAAAAAATGACATTTTTCAATTTCTGTTTGAAAATTTGTCAAATAAAACTACATTTCTCTATAAATTTTTCTCTAAATTTAATTTTCTACATGTCTTTGATAAAAAAAAATGCAATAAGTGTATATTTATTGGTTTGGGTAAAAGTTATAGCTTTTACAAACTATGATGCAAAAAAGTGAATTTCCGCACTTTGACTTTCTGAGCACCTGTTCTGTTTCCTGACGCACTACAATGCCCAGACAGTAGAAACACCCCATAAATGACCCCATTTCGGAAAGTAGACAACCTAAGGTATTCACTGAGGGGCATAGTGAGTTCATGGAATTTTTTATTTTTTGTCACAAGTTAGCGGAAATAGTTTTGTTTTGTTTTTTTTTTCAAAAAATTTCATTTTCTGCAAACTTGTGACAAAAAATAAAAACTCACTATGCTCATCAGCGAATACCTTAGGGTGTCTACTTTCCGAAATGGGGTCACTTGTGGGGTATTTTTACTGCCCCGGCATTTTAGGGGCCCCTAAAGCGTGAGAATCCAAATGCGTAAAAATGCCCTGTGAAATCCTAAAGGTACTCATTGGTTTTAGGGCCCCTTTGCGCATCTTGGCTGCAAAAAAGTGTCACACATGTGGTATCGCCTTACTCAAGAGAAGTAGGGCAATGTGTTTTGGGGTGTATTTTTACATATACCCATGTTGGGTGAGAGAAATATCACTGTAAATTGACAACTTTGTATAAAAATTTTTAAAAGTTGTTGTTTACAGCGATATTTCTCACCCAGCATGGGTATATATAAAAATACACCCCAAAAGTCATTGCCCTACGTCTCCTGTGTACGGCGATACCACATGAGTGACACTTTTTTGCAGCCAAGATGCGCAAAAGGGCCCTAAAACCAATGAGTACCTTTAGGATTTCACTGGGCAATTTTACGCATTTGGATTCCAAACTACTTCTCACGCTTTAGGGCCCCTAAAATGCCAGGACAGAATAAATACCCCACATGTGACACCATTTTGGAAAGTAGACACCCTAAGGTATTCGGTGATGGGCATAGTGAGTTCATGGAAGTTTTTATTTTTTGTCACAAGTTAGCGGAAATGGAATTTATTTTTTATTTTATTTTATTTTTTACAAAGTCTCATATTCCACTAACTTGTGACAAAAAATAAAATTTTACATGAACTCATCATACCCCTCATGGAATACCTTGGGGTGTCTTCTTTCTAAAATGGGGTCACTTGTGTGGTATTTTTACTGCCCTGGCATTTTAGGGGCCCCTAAACGTCACATGTGGTATCGCCGTACTCAGGAGGAGTAGGGCAATGTGTTTTGGGGTGTATTTTTACATATACCCATACTGGGTGTGAAAATGATCTCTGTAAATGACAACTTTTTCCATTTTTTTATACAAAGTTGTCCATTTACAGAGATATTTCTCTCACCCAGCATGGGTATATGTAAAAATACACCCCAAAACACATTGCCCTATTTCTCCCGAGTACGGCGATGCCACCTGTGTGCCACTTTTTTGCAGCCAAGATGCACAAAGGGGCCCCAATTCCAATGAGTACCTTTTAGGAGACCATTTTTACGCATTTTTCTTCTCACGCTTTAGGGCCCCTAAAATGCCAGGGCAGTTAAAATACCCCAAATGTGACCCCATTTTAGAAAGAAGACACCTCAAGGTATTCTGCGAGGGGCATGGTGAGTTCATAGAAGATTTTTTTTTTTGGCACAAGTTAGCGGAATTTGATTTTTTTTGTTTTTTTCTCACAAAGTCTCCCTTTCCGCTAACTTGTGACAAAAAATTCAATCTTTCATGGACTCAATATGCCCCTCAGCGAATACCTTGGGGTGTCTTCTTTCCAAAATGGGGTCACATGTGAGGTTTTTGTGCTGCTCTGGCATTTGAGGGTCTCCGCAATCATTACACGTATGGCCAGCATTAGAAGTTTCTGCTATTCTCCTTATATTGAGCATACGGGTAATGAGATTTTTTTTTCGTTTAGCCTCTGGCCTGAAAGAAAAAATGAACGGCACAGATTTCTTCATTCGCATCGATCGATGTGGATGAAAAAATCTTTGCCAAAAAATACGCAAGAAAAAAAAGAGGGGCCTGGCGATTGCCAGGACATAGGGGCTCCGCCCAAACATCCATACCCACTTCAGCTCCTATGTCCTGGCAAACGTGATTTCTCCATTCACATCGATCAATCGATTGATGTGGAGGAAGACATCTTTGCCAGATTTTTTGATACAAAGTGTTTGCCAAAGCATATGAACTCCAACACCTCTCCTCAGCTCACATGCCAGGGCAAACGTACCTGTCCTGCAGAGGAGAAATCTCGTCTTGCAGCGCCGCAAACACCGACTTCACGTGTCTTCTGACAGCAGCGCAATGCTTCTCTCAGAATGCACATCAGTGCTGCGGCGTTTTCATCGGTTGGTCCGTTGATCTACCTGGAAAATAAAGGGTGGTTAGGGGAAAAAAAAAAGAAGAAAAAAAAACAGGCAGCAGGCTCATAACTTGAACGTTACAAACTTTATAAAACATGAATAAAACCTGAACCTGAAAAAAAAAACGGAACTTTTAAAACCTGAACTAACTCAAGATTTTTTTTTCTTGCTACCTGTTTAATTTTTTTCTTTTTTAACCATTTCACTCTTTATTTTCCTAGTAGAAACCTCTCCTTTCCCATGGGACAATGTGTAAAGTGTAAATCACACAGAGATGGTGAGAAGTACACTATACACGTTATCCCAAGTGAAAGGAGAGGTTTCTACCGTTTCACACTTCTGCAGTAGCACAGCAGCACCGTCCCCTATGTGTTAGGGTCTCTCAAAACCTAGTATCCTGAGAGACCCTTGAGCCTGATTGTAAAAACTACCTGTGTTGTGCTGTCCCTAGGTCCCTAAGTGTACCTGAGTGTGGTACTTCCGGAAACGCTCCCCTAGGCATAGGGCAGGGTGGTCAGGACAGTCAGGACAGAAATAGCGGGTGTCACGCCTTATTCCACTCCTGCTACAGACACGACATCTTTTTCGGGGTGGCGGTTGGGTTGAGGTACCGGTAACGACACTGGGGAAGTGTCGCTCGTGTAGACGGCTCACTACACTGGTGGATGGGGCCACGGACCCTTCTGGATAAATTATCTCTTCCTGAAATTTGAGGAAGGATCCTGTTCTCCCAGCCTTACTGTAGAGAACGTAACTATTATAGGCAGCCAATTGAATTAAATATACAGACACCTTCTTATATCAGCATCTGGTGCGTCTGGAAATCAAATACGGGGCCAACATCTGGTCATTGAAGTCCACCCCTCCCATGTGGAGGTTATAGTCGTGGACTGAGAGGGGCTTTTCAATGACACTGGTTGCCCGTTCAATTTGGACTGTCGTGTCTGCGTGAATGGAGGAGAGCATGTAAACGTCACGCTTGTCTCTCCATTTCACCGCGAGCAGTTCTTCGTTACACAAGGCAGCCCTCTGCCCTCTTGCAAGTCGGGTGGTAACGAGCCGTTGGGGGAAGCCCCGGCGACTAGGTCGCACGGTGCCACAGCAGCCAATCTGTTCTAGGAACAAATGCTTGAAGAGGGCCACACTTGTGTAAAAGTTGTCCACATAAAGATGGTACCCCTTGCCGAATAAGGGTGACACCAAGTCCCAGACTATCTTCCCACTGCTCCCCAGGTAGTTAGGGCAACCGACCAGCTCCAGGGTCTGATTTTTTCCCTCATAGATCCGAAATTTGTGCGTATAGCCTGTGGCCCTTTCACAGAGCCCATACCGGGCGCGCTTGCTTGGGATGTACTGTTTGAAGCCAAGGCGCCCGGTGAAATGTACTAGGGACTCGTCTACGCAGATGTTTTGTGCGGGGGTATACAAATCTGCAAATTTCTGGTTGAAATGGTCTATGAGGGGCCGAATTTTGTGGAGCCGGTCAAAAGCTGGGTTGCCTCTGGGACGGGAGGTGGTGTTGTCGCTAAAGTGCAGGAAACACAGGATGGTCTCAAAACGTGTCCTGGACATGGCAGCAGAGTACATGAGCATGTGATGAATTGGGTTCGTGGACCAATATGACCGCAATTCATGCTTTTTTGTCAGGCCCATGTTGAGGAGAAGGCCCAGAAAAGTTCTAAATTCGGAAACCTGGACTGGTTTCCACCGGAAAGGCTGGGCATAGAAGCTTCCCGGGTTGTCGGCGATAAATTGAGTGGCCTACCGATTTGTTTCTGCCACGACTAAGTCGTAGAGCTCCGCAGTGAAGAACAGCTCAAAAAAAACCAGCCCCGATACGATCTGAGCTGTCTCCACCCGAACTCCTTACTGGGCGGTGAAAGGGGGAACTACTGGTGCGGCTGAATATGGGGACAGCCAATCAGGATTTGCCAGCACCTCAGGGACTCTAGGGGCCCTACGGGCCTGTCTGCGTGGTGGCTGCCACCGTACCAGCTTCAACTGCCCTTCTGGTGCTCGCCACTTCACCATGTTGTACGGCAGTGCTGGTAGAAGGTCCAGGACGGGCTGCGCTGCTGGTGTATGCCTCACCACGTAATCCGGCAGCGCCAGCCCCACTCTGCTGCCCTTGAAACTGATCCTGCGCTACCTGCGGTCTAGCGACACGGGGCCGGGTACGCCTGGTTCTATCAGGGACCTCAACCTCCTCGTCTGAACTTTGGTTCAGACTGCCACTGCTTTCTACAGGTTTGTATTCTGACCCGCTGGATTCGTCAGATGAGGGTTCCCATTCCTCATCCAACTGGGTCAGAATCCTGTAGGCCTCTTCAGAGGAATACCCCTTGTTTGACATTTGGGCGACTAAATTTAGGGGGTATTCCCTGAGACTACCCAAGAAAAAAAGCAAGCCTGTCTTACAAATGGGAGTGTAGCGAAGTACAGAATCCGCTGCGATTGATAAAAAAGATCAAAACTGATTTTTTTATCGCCGCAGCGCTTATGAAGTGATTGTGCAGTGATACAGAAAAAAATTTTTTATTTGTCACTGCGGCGGGGCGGGCGTGGGTGAACGCAGGTGTGGGCGACCGATCAGGTCTGATCGGGCAAACACTGCGTTTGGGGTGGAGGGCGAACTAAAGTGACAGTAATACTATTATAGATCTGACCGGGATCAGTTCTGATCACTTACAGATACTATAAAAGTACAAACGCTGATTAGCTCTACGCTAATCAGCAAATCAGTGACTGCTGTGCGGTGGGCTGGGCGCTAACGCTAACTACCTACCGAAGGGGCCTAAACTAAACTAAGCCTAACAGTCAATTGTAGTGAAAAAAAAGACAGTTCACAAAAGTGACACTGATTACTTTTTTCCCTTTCACTATGTACTGACAGGGGGGGTGATCAAGGGGTTAATTAGGGTGATGGGGGGTGATCAGGGCCTGATGTGTAGTGTTTGGTGCACTTACTTGGGATCTGTGCTCTGTGCTGGGTCCAACCGATGAAAAGGACCCAGCACATGGCACAGATCCCTTATAACATCAATATATTTATAAATAAAACTTTAATCACCATTTTCCATAGGTGATTTTAAAAATCACCAGCCTGCCAGCGCTGATCATTGGCTGGCAGGCTGGTGACACACATCTCCTGCGCCCGGAGGTGCGTTCCACTTGCGTTCCACTGGACCCAGGAGCGCGTCTTTTCGCATCTCGCGAGATGACGCGCCCGCGCGTCCAGGAGGAACAAACCGACCGCCGCCAGGATGCAATCCCTGCGTTCGGCGGTCGGAAAGCGGTTAATTTAATTGGTAAATTACACCTGAAATGTACACCAGCTTCTACATGCAGGAGATTTCAGTTTCTGGTGCACGGTCCTCCAAAAATAATTTTAAGACCTGTGGCTTCTAATAAATTTGGGACATGGCCTAGAAGGAGTGGTCATGGCCTTCAATGCCCAGCATTTGTAGGTAAAGCAAATCCCTAATAGGATGTGTCTATCATGTATTTGAGAAAAAAAAAGAAAGAAAAAGAAAAAAAAAAAAAAAACGGATATTGCACATTTTTAGAAATAACCAAGTAACTTCCTCAAATGCCTGATGTGGACAGAAGAGTCGTTTACGCGGAGGACTTAGCATGTACTGTAAGTAACCGTTCATTAATTGTAGATAGAGATCTATCAGGCAGCAGATGTCCATATAAATCTGTATCTGCTGAATACTAATAATGTGTAGTTCCATGATATCATCCAGTGTGCGCTGTGTTGTATAGTTATTGTATATGATGTCCTGATATTGAATTGTAAGGAGCCACAATAAAAATATGTCTCATAAATGGTGGTAAAGGAAACCTGAGGAGACACCATGGTGACGATGGGTATAATGGGGTAAAGAAGGGGTTAAGAAGACTGAGATACATTAACCAAATTGTGTCTCTTTAATTTGAAGCAAAAATATATCACCTACATCAAGTGTATAGAAATACCTCATCTAGATGTTACATTGTCCTTTTTTGAAATTGTAAAAATCTCACACAATGAGACACAGAGTCGGGCAGATTGGGAGAAATTAAGTTCAGATTTTTTACCTGAAATTGTATTTAGATTTTAGTTCCAATCTCATGAAAAGAACATTTATTATAATTTATCTAATATGTGAAATGTTACCCGAGAGATAACAACCTATCTTTTACTCTGGAAATTGCTCATTGACAGAGGGTACAGGATAGCTTCATTTACATGATATGAATGATGAGAGTGATTGTGCTGAAAATGGGATAGATGCCGTAGTGGGAATGAAAAGTTTTTTCACCCATGCGGGATGCAACGTTTCGACTCCACACTAGAGCCTTTCTCAAGCAACTAGTGATAGTGATCATTAGTGATGTCGCGAACATAAAATTTTCCGTTCTCGAACGGCGAACGCGAAATTCCGCAAATGTTCGTGAACCGGCAAACCGGGCGAACCACCATAGACTTCAATTAGCAGGAGAATTTTAAAACCCACAGGGACTCTATCTAGCCACAAAAGAGATGGAAAAGTTGTTTCAAGTGGACTAACACTCGGACTGTGGCATGCCGGAGGGGGATCCATGGCAAAACTCCCATGGAAAATTACGTAGTTGACGCAGAGTCGGGTTTTAATCCATAAAGGGCATAAATCACCTAACATTCCTAAATTGTTTGGAATAACGTGCTTTAAAATATCCAGTGTGTGTATACGATCAGGTATGATGTTGTATCGATCAGGTAGTGTAAGGGTTACGCCCGCTTCACAGTGACAGACCAAACACTGACAGACCAAACTCCCCTTTCAACGCACCGCAAACAACCGCAAAGAGTTGTTAATAGTTGACACACTCATGACATAAATTTTATTCCTCTATGCGTCAATCTTGGTGTAGTGATGACTGTGCTCGTGCGCACGTTTGGGAGATTGCAGGCGATGGCGGTTTTTCAAAGCCTATGGTCGTGCTAAGGTAGTTCAGTGACAGTTAAGTGACCCAGAAAACAATGATTCTGCAGTGTGGGCCCATTGTTGGCCTAGTAGGCTTTAATGATCACCTTACATGATCACAAAGAAAATTAATGTTTTTTCTATGAAAAATTATCCAGCCGATCACTTTTGGTCTGTTCACAATGAAGCAACGACCTTATCATCTGGGGTCTGCCAACATTGCCAACACACTCCTAGAGGTCATCGCTTCATTGTGATATGCAAGCCCCTTCACCACAACAAGGTAACGATCACGAAGGGGAATTGACACATGTATGTGCCTTTTTTTTTTTGTTTTGTTTTTGCAGCCACAATGCAGCACCAGAGGCTAGAAAAATTAGGCATGTACACACGCCTGAAAAACCAGGTATTGTTGCAGCCGCTGCTGTAGCAGCGGCCGGAAAAATTGATATTTTTCAGGCAGAAAGTGTCCTAAAATATTGCGGCTTGGTGGCGGAGAAGTCATGCAAGTCATCCGGTATGTAGAGATTAAATACAGCAGCGTGGGGACCATTTTTAGCCCAATGCATTTCATCAGGCCTTTTTTAGTCAAATGTATCCCCCACTGTCAGTCCCTTCGGTATTCACGCCTCATTCATCTTAATAAAGAGGAGGGAATCTAGACTTTTTTGACCAAGGCGACTTCTCTTGTCAGTGACAATGCTTACTGCTGCGCTGAAGGTCCTTTTTGACAGGACACTTGAAGCGGGGCAGGCCAGAAGTTCTATCGCAAATTGGGATAGCTCAGGCCATAGGTCAAGCCTGCACACCCAGTAGTGAAGGGGTTCATTGCTCCTCAGAGTGTCGATATCTGCAGTTAAGGCGAGGTAGTCTGCTACCTGTCGGTTGAGTGGTTCTCTGAGGGTGGACCCCGAAGGGCTGTTGCGATGCGTAGGACTTAAAAAGCTCCGCATGTCCTCCATCAACAACACGTCTGTAAAGCGTCCTGTCCTTGCCGGCGTGGTCGTGGTAGGAGGAGGATTACTTTCACCTCTTCCCCTGTTAGATTCCCATTGTGCTGTTACATCACCCTTATACGCTGTGTAAGGCATACTTTTTAAATTGTTTTGGAACTGCTGCATCATTTCCGACTTCAGGGAATTTGGTAACATTTCTGCCACTTTCTGCTTATACCGGGGGTCTAGTAGCGTGGCCACCCAGTACAGGTCGTTCTCCTTCAGTCTTTTTATACGAGGGTCCCTCAACAGACATGACAGCATGAAAGACCCCATTTGCACAAGGTTGGATGCCGAGCTACTCATGTCCCGTTCCTCACTGATGTCATTGAAGGTCTGTTCTTCCCCCCAGCCACGTACAACACCACGGGTCCCAGATAGGTGACAACGAGTACCCTGGGATGCCTGCTGTGGTTGGTCTTCTTCCTCCTCAAAGCCACATTCCTCCTCTGACTCCTCAGACTCCTCTTCCAGCGTTGCCGCAGGTCCAGCAAGCGATGATGATAAGGCTGTTTCTGGTGGTGATGGTGACCACAACTCTTCCTCTTCTTCTTCACGCTCATCTACGGCCTGATCCAGCGCTCTTCGCAGGGCACGCTCCAGGAAGAAAACAAATGGGATGAGGTCGCTAATGGTGCCTTCAGTGCGACTGACTAGGTTTGTCACCTCCTCAAAAGGACGGATTGCGCATGAGCATCCAGTAACGTGGTATAAAAATACCCAGCTCCGCAGAGGCTGTCCTAGCAACCCGATCATACTCATTGACGGCTTTTTCTTGTTGGAGCAGGCGGTCGAACATTAGGAGTGTTGAATTCCAACGTGTCAGGCTGTCGCAAATCAAGCGCCTCACTGGCAATTTAGCTGGTTCCTGCAATGCCCTGAAATAAGGAGACTGGTAAGTCCATAAGAGGCAGTATCTGTAGCGTTAGGGACCCTTGTGCGGAAGCCGTCGTGAAGTGGTACTTGGGCCCGACATACTTTTGATCAAAAATGTGCGCTAAGAGCTTCCTTCATTTCAACTTTTGGAATGACCCCCTTTTTTTATTTTCCTTTTAGTTTATGATTTATTGTGCAGCCATCTTTTAACCAGTTGATTTACTCTATTTGCCTTATGGTTATGCACTTCTGAGTGTAGAAACATATCTGCTTAGTCTGAACTCTGTCTTATAGTGCAAAAAATGGCATCAATAGATCACGATTATACCCAGTAATAATATATATGATTGTACAGACGAGACATTGTTATCAACAAACATATGAATATAAAATTAATTTAATTGCCCAATTAATAAAATGTCATACATATGAATTAATCATATGTATATAGTGTCCAGAGGGAGGTGACTCACCAGGGGTAGGCCAGTAATCAAAAAAACGCGCCATACTACAGCGTTCTTTAACAGGAACCACGTCAATCCCTAGTTGCCAAGAGGAAGCGAAGAGAACCCCAGCAAACCATAGGGCATGCGCAACATGCGCACGATGTACAGAGGTTTCCAAGAGGCCATAACTAGAAGGGGAAAATAGGCCAGATCATGGGCGCATGAACGACATAAGCACTTCATGTGAAGGCTGCCAAGCCACCATATTAGAACAGGGCAAGGAAGGCACACCAAACGCAACAACATCAATGATAGTAACCTAAAATCACCCATCTAATTGGGATCTCAATATTGGGTGAAACAGGGTTCTCCTGTAAATATATGAGTATTATACGGGCAGGCATTCACCTCAGAGATAACCACGATGAGGCGGGGGCAAGGGGTACACACACCGTGAAGAATGTACCTCCAGCCATGGGGGTGGCACTAGGGAATCACCCCCACACAACCGCGGGAGGATTCCCCATACAGCCCCCCACTTACCATTCCCCATATTTCGTTGTCTCAGTATGGTGTGTCTAAGCCCAATGGAATATACTAAGAAAAATGAAAAAATAAAAAATATAATGATAAAACAAAAAGTAGATTACTAAAGGAAACAAAAAAGGGGACATAATGTGGAAAAACGTAAAAAAAACATACAAAAACATAACTCAAAAAATAGTAGGCAGTTCCCCTGGTGAGTCATCAATCTCGTTCACTGAAAAGATGGGAACCTATAAATGAAAGAGAAAAAGCGAAATTTAGAAAAATGTGATACCAAACCTTAGTACTATGCTCATTGTAAGAAGAGATAAAATGTATTCTTCTAACTGTATGTTGTCTCACAGTAGATTGTAAAGCACTTTCTCTGTCTAGGGCAATCACTTTAGATTTATGTTTCTGTAGTAAGGACACCGGATATCCCCTCCTACAGAATTTGCCCAAAATCTCATTAAGGGAGGATTCTTCAGCGTTCTCATCAGACACAATCCGTTTAACACGGAAAAACTGACTATAAGGTAGATGTCTCACCATGTTTCTTGGGTGACAGCTACTATAGCATAATAAAGAATTGCTGTCGGTCGCTTTCACATATACCTGAGTATGTAGTGAGCCATCTTTAAGTTTAACACTAGTATCCAAAAATTGTACACAATCATATGAATAAACCAAAGTAAGTTTAACATCAGGATCGATTTGATTTAAAAACATATGGAACTCTAACAACTTATGCATTGAACCCTGCGATATGAGGAAGACGTCATCAATGTATCTCCACCACCTCACAACATGTGATTCATCTACCTTATAGTCAGTTTTTATGTGGTGAGTCACCTCCCTCTCGACACTACCGTAAATATATATGATTTATTCATGTGTATGACATTTTATTAATTTGGTAATTTAATGTATTTTATATTTATATGTTTGTTGATAATAATGTCCGGTCTGCACAACCATGTATATTATTACTGGGTATAATCGTGATCTATTGATGCCATTTTTTAGCACTTTATCTTATATTTATTCATATATTATTGATTGATTATGTCATGCACCTGCACTTTGTTTATATATCACATGATCACTAATTACTAGTTGCTTGAGAAAGCGTCACCGCTGTGTCATGGTTGGTTGGTTGTGGACCATGACACTTCCGCTGTGCATGCAGTTGCCGTTGGCAATGTGTGTGTTGTGTGGTGCGGTAGGTTTCTTGCTGGCCACACATGCAGTTGTCTGGTGGCAACTTGTTTATGCATGTGTGCACTTTTCTTCCCGCCTTGGTGTGCACAGGGTTTAATTATATTGGTGTGCTTGGTGTGCTGGGTCTTGCCTCAGGACTCTATATATTCTGGTGTGGTTGAGCCTGAGGTCAGTTTGTTTGTTAGTCAGCTGGGTGTAGGAGCTCTGCTCCTCTGCTGTCTGGTTCCCATATCTGCGTGAGCCACCCTTGGTTGTCATCAAGGTTCTTTGGCATGTCCTGCGTTGTCACTCTGTGTGTTCCTCCTTTTCCCTTCCCCACCTTGTGTGTTGGTTTTAGCGTGGGTTTGTGTGGGAGGTAGGTCTGGTGTTTGTTCCTTGTAGGTGTGTACTGGCCTGCATGGAGCTTGGACGTATTCGCACGTGTGGTTGTGTTCTTCGAAAGGGGATTGGTCGCCAAGAGGGGTGATTACTAAACTAGACTGTGTGCTTCCTGCCCGGAGCCTCCGTGCATCTGGTGTTCACATGGAGGTCCGGGTAGATCTTGGCGCCGTCTGTCCTACTCGGCTGCAGCAGCTAAGTATTGGTTACATTTGGTGTTATGTTGCCGTATTATACTTACCTGCCGTATGGTTGCAGCACTATGTCTAGTTTCCGGCTAGCTTCTGGGCCTCTGGAGACACCTTTCATACGTGGTGTAGGATGAATAGGTGGTCTCTGCCCTGTCACCAACTTTTAGGGCAATGCAGGGATTCCTAGTATTCTAGGATCGTGGGCATGAGCCCCCTTACCATTGGAGGTGGCTCATTCTACTAGGAGACTAGGGTGACATTAGGGCGATGTTAGGAGGTGACCAGCTTCCTTTTCCCTGCATTCTGGTACAGTAGCTTTGGACATTGTACGGTGGGGAGTTTCCCCCACTCCCCACCGTGACAGAAAGGCTAAAGTGTGGAGAAGAAACATCGCATTATGCATGGATAAATAAACTTTTTAGAGGCCGGTGTCTAAAGCGCCAGCGCAGGGTTATTAGGGCCGGTGTCTACATGTGTCATATACTATACTGCAATAGATTCTTGTTTTACTTTTTGATCTCTTTTAATTCATAGCAATGAAGATAGCTATGGGATAGATAGATAGATAGATAGATAGACAGATAGATAGATATGTAACCCCCAGAGGTGCATTACCACCTTTTACACCCCTCTACTATCTTTTATGGTTGATCTAATGTCATCATGTTTATGTATTTCCAGGTCCTGCACATTGTATATTTGTGTTTCTGATGTTGTGACTGTTGACATGTATTATGCCTGGTTCACCAGCAGATGGCGGCAGTAATGGCAGAGCTACCTATCACAGAATGGAACCATCTTTCCATTTAAGCCAACTCTAGAGAGGGATGAGTTTTAGTTAGTGAAGGCAGTCTAGAGGATCCCCTACTTGGGGAATGGTGCAGGCCCTCATCCCTGCTGGATGAGTCCTGCTAGAGCCAGCCAGAGTACCTTCAGCTCTTATCGGCATGGAGGCCACAGCTGAAAGCTTCCAGAGCCAGGAGTAAAGTTCCCTGGATAAAGATAAAGACAGAGTCAGACTACAGAAAGTTAAGTACAGCAGAAGACAAAGGAAAAGTTTCTATTTAATCCTGATAGCACAGCAGCGCTAAAGAGAAACAGATGTAGCAGTGCCGAATGAGTTTGCCTGACAGAATTTATGCCAAAACCTGCTAGTAACCAAATCATAGTTGGAAGATTGTTTTCTGATGGAAGTTTATTCAAACTTATTCAATTCAAGTTTCTTCATCAACCATTCATCCTATCCCTTGCTCTTCTTCGCATGGCCATGTCTGGGGTTCCAGCGGTATCCAGGTAGGAGCACCGTGACACGTGCACAGCCACATCTAAAGGGACACTATAGGCTACCCTTACACCACTCTGGCATTCCTAAACCTGGGTACCTCCTACAGCATCTACTTAAGGGAACTCTGTCCCTTGTTGCTCCAATGTAACTGGCGTCACGACAAAACAAACACTAGGGAAGGATCTCCTGGCAGCCGGCCACGCGTCGCAGATAGATAGATAGACGGAAAGATAGACAAATATAGATAAATATTTTATTTATTTATTTTTTTATTTTTTACCCTAGGTCACAGAGAATGCACTGAAGTAGCACAGAAAATGGAGTTTAAAAAATATTTGTTTTTCTTGGATTATTATTTAGCTTTAATTCTGATTGGATCTCTGCTGTGGAGCGGTAAGTATGACCTTATATCCCATTTATGTGGTATATGACCGTGTGCGATATTATGTGTATGTAAATTGTCTCTCTGGCATGTTGATTTAGCAGAAGAGAGACATGACGCAATGCTTTATGGGAAAAATACACACGCATCTCCATTTTCATTATGACAGGAACCTGCTTCTTGTCATGAAGACAACTCCACCATTACAACACATAGATGTCACAGAGGGGGATTCCACTCAGGATTCTCCTACTCCTCCTCAGCCGATCCACATTGTAGAATGAGTGCCATTTGGAGAAAGACTAGCTAATCAGCCTGCTACTTTGTGCTAACGATGCCTAAGGCTCTATTCACACGACCGTATGTTGTCCGCAAAAAAACTGATCCTTTTTTTGCGGATTAGATGCTGTCCCATTTACTTTTCTTCCATTGCACAGCTCAGCAAAAAAAATGAAACATGTCCTATACTTGTCAGTGAAAATCAGGACATGACCCTATTGAAGTCTATGGATCAGCAAAAAAACGGAATGTAATCAGTTTTTTTTTGCGGACAGGGATCCGTTTTTTTGCAGAAAACATATGGTCGTGTGAATGGAGCCTTAAAGTCTTAAACTGTTCACAGATGGACATCTTAGAAATGACTGTACCTGTTCACATTAAAACTACTTACAGGGGTTTCCCAAGATTCAAGAAATCCTTTTACTGTGCAGGATGTTGACAAATAAAATTCCGTCACCTTGAGCAGTCCACACTATTGTGATGTTCTGCTTTCTTATTCAGGAACAAGGCTTAGGCAAGTCTGACGCTCTATGTACAAAGATATTCTCCCCTCTAAGCACTGACATTGCCAAGTCTTAAAAGGGTTATCACATAAAATGTATTCCTATGCCATGGATAGTGCATTAAAACTGAAGAATTATTGCAATGTACCATGTCTGCAATCAAAATTTTATAAGCGTCCGTACCAAGCCCCCCCAACTAGAGATGAGCGAACATTAAAAAAAAGTCCGGTGTTCGGCGTTCGGGTGGTGGTAAGTCGCGCATCCCGTTATGGATTCCACTATAGCGGCATATGGAATCCATAAGGGGTGGCTGCCACCAACCCGAACTGTTAAAGAGCCGAAGGACCTGGGGTGGCGTCACTGTCATGTGATCAGTACAGGGGGCGTGGCTCAGCACTGGATTTGATCCCATTTTCTAAAAATGTTCTTATTGTGTAAAACGTTAAAAAAAAAAAAAAAAATTAGACATATTTTGTATCATTGCATTTGTAACAACCGGGTCTATAAAAATATCACATGATCTACCCTAGGTGTAAAAAAAAATAGAAAAATGACACCAAACTGCTTTTTTTTATGTCTTCATCTCTCAAAAATGAGATAAAAAGCGACCAGAAAGCAAAATATACCTCAAAATGGTGCCAATAATAACTACAGCTTATCCCACAAAAAATAAGCCCTCACACCAATCAGTCTAAAAAAAAAATAAAATAAAAAGGTTATCACGCTCTTAGAAACCATGTTAGAAAATTCCATGTTAGCAAATCTAGATGCCGCTCCTTCCCTTCTGAGCCCTGGCGTATCCCCAAATAACAGTTTACGACTACAATTGGGGTGTAACTGTATTCAGGAGAAAATGGGTAGCAAATTGTGGGGTGATATTCCCCCCAATAAATATTGAAGTTTGCTTTGTTGTTAACCCTTGAAGTGTTACAGGAAAAAATTGATTCAAATGGAAAATCAGCAACAATTTTTGAAATGTCACCTCTACTTTGCTTTAATTCCTGTGGAATGCTTACAAAATTAACAACATTTCTAAAATCAGGGGTTTATTTCTAAAACGTGGTAATGTATGGGTGGTTTATATTATGTGAGCTCCTCAAAGTGACTTCAGAACTGAACTGGTCCTTACAAAAATTGATTTTGGGAATTTTCTTAAAAATTGCTTCTAAAATTCTAAACCTTCTAATGTCCTAAAAAATAAAATTACATTACCAAAATGATATTCACATATTGTGAATGTTAATTGATAAGTATATTATGAGGCATCAGTATAGGTCTTAAAAGAAGGGAGATTCAAATTTAGAAAACAGTGATTTGTTTCAAATTTTTGGATTTTTTTTATCAATAAAGGTAAAACATATTGACTCAAATTTAACATTAACATGATGTACAATGTGTCACGAGAAAACAATCTTTGAATGGTTTGGGTCAAAGCATTCCAAAGTTACTTCCACATAAAGTGACATATGTCAGATTTGCAAAATTAGGCCTGGTCAGGAAGGGGGTAAATGGCCCGGTCTGGAAGTGGTTAAACTGATTAACCCCTGAAAGGCCTTAATATTAGGCCTCATGCACACGACTGCTCCATTTTTTGCAGTCCGCTAATTGCGGATCTGCAAAACATGGAAGCCGCCCGTGCGCCTTCCTCAATTTGCAGAACAGAACGGACGGGCCATTATAGAGATGCCTATTTTTGGGGTAAAATTCGGTGAAGCAGCCGAATCTTATTTTTAAGAACTTCCCTCATCTCTAGTTATAATGGCTGGTTTTATCTGAGAGCAATCATCAGCAAAATAAAATTGCCGCCGTCCTACATTATTAGTACACACAAAACCTGTCCTAATCACAATGCAGGACAAGTTACTTCAGGACACTGAGCTAAAGAGCTGCCTCAGCCTCCTCTCTGCTCTGCTTGTGAGGGATTATGATCCTGAATACAGATGATAATATCCTCAGCTGAATCTCTGTAGGAATGGTGTTCATGTGGAGACATGAAGTGCAGAGAGGAGGTGAGGATGTGGCTAATGAGCAGCAGCTCTTGTATGGAGTCTCCATTACCACAGCCTGTCCTGCCCGTCCTCACTGTACTTCATGGACTCCATTCATACAGGGACTCAGCTGAAGATCTTATCACCTGTTTGATTTGGACAGGTTGTGTGTGTACTAATAGGACAGCAGCAATTTTATCCCCCAGTCCAACCCCCAGACAAAACAAGCCATTATAAGTAACAAAAGGTATTTTTTTTTTTTATTCCCGTAGAAACCCTTGGGAATAAACTCTTAATAGACATACTTATAAGGGTTTTCCGTTTTTCCTATATTGATAGCTAGTGAAATTAAGACTTCAATATGAATTTCAAGATAAATTCGATTTGCTGCAAAGCCGAATTTCCTCGTGCTTCCTCGTAGAAGCAAATCAACTTAATCTGAAACAGTGTAAAAAAACAAGCAAAAAAATAATCATGAAAAAGTTGTTTATTAAGATGAGTGAGGTGCACTCTCAATATACGGGGCCAAAGGGTTAATTAACAAAGCAATAAAAAAAATTATTCAAGGACTCCTATTAGACTCATAAACTATGGTAAACATACCCAAATGTACAGGATAAACACAACCCTATTATTAGGTCTGCCGTTAAAAGGTCATCAGGATATGCACAAATAATCACAATAAAACGCAATAAAATCGCACCATAAAAGCAGCCACAATCCACTAGGTATCAATCACAATGTCCACTGGTAAGGAAGTGTGGAAAGCCTATAAATAAGGCAATATGTATATGACACTTGAAGTTCCATATATCTGCAATACAGATAATAAATACTGAAATAAAAAACGATGCTATAATTAATTTAAGCTCTAAAACATTGACAGAAACACAAAAGGGATTGCTCAATAAGGGTCTCAAATTTGCACCATCAATCAATGTGAACAAGTTTGACACCTTTATAGGAGTAGAGAAATTTATAAGACGCTTATGTTTAAAAAAATATTTAAATAAAAATCCAATAGCTAGGGAGATGACCAATTCCGATCAATATATACACACCTCATGTAGGAGCTCTTCGAAAAAATATCCAAGAAATGAGATAAGTCAGGAAATGGCTAGTTTTAGGACCTGTGTAGAGAAAGATATAAGAAAGATTAAAAATAATGTAAAATTCAAACGGAATAACTTATCAAAGAAAGAAGTTAGAGCGATTAAAGAACTGCAACAGGAAAATGGAATTGTGATCCCCCCCGCGGATAAGGGGGGATCCATAGTCATACAGGATTTTGAGAAATATGACCTGGAATGTAAGAGACAATTATTAGAGAGCCAGACATATAGAAAATTGTCTAATGACCCAACAGATCATTTTTATAAGGGACTACAGATATTCTGCAACAAAGGAAAAAATATGGGGATTTTGAATGATGATGAATATAATTTTTTAGTTAATAAATACCCACGGATTCCGATGTTTTATTGCCTTCCCAAGGTACATAAATGTAAAGAAAATCCCCCGGGACGTCCAATTGTATCCGGGATCGGCTCATTAACTTCTAACTTGTCTAGATACATTGACGAATTACTGCAACCAAAAGTTAAAAAGATACAATCCTATACTAAGGATAGTACCCAGATTATTAAAATAGTAGAGAGTCTTGGCTTTAGTGAAGAATGGATTATGGGTTCTTTGGATGTACAGTCTTTGTATACTGTCATCAATCATGAGCAAGGTAAACAAGCAGTTAGATCTCAATTAATGTCAGAAGGCCGACTAGACCTTAAACAAATTGAATATATCGTGGAAGGCATTGATTTTATTTTGAATCATAATTATTTTAAATATGGGGAGGAGTGTTACCTACAAATACAGGATACTGCCATGGGCACCAGGTTCGCCCCCAGCTATGCAAATCTGTTTTTAGCAGACTGGGAGGAACAGGTTATTACTCCCAGACTGGGGACGGACCTGGTGCTCTGACAAAGGTACATTGACAACGTTTTTTTCGTTTGGAAATCAAGTAAAGAGGAATTAGACAGCTTTCTAAAAGTCATCAATTTCAATAATAAAAATTTGAAATTTGTAGGTAATGTGAGTCAAAGATCATTAGAGTTTTTAGATTTATGTATCACAGTTAGAGGGAACTCCCTGGAATGCAGTACCTTTACCAAACCCACAGCCAGGAATAGCTATATCCTTTTTAACAGCTGCCATCTACCTAATGGTTAATTAATATTCCCCAGGGTCAGTTTCGCAGAATCAAGCGAAACTGTACATCGGAAATAAGATTTGAGTATGAGGCGCAGGAACTTAAAAAATTATTTCTGGAAAAAGAGTACCCAGATAATATCCTTGAAACTGCACTTACCACAGTTAGAAATCAAGATAGGAATGGCTATTTCATGTAAAAACCTAAGAAAAAAGAGAAAGAGACAGAGGATCTTAGAATTATTTTACCTTACAGTGATGATCACAATAAAATAAGATCCATTCTGAAGAGATATTGGGATCTATTAAGACAGGATAAGACACTTGGCCCTATATTACCATTGGACCCTAAAATTGTATTTACTAAAGCTCCTAACTTGGGAGTCAAAGTAGCCCCCACAATAAAAACACAGGTCCATAAAAGAGCGACAATTCAGGAGTGGGTTGGACTACGGGGTTTTTATAGATGTGGCCAGTGCAATAATTGTAAGATAACATCTTTTCCCAGAAAAACTGTTGAACTTGCATCATTAACTAGTGAGTATAAACATACTATTAAAGACTTTTTGACCTGCAATTCTGAAGATGTAATTAATGTAATAGAGTGTCCCTGTGGGAAACAATATGTGGGGAGGACGAAAAGATCGTTAAAAAAGCGGATTTCAGAACATGTTGCCAATATTAAAAGGGGGTACGAAACCCATTCTTTATCAAAACATTTTAAACTAGTACATAGACAAGATCCCACAGGTATGAAATTTACTGCGATAGACAAAGTTCAGAGGGATCCGAGGGGAGGACATCATATAGGGAAAATGTCTAGGCTTGAAACTAAGAGGATTTTTGATTTTAATACTATACAACCAGCAGGACTGAATGCAGAATTCGAACTATTCGGATTCTTATAGACTGGGTGGGACCCTCTCCGACGATGGATAACCGCATGTCTGTTTTCATGTTCGGTTTCCCTTCTCGGAGAGGCTCTCACCCGTCATAACTTCTAGCAAAATTTTAGAGTCACAAGTTGAGAAATTAGGAATTTTTTTGTGTATGTGTGGAACGACTTTAGTGTTGTTTCTTACTCATATACTTTTGGTATTAAAATGACTTTTTATTGGGATAAGTGTGTTTTAACTTCTAACCATAATAGTTGGATGTTTTTTGGCCATTTTAAAAAAAAACGCATTGTAACCGCACTAAAACCGCACCAGCAGAACATGCGTTTTTTTGATATAAGATTGAATACATGATGGACAACAACTGTATGTAATATTTTTTAATTGGATGATTGCTTTATGGCACTATTTTATGTGTGTATGTAATTACATTCGTCAGGATCTTTGAATGTTAGAATGATCCAGTCCACCTTTTTGAATAAGCCCATGAATCCTATAAAATGAAGAGAAGCATATGGGGGAATTAACCACTGAGGAAGGGGTAAAAATTACTCAAAACCCCGAAACGCGTCTGGTTTGGTGTTCCCCCAAATACAATAATCGGACATTGATTTTAAAACCAGGAGACCTGAAAGAGTAAAATCGGTGCAAAGAGGCAAATCGGCGCGAACAAACAGCCACGTGAGATAACAGCATCTGCACTACGGACCCGACATTTTCCTGCCGGGAGATCCATGTGTATTCCTGCTTGCTAGCGGGGTAGAACGCCGTATGCATTCGGACCCCCGAGACTGGATGGAGAGCGACAGACAAACTTATCGAGAATATCGCTACCATCACATACAGTAGGGAACTCCGTCAGGCACCTTGGCCCCTGGTAAGACTGTTCCGATTTTTTAATACCTTTCTGGCGATCGCTTCATTTGTAACAGCGGGACGCCGCTGTGAACCAAATAGAGTGGGACGCCGCTCTTGTTCTAACTTTAAAGAACTAAAAGACTGGTTCGATCTCCGGAGTGTTTGTAGATATATGGAACTTCAAGTGTCATATACATATTGCCTTATTTATAGGCTTTCCACACCTCCTTACCAGTGGACATTGTGATTGATACCTAGTGGATTGTGGCTGCTTTTATGGTGCGATTTTATTGCGTTTTATTGTGATTATTTGTGCATATCCTGATGACCTTTTAACGGCAGACCTAATAATAGGGTTGTGTTTATCCTGTACATTTGGGTATGTTTACCTTAGTTTATGAGTCTAATAGGAGTCCTTGAATACATTTTTTTATTGCTTTGTTAATTAACCCTTTGGCCCCGTATATTGAGAGTGCACCTCACTCATCTTATTAACCACTTTCTCATTTTTGGTAGATTGAGTGATTCTACCAGAGGTTGCGCCCAACCCCTCACTTCTGGATTTTAGTGCGATATTCACTTCAGCTTAAAAAAATAATCATATTTACCTGATCCATTTGCTCGTGACGTGCCAACCGCCGACATCTCTCGTACGTAATTCTGAGCTCAGTTACGTATGACGCCTCCACGCTCGCCGGCGTGATTTCGCAGCAGATCTTCAAGCTAGATGGCGGCGCCCGGCCCGTTGCAAGCAAATGAATCAGGTAAATATGATTATTTAATTTTTTTTACACTCTGTTATTCATATCAGATGCCGCAATCGGCTATGAACATGACATCTGAGAGGAACAATGACAGGGAGTAGCGCAGTAATGGCTTCCTATCATTGCACCCGCTACTTACAAAGAAATGCGCTTCATGACAAAGTAATTAATCACAAAGCAAATTTTTTTGTAAAATTCCGCGAAGCAGCCAAATTGACTTTTTGAATAATTTGCTCATCTCTATTGATCCAATACCGATCAGCTCTATGAAGGGGATGCAGCGGTTTTACGAGCACTGTGTTCCCTTCAATGGTTACCTGCTCACCGCCGACATGCAGTGTAATTACAACAGCTCTGTCTCATTCACTTCAATGGGACGGCCCCATCCTAAAGCGGATGAAGGAGCAGCAATTACACTGCAATATTGATGAGGAGCAGATAAACAGTGAGGAGAACAGAGCTCTCATACAAGTGCTACATTCCCATCATACAGCTGATCGGCAGAGGTGTTGGTACTTGGGCCCCTGCCATTCTGATATTGATCACCTATCCTAACAACAGATCATCAATATAGGAAAATCAGAGAACCACTTTAAGGGTTTTGTGGCAGAAAATTCTGCAGATGAAAATCAGTTCCATTCACCTTAATGAAGCTTTCAGAAATCCATGTGCTTGCTGCCCCTATCACGTCCCACTTTCTTAGACCTGGCGTGAGCAGGGAAAAGTCGCAATCTGTGCCAGAGGTACATCTAATATAGACATATTTCTGTTAATAAATAACCCCCTTGATGTTTTGCTACATTTTGTTTTTGGGTAAATTATCGCACATTTTGGTTACACATTGTGTTCTCAGTAGAAATCCTCCGTGCCCAATCACCTACCATTGGAAATGATGATCCTCAGGAGAACTTATGATCCTGGACAGTGGAGAAAAGTTCCAAGAAGAGCAGCTTCTTTTGGTTGTCCTCACAGATACAAAGTGCCCAAAATGTCTCCATCTATAAATACAGATGTGTCCTTACTTTTTCTCTCAGCTGGACATGTCAGTTAGGAAGTTACCAACTTTTCTAATGATGTGATTTCAGAATATTGTATCACAGGGTCTCTCCTATATAAAACAGCCCACACAATTATTCCCATGTAAATGTATATGATCAGATATCGCAGTATATACACCCAACAGAGAACATCTGGATCAAAAATTAGAAGACAAAAATCCACACAAATTTATAGTTAAACAATCAATTTTTTTTATCACATTAAGCCTACATGCACACGACAGTGTTTTTTCTCAGCTCCCGTTCCGTTTTTTTTGCGGATCCCATTCATTTCTATGGATCCGCAAAAAAAACTGATGCCTCTTCCGTTTCCTGTCCGCGTCCGTATTCCGCATTTCACGTCCGCAAAAAAAATATGGCATGTCCTATTCTTGTCCACAAAAAGCGGTTTGCGGACCCATAGAAGTCAATGGGTCGCAAAAAAGCGGAAGCCACACTGAAGCCTTCCGTTTTCCATCCGCATCCGTTTTTGCGGATGGTTGCTTACAAACCAGGGCACTTGTGCAGGTACTTTAAGAAACTGTTTCAAGCCTTCCGTTTTTTGCGGATCCATAAAAAAGGAAGACACACGGAAACACAACCTACAAAATTTGCGGACACAAGGAAAGGATGTGGATGTGAAAAAAAAAGGGAGACGGATCCGCGATTTGCGGACAGCAAAAAACAACTGTCGTGTGCATGTAGCCTAAATCACTATTTGGCATCACATTAAAAACATTTAAAAATTATACAGATTGGTGACTAGTGGTAACATCAATAATTTCATATAAAGCGCGCGCACCAAGGACTCCATATTAACTATGGGAGAACAGGATGTTTATGTAGCGCTCAGCATGCTATACAATGTTTTAAATATGCCATTACCAGTCCTATTTGATATTGTTGCAATATATAGAATATACAATGTTCAGTTGCAGGACTAGATCAGTATAACAATTAATGAAATGCAGAAAAAATTAATCCAGACTGATCCAACTAATTACCCACATATGACATATGAGCAAAAAGGAGGAAAAAAAATATAATCAATATAAGGTTTTTTCGTGTCCTATCGGCAGTACCTTATAGTTGGATAATATCCGACAGAATAGAACAATAATTTAAAAAAAAATTGTAAAAAATGTGTAAAGGTGGTGAAATTATATATGAAACAATTCATATGTGAAGCAATACGTGTAAATAACAACATACATGATTGTGAATAATATATAGAATTTTTTTTTTTGTGTGAAACGAATCAATTTATAAATGTGATATGATAATGACTCAACGTGAAAAACAACCAAAATATAATACAGTGATATAAATTACAACATACAATTCATAGTGGTACCTCATGTCAAAATACATGATAAATATGAAAAGTGCATGATAAAATTTTTTTTTTTAACATTTTCTATACTATAAATCATGATGTAGATCCAAGATCCCATGATGGAAATGGGAAAGATAATGCAAAGATAGGATAAGTTTTCAAAATCCACATTTCATCATTTTGCATGAAACAAACAAAAAACAAATTAATATCAAATAATCATAACCAACACATCTTGCCCTCCTTCCACAAGGCTCAATAAAAATTATTATTAAAAATGTTTTGAAAGTAATCAAGTTTTAAGGATGACATTGCACATACTACAAAAAGGATAAAAATGGAATTTTATCATTCAGAGCACATGATATTTGTGTATTTAATTTCAGAATCCATTTACTCTCAATCTGCTCCAGATGTCGGAACAGGTTGCCACCACTTGCTCCCAAGGATATTTTATCAATCCCTCTAAATTTACGGTCTTGTCAACAGTTGTTATGCTTTTGGTGAAAATGCTTTGCAATTGGTTTTAATTTGAGGAGTTTTTCTCTATCACCATCCCCAATTTTAGCCGCTGCCCGGATTTCTTTTTGGTGTACCTGTATGCGAACCTGCAACTCCCGGGTCGTCGTACCGATATATATCAAGCCACACGCCCGCAGTGCTACAGTTTATGAAATGCACTATATTGTATGTTCTTTCACCCGCAGAATCGTCAAAAGTGTTGGTGTCACTACCAGAGTTTTGAGGTGTTCTCACAACTGTTTCTCCGCCCCTGTGATGTCACTACTAGAGTTTTGAGGGGTTCTCACAGCTCTGTTTCTCCGCCCCTGTGATGAGGTCTTTGCTTTCAGTTTCCCTCCTCCCAGCTGTCCCTCCTGTGATTGATTCCTCTTCCTATAAATCACCCCTCTTCCTGTTTAATCGTGCGGATTATATTTCTCATCTGAGTTGTGTCAGCCGCTGGAGTATCTACACTTGGGTGGTCTCTTTTCACTGGACCTGTGTTCTGCTGAAGCAAGTAACATCGGATATTGTCTGCTGAGTTTGGATCTGTCTTCACTGCTGCTGCAGCTCCTACAGATAAGTTTGCAGACATTGTGTGTTTTGGTTTGTTTGCTGACTGGATCCGAGGCGACCCCGGTTCCGTCCGTGTTCTGAGCAGGGCGCCGGTGGCCGTGCCCTTCCCACTATTGTAGGGGTTTCAGCTATCACCAGCCTTAGGTACGCGGGCATGCCACGACCCACCATCAGGGTCTGGGCATGGGCCTAGCAGCATAGGGAGAGCTCTTAGGGTCTGACAGGGGTCACCCTTTATGCTCCCTAGGTTGGGTCCGGTCAGTAGCTTCAGCACTGTTTATGCTCCTGTTGTTCACATATACCCGTGACATTATAATCCGCCATAACCATCTTTTGACATGGATCCGCTTTCTGTCCTGGTTGACCGCATGCATGGTCTTTCTTTGGAGGTAGCGGATCTCCATCAATCTATGACTCAGCTTCAAGCTTCTGGCTCTGCTCGGGTCCATGGAGTTTGTTGCGAGCCGAAGGTCTCACTTCCGGAAACGTTCTCTGGGGGCAATGAGAATTTTGTTCGCTTCAGAGAGGCATGCAAACTTCATTTCCGCTTGCTTCCCCATTCCTCTGGTGATGAGGAGCAGAGGGTGAGGATTGTCCTCTCCCTGCTCAGGGGTAATGCTCAGACTTGGGCTTTTTCGCTGCCATCGGGGGCACTCCCCCTCCGATCAGTGGATGTATTTTTTGTGGCCCTGGGGCAGATATATGATGACCCAGATCGTGTTGCTCTGGCTGAATCTAGCTTATGTTCTTTATGCCAGAACAAACTGTCTGCTGAGCTTTATTGTTCTGAATTTCGGAGATGGGCAGCTGATTCAGGTTGGAATGATGCTGCACTCCGGAGTCAGTTCTGTAATGGTCTCTCAGAGAGATTAAAAGATGCATTTGCTTTCCATGAGAGACCAACGTCCTTAGAGTCTGCCATGTCACTAGCGGTACGCCTTGACAGGCGCCTAAGAGAAAGAGAGGAGTCCTCTCTTTCCTGCCATTGTCAGTCTAAGGGCAGTGGTGCAGACTCATTCAATGTGCAGGGGCCTCATCCTGTCTCGGTCCCCTCTGAGGAGGAGGCTTTGCAGCTAGGTCGACTTGCCCCTGATAAAGGAGGATTTAGTCCTCAGAGAATGATGTGTTTCTGTTGTGGGGGCATTGGTCATTTGGCATGTTTGCCCCTCTAGGGAATTCATGAACTTTACTAAGGGTGATAATAAAAGAAAAATCTCAAAAGGTAAAAAAAAATCCTTAAGGTTTGCCCCATCTGCTACCCTGGGCAAAGTTGATGTAGGAGTAGATGCTTTACCTCTGGCCTGCAGTTCCCGTTTTCTCCTTTCTGCCAGGGTGGCGCTAGGGAGCAAAGTCATTTCTTGTGAAATTTTTGTTGATAGTGGAGCGGCCGTCAATCTTATTGACAGTCAATTTGTAGCCATGCATGGTTTTCAGGTTTGCACATTAGAAAAGGATATACCTGTTTTTGCTATTGACTCTGCTCCACTCTCACAGAGATCCCTGAAGGGCATTGTTCACAATATCCGGTTAGCTGTAGGTGACACTCATGTGGAGGATATATCTTGCTTTGTCCTTAACGGATTGCCTACTCCTCTAGTCTTGGGGTTACCCTGGCTCACTAGACATAACCCCACTATTGATTGGCAAGCAAGGCAAATAAATGAATGGAGTGATTTTTGTTGAGAGAATTGTCTCACGGCAACTTTTGCAGAGGTTACTACTAAGCCTTTGCCATCATTTCTCTCTGAATTTTCGACGTGTTTTCCGAGAGTGGTGTTCAGGAGCTACCTCCTCACCGGGAGTATGACTGTCCCATTAACCTCATTCCTGGCGCCAAGCTGCCAAAATCACGCCTGTACAATCTCTCACAACCGGAAAGAATCGCGATGCGTACCTATATTTCTGAGAGTCTGGGTAAGGGGCATATCCGTCCCTCAAAATCACCTGTTGCTGCTGGCTTTTTCTTTAAGACCTTGCCTAGATTTTAGGGAGCTGAACCGTATCACGATTCGTGATCCCTATCCTCTTCCTCTGATCCCGGACCTCTTCAATCAAATTGTTGGGGCCAAGGTTTTTTCCAAATTGGATTTGAGAGGCGCGTACAACCTGGTCAGGGTCAGAGAGGGGGATAAATGGAAAACGGCCTTTAATACCCCTGAGGGGCATTTCGAGAATCTCGTTATGCCTTTTGGCTTGATGAATGCTCCGGCCGTCTTTCAGCATTTTGTTACCAGTATTTTCTACCATTTAATGGGGAAATTTGTGTTGGTGTATCTTGATGATATTTAGATTTTTTTCCCCTGATGTCCATACCCATCAGGATCATCTTTTTCAGGTTCTGCGGATTCTGCGGGAAAATAAATTGTACGCCAAGCTGGAGAAATGTGTTTATGGTATCGGAGATTCAATTTCTGGGTTTTCTCCTCTCTGCTTCTGGTTTTCACATGGACCCGGAGAAGGTCAGTGCTGTGCTTGAGTGGGAGCTTCCTGAGAATCAGAAGGCATTGATGCGCTTTCTGGGTTTTGCGAACTATTACAGAAAGTTCATTTTGAATTATTCCTCTGTTGTCAAGCCACTCACGGATATGACAAAAAAGGGGGCAGATTTTTCCTCTTGGTCGGAGGAGGCGCTTACAGCTTTTCTAAGATTAAAGAGAGTTTTGCGTCTGCTCCCATCTTGGTGCATCCCGATGTTTCTTTACCTTTTATTGTTGAGTTGGATGCTTCCGAGGTGGGTGTGGGTGCGGTTTTGTCCCAGGGCCCCTCTCCTGCCAAATGGCGACCCTGTGCCATTTTCTCTAACAAACTCTCCCCTGCAGAGAAAAACTATGAAGGGAGTTGTTGGCCATCAAGTTGGCTTTAGAGGAATGGCGCCATTGGTTGGAGGGGGCCAGGCACCCTATCACCGTTTTTACCGACCATAAGAATCTGGCGTACTTGGAGTCGGCCAAGCGTATGAATCCGAGACAGGCCAGATGGTCTCTGTTCTTCTCCAGATTCAATTTTGTGGTTACATTCCGCCCTGGGATTAAATAAATGTGAAGGCGGATGCCCTCTCTCGCTGTTTTCCGGGAGGGGGAAACTCCGAGGACCCGGGTCCCATTTTGGCGAAGGGGGTAGTTGGTTCTGCTCTGTATCCTGATTTGGAGGCCGAGGTCCAGGCTGCCCAGACAGAGGTACCTGCTCGTTATCCTTCTGGGAAGTTGTTTGTACCTCTTGAGTTACGTCACAAACTTTTCAAGGAGCATCACGATACTGTTCTTGCTGGTCACCCCGGGAGTAGAGCCACTGTAGATCTCATTACTCGGAGATTTTGGTGGCCGGCTCTTCGTAAGTCTGTGGAAGGTTTTGTGGCAGCTTGTGAGACGTGCGCTCGCGCTAAGGTTCCTCGTTCACGGCCTTCAGGTCCCCTTCTCCCGTTACCCATACCTTCACGTCCTTGGACACCCCTGTCCATGGACTTTATCACGGATCTTCCTCTTTCCTCAGGGTAGTCGGTGATCCTGGTGGTGGTGGACCGTTTTAGCAAGATGGCTCATTTTATACCCTTCCCTGGCTTGCCCAATGCTAAGACGTTGGTGCAAGCTTTTGTCGACCACATTGTTAAATTGCATGGCATCCCCCCTGATATTGTTTCCGATAGAGGCACGCAGTTTGTTTCCAGATTCTGGAAGGCTTTCTGTTCTTGCCTGGGGGTTCGGCTGTCCTTCTCGTCTGCTTTTCACCCGCAGTCGAATGGTCAGACTGAACGCCTCAATCAGAATCTGGAGACATATTTGCGCTGTTTTGTGGCAGAGAACCAGGAGGATTGGTGTTCGTTTCTGCCTCTTGCAGAAGTTTGCTTTGAACAATCGTCGTCAAGAATCTTCTGATAAGTCACCATTCTTTGGTGCATATGGGTTTCATCCGCAGTTTGGAACATTCTCGGGAGGGGGCCCTTCTGGTTTGCCTGAGGAGGAGAGATTTTCATTGTCTTTGTCTACTATTTGGCAAAAGATTCAGAGTAATCTAAGTAAGATGAGTGAGAAATATAAGCGTGTGGCTGATGAGAGACGTGTGCCTGGTCCGGACCTGAATGTGGGTGATCTGGTGTGGTTGTCTACAAGAAATATTAAACTGAAGGTTCCATCTTGGAAATTGGGTCCCAAGTTTATTGGGCCTTATAATATCCTGTCCATCATAAATCCTGTTGCCTTCCGTCTTGATCTTCCACAGGTTTGGAAGATACATAATGTATTTCACAGGTCTCTCTTAAAACCATATGTCCAGCCCACGGTACCCTCCTCTTTGCCTCCTCCTCCGATTTCGGTTGATGGCAATCTGGAGTTTGAGGTTTCCAGAATTGTGAACTCTCGCCTTGTCCGCGGTTCTCTTCAGTACCTCGTTCATTGGAAGTGTTATGGTCCTGAGGAGAGGATGTGGGTTCCGGTATCGGACATTAAAGCCACTCGCCTCATCAGGGCTTTTCATAGGGCTCATCCTGAGAAGGTGGGTCCTGGGTGTCCGGAGTCCACCCGTAGAGGGGGGGTAATGTCACTACCAGAGTTTTGAGGAGTTCTTACAGCTCTTTTTCTCCGCCCCTGTGATGAGGTCTTTACTTTCAGTTTCCCTCCTCCCAGCTGTCCCTCCTGTGATTGATTCCTCTTCCTATAAATCACCCCTCTTCCTGTTTTAATCGTGCGGATTATATTTCTCATCTGAGTTGTGTCAGCCGCTGGAGTATCTACACTTGTGTGGTCTATTTTCACTGGACCTGTGTTCTGCTGAAGCAAGTAACATCGGATATTGTCTGCTGAGTTTGGATCTGTCTTTGCTGCTGCAGCTCCTACAGATAAGTTTGCAGACATTGTGTGTTTTGGTTTGTTTGCTGACTGGATCCGAGGCGACCCCGGTTCCGTCCGTGTTCTGAGCAGGGCGCCAGTGGCTGTGCCCTTCCCACTATTGTAGGGGTTTCAGCTGTCACCAGCCTTAGGTACGCGGGCATGCCACGACCCACCATCAGGGTCTGGGCATGGGCATAGCAGCATAGGGAGAGCTCTTAGGGTCTGACAGGGGTCACCCTTTATGCTCCATTGTTTGGGTCCGGTCAATATCTTCAGCACTGTTTATGCTCCTGTTGTTCTCATATACCCGTGACAGTTGGTCTTCACAATGGCCCTACATGTTGAACAATGTCCACATGGGGTAGATCCCCATGTCGGACCCCTGGAGCCAAACAAAAAAACTGATTTCGGGGGTACGTAATGGCTTCGTACTAAAATGTCATGCCAATTCCGACTACGTTTGGCCACAAATGAAGGAGTAGAAGGTAGAATTTTGTTGAGATCAGGATCTGATCACAAAATGGGCCAGTGTTTTTGAAAACTCTTTTTTATATTACCCCACTGGCTATTATAATTAGTTATCATGCGTACGGTCTGTGGTGCCATCAAATCATCCCGAGACCTGGGAGATAACAGCGTCTCACGTAGTGTATTGTTTGCACGCATATATCCACGATATATGTCCTGTTGATTATAACCACGTTGTGTAAAACATTGTTCTAGGATCACCGATTCCTTCTCAAAATCCTCATTGGATGTACAAATACGTTTCGCCCTTAAAAACTGCCCCACAGGTATTGATTTCTCCTGGTGCTTCAGATGGAATAATGTTGCATGAAGCAATGAATTAACAGCAGTGGTTTTCCTGCGTACAGAGGTTTCAAGATCACCATTTTCCACCACCTTAATTTTGATATCCAAAAAGTCAATCTCTTTTTGACTTACCGTTTGGGTCAAGATGATTAATGATGTTCCATTTATTAATATTCAATTTTTCAAGAAATAAATTTAAAGCTTCCCGTGAACCTTACCATATAAACAAAATATCGTCAATGAAGCGCATCCATGCTAACACCTCACCTGTCACTTCATCCATGATTGTCTGGACAACTTGTCGCTCCCAATTACCTAAAAACAGATTTGCGTAGGATGGTGCGCACGTCGCCCCCATTGCCACCACACGCAATTGAAGGTAATGGCGATCTTTAAACAAAAAATTGTTGTGCTTCAAGACGAAATCTAATAACTGCATCAGCACTTCCACAAGATCAGCAGGCAGGTTTCTTGTTTGTAAAAAGAAACGGGAAGATTGAAGGCCCAAATCGTGTACAATGCATGTATATAGTAATTCTATATCACAGAAAATCATATCCTCTTCCATCCTGATGTTCTCCAAACGCTTTATTAAATCTGTGGAGTCCCGAACATACGACGGCAAACTCTCAACACATGGTTTATGATAGTAGTCCAAAAAGCGACACACTGGTTCATTCAAACCCCCACAGCCAGATACAATTGGTCTGCCGGGGGGTTTTGTGATGGACATATGGTCTCTCCGATATAAGTCTAGTCAGTTGTTGTGTTGTGGATTAAATCCTTTCAAGAATGTTGGTACCATGTCCAGATCTGAGAGTGATGTTACGCTGGCGGTCGGTGTCCACTATGTGTCTGTCTGTCCGGTGTGTATGTGTGAACAGGACTTAGTTCAGTATATCTCTCCTCAGGTTCAGCACTGCAGAGGTCACACCCTTTCTCTCCTTGCTCTGTGTGTTGTTGTCGAGCTGCTGACTAAGGCCCCTTTCACACGAGCGAGTTTTCTGCACGGGTGCAATGCGTGACGTGAACGCCCAGCACCCGCACTGAATCCTGACCCATTCATTTCAATGGGTCTGTGTACATGAGCGTTTTTGTTTCAGTTCTGTGTTGCGTGAAAATCGCAGCATGTTCTATTCTGTGTTTTTCACGCAGCCCTGGCCCCATATAAGTGAATGGGGCTTAAGTGAAAAAAGTATCGCATCCGCAAGCAAGTGCGGATGCAATGCGTTTTTCACTGATGATTGCTAGGAGATGTTGTTTGTAAACCTTCAGTTTTTTATCACACACGTGAAAAACGCATCAAAATGCATTGCACCCGCTCGGAAAAAACTAAACAACTGAACGCAGTTGCAGACAAAACTGACTGAACTTGCTTTTAAAATGGTGCAAGTTTCACGGCACGCACCCTGAACGCATCCGTATCTAGTCTGTTACGCTTGTGCGAAAGAGGCCTAAGGCTGGTTTCACATAAGAGACTGTCACGCTCCCTCCGGACTCACACCGCAGCTTCCCTCCTGACCTCCCAGCACTGACAGGGTCGCATAGCATTATATGGATTTAAGATGCTATGTAACCCTTAGAGTTCTGGATTGTATTGGATAACACTGACAGCATTATGTCAGTGTTAAGCCTCATTTCCACGTCAGTGTTTGGTCAGTGATTTCCATCAGTTATTGTGTGCCAAAACCAGGATTGGTGCCTCCACAGAGATAAGGTATAAGGGAAAGATCTGCACCTGTTCTGTGTTTAGAGACACACCTGGTTTTGGCTCAAAATAAATGATGGAAATAACTGACCTGTGAATGAGGCATAGGACAATTCTTCTACTAACCCCTGTCTTTTCTCATACAGGTTCTGTCTGTGAACTGATCCCTGGATATAAGATAGATACAAGTCCATCGGTGACGGTGCAGCGAGGTCTCTGTGTTCATGTTCCATGCTCATTTACTGTGCCCAGTGATGTACAGTTATCCATATCTACCACTGGTAAATGGTTTCTTCTACACAAAGGAGTTGGAAACCCTGTTGCTTTGAAAAATAATCTTGAACATCAGACAAATGGACGCTTCTTTCTGACTGGAAATGTGTACAACGGAGACTGCTCATATTCCATAGAAGACCCATTGTCTACAGATCAAGGAAGATATATTTTTAGAGTTGAAGATGAAGGTCCCATAAAGTTCACCTATCAGGATATCCAGCCATATGTGACTCTAACCGGTGAGTACAAAATATTGTCCAGCGCTGATCAGAGGTGACCACAATGGATGGATCTGCAGCAGAAACTTCCCGGTGGGCCGATAGCCTTTTACTATGCAGTGGGCCGATGCACCCACATAGTAACATAGTATATAAGGCCGAAAAAAGACATTTGTCTATCCAGTTCGACCTGTTTCCTGCAAGTTGATCCAAAAGAAGGCAAAAAACCCTGTGATGTAGAAGCCAATTTTCCGCACTTAAAGAGAACCTGTCACCAGGAAATTCACTGATAAACCAGGCACACTGCATTGTAGGGCTCACTCTGCTGAATATAATGATACCTTTCACTTGGTGATCTGTTGCTTTATTGTGGAAAAAAAGTACTTTTAATCCATATGCTAATGAGCTGATTGAGTCCAGCAGTTGATACGAGTCCAGCGTGTTTTTCCTATTCAGAGCTGTAGCCCCTCCCCTATTCACTTCTATAGACCAATAAATAAATAAACCACGCCCCTTTTACAACTGAAGACGTGAATGGGGGAGGGGCTACAGCTCTGAATAGAAAAAACGCTGGACTCATATCAACTGCTGGACTCCAATCAGCTCATTAGCATATGGATTAAAAGTACTTTTTCTCCACAATAAAGCAACAGATCACTAAGTGAAAGGTATCATTATATTCAGCAAAGTGAGCCCTAGAAGGCAGCATGCCTGCTTTATCAGTGAATTTCCTGGTGACAGGTTCTCTTTAAGGGGAAAAAATTCCTTCCCGACTCCAATCAGGCATCAGAATAATTCCCTGGATCAACGACCCCTCTCTAGTAGCTATAACCTATAATATTATAACACTCCAGAAATACATCCAGGCCCCTCTTGAATTCCTTTATTGTACTCATAATCACCACCTCCTCAGGCAGAGAGCTCCATAGTCTCACTGCTCTTACAGGAAAGAGTCCATAGTATCACTGCTCTTACCGTAAAGAGTCCATAGTCTCACTGCTCTTACAGTATAGAGTCCATAGTCTCACTGCTCTTACAGTATAGAGTCCATAGTCTCACTGCTCTTACAGTAAAGAGTCCATAGTCTCACTGCTCTTACAGTATAGAGTCCATAGTCTCACTGCTCTTACCGTAAAGAATCCATAGTCTCACTGCTCTTACCATAAAGAATCCTTTTCTATGTTTGTGTACAAACCTTCTTTCCTCCAGACGCAGAGGATGTCCCCTCGTCACAGTCACAGTCCTGGGGATAAATAGATGATGGGAGAGATCTCTGTACTGACCCCTGATATATTTATACATAGTTATTATATCTTCCCTCAGTCGTCTTTTTTCTAAAGTGAATAACCCTAATTTTGATAACCTTTCAGGGTACTGTAGATCCCTCATTCCAGTTATTACTTTAGTTGCCCTCCTCTGAACCCTCTCCAGCTCTGCTATGTCTGCCTTGTTCACAGGAGCCCAGAACTGTACACAGTCCTCCATGTGTGGTCTGACTAGTGATTTATAAAGTGGTAGGACTATGTTCTCATCACAGGCGTCTATGCCCCTTTTGATGCAACCCATTATCTTATTGGCCTTGGCGGCAGCTGCCTGACACTGGTTTTTACAGCTTAGTTTGTTATTTATTAAAATTCCTAGATCCTTTTCCATGTCAGTGTTACCGAGTGTTTTACCATTTAATATGTACGGGTGACTTGCATTATTCCTTCCCATGTGCATAACTTTACATTTGTCAGTGTTAAACCTCATCTGCCATTTCTCTGCCCAAGCCTCCAATCTATCCAGATCCCTCTGTAGCAGAAAACTGTCCTCTTCAGTGTTAATTACTTTACACAGTTTAGTGTCATCTGCAAAAATAGATATTTTACTGTGCAAGCCTTCTACAAGATCATTAATAAATATATTGAAGAGAATAGGGCCCAATACTGACCCCTGAGGTACCCCACTAGTGACAGTGACCCAATCTGAGTGTGTACCGTTAATAACCACCCTCTGTTTTCTATTACTGAGCCAGTTACTTACCCACATACAGATATTTTCTCCTAGTCCGAGCATCCTCATTTTATATACTAACCTTTTATGAGGTACAGTGTCAAATGCTTTGGAGAAGTCCAGATATACGACATCCATTGATTCACCCCGGTCAAGTCTAGAACTTACCGCCTCATAGAAACTGATTAAATTAGTTTGACATGACCGATCCCTCATGAAGCCATGCTGATATGGTGTAATTTGCTTATTTTCATTGAGATACTCCAAGATAGCATCTCTTAGAAACCCTTTAAACAGTTTACCCACAACAGATGTTAAACTTACCGGCCTATAATTTCCAGGCTCTGTTTTTGGACCCTTTTTGAATATTGGCACCACATTTGCTATGCGCCAATCCTGTGGAACATTCCCTGTTATTATAGAGTCCGTAAATATCAGAAATAATGGTCTGGCTATGACATCACTTAATTCCCTTAGGCTACAGGGGTGTATGCCAGCCGGTCCTGGCGATTTGTCTATTTTAACCCCTTAAGGACGAAGGGCGTACATGTACGCCCTTCGTCCGCACTTTAAAGACGGAGCGGGCACATGAGCTGCGGGTAAACGCTTGATTCATCAAGCTGACACCCGCAGCTCATGTCCGTGACCGGCAGCGATGCCGATCGCGGACATTTAACCCCTCAGATGCCGTGGTCAATCCTGACCACTGCATCTGATCGCGCAAAAAACGAAAGTTTCACTTTCGGTTTGTGCTCCGGCTCCCCTGATGGCCACAAGGGGAGCCGGAGCATGATGTAGTACCCTAGGTTTCTGTGAATAAAACCTAGGGTACTACACAGTATTCCTATGGAGCCTATGACTGTAATAGGCTCCATAGGAATATATGTGATTTCTCATATATTCCAATGCTATTGCATTGGAATATATGAGAATAGCAATCTGATGATTGCATCTTATAGTTCCCTGTGGGAACTATAAGAAAGTGGTAAAAAAAAAAAAGTTTAAAAAATAAAAATAAAATAAAAAATATAAAAATTCAAATCACCCCCTTTCCCCAAAATGAAAATAAAATAAATAAAAAATAAAAAATTACACATAATGGGTGTCGCAATGTGCGAAAACGCCCATACTATAATAATATTAAAAATATTCACCATACGGTAAACATAAAAACGAAAAAAGCGTCCGAATGGCTAATTTGCCATTTTTGGACGCTTCATTTCCTAAAAAATGAATAAAAAGTGATCAAAACATCATACGCACCCCATAATGGTATCAATTAAAAGTTCAGATTGCCCCGCAAAAAACGAGCCCCTACACTGCTCCGCACGCATAATTACAAAAAGTTATAGGGGTCAAAACATGGCGACAAAAAATAAAATAAAAAAATTCCCACTTAATTTTTTTTTCACTATCAAAACGCAAGAAAAACTATACATATTAGGTATTGCCGGATTCGTACTGACCTGAAGAATAAAATTAACCAGTCAGTTTTATCGCAAATCGAACGCTGTGATTTAAAAACCCGTAAAACTGTGGTGAAATTGCTTTTTTTTTGCAATTTCACCCCATTTGGAATTTTTTTCCCGTTTCCCACTACATCACATGCAAAAATAAATGGTAGAGTTAAAAAGTACAACTTGTCCCGCAAAAAACAAGCCGTCATATGGCTATGTGAGCGGAAATATAAAAATGTTATGGCTTTTGGAAGGCAGGGAGCGCAAAACAAAAACGCAAAAATCCAAAACCCCCGGTATTTAAGGGGTTAATCTTTTTAAGTCTCTGCTGTACTTCTTCCTGGGTCAGACAGGGCACTTTTAAAAGGGAATTTACTTTTACATTTTGCATTTCATCTGACAGTTTATTTTCCTCAGTGAAAACAGTGGTGAAGAAAATATTTAATAGCTTGGCTTTATCCTCGTCGCTCTCTGCAACTCCCCCCTCATTGCTATGTAGAGGGCCGACTCCTTCAGATTTATATTTTTTACCATTTATATAATTGAAAAACATTTTAGGGTTATTTTTGCTCTCTTTGGCAATTAATCTCTCGGTCTCTAGTTTAGCAATTTTTATTAGTTTTTTACATATTCTATTTTTTTCCTTATAGTTTATCAGTGCTTCCTGACTGCCCTCCTGTTTTAGTGATTTATATGCTTTCTTTTTGTCATTTATTGCCTTCTTTACGGTTTTATTTATCCACATTGTTTTCTTCTTATTTCTTAGCCTTTTATTCCTATAAGGTATGTTCCTCTCACAATTAAATGTTACAATGCTTTTAAAAATCTCCCATTTTGTGGTTGTATTTTTATTTTTGAGGACTTTGTCCCAGTTAATTGGGCCTATGTATGATAATAATAGTATGGACCTGCAGCCTGCACGATGTGACATCACAAGCTTCTGGCCCTGCTGCGATCTCACCATGATAATGAGAAGTGCAGCGGGGCAGTAACATTGCGCAGGCTGCAGGTCCAGACTATCATTATCATACAAGTGTGTATGAGCGCAGCAGGGACACCATCAGGGCAGTACTACTGGTACTGAGCGCTGTCAGGGACCCTGCTGCAAAGAGGCAAAATACCTAGGGGCCACTCACAGCTGCCCCCACCGGACGGCCCATATTAAAGTTTACTGACCCCAAGTGCTGGAGCGTTATATCAGTGCTGGAGCGTTATAAGAGGAGCGGCTGATATCAGTCACATATGATGTAATGTCTCTGGAGGTTATATCAGTACTGGAGCGTTATAAGAGGAGCGGCTGATATCAGTCACATATGATGTAATGTCTCTGGAGGTTATATCAGTACTGGAGCGTTATAAGAGGAGCGGCTGATATCAGTCACATATGATGTATAGTGTTGAGCGCGAATATTCGAATAGCGAATTTAAATCACGAATATCGGCACTTCGCTAATTCGCGAATATTTCGAATATAATGCTATATATTCGCAAATTCGAATATTCGTTCCTATTGGTTGGCTTGCTAGACTTAACGAATATAGAGAATATCGCGCTATATTCGTATTCGTCATATTCGTTTATTCTAGCAAGCCAACCATTGTTAGGACGTTGCCTATACACAGAACTAAGTTGGATGCGCAATGCGAGTAATTTAAGTAAGTTTACTCGCATTGCGCATCTAACTTACAGCGGGGTATATTGTCAATAATCGTTCATTCTATCAAGACAACCAATAGGAAGTTGCCTAAGTTGCATTCGCAATATGCACATGGTGTTTCTATCGCGAGAATCGCATTGAAATATTCGTGTGCGCCTATACGGGCGTGGCTTGCGAGTTTGTTGACAGGAGGAAGGTTGAATCGCAGTGCATTACTCGTGTGTGACGCGCATGAAAATGGTCTCAAGCAATTTTAAAGAAGTCGAGGAAGATCTCCTGATCACTGTAAGTAATTCCACATTACAGCACTGTATTACATATCACAGGCTTGTTATTCCAATGTATTTTTACAAATTCACATTTTTTCTTGCTTCAGTGCATATTAACCCTGTCAATGCCAGAGGTTTTTTTGTTAGCCTCTTATTTCGCTCACTGCCTTCAAAGAGCCATCACTTTTTTATTTGCCTGTTCACATAGCCATATGAGGGCTTGTTTTTTGCGGAACAAGTTGTACTTTCTAACTCCGCCATTTAATATTGCATAAGATGTATTGGGAAGCCAAACAAAATGCAAAATGTACAAAAATTGCAAAATTAAAGCAATGCCACGCCAGTTTTACGGGTTTGTAACCCCTTAAGGACACATGACACAATGGTACATCATGTATAGTTCCGATCACCGCTACGCGGCGGGCGGTGATCAGAACTGGGTGCCTGCTGAAATCAATCAGCAGGCACCTTGGAACAATGTGCCGGGGGGTCAATTCAGACCTGCGGTTTGCGGCTTTTCCGTGTAATTGGGCGGCGGGTGCGGTGGCTATCGGATCACCGTGCTGCTGTAATGGGGACCCGATAGCAGGGAAGTCCTGCGTCCGCATATCTACATAGACAGTGGTCTACTTTTGCTACCAACACGCCCATTTTCCAAACAGTCCTTAGAGCGGTATCAGTCTGATGAAGGCCGTATTGTGGCAGAAACGTCACATGCATGTATATGATTTACCGCACTTCTGATTAAAAGAAACTTATCTTCAACGCATAAACTGGAGTTTATTTCCTTCTTGATACTAAGGGGTGGGAACCCGACCTCCAGTAGCGCACCTCCAAAGAGTGCCACAACCGCCAGATGACGTACAGCTATGTCATTGGGCGTGAAGGGGTTAATGATAGGTGCACTAAGTACTGTTAAGACATCGCACCACTATGTCTGGTAGCATGTATGTATGGACACATTGGACAGCTGAGAAACACCGTATACCCTACACTATATACCCCACAGTGCATACCCCACATTGTATACTCCCCACTATATACCCCACACCGTATACCCCACAGTGTATATCCCTCCACACACACACATAGTCTTTGGATTCTAATATGCGTCTGGTTGGTCAGGAGAAGTAATGTTTGACCGCCATTATTTGCTGGTTCATTTAGCGTTACCCAGGGTGCACCATGTGGAGGCGGACCAGCTGTACACCCCATACTGTACCGTCACCTCACTAGACAGGTACATCTCTCCTCAGATGGCCAATATCCGATTGCTCATACCCCACACACATACAATTTAAATATAATTCGATTGTATAACTGTAACGTTAAATCTAATGTTTTACTTTCAAACACTCAAACATTTTTTGTTGTGTTGAGATGATGACATTAATTTCTAATACTTTTATTTGACAAATTTGGGATTATATGGTTGCATTTTTATCCTGCAGCGAATCTTGAGATGAAATATGACACCACCAGGTCCCACTTGGAGAAGCAGCGAATCCTGAGGAGGATTGGTTATGAGCTTTAGGCCCCATGCACACGACCGTTGTTTGTTTCCGCGTCCGTTCCGTTTTTTTTCACGGATAGGATGCTTCCCCATTCATTTCAATGGGGCCGTCAAAAAATGCGGATGGTCAACCGTTTTCGTTCCGCTTCCGTGATCCGTGTTTTCATTCCGTCAAAAAAATAGTGCATGTCCTATTTTTTTCACGGTCGCGGACAAGGATAGGCATTTTTACAATGGATCTGCCATAAAAATCGGATCCATCAAAAAAAAATGGTCCGTCATCCGTTTTTTTTGACGGACGCGAAATTTCAAGGAGGAGCGGACGCGGAGGCAGGCAACGGTCGTGTGCATGAGGCCTTATCGTGACCACAATGCCACACACAAGAGGATGGCCATTATAAAAAAGTGGTCCGACCTGAAGAGGAGACACCAGGATCGGATCACTGAGATACGGAACAAGATCTGCCCAGGTACAATGCTTACATGACTCTTGTATCTATAACCAACACTCTGTAATGTATAGGTACAGTTATGCTTTACGAGGTTTTTATAACTTAAGAAAATTTTGCCATTATAGGTGATCCCGTCCCCTCAGTCCGCTGCAGGCCTTCAAAAAAGGCAGTGGTGGTGGAGGAGGAGGTGTGGAGGAGGAGGAGGAGGAGCAGGAGCAGGCAGGACCCTCTGCCCCTACCCCACAGCATGAGGATGCCGGACCCTCAGACCACCCCGGTTCTCATGAAGAGAATGAGGAGGAGGAGGAGCTGGTGACCACCCCCCACCAGGAGGGTAAATAATATGTGTTGTGGGTGTTTTAACTCAGTCACTGGTGTCAGTTTATTCCAGCAAACCATAACAAACATGTTAAATCTTTATCCTTTAACCCCTTCATGCTTTCTGACATAACTGTACGACCAAATAACAAGTGACTTGCTGCATTTTGACGTACGGCCACGCCCAAACTGCTCCTGGGGCTGTGACACTATAAAGTGTCACAGCCACAGAGTTTCCGCTCTCCCCAGAAGCAGACACACGTGGTAAGCCGGCAAGGACCAATCAAAGTGTTCCCTTGCTAGTAAGCGCTCCGATTGTTTTGTCTCTGCAGACTAACCAATTATAGCGCAGCACTTTATAAAAAGCCTGTTTCAGGCCAGCGACATCTATGTGGTTGAGAGGGAGAAAGCTCCCTCTCTCTTCCATCTTGCCGTCACTGCTTCCGCAACGGCAAGATGGTTGCCATGGCACCCGGACGCCTTACAAAGGCGTCCTTGTTGCCATTTACCTAAGGCCGATCAGACCCTGAGGTCTGATCAGCCTTAGTGTAAGTGTGGCACTGACTATACGGTGTATTACAATAGATGACTATTGCAATGCACTGTGTAGTGATGAGACCCATTGGATCTTCAGGATGCAGATGGTTTTTGATAAACAGAAAATAGATATATAAAAATTAAAAAAAAATGAAAAAATGTAAAAAGACAAAAAAGACTAAAAATTTTTTTTTAAAGAAGAATAAATTAGAAATCGTCTTCTCATATATATTCATTTATGTAATCTAAAAATTACATAAATAAAATAGTGCACATAATTGGTATAGCCGCATCCATAAAAAGCAGCTCTATAACAATATAGCGTGTTCTTACCCCTTTGGCAAATCCCATACAAATATTTTTTTTAAAAACTGTCAAAAACAGACATATTTTATACAGTATACATATTTTGTAACGTTCCATGACATAAATTCCAAACCCAAGCGATCAAAAAGACGTATGCACCCCAAAATAGTACCAATCAAACAGTCAACTGATCCCACAATTTTTTTTTAAATAAAATACTCTATTGAAATATTCCTAAGTAAAGAACTATATAACTGATTGTGATTTTAATGGCCAGCTCCTTTATACACTAATTAATAAAAGTTATTTAATCTGATTATTAATATAATTTTTTTTTGGGCAGTAATAAAAGAAATGAAAAAGAAAATTATTATGCTGCAGCGGGAGCACTGCAGGCGGATGAGGGCTTTGCAGCTGAAGATCAGCCAAGAAATGAAGGCCATGGAGGAGTGGCATCAGAAGGCCATAACGGAGCTGATCAACCAGCATGATGTCCTGAAAGCCCTGCCTTAGTTTTATTTAATTTTTATTTTATGTTTCTTTAAACAATTGTTTTATATTTTATTTATAAAGTTTGGTTTGGTTTTAAATAATTTTTGGTTTTCTGTTTTATTTTAACAACTCTGGTTACATTAAGGCAATTTTTTTCCATCCAAAACTCATCAGTATGATGACATACAGCAGCCGCAGGTACATGGAAATTTGGTAGTATAAGGCCTACACAGAACTCATAGTGGTGAGGATAATAGCAGCAGTCTTTGTTAATGGTGGGGCCTTACAATAAATAAAGTTATCAGTAAGAATTACACCATAACATAACATTATAAAAAACTGAAATCACGCGTTATAACTCAGAAAAAAATATTTATTAACAAAATAAAAAAGGCCTCTATGGGAACATTGTGAGTTGGGAAAGTAGCTCCTCCATTTTCTGCATCCCTTTACGGTGCTTTTTGGCCATCTCCTAGCTGATGATGACCCGGCATTGCCCTTTAAGGCCCCTTTCACACGGGCGAGTTTTCCGCGCTGGTGCAATGCGTGAGGAGGACGCATTGCACCCGCACTGAATCGGACCCATTCATTTCTATGGGGCTGTGCACATGAGCGGTGATTTTCACGCATCACTTCTGCGTTGCGTGAAAATCGCAGCATGTTCTATATTCTGCGTTTTCACGCAACGCAGGCCCCATAGAAGTGAATGGGGCTGCGGAAAATCGCAAGCATCCGCAACCAAGTGCGGATGCGTTGCAATTTTCCGCATTGTTGCTTAGCAACGGGACCCGATCTCTATTATTTCCCTTATAACATGGTTATAAGGGAAATAATAGCATTCTTAATAAAGAATGCATTGTTAAATGAAGAGGAAGGGTTAAAAATAATAAAGTTAACTTACCTTAGCCACTTGATCGCGTAGTCGCGATCTGTCCTCTCTTTCCTGCAGCATCTATGATCTAAAGGACCTGTGATGACGTCACATCACATGGCCCAATCACATGCTCCATCACTATGGTGATGGAGCATGTGATTGGTCCATGTGACCATGTGACATCATCACAGGTCCTTTTCCTACCAGCAAGCTAACGGAGAGGATGCCGGGCTTCACGATCAAATGGAACAGGTAAGTTATGATTAGTTTATTATTTTTAACCCATTCAGCACCGGGTTCAACATTAGGAAGATGCCCAAGGGTATTATTTCACATTATAACTATGTTATAATGTGAAATAATACCAGCGGGACAATTTCTGACCCAAACATGCACTTCTGTGAAGAAGTGCAGGTTCGGGTCTGGGTACTGTTAGGACTATCCTTTCTGATTGAGACCCCTATTAGCAGATTCTGGTGTTCGGCATCATTTTAGATTCTCTGACGTCAGGAGAGAGAGACCCAATCAAGACACGCTTTTTCGTGTTGATTCAAATCCTCTCTAAATATTTATTTCACAGCATGAGGTATATATAGCAGTAATGAATGGCATGATGTTTTAGTTAACCAATCACAGATCACATACGTCTTTTCCTGTATTTTCTGTCATCTCATCATATGTGAACAAAATAGGTTGTTCTCACGTAATAGAACCCGCATGTGCCTATATGTCAACAAAATAGTTTGTTTTCACATAATAGAACCCGCATGTGCCTGTACAGCTTATAGATATTGGACTGCAATATAACCAGTTTTACTGCTACATTGCAGTCCAAAGTTCACTACAACCTTCTGTCTATATATTGAAACTAAAGCTTATAAAAAATAGACCCTCCACTGTAATACAGCTGTGATAGACCCTTTCAATCCCCTCTTAAAAAACACCTAATTATAATGTGTTTTTTTTTTTTCCTTTATTATTCATTTATGTTGTTCCTTTCTTGTTTCTTTCTTTCAAAATATTTCTGTAAATATTTTTGGTAATCTTCTGGAGACCCAGGGTTTTCTTGAGTTACCTGAATGTATGCAGCTTGTGGTGTATCTGGGACTCGCCTACATCTCATAAATGTATTAACTAATGAGGGTATACATTGGATACAGTAACAACACATGTTTGTATAAGGTCTCGTGGACTCTGTAAATCTGTAAGGCACGATGAGCTAACATTTAGGGCCTTCACTATCCTGATTATACTATTCTGTTCAGAATATAAGGGGCCAGGAACAACTGGATCTTGCTCCTGAGCTCCTTTAGAGACTGTGTGATTATTTGGTGCACCACATAATAAACTCATCTCTTCTGGATGATAAATACAAGTGGTAATAAGTCCGATTGGCAAGAGAACAGAAAGATTAATAATCAGCAGCAGACAAACAAATTTCCCAGAATATTGTGGGGTCTTCATCTTCAGCCTGTGGCAAGGCTTCTTCTGAGCTCCGCTCTTTGTCTTCGTTGGACACTGGAGAAAACGCCTCAGGGATCCTTTTCACTCTGCTAGCATGAATCCAGACCGGAGCCTCCTCTGTGAGAATCGCCGTTCTAGTGACTGCTACCACCGTGGTAGGGGGTCGAATGCCAGCTCCTTGGGATCTTTTCCTTTACGTAGTACCCTGACCACCACCGTGTCTCCAGCTTTGAAGGGTGCGTTGGTTCCTGTGGAAGAGAGGAGACTTACAAGCAACTTTTTCTTCAGTTTCACTAAGAACTTTAATCAGTTTTGTGACATATTCTTCCCTAATCTGGTCTATGTCGCCTTCCTGTACCACTAGGGGGTGGCTTGCCCAAGGAGTTGGAAAGGGCCTACCCATGAGGATTTCAAAGGGTGACAGTCCTAACCTCTTATTAGGAGTCATTCTTATTTCTGCCAATATAATAGGTAGGATTTGTTTCCATTTCTCAAAAGTACCTGCTGTGGCTTTCCTGTAGCAATCTGGCTATTTCTCTATTTAACTTGGATGTAAATGCTGGCCCCGATCTGATTCAATGACCAGGGGACATCCCCATCTCGGAATTATCTGCTGAGTGATAATCCTTGCTGTGGTCTTGGCATCTTCTGCCTTTGTAGGGAATACCTCTGGCCATCTGGAAAACATGTCCACTATGACCAGAGCGTATTCTTGCTTACCCTTTGTCTTGGGGATATGTGTGTAGTCAACCTGTAAATGGGTGAATGGAGTTGTGGGATAATCAAGATGTTGGTGTACTATCCTATGTGGATTACCAGGATTAGCTCGAAGGCAGATCAGGCATCTGCCTATGTAGTCTGCAACCAAATGTTGCATGTTTGTTATGTAGAAATTTTGACTCAATAGGGTGCATGTTGTTTTGATGCTGTTGTGTCCTACTCCATGAAAATGTGCTATGAAAAGTGCAGCGCTGTGCTGGGGTATACATGGCTTCCCCTCTTTGCAGATCAATCCAGTTCGTGGATTTTTCTGCAAAACAGGAGTAAACCCAGTCTTTTTCTTCTTCTTCTGTGACATATCTCTGGAGTTCTGTCAGCATGTGTGTGGAGCTTAGGGATGGAGGCTGTAGGCAAGCCATTGCCCAAGGGTCTGGATCATGGATCCGATTGGGATGTTTTTGGGCCGTTTCTTTTGCCACCTTGTCAGCCAGGGCATTGCCCTGGGAAATCCTGTCTTTACCTCGAGTGTGTGCCTTGCAGTGTATAACAGCTATTTGTGAGGGAAGCTGGAGGGCGGCCAACAGATCAACTATAAGCTGGGAATGTGATATTTTCTTACCATCAGCTGTGGTGAAACCCCTGCGTAGCCAGATTACCCCATGGTCCCACACAACCCCGTATGCATATCTGCTGTCTGTGTATATGGTGACAGGTTTGCCTTTGTGTATTTGACATGCCCTTATAAGCGCTATCAATTCTGCAGCTTGGGCTGATTGCACATGAATGGGTCGTGACTCAAGGATAATATCTGGCAGCATCACTACTGCATATGATGCACAGTAGACGGTGTCCAGTGGACGTGAACATGAACCGTCTACAAACACTTCTGGTGCGTCTGGTATGGGGGTGGCTGACAAGTCTAATCTGGGGAGGTTTCGTATTCTAGGACCTTGAGACAGTCATGTTCGTCTGGCAAGGAGTCTTCTGTCCCTTTCAGTCCTAGTAATGCATTCAGTATCGGTGCTGGTCCTGCTGTATGTGAGGCATATTTAATCTGTAATGATGGATCACTGAGTAAAAGGACTTCATATCCTGACAACCTTTGTGCTGACATGTGCTGCGTATGAATACCTCTGAGTAGTCCCACTACGTCATGTGTGGTATGTAAGACAGTGTGGTGTCCCAGCGTAAAGGGTGTGGCCAATTCCACCATCATCGCACAGGCCGCAAGAGTACGCAGACATGCCGGCATCCCTTGTACAGGGACAGGCATTACCTTTGAGAAAAAAGCACAAGGGCGCAACTTTCCCCATGTTCTTGAGTGAGTACCCCGCCATGGTTTTACAGTTTTGTCGTGCAAACATGTGGAATGGTAGGTTATAATCAGGGAGGCCCAATCCTGGGCTACACATCAATGAACATTTCAGAGTGTCGAAAGCATTCAACATTTCTTTTGACCATCTTATTAGCTCTGGGGATTCTTCCAGAGTGGCTTGCCTCAAAATATTGTCATAATAAGAACAGTCGGGGATCCATTGTCTACAGTAGTTTATCATACCAAGAAAGGACAGCATTTCCTTCTTGGTGTGGGGTGACCAGACCCACAATAGACTGGATTCTCCCGGGACTGATTCTTCTTTCCCCCTGTGTGAGGACAAAGCCCAAGTATTCAACCTGCTTTTGCACCACTGCAGTTTCTTTAACGACACTTTATGACCACATTCTGACAACCATTTCAACAAGGATATACCATCATTTACACTTGCCTCCACTGACATGCTGCACAACAGTAGATCATCAACATATTGTATCAGGATGGAACCTTGGGGAGTGCCAGGGTTTCAAAGTGGCTTGGAGGACAATGCTGTACACAACTGGTGAATCAGCATACCCCTGTGGCATTCTACCCCAGGTCAGTTGACGTCCCTCAAAGGAAAAAGCAAAAATAAGTCGGGTACTCTTTTTAACTGGGATTGAGAAGAAAGCATTTTTCAAATCAATCACGCTAAAACAGACGGCTTCAGCGGGGATGGAGGAAAGGAGAGTTGTGACATCAGGAACCACCGGGGCTATGGGTACAATGAGATTGTTGATTGCCCTCAAATCCTGGACAAAGCGAGTAGTACCATCTGCCTTTGTCACAGGATTGATAGGGGTGGAGTAAGGTGAAATCACCTCCTCGAGAATTCCTTTTTTCAGAAATTCTTCTATCATTGGCCGTAACCCCTCAATCTTTTCCTTGGACAGTGGGTACTGTTTTTGATACACCGGTGTAGCACCTGGTTTAAGATGTGCTTGATAAGGTGTGCAATCAATCAGGCCCGTGTCATAGTCGCCCTGTGACCATAGTGAAGGGTTTATGTCCCCTAACTCAGGGTGGTCCTATAAACTAACAAAAGTACATGTAGCTGGGGTCACTATGGGCATGGTGGCTGAGTGAATACTTAATCCGTCATTTTTACTGTCACCCCCAAATCCAATTTCACAAACAGGTCCCTTCCCAATAGACTTACAGGGCAATCTGGTATGATGCTGAAGATATGGTCCGTGATGTATTCACCGTCCACTGTCTCTATTGGGAGGGCATGTGTTTTATATGTTTTAGTTAATACCCCATTAATTCCCATAGAGGGGTCAGACTTTCTTAAAGGTCCCTTGTACATGTCTTTGTTTAACACACTGGAGGTGGCGCCGCTGTCTACCATGAATCCTACCTTCCTTCCCGCATCTTTAAGCAAAATAATCGGTGTATCTTTCCAGTGGGTGGTGACCTGTGTGAAAGCTGGGGTGACTCCCTCCGGGCCCCGTCAGTAGGGTTGTTGCTGATTCCAATCAATGGGGAACCTGGGCTGAGTCTGTGTACCCTGTCTATCTGTATTCTGTCCCCTTTGTGTCATGGGCTGTTGCTGGCTGTGTGCTCCCCTGATTCTGCGTGTCTCTCCTGGGTGTTGTGCACTGTCTAGCTCAAAGTCCCTGCTGTCCACAGTTATAACAGCGGTTATTCATGATTTGGAAGTCTTGGCTTCTATCATTTGATCTATGAAAGTTTCCTGCTGTCTGTCGCATATTTCTCCCTTTACAGGCTTTCTTTAAATAAGCCACTGTGCCAGACGGAGCCACGGTAGGCTTGGGGCAGTGTTTAATAATTTTATTAAGGTCATCTATGTCCAAAGCCTTTTCATCAGTTGATTACCAACTGTCAAAAAGGCATGGATGTCTCAGGTCCCCTTATCTCACTATCCTTTTCCACTTAACCCTTGTTCCTTAAATTATATCTCGATACAATTGGGGGTGGGGGTTGTTTACTAACTGCATGTCCTGCTATTATGTGACTGGCTGCAATTAAATCCTGAGCGCTAAACAGTTAATTTTATGTACATATGAAGGTGGGGGATACATCTGTTGTTTTGTATCATTTTCCTTCTTAGTCTGTATCTCATGTAGTTTTCTATCGTCTTTTGATCTTTTTAAACCTTTTGTCTTGCACATGCTAGGATCATATCAGTGAGGAGCTATCTCTAGCCATTGTTCTCCTCCTTTCTGCATATAATCCATATCCCATGAAGGGTCAGGTTCAAAATATGGCCAGGCGGCAGTGTCGCCTAAGCATAGACCCTTGACCATGTCCATGTGATATATGCTATTGTCTCCTTCCCTGGGAAAGGGTCTACCGCTTCCATTGCCTCTGTCCATCCTGCCAAATTATCCACCCATGGGTTAACAAGATAATAATTTGTAGGACTGACTCGGGCAACATATTGTTTACATGTTTCTCCTGGTTCTGGTCTAGGGTATTCTGTCTTAGATTTTTGACTACCCATAATCAAAACTTATTTTCTTTACAAAAAAGAAATTCAAAACAGTAATAGCAAAAAAACAAAAACAAAAAACAAAACAAAACAGACAGTTTGTAGGATGACAGCTGTACACTTACCACCCAGCTTGTCACTTCCTCCTATATAACTACGGTAGACAAAACAACTTATCATGCAAAACTTCTATAATTATCAAACAATTTAGCATGCAGACATTTATAATTATCAAAACAATTTATCATGCAAACGTCTAAAACTATCCTATTAAGAATCAAAAATGAAGCCGAAAACCTTCTGCTCCCTAAACAGTTTTTTTTTTTTTTTTTTTTTATAGGGGATTGCCCGGGCCCTTCTGAAGTACAGTTTTACGGGGTACTTCCCAGAGTACCTCACTTACTGTGTACAACTCCCAGAGTTGTAACAAACGTGTCCCTGACACTTAGTGCACTTATCAGACTCCCTGAGTCTATGTATCCCAGATACAAAATTCTGTACTTACGTATATTGCGAGTGTAGCCAGTGCCTCGGACCCGGCAAGGAAGGGGACAAAATTAATGTCACCTCTTACCAGAGCGTCAAGGATGGCTTCTCGATCCCGGATTCACGAGCCCCCAAATTGTTAGGACTATCCTTTCTGATTGAGACCCCTATTAGCAGATTCTGGTGTTCGGCATCATTTTAGATTCTCTGACGTCAGGAGAGAGAGACCCAATCAAGACACGCTTTTTCGTGTTGATTCAAATCCTCTCTAAATATTTATTTCACAGCATGAGGTATATATAGCAGTAATGAATGGCATGATGTTTTAGTTAACCAATCACAGATCACATACGTCTTTTCCTGTATTTTCTGTCATCTCATCATATGTGAACAAAATAGGTTGTTCTCACGTAATAGAACCCGCATGTGCCTATATGTCAACAAAATAGTTTGTTTTCACATAATAGAACCCGCATGTGCCTGTACAGCTTATAGATATTGGACTGCAATATAACCAGTTTTACTGCTACATTGCAGTCCAAAGTTCACTACAACCTTCTGTCTATATATTGAAACTAAAGCTTATAAAAAATAGACCCTCCACTGTAATACAGCTGTGATAGACCCTTTCAGGTACCAAAAGTGCAGATTTTTCTCCCGCGCGTGCAAAACGCATGACAGCGCTTTGCACTCGCAGGGAAAAATCGTGGCGATTCCCGCAACGCACCCGCACTGTTTGACGGAGTGCACCCGCAACGCCCGTCTGAAAGAGGCCTAAGAGTGACCACCCCTTTAAGAGAGACATGTACTTAAAAAAATAAAGTATGCAAAGTAATATTCTTGCATTGGGGTATATGCAACTTAGGCCTCTTTCACACTTGCGTTGTGAGGATCCGGCGTGCACTTCCGTCGCAGGAAATGCCTGCCGGATCCGTCTGACCCTAAGACAACAGAAAGCATGGAATCAATCTTCAATATGCTTTCAGGTAACCATGGCAGCCAGGACGCTACTAAAGTCCTGGCTGCCATAGTAAGTAGTGGGGATCGGGGAGCAGATACTTACAGTCCGTGCGGCTCCCGGGGTGCTCCACAGTGACGTCAGAGAGCCGCGCGCATGGATCATGTGATCCATGCGATCATGTGATCCATGCTCATGGGGCGCTCTGACATCATTGTGGAGGGCCCCGGGACTCGGGAGCCGCACAGATGGTAAGTATACTTCTCCCTGCCTCCCACTACACTTTACCATGGCAGCCGGGACTTTAGCGTCCTGGCTGCCATGGTGACTCATTCACAAAAGCTAAACGTCGGATCCGGCGATGCGCCGAAACGACGTTTAGCTTAAAGCCGGATCTGGATAAATGCTTTTCAATGGCCATTAATTCCGGATCCTTCTTTCCGGCATGCCTTCAGGATTTGGGCCGGAGCAAAATCCGCATCATGCTGCGGATTTTGCTACGGCAAAAAGTCTCAGTACTGAACGGAAGACATCCTGACGCATCCTGAACAGATTTCTCTCCATTCAGGATGCATTGGGATTATCCTGATCAGTATCTTTCCGTCCTAGAGCCTCGAGGACGGAACTCTAGGACAGAAAGATAAAACGCCAGTGTGAAAGAGCCCTTACTTCACTATTGTTTGGCTATGGCTATCTAGAACTAACAAATATGCCGTGATCTTCGTCCATTCTAGCAAGCCAACCATTTAGGAACCCAGCTCTGTTTAATTCTTAATGCGAGTATATGTTCGCATTAAGAATTCAACTTAGAACTGGGTTCCTAATGGTTGTATTGCTAGAATATAACGAAGATTGAGAATTCAGTCTTCGTTAATTTATATTCTAGCAATACAACCATTTGGAACTCAGATCTAAGTTGTAATCGCAATGCAGTAATACAGGTTATATTAATCGCATTGCGATTGAACTTAGAGCTGAGTTCCCAATGGTTGTATTGCTAGAATATAACGAATTGAGAACATAGCGCTATATTCTCAATCTTCGTTATATTCTAGCAATACAACCATTAGGAACTCAGATCTAAGTTGTAATAGCAATGCGAATAATACTTACAATTATTAATCACTTTGCGAATCCATTTGATGCCTCTATTTGATTGTATATGACGGTTGACTATGACTACCACCAATGTTCTGCTGCCTCCAAAGCAAGATATATAAACCCCCCAGGGGCCATTAGGGCGTTTTTGATAGAAAACGCATCAAAAACGCATCTGCGTTTTTATAATTTTTTCATTTTTTTGGTTTATTTTTTTGTGTATTTTGTCACATTTGGTTGCATATTTACATTTGGTATAGGCAAATATGGTAGTCTAGATCATGTGTCTATACCAAAACCTAGGATCATTGTTTGACAGCATATTTTCTAAGCCATGTAGCTGAATATAGATTTGGGCAGAGTAATGATCTAGACCTGTGTTTCTCAACCAGTGTGCCTCCAGCTGTTGCTGAAACTACAACTCCCAGCATGCCTGCACAGCCAAAGGCTGTCCGGGCATGCTGGGAGTTGTAGTTTAGCAAAGCTGGAGGCACACTGTTTGGAAACACTGAATTCTAGACTACCATATTTGCCTATACCAAATGTAAATATGCAACCAAATGTAGCAAAATACACAAAAAAAAAAAAATTAAAATGATAAAAACGCATATGCGTTTTGATGCGATTGATGCTTTCTATCATAAACGCCCTCAACCCTGGGTTCAGACCTGAGCTGTTCTAAAACGCGCGTTTACGCGCGTTTTGTCGCGCGTATTTCAGCGCGCTTTTGCAAATAGGAAACGCTAGCAGAAACGCGCTGCTCTTGTGATTGACTACTGTGGTGTCAATCACAAACGCGGCCAAACGCCCCCAAAAGAAGCTCAAGTACTTGTTTATAGGCATGCGTTTACAGCTGCTCAAACGCGCTGTAAAACGCTCAAGTGTGAACCACTCCCATAGGGATGCATTGGTTTTACTCTGTTGAGCGTTTACAGCGCGCTTGAACGCGCTGTAAAACGCTCAGGTGTGAACCCAGGGAAAGTGATTAATAATTGTAAGTATTATTCGCATTGCGATTCCATCTTAGATCTGAGTCCCTAACGGTTGTATTGCTAGCATATAACGAAGATGACGAATATAGTGCTATATTCTCAATCTTCGTTATATTCTAGCAATACAACAACCATTAGGAACTCAGCTCTAAGTTGAATTCGCAATGCGATTAATGCAGGTTATATTAATCGCATTGCGAATTCAACTTAGAACTGGGTTCCTAATGGTTGTATTGCTAGAATATAACGAAGATTGAGAATATAGCGCTATATTCGTGATAAGCGTTATCTTCGTCAATTTAGCAATACAAGTTACAACCATTAGGAACTCAGCAGCTGTAAGTTTAATTCGCAATATTCGATTTTGACGAATATATGACGAATATTCAAGCGAATATTCGCGAAATATCGCGAACTCGAATATGGCACCTCCCGCTCATCACTAATGATGTAATGTCTCTGGAGGTTATATCAGCGCTGGAGCGTTATAAGAGGAGCGGCTGATATCAGTCACATGTGATGTAATGTCTCTGGAGGTTATATCAGTGCTGGAGAGTTAGAGAAGAGCGGCTGATATCAGTCACATATGATGTAATAT